>CM026562.1:39412822-40632822 GCA_015143295.1 Tetracentron sinense | reverse complement strand
CCCTACATGAGAAGACTTGGGTTAGAAGCTCTTAAACGACGTGGGTATGCTCACTAACTTAGAATACTGAACACATACTAGTGGAGGTTGCGGCCTAATCGTGTGACATATACCTCAAAAGAAAATTTTCAGGCACTACTGACTACTGAGTATTGACATCAATGCAACAGAGGCTGCTTCCGATGAGGATCCTAAAATAATTTTGGAGTGAAAAAGAAAGAACTATGGACCATCTGAGCATGCCACATCATCAGACTTTCCAATTATAAGTTGAATTGTAGGGACCGTGGAGTTGAGTTTGTCAAAGCACAACGAAGAGCGATTGGTAAGTTTCGTGGTGTGTGTGAGTGCTGAGTTTTCCTTGTGTTGTTGCCTTCAGCTTTGTGGTATTGTTGAGTTTAACAAAAAAAGAGATTGGTAACCTGGTAATCCGATATGTAACGGCCGATATTTATGGCTTTTAAGTCTTTACTCCCAAATATATTCTCAAATCTTATCCGTCTATCTCAATTATAAACGGTTAGGATTAGAGCTGATGTGACATTAGAAAAGATAAAATAAGTCAACTCAAATCCTGACCTTTAATGGTTGGTTATAAACGATTAAGATTAGGGAATATATTCGGGAGTATATTTGGGAGTATCTATAGACTGACTCTACTTACTAATCTCTATTGATCAGTGTCATAACCATTTGATCAGCAAACAATTCACAAAAATATTGATGGCTAGGATCTTCCAATGACGAGCTGCATGAAAGAAGGGTAGGACCCACTTATCAACCCAAATGTTGGTGGCCATTCAGTTCATTTTACAGGATCAAGCCTGTCACTGTAGTTTTGTAGCAGAACAAAGGTGCGGTTCATAGGGAACTTCTAAGAGCATCAGTTCACACTACAAGATTCGCGAGGCGGCCACGACATGGACCTCACTAATCACTAGGTTTGAATTCGTCTAACGATGACTGTCAGATGATGTATAGTACATCCCGAGGGAATCGACGGTCCACGTTAAACTTCATTATCATGAAAAAGTGATTTTTGAGTCCGCTTGAGAATTATCAGCCTCGGCGTTTTATAGCGGATAGTGAAGTTTCAAGCATCTGTGGGGATTCGGATGTCTTTTTTTTTTTTTTTTATGGGAATGCTAAGCATAATACTCTACTTTTCAAACTCTCAATTGTTTTTTAAATATAAAAAGAGGTTTTTACATATCAGCTGCTGCATTATATAAGCATTGCAAATACACTGTTGTGAGTTATAGTTTTGCAAATACGCTGTTATGAGTTATAGTTTTGTAAATTAACTCATGGTTTTGCAAACAATTAGACAAACAACCTCAATCCCTAATTCTGTTAGGCTTTTATTTGTTTTTGTTATGAAAATGATTATTATGGCCTTATGATATTTCATAACCTTATAAAAGCTTTTAACTACCCTTGAACTAAGGTTAATAAGTTTTATCTCTTGTGATTAAGATTCACACCTTTAGGGATAAAACATCTAACCCTGGTTTAAAAAGAAAAAAAATAATAATGTGCCTACTTTTAACTATCTTTAACTTAGGTTAAGATACACTAACCATTTAGAGTTAAAACATCTAATCTTGGTTTTAAAAGAAAAAAAATTAACGTGACTCCTTTGAACTCCCTTTAACTATGATTAATATATATTAACTCTTAGGGTTAAAACATCTAACCTTGATTTTTAGAAAAAAAATTATAAACAATTAACGTGTCCCCTCTTTAACTTCATTTAATTGTGGTTAAAATTCATACTCATCCACCAGTTCTTTACTCAATTTGTCTTCCCCTTTCTACCAAGGGCTAAGCAATCAACTATGGGGTTTTTTTATAAAAAAAGTAAAATGATAATTTTAATTTATTTAAATTTAACCAGGTTAAAAATGACATGACGATAAGGGGTAAGAAATGAAACGGACCCACGTTCCGCTAACCATTGCTCAAAAAAATTCGCATGTTTTTCGAATGGTAAGCCCATGACTCACTCCTGACACGTGGCACATTAAGGGCGAGACAGTAAATCACGTGGACGGGGTTATTTTTCTCTTTTCTTACTTCTTAGAGTATGTTTAGTATTTTTTTAATGCAAGTAACAGAATAGGCTTGTCCTTGCAGGAAATTACCAAATGCCCTTCCAGCGATATCATTTCCCTGTTATATAAACTTTAACAGAGTAAAGAAATTTGAGGGCCACATCAATGAATTTTTTAATAAATTAAGTGCAGAAACATACAAATATTTAAGAGGAATGTTAGGCTTACTCTCAATAAACCTTTCCTCTCAATTTCCCGCAACCACATGTCTACTTTGCAATGATTGAAACACTTTTTCTAATGCAAAATATACTAATAGTTGGTGGAGACCGAGAGTAAGGGCAAGCATTACTCGTTATTTATGCTCCGTTTGTTTTAATATAAAATAAAGAAAAACAAATGAAATTCATGCAAAATATCAATTGTCTTATAGAAAATATGCACATAAAACGGTATTTTCTATAGAATTCTTTTGTTTTCCTTTATTTTACATCAAAACAAACTGTCCATTAAACAAAATGAACCTATAAAATTACCCGAAAACGTTACATCTTTGCATGCCATGAAGACCTGGTTAAAGAAACACCAGTCAGAACCATTTGGCTGTGTAGACGGTTGAGATGATCTTATCGGGTTGACTTTGACCTAATGATTTTCTTCTTTGCTCATAGAATAATGGTCTTAAACTTGCTATAGCATTCATGGATGACACCTGCCCCTCTAACTCAAAAGGGGGAGGTGTGCTCTCTCCCAATAGTGGTCCCACTAACCTAACTAGTAATAGGACCGTCTCACCGAAAATCCAACCAATGATCTAATATGCATCAAATGGTGAGCATATATTGGAGCTCTAACTTAACACCCCACCTGTTACGCCAGTTATGGGGTGTGGCCTCTCGGTTCATAAATCTGATGATTGGTACCTAAAGATTTATAATGAACTTCAACGGGAACTTTTCTTGATGCAATGATGTGTTGATTTAATCGCCACCGGAGCTACAAAGGGCGTCCTAAATTAATTCGTTTATCCTGTTAAGCTCCAATTGTGTCCTAGTAGCTAAAAAAATAGGGTTATTTTTCTTAAGTGAGAGGTTTGGGCATCCAATCCTCTAGATAATGAGTCCGTAAGATCTCTATCCCCAAACTAACAACTAATCAACTAATTTTGGTAAATCCCCAAATTAACCACCAATCAAGTGATGTGGGCAAATGATATCCGAAGAAAAAAAAAAAAGGTTTTCTAAGATCCAGTATACCCTCTTGTAATTAATAACCTTGCTGAAAAGAAATTATATTAATTATAAGAAAATATTATATATAAGAATCACTATATTGGTTCATCAAAATTTTCATTTTCATAATTTTTTTAAATGTATGGTATTTTCCATATAAGTTTAATGTGATACAAATGTATAAGACTAGCACAAAAAAAAAAAAAAAAATCAAAAGATTTTATGGTAGCACATTGAACAAGCTAATGACATTTAAACCTATCAAAAATACAAAAAAAAAAAAAAGTTGTGTCACTTAACACATAAATAATCTCTTAAAGTTTACAATTTTTTCAAAGAGAAGAAGAAACATCCTTTATTTTGGGAAGAGACAAAATTTCTTTTAAACTCTACTTTTTGTGAGATTCTCCTTTTAACTTATGTTAATAATTTTGGAAATATTTTCTGATTTTTTCTTTGTAAAATATCTAAAATTTTATATTGCATAATAGACCCTCTTGTAATTAATAACCTTGGTGGAAAAAAATTATATTAATTATAAGAGAATATCATATACAAGAATCAATATATTAGTCCATCAAATTTTATTTTTTTTCATAATTTCTTTTGAATGTACTGTATCTTCCATTTAAGCTTTATGTAGATACAAATGTATAAGGCAATCACTCTTAAAAAACAATAAACAAAAGCTTTTATGTTAGCCTATTCCATTGAACAAACTAATGATATTTGGACCTATCAAAAACACAAAAAAGAAGGTTGTTACTTAACACATAAAAAACCGTCTGTTTGAATTATTGATTCTTCATGTTGTTGGGTTTTCAGTTTGGTAAAGTTAACCCCCTTTTCAAAAAAAAAAAAAACATCATTTATTTTAGGAAGAAACAAATTTCTTTTTGAACTTTGCATTTCGTGGGATTCTCCCTTTAACTTTTGTTAATTATTTTGAAGTCCTTATACAATCATTTTTTTAGTTTTTTCTTTCTAAAATATCTAAAACCTTATACTATATATGATAACTTATTATACATAACCAAAATATCTAAAATAATATCATTCATTTCTAATCATGACACCATCATAAAGTGTTTATAAGATTCATATAATTATATATTAATATAGTATAAAAACTCTCTTATAATTAATAATATACTATAATTTTCTTTTAAAAATATTAAATAACAAGTATAAGACTTATTAATTATATACTATAGAACCAAGTTGATTCTTACAAATTTATTAATTATTAGAGATTATTAAGTTATAGAATATTAATTATAAAATGGCTTACGGTATATGGTAATTTATTATACATAACCAAAATATCTAAAATAATTTTATCCATTTCTCATCCTAATACTTAAACCATCATAAAGTGTTTATAAGATTCATGTAATTATGTATTAATATAGTATAAAAACATCTCTTATAAATAATAATATACTAGAACTTTCTTAATAAATTATTAAATAACAAGTAAGAGAGATTATTAATTACGGGAAGTTGGTTCTTACAAATTTATTAATTATAAGAGGTTATTAACTTACAAAATATTAATTATAAGAAGACTAAATATAAGAAATGAGGAGTAATAGGGCACACTATTGCCTTTGCCGTCCGAATGTGGTCGAAAAGGTGTCACGTCTACCACAGAATTTGTATTACGTCACATCAAAACTGATATGAGCATATATCAGTTGAGGTAATGCTTTCTTCATCAAAATAAAGCAAATAGCTTGGGTTGTTCATTACCTCTTCGGCAGGAGGAGGTGATAACGTCTAGCCCCTTTATTTAAAAAAAAAGCTGTCACTTTCTAGACTCTCCTATCATAATTAATATTTCGTTTCTTTCTCTCTATGTAAAATAATTAAAATAAGTCAATTATATGATATAAAATAATTAAAATAAGTCAATTGTATGAAAATTTTCAATTACGAGTGTTTGTTTGTACTTAAAATCTTTCGTAAGTAAAATATTTTACGAAAAAAGAACTAATTTTCTAAAAAATGACTTACATTTCAAAATTTCATAAGTCATTTTCCCGTAAAATACCAACCTATTTAAAAATATTTTAAAATTAAAATACCTTAAAACATTTTTTTTTTTTTTTTCATTTTTTTTTTGTATTTTATATTATATTATTTTTAATATATATACTTCCGCCTTATTTTCAAAAATGCAACCAAACATCAAAACTGAGTGAAAAATACACTTTTTACTGTAAAACTTTTTCTTTCGTAAATGATTTACGTCATAATACTATTTACGTGCAAACAAACGGAGCATAAGATTTATTAACAAGTTAAAGCTTCTACCAGTTTTTTTTAAATTAATCAAATGATTTAAAACTGTTAACTTCAAAAGGGTTTTGAGAGGGCAAAGAGGAATAGTCCCTTGAGGGACTATTGTTCCTTTGAAAATAACAATGACAAAAAGACATTACGTAAGCTTCTATCATTGTTTTTCTAAAAAAAATTAATCAAATGCATTAAAACTAGCTAACCATAATTCAAAAGGGTTTTGTGAGGGCGAAGAGGAATTGTCCCTGTAATGGGTAAATTTTATATAACTAAGGGTAAAGATGAGTTTTTTCACCCATCACCCACCGACCCCAACTGACTTAAGCCCTAGTGGGCTATGTGCTGGCTCTATGAGCTGGCACACATCTCAAACCCTTTGCCTATAAAAGGCAGTGAACAGGGGAGAAAAGGGGATGCATGAACCAGGGAAAAGGAAAGAAAAAGAAAGAGAAGAAGAAGAAGAAGAAGAAGAAAGGGGCTTGGGGGGCTCTGCCGTTCGGTCCATGGTCTCCACTATCAGATTGTCTACGGTAAACGTCATACGGTATTTCTACACCCTGATGTTTTACGCTTATCTGCTAAAGTATATGTCAATACCACACACTCACCCCTGACTTGCCTGAGTACACTCTTGTACGAGTACACTCATCCTCGGATTACCTGAGTACACTCTTGTACGAGTACACTCACTCCTAACTTGTCCGAGTACACTCTTGTACGAGTACACTCATCCTCGGACTGCCCGATTGCACTCTTGTACGAGTACATTCGTCCCCGTATTGATTGAGCTTGTACACTCGTCCTAAGAGTACACAACCCATCCTGCCATGCTCGTACTCGCCTTGAGAGTACTAGACCCGCCCTTCTGAGTCCGCTGCAATTAAGTCTGTGCCCGCCGTGACCCAGAGCACGACTCTAGAGCTCGTCCTGATGAGCACGATTCTTGAGTTCATCCCTAGAGCACGACTCCAAAGCCCGTCCTTGAAATAACCACGATCCCGTCCTTGAAATGAACACGTCCTCATGTCCTCAGACCTACGTCCCCTGATGACCATACATAATGCTCTCGACTTGTAAAGACCTCTGACATCAAACTATGCCTTACCACACGATCGACGATACGTATCTCGACACTCTAATGAAATGTCATCTGAGCAAAGTGTCCCCGTAATAAGGCACCTATGGCTCAACCTAATGAAATGTCATCTGTATATTTGCATTTATGATGTCTTCGTGCTCAAAATTATTGAAGTGAATTGTTAGAGGTATTACTGACTCATTCTATGATGTTTTTGTGCTCTAAACACTTGGACGAATTGTTATTATTAGAACTGTTATGACTGTTGATGTAAATGTAATCCTCAAGGCACTTGCATCTGTTATGCCCCAGATCTCATGATGAAACCGATCATGGTACTTGCATCGATGATATGACTCTACCACCGATGTTTCATCCTCAAAGCACTTGCATCTGTTCAAGGCACTCAAGACACTTGCACCCGTCGTCCTCATGCGCTTGCACCTATTACGGGCATGAAAGTCCAATCGCGCAATTTACCCATGATGTATTCTTGGCACTTTGAACGAAGTTCAAGGCACCGAAAGAGGGCTTAATGTAATGGGTAAATTTTGTATAACTAAGGGTAAAGATGATTTTTTTCACCCATCACCCACCGACCCCAACCGACTTAAGCCCAAGTGGGCTGTGTGCTGGCTCTATGAGCTGGCACACACATCTCAAACCCTTTGCCTATAAAAGGTAGTAAAGAAGGGAGAAAACGAGATGCCTGAACCAAGGAAAAGGAAAGAAAAAGAAAGAGAAGAAGAAGAAGAAAGGGGCTTGGGGGGCTCGGCCGTTCGGTCTGTGGTCCCTACCATCTGATTGTCTACGGTAAACGTCATATGGTATTTCTACACCCTGATGTTTTACGCTTATCTGCTTAAGTATATGTCAATACTACACACTCACCCCTAACTTCCCAGGGTACACTCTTGTACGAGTACACTGATCCCCGGATTGTTCGAGTACACTCTTGTACAAGCACATTCGTCCCCGTATCGATTGAGCACATATTGACTGAGTCTATACACTCGTTCTGAGAGTACACAACCCATCCTGCCATGCCCATACTTGCCTTGAGAGTACTCGACCTGCCCTTCTGAGCCCGTGCCCATGCTCGCCATGGCCAGAGCACGACTCCAAAGCTTGCCCTGATGAGTACAATTCTTGAGCTCGTCCCCAAAGCACGATTCTAGAGCCCACCCTTGAAATGACCACGACCCCGTCCTTGAAATAAACACGTCCTCATGTCCTCATAGTTACGTCCTCTAATGAGTATGCACAATGCTCCCGACCTGTATAGACTTTCGACATCAGACTATGCTCTACCACATGATTGACGGTATGTATCTTGACACTCTAATGTTTATATGCCTATACCCTATATTGACTTGCTCGTCAGAATGTCTATGACTCCCTCCCCCCTTTGTGGAGGATGAACACATGGCGAATCGAGGACAAACACATGCTGAACCGAGGACGAACCCGTGATGAACCTTAGACGATTACGTGTAAAATGTCAACTCTTTCGAAGAGCATGCCAAACGTCAAGAGTATAGATGACGTATACCTGCAGACGAACATATAAGACCTGAACCATGCTACCCATGGCAGGTACTGTCGAAAATTTTCCCTTACAACCCCTTAAGGGACTACTGTTCCTTTGAATATATCAATGACAAAATGACATTTCTACGTTTTGAAACTTTATGTAATTTATAGTATACTTATGCCACAATTATATTTTGGGAGTTCTATCACTTGAATTCTTTTAAAAAAAATCAAAAATAATATTATTCATCAATGTATATGAAACGAATGCTATGCATGCTAACATAATCCAAATGTTGACATAATCCAAATATTTTTCATATTGACATTAACAGAGTGATATGGGTTATTGTCTTAGCCAATCAGTTTACAATTAATTAAAGAATAAGAGGAGTTCTAGCCCTACCCTCAGGGCATTCCTATTTTTAGTATGAGCCAACCATTTATCTATTTTTAGTCTTAAAGTCTTACAATCATTGAAAAAGTATGTACTTCAACATTGAAAATGAACAAATGGTTGGCTCACACTGAAAGTAGGAATGCCCCTGAGAGTAGGGCTAGCACTCCTCAAAGAATAATAGTCTTTTTTTGGAAACGGAAATGGACGGTCCGCTTTCAAGTTAACCATGTGATCTCATTGATCAATGCTCTACTTTTTAACACTCACTAATTGTGATTAAGATTCACTCACTCTTAGAGTTCATCTATCCAACCTTGGTTTTAAACCAAAAAAATATATATTATAATTTTGTTAAGCTTAACCATGGTTAAAAGGGACACGGGGACACTAAGGTCAGCTAGGAAGGGGACGTTGCGTTCCCTTCTCAAGACTCTTCTTTTTTTAGGTGTGCTAGGCACTCTCAATATTTTCTACTCATCCAAAAACTAACACGGATTAAAGCAAGAATATGTGTTGGGTGGCGTTTGGTAACACTAATATAAATAAGGAGAAATTATTTCAAAAATGTGATTAGTTGAACTTTAGACTATTAAGTTGAAAGTTAATTGGATGTCCACATCTTTTTGAAGTAGACATCCAATTAACTTTCAACTTAATAATCTAAAATTCATCTAAGTACAATTTTGAAATAAATTCTTCCTATTTGAATTAGTGTTACCAAATGTCACCTTAATTTTTTTATTTTTTATTTTTAGTTTAATTTAAAAGCAAGGAAGGAGTTAGTTTTTAGCCTAGAGAGAGTGCTGAGAGTAAGGGTAGCACGGCGGCCCGAGAGAGAGAGCATGAGATGTGTAATATATGAGTTGAGACTCGAGAGAGACGCCGACGGTCCGAGTCGTGTGTCTTGAACCGGACGAGTTATACTCAATTCGAGTCACGAACTGATTTTCGCAAAAAGATATGGAGGGCGTCGTCGTAATTATCCTTGCAAACAGAGGCCTTTAATTACACATATTAAAAAGCCTTTTTTTATTTTTGGTTCTTTCCCATTTTAAAAATCTGAAAACGTTGCGTTTAAGTGAGACTGTGAGAGAGAGAGAGAGAGATGTTGGCGTCCCGTCAAAGAATCAAAAAACAAACGATCTCCTGATCTTTCTTCGTTCCCCCCTATTATCACGCATACATCTCATCTCGAACTTTCAGATTAAAACTGAGCAAAATATCCCCAAAATGCCACTCGCTTCTGCAACTCTCTTGCCTGTGATCTTCAAGGCTTCCGAGCTCTATTTCGATCTCTTACTATTATCTCAGCCTTGTTTCTGCAACAATGGCGGTCGTTTCAAGCTAGCGATTTCCGTTTGAAAACTAACAGTGTTGGAAGGAACCTAGTAGGAGCAGTAGATGATGTTTAGCTTTCCTGTAGGGTTTGTGAGGTTTCTTCATCTAGAGAGAGCCTTTTTCCGTGAAAGTAACTCAACACGCCGATCCGTTTCGTGAAATTTTCTCCCTCGATTTTCATAGCTTTCGAGTTTGATTTCAGATCCATCGCTCTCGTTTTCGGTCTTGGAGAAACATGAGGGTCCTTTTGTTGTAGAAACGGTTGGTTTTGGATCGGAGATTTGTACCTTTTCCCTCATTTTTGTCCATAGAGATCAGATTCCGCCATGAATCGCAGTTTTAGGGCTCTGGAATCGCAAATGCCGGCGTCCGTACAGCAGAGGCAGCAAGGGAGGAACCTCGGGACGATGATGAAGGAGAAGGAAGAGGAGCTCGCGCTGTTTCTTGAGATGCGGAAACGCGAGAAGGAGAGGAACAACCTTCTTCACAACTCTGAAGAGTTTGATGCTCCGCCTGGTACGGATTTTTTCAATTTCCTTGTTGATTTTAGGTTTTCAAGGTGTTGATCGACCAGTAGAGTTTTTGCGTTTTAAATAGCTTGTAATTGATTCATGAATCGAGTGTTGAGTGGCGAACTTTTAGTGAATTTGTGGAGATAACGTGAGTAGCTCATTTAAATGATCTTACATTTACGGAATTTTAAGTTACAAATCTCTTTATGATCTTTCCCTCTATTATTGAGAATGCATCAATAGATTAGTGATATTTCATGGCTGCAGGATCTAAACCTGGAAGTTCACCCATATTCAAGATTGTGTCATCCGCCCCTACACGCAAGACTGGTGTTGACGACTTCCTAAATTCCGAAAATGATAAAAATGATTATGACTGGTAATGTTGAAACATCTCTTTGATTTTCCGTGATATTGATCCTTCAATAATATTTATTAGTCTCACAGTTCGGGTGCAGTGATTTTATCTCCGGATACAGTATTGTGAGGTTAAGCTATGCACGCTTTTACTTTTGTAATTCAAAACTATAAAAAAATTGGAAAGTATAATCATCTACTTATATATTTGAAGTTCTATCATCTTGTTCTACCTCATTGGTTTCTGTTGTGGGATGTCTTGGATTTTGTTTCATATTGAGGTCCTGAGGATACAAACTTTAAAATAAAAAAGGAGAGTAGAACATCAATTAGGAGTATAGTCCAAAAAATATCCAACAATTTTGCCACCTGCGAATCGGCCATTTCATTGGCAAGCTCAATAGTGTGATTGAATGGGATTTCCTTGTAGATGTTACAATCGTGGGCCGCTGACATCCTTATAGATGCTCAAGAAGTCATGTCAGCTTGAAATAACAAGAGTACATCAAACATCCAATGATCCCTTCACCCTTGCTGCAATCTCACACTGGTTATCCCTACTGATGGCAGCCATCGAGGTTTTTCTTCAATGGAGCGTTATCCAAATGCAACTCAATAGTCCTGAATTCCCGAATTCTGCTTTTCATCGGTAGGCCCAGGGATCACTGATTAGTCGAATGAGCCCATCCCTCTGGCCTATCATTCATTGGTCGATTGAGTCAACGAATTTATTTCATTACCACCACCTGCATGTGATATGTACTCTATTTATTCAATTTTGTGTGATATTTTGGGTTCAAGTTCTCGTTTCATGGTTGATGTGATTGAATGAAAATGGATAATTTAATTTATTGGAATGCTCTTTTATTTTCAGGCTTCTTACACCGCCTGGTACTCCACTTTTTCCTTCTTTGGAGATGGAATCACAGAAAACCGTTATGAGTCAGATTGGAACTCCGAAAACTCGTCCCACTACACTGAAATCTAGGGTAAGAACTGTACTTAATTTATGTAGCGGATACTTGATATCAGTCCTTGGACTTCAATTGTTGGATGGTATTAGTAATACAATTTGATAGTTGCTAGGGCTATGAAATTAAGCGTCTCTATTGATTATAAATGAATCTATCATCCTTTTTCCGCATTAAATTTTTGGGAAACCTATGGGTCTTCTGTATACCACAATGTGCCTTATAAATGGCACTGCCATACCTCTACGGTAAATGCATTGGAGGGCTCTACCATTCAATGGGTTATATATATCCCTGATAGACTAGAAGAAGCCTGATCGGAGGATCTCAAAATCATAAAACCTTGGCTACAATGAGGTAGGAAATGATTGAATTGTGTTGCAAACATATGAGAAAATCTCTTAGAAGTTCTCATAGTTGCTTGCAATGTTGAAGGGTTGTTTCCCAATGTAAAAAAAAAATTGGTTGTTTGAGTTTTCTTGAGTTCTTATGCTTCCATAAGCCACGATATCATGCTGCAATGTCGTTTACTTATTGTGCTTGCAGTTAGCAAACCCCCAGATGGATCCTGCATCAAGGGACAACTTAGTACCGAGGCAACCAACTTTGTCCCCTGGATTGAACTCTTCCAGTGCAGGAACTCGCAGGCTCCCGTCATCTGGGGGCCCTGGTTCAACTGCATCTAGACCTGCTACACCAACTGGACGCTCCACATTACCCTCAACAGCTAAACCATCAAGACCTTCCACACCTACTTCACGAGCCACTTTGCCATCCACTAAGTCTACAGCTCCTAATGCAAGATCCTCAACTCCTCCAGCTAGACCCACTGCAAGATCTTCTACGCCGACAACCAGACCGTCCATTCCGGCATCCAAGTCCACATCGAGGTCAGCGACACCAACGCGCCGACCGTCAACCTCTTCAACTATACCTACTGTATCTGCTCCCACTGGTCGGTCTTCTTCAGTTACAAAGTCAGGACCCACAACATCAAGAAATCCAGTGCCATCACGTGGCATTTCTCCTACGGTAAAATCCAGGCCATGGAAGCCCTCAGAGATGCCTGGTTTTTCCCTCGATGCTCCACCAAATTTAAGGACATCAGTGCCAGAAAGGCCAGTTTCAGCCTCTAGGGGTAGGCAAGGAGCACCTATTGCTCGATCCTCATCTGTTGAGGCTGTTTCTAACGGAAGACCAAGACGGCAATCATGCTCTCCTTCGAGAGGACGGGCTCCAAATGGAAGTATCCATAGCAGTGGGAGCTCCGTTCCTGCGATGAGTCGAGTACACCCCAATGGTAGTCGATTGCATTCAAATGGTAGTGACAATGTGAGCCCTGGTCTAATGGGAACCAAGATGGTTGAAAGGGTAATAAACATGCGGAAACTGGCACCCCCAAAGCAAGATGACCAGCGTTCTACCCATAATAACTTGGCAGGGAAGTCTTCTTTGTCTCCCGACAGCTCAGGCTTTGGAAGAACACTATCAAAGAAATCTTTCGATATGGCTATGAGGCATATGGTATGTATATCCTTCTTTTTTGCCTGGTACCATATTCCTTATAGGGCAAACCTACGTTCTTATCGGGAAAAAATAAGGGTGGTCCTTTAATGCCTTTTCAACCCGAAACATCACGGGAGTACGTGTGGGGCTCATTTCTGATATTTGGCTCACCACCCGGATATTTATATTATGAGTATTTTATAGGTATGTTTATTTTAGATAAGGGAATTATCAAAACTTCAAATACAGTTGTGTCCTTTGTCTCCTGAGATTTATGGGTCAAGCAAGACTGACTCTTTGACATCCCAATACTAGTCACCTGTGCCCATTCTCTGGTAATGTAGTGTTGTGTGCATGTGGCTAAAAATTTGAGGTGTTCCTCGTTTGAAGATTTCCAACGTCATAAATTGTCCTGTTATGAGTTATGACGATGATAACAGTATCGCGTTCGCCCTGTGTGTGTGAGCTGGTGAATTTCCCTCTTCATGGTCTAGCCAACTGGTACCTAGCAGGCTAAAACTACTCATCTCTATTTTCTAGAACTGGATAGTTTCCTTAATAGATTACTAAGTGACTGAGTGCTATTCATGTTCTGAGTTGTTTCTTATTTTCTGATTCATGGATTTGCTTTTGGGCAGGATATAAGACGAAGCATTCCAAGTAGCCTCCGCCCATCAATGACAAATATTCCAGCTTCCTCTATGTATAGTGTGAGATCTGGACTGACAAGAAGCAGGGTAGTTAGTGTTTTAGAATCTCCTCTTGCTACAAGCAGTAATACCAGTTCTGAGCAGAGCATCAATAATAAAATCCTCTGTTTAGATGGTAGTGAAGTAGATGATGATCTTGGCAGTGAGAGAGGTGGTCGTTACTCTCCTGCCAACCAGCATGGCAGGTAACCCATGGGACCCATTTTCCTGAGACTAAAGCGGTTTTGTGCTCTCTCTAAATGTATCGATTAGCAGGACACTAGAGAGAGAACCAGTTTCCAAAAGGCCGTGATGTTAGATATGTTTCTACAATTATTGTAAAGTTCATTAGCTTAGGTTGCAGCTAAATTGGTTTTCTTCACGGCCTTTTTGTACTATTAGTGGAACTGTTGGGAATGTGCTGAACCTTCTCCTGGGTCATTATCTATACTAGATAGAATTGTCTTTGCAAACTCTAAATGATGTTACTGGAGATTTGAGTTAGGTTTTCTACTTGCCTCTACTGCGAAAACAGTAATCAAACTAAAAAGGGGTTCAATCCTGCATTTAGGCTGTGTGCTTTTCTAGAGTGTGTTTGTAGGAATTATTGCAGCAGACTGAACATTGATTGATTTTGTGTTCCCACATCTCTCCATCCCATGATTTGAGATTGCAGAAATCCTCCATAGATTGAAATGCAAATTGTCATAGTTTCATGTTTGTTCTTTGTGGAATTTGAAGAATCATTACTGATGCTTGTTTCTGATTTTGTTGCTTAGGCAGTTTTATTATTCATAAGAGAAAGGATTATAATCTGTTACATATACGATGAATGGAGTCTGAATAATGTTCAATTGCGATTGAACTCTCCTGAGTTCAATCACACTCACAGAGCCCTTTAACTGCCCTTTTAAATCTGGTTAGGAAGTTTCAACTCTTGGGGTTAGTATATATATTTCTAAATACTAACGTTAGATTGTTGAACCCTAAGGGTCAGTGAATCTTTACCACAGTTAATGAGGGGTTAAAAGAGATGTGTTGACCTGTGGGTGCGATTGAACTTGGGAGAGTTCAATTAAAATTGACTCTGATCCCAACTCCAATGACTTAGCATCATTTGAAATATTGCTAGTGTTAAAATGATCTTATATACATAGTTACAAAAAGAAGGCATTGGCATAGCAGCACTAAACGTGAATCTGATTTGAGTCTCACGCGTCTCTTCTCATGTGTGGGTCACTGACGTCTCTCTTCCTATGACAAATGGTTTGATATATTCACAGCTAGTCATCTTCAAGTGCATGCAAGAAGTGTGCTAAAAATGGACTGTGTGGGTAAAGCAAAAGCAATGGGGAGAGTTCGAGTCCCTTCTCCTAAGCCACCGTCCGGGACGGCTTTCCTGGTTGTGTAATATGACTATTTGAGGGGATTTGCATGGTCGGAGGGACTTTGTCGGGTCACGGGTGCTCTAAGAACCTAATTTCCTAAAAGAGTGGGCAGCAAAAAATCAAGGAAAATCACAGTAGTGACTTTTTTTAAAAAAAAAGCCAAACTATTGAAGTCTGAAGCAATCAAACGAATATTTGTTTTCCTATGCACGTTCTCCCATGTGAGTGGGACCCTATTGAGAGCACTTGATTGAGATTTGAGAGACTTTAAAGCCTCCTTTTTTCTTGTCTTTCATCAAGTAATCAAGTGGAGATCAATGTGATTCACGTGTGTGTTCTGCAAATTGCCGAGTTTTGTATGGACCCTGTAATGTGAATAGGGCCAGGTTTTGGTCTTAGCACCCATATAGTTTGTCAGCTAAAACCCAAGGGCCTCGGATTGTCTCTGGCGAAGCCAGAAAGGGCTCTTGGGGTTCCATACATTGTGCGCCAGTTGGCGTAAAAATAAGGTGAAGTCATTTCATTTTCTCCCCATAATTTTGACTTCTCCCCATTTGATATCTCTCACCCTTATTCTCACACACTTATCGCCACATGTCTTATTATGGGTGGAGAAGTCAAAATCATGGCCCGTGATTTTGACTTCTCCACCACTTGTCACCTATTCTATAGAACCCCGAGACAAGCCCTTTCGGGCTCGCCAGAGACAATCCAAGGCCCCTTTCTGGCTTCGCCAGAGACAATCCAAGGCCAAACCCAAGAGATGCTATACCATTCTTAACTTATAAAAATAGAATAGGCCTCTTAGGAAGGGTTGTTCACCTAAGATGCTTGAGTGCAATGTATCATTACAGCGTATTTGATAATATGAGGCATTTATTAATAAAAAAATCCACAGAATAAATTTGACATAAAAATAAATACCTTGGTCATACATCTTTTTATTCTACAAAAAAACATAAATGAAGACCTTGGCCATGCATCCTATTCCACAAAAAGTCCATATCCTCGTTATAGTGTGTATCCCTGGTTGAGAGGCCCACTATATGTACTAACCTAACTCCTAACCAACCTACTAACTTCTTTTTTGAATTTGCAATTAAGAAGTAGCATACGAGGAGGAGACGCGGGAGCTGTTTCTGGAAATCCAGTCATTTCAATTTCAGTTGAATATGAGGATTTGAAAGAGAAGAGTTTCAGTTCCAATTCCAATAGAAGAAGTAAATTCCATTGTTGGAAGTAAATGAGTTACCACCCAAGTTATGAAATCAAATTATGAATTATATGAATTATAGATCTGAAGGGTGTAGGAGGGAATGACTGGAATGAATTCCAGCCCCAGGGGAGTTTACTCGACCCATTTCCCAGTCTCCCGCACTGCTCAAGTAAGTGTGCGACTCCGTATGAGGACCTCCTTCCCTTCTGCCCACTCTCCGTTCACATGGTTATCAAAGCAGAGGAGGAAGGGTGGGCAGCAGGTACCACGAGCCCTCATAACATACCCAAAAAAAGTATTAATTGATGAATACCTCCTTGTTTGTTGCCAAATTGGAGAAAAAGCAAATTTTATTTTATTTTTCCATTAAACTAGTGTCTACGTAGAAAGTAAAAGTAAGGCAATGACCTCAAAAAATTAAAAAAAAAACTGATAAGGTCATGTTTGGTTACATTTTTTAAACTCTGAGCACGCCCAAATTTAAGCTTGCACAATGAAAACCAGAGTACAGTGGTCAACCAACATTCAGGAAAATGCATAATGTCTTTGGGCTGGAGTATACCAAACTCAGTAGAATCAAACAGACTCAGAGTAGAGCCTCCAAAAGAAAAGTTGAACAGGCTAAAGTTATGGTGTACAAAATTAATGAGGTAACTAAAGACCACTTACCCACAAAGGGGTTGGAGCAGTTGGCTAGCCTCCCGGGTTTGCTCTCTATGGTCGTATGTTCAACTCCCACTCTTCCACTTACGCTGGTGTGCTAGTGTCTGTAGGGAAAATTCCGAGTGGATCCGTGTGGACACCCGAAGGGACTAGTCCTTGTTTCGATGTTACCAAAAAATATATACTAAAGACCGCTAGAGGTGTAAAGTTATGGTGTGCAAAATTCATGAACAAACTAAAGACCGCTAGAGGTGTAAAGAGAATATTTTACTGAATCTTGTGAGTGCATTATATGGGTTGGTAAATGTTCGTTACTTAAAGACAGCTTTAATATTCTCAAACTCTAAGATGAGTTCTAAGGTAAAAGAAGCATGTTATAAGATACCATCAACTGGAGCTTGATCCGGAAAATGTTACCATACCCAAAGGATCCTAATGTTTTAATGACAATTTGATCTAATTCGAGAAAGATCAACTGTCCTTTTGTTTATTTGATAATTTTCAATTGCTCTCATGGTTACAACTCTCCTATTTAATCTACTAACATATCTCTTCCCTAATCTAGAATTCAAATAACACTTATCTATTATGGCTGGATATTTATTAAAGATAAATATTAATAGTTCAAATAAATAAAGATGAGAGAGAGTCCAATCTAGGTAGAGTTCTTAGGTAGCATCCTACGAAATTGGGTAGGCAACGTGTCAAGCCCCTAACAGAAAATTCCATTTATATGAGTTTATGAATTGTTCTCCTACCGCCCTGTAATTCTGAATGTCCCTAGATTGCATCCAGCTTTGTAGAAAATGAGAATTTAATTGTAAATTCTCTATTGGGGCAATCCATTCATGGACTTCTTGGCAAAGTAGCAGCTCATTCGATTTCCTAGAAAATGGGTTAGAACTCAGATGGAACATTCTCCAGACCACAATAAGCTTTGAGTAATCTGTAATAAATTCTATCCTTGTCAACATAGTGTATTCTCAATCATCGAATCGTGCATCTGGCTTTAATCTCAGCGTCATGCCTAGAAAAGATGAAGAGACGTCTTGATCTTGTTCTGTCTCCATTTAGGCAGCTCGTAGAAGGCTTCTTTTGTCATTCCAAACTTGTCTTGAAACTCTTCGCTTGATAAATATGCCTACATATCACCAGAAAGTTTGGGTTAATAGATTGAATCGTAAGTGGTAACAGCCACAGGACCCTTTCTTATTGCAAGTCCAAAGAGTTCAGACCCATATAATGGCAACTCAAATGAAACGCAAAACATATACAAGGCTTAAAATGAATAAATGCCAAAAGCAACAGTAAGGAGAATTGGTGTCCTTAAGTGATGGATTTTTCCCAAGCAGGTGTTATTCCACATTACTTGGGATATTAGTTCATTTTCAGAGTGACGTTAATAGCCACAAAAGCAAGTTTTGTGTTGTTTTTATTAAGAATTTAAAGACTTTAAAAAACTCGGGGAAAACATTTTCTTGGTTACGTTCATTTAGAACTAATTGAATAGGTTTGTCTCAATGGATGCAAAAGGCAGTACCTCTCTTTTGGTCACGTCTACACTTGGTACCGGGTTGTTTGATGTCACTTTTAAGCGTTCGTATGGGAAGGTTTCCAAGCTGTCATCGACTTTTGTTCCATCAACCTGCATGGGACACACTTTCCCCAAAGGGGAACTTGGCTCCTTCACTGGTGGAGTATCTGGAGCTACTAATGATCCATCTGTAAAGAAAATGTTTAATGGAAAAAAAGCTAGAAGTCATAAAAAACTATTGTTGAGTGAATGTGATACAATAAAAAGTGGATGCACGTATAACCATCGTAACATAAAATAGTGGACTGACTACTAAGAATAGTTGAGTGAAAATGAAATCATAAGTCATCCTCTCACATAACATGGTGAGTGTGCAGTGGTGTCTGGATCCACCATTATTGTTTCCAACCTACGACATCCCAGGGAAAAACATTGCCCTGATTGGATGGCCCAAGCCATCCAATTTACAGACATTTTCTGGGCCATCCATGATACTCATCTGCCTATCCAAATTCCAAAGGCAATATATCTGATGGCTAGGATGTTCAATTAAATCAACTTTTGGCCCAGCAGATCTCCAAAATGGGACCAACCAAATAGTGGGATACATCCCCTTTCCAGGTGTATGCCCAGATAGGGAGGTTATGCCTCCAGGCACCAACCACACCCCACATTTTGCAAAACCATTAGTCAAGAGTACAAAACAACAAAATAATTCCATTCCAACAAGATGACAGACATAAAGGATTTTTTTGATTTCCTTTGTGTGTAAATCTAGGGAAGCATCATTACCAGCATTACCATGATGAGGAGATCCTGGAAACAGATTTCTGACAACTGGAGTCGGGCTGGAAAGTCGGCGGCTGTTTGAAGGTTCAAATTTTGAGCCTAAAATACGGGATGCAGGAGATGCACTTCTTCCCAGCCCGTTAGAAGATATAGAATTGCTTCTCGAACTACCTGGGGAAGCTTCAGTGGAGAATGCTTTCCATGAACTTCTTACAGGTGCCTGTACAGAATTGGCTTCGGTGAAGCATTTATTAAAAATATGTATCTTTGCATTATGAGACAAGAAAGAGAACTTTCAACCTATAATGTTGTTGGTCAAAGTATCTCTGATCTTTTTAAACACTTTGCGACTTTAGAAAATCAAAGAAAATTGAATATTCTCACAAGAAATCAGCTCTCAAAATCTTGCTGACTTTAATTTTCTCAGAAGAAATATTATCGCAAGATTTTTGCATGTATATTATATATATATAATTGAATATATATATATATATATATATATATTCTCTGCTTCTATTTTCCCAAGACTTCACATGAAGTCCAAGACAGGCAAATAAGGCCTGACGAGCTTGGAGGATATCGCTTTACCCAAAAAATCATAGGAACAAAGATTGATGACAATGCCTAACAGTAGTAATCAGATGCAAAATGATGATTTTTTGTTAGCTATTTGGTGGTCTTAATCTATGAGCTATCTGTAACTAGTAACAACTAACAATATGGCTGTAAATGGATCTGATTCGTATCGTATCCTGCCATTTCCGAATCCAATCCGGTTAAATATCCGACAAATCTGAATTTGATCCAAGAACCAGCGGATTATAAATTGGTCAATCTGAGTTTGAATCCAATTATTTAGTAGTTAAGACTTGAATTCGATCTGAATCCGGTCCAATTAATATTAAAAATTTAAAATTAAGATTTAAGCATAAAAAATCCATGAAATTTTTCATAAATGTTTTAAATAAAAGCAACCATAGTATTCTTTGCATTCAAAAAAAATATTAATCTATTATTTAAATAAATGCACACATACATACGTATTACACATACAAGCAGACTAGATCATCATAGATTAGAATTCGATCCGATTACAATCAGATTCAAAATCAAGATCTGTATCTGATCCGACAGATCTACAATCAAATCAATATCTGCTCTAATTAGATCGGATTCGGATTCAGATCCGATCCATTGACAGCCCTAAGTAACAATTCAAAGTTTTAGTTAAAACAGCCAAATATTTAAGTTTTGCTTTGGTGAGGTCTGACAATGAAGTCAGATTAAAACAATATGAAACTTTTCATGCTCAATCCAGAGAGAAAAAGTAAACTGCACATGAAAGATTTAATGAATTTATAAGAAGCCAGTAAATTTGGTGACTTACTTCAATCTTTTGTGTCTGTCCTTTCAAAATAGCAAGCTTCCTCTCAAAGGAGTTACCATGCATCTACAAGGGCAGAAACTGAGTTAATATTTTTAAACTACATGAACCTGGCAGTACTTTCAAATTGTATAAAAATAATCTAGAATATTTTCATTGATATCTAATTACAAATGATAAGAGAAATATGAGACAACAGGATGATAACCACAGACTCTGATAGGAGTTCCAATAGGTACTATTTGAGCCTGGCAGATGATACACTTACACGTGCCTTTGAGGAATCCCATGCAAAAAAACGAGTGAAGAAAGATGGTTCATGCCCTTCTGTAACAACATATATAGGAGTCTCCAAAGATAGTCCTTTGATCAGAATGTCTGTCTCAAGGAATTGCTGCTAGTTCCAAAGCAAGACTATAAGGAATATATTACAATATGTGAAGAACATCAAATATGCAAAACACTAAGCTATTTATATTTCTATCTTGCATTGCAAGACATTGGTGCCTCTGGACATTCTCTATTGGATGCTATACTGTTCATGTGGCCCATCAAAGCATCAATCCTGACTTGGTGTTATGTGGTGATAGGATTGTCTATAACATAAGACCAAGAGTTAAAGCTAAGATGGTAAACAAATATATGATTTATGGTCATCAAAAAGTCCTCACATTGGATTATTTGGATAATCTGATTGGTATTATTAGGGCTACATCCAATGAAAGGATCCACCTTTTGTGCAATCTGGATCAATGCACCGATGGGCCTTGAGAAATGTATAGCATCTAGGATGCAAATTGATAGACGCTTAACTATTTCCAAAGGAAACCAAAATTTAAGATAATAGAATAACAAATGATTCAAGACCAAATGGCTATATTACCATGCCTAGAGTGAGGGCTTGATGTTTCAATCTAACATTTGCATGGCGTCCTATCCAAACATAAATTACATTGTGGCAGTCTAGTAATAGTACATCTTCAGTAGTTAAGTCGTCCTGCGTGAAGTTGAATATCTCTCTCACCTGTAAATTTTAAGTCACACAAGAAAGAAGAAAAAGAAAAAGGAAAATGAGAAAGATTCAACTTCTATACCCATAGGATCTTTACTATCACGATGGTTGATAGTGGACACCATTTTTCTTCAGATTTGTAAAGATTCGGGTAAAAAAATTTGACTTGACTTCTACTATTTAAATTTTAAATTTTCACAAGTTGAAGTCAATGATAAACCACTAATGTTATAAAAGAATATAGTCTTGAATAGTTACTCAGAGCTATAGACAAAACAGGGTTGAGTTGACTGAGATCTGAGTCAACCAGTGAGTTTGGGGAAATTAATCACAAAACCAACTATTTCAACCAATACCTAAAAGAGAAAAAAAAACATAAATAAAAGAAAAATAAAAACAGTTTGATTTTGTCTACATCAATAGTAATTTACTTTTGAGTTCTATAATATTTTCTTGGGTCTTTCCCCTCTCCTTATGGGATTTTTATCGTGCAAGTTCTCGGTGTTACTGGGGGGAAGAGGGCTTCAAAGGGGGCCCATTGATAGCTGCATCGATTGCCTGGAATCTATGGCAAGAACGGAACTTGAGAATCTTCAAGAACTCTCCCTCTCCTCTTGCTAGAACCTGCCTACAGGCCGGTCAGCTCCTGAAGCATTGGTGCTCCGTCCAAGAGCATTTTGATCTAGCATGGCTTTATTTCTTGCTTTATCAGCTCGATTAAATACTATGTTTTGCACTTTCTTGTATATTCTCTTTAGTTAGCTTCTGGCCTGGGTTCACTATCCTGCGATCCCTCCCCCCAATGTACTTCTTTATCTTGCAATATATTCACCTCTCTATTACCAATCCAAAAAAAAAACTAGAGAAAAGAAAATGAATAAAAGAGAATCAGGCTTTTCCTTAGTTTACATCCTTGATTTTGTCCAAATCAATAGTAATTTACTTGTAAGATTCAATAATATTTTGTTCGTTCCAAAACTATAAGGAAAAATAATAAAAAAGAACCAGGCTTTTAGTTACTTTTCTAGATGTATTTATATTAATTAGGGCACTCTTTAAATATATGAAACTCATAAGTCAACTCAGAACTTGGACGAGCCAACTAGAACCTGGCCTGTTTCTTGGATTATATAAATTGGCTCCCGACCATTACTAACTCAAAGTTCAAGATTTGAGCTCAGAACCCGAATACCTCATAACTCATGACTCTGTTTAGCAACAGGAATTATATATATATATATATATATATATAAAATAGTGAAACTGTTGACACTTTTGAAGTGGTAATACAATTCTGAACCAAATAAAATGCTTCATTTCATCGCCATTCGCACTGCAAGCGTACACTTTATCCTTCCAAGATATGAAATTGATGGGCTATGGCCAAATCCACATAATTTATATGGACTAAAACATTTGATCAATTGCTTGATTTTTTATCACAATAAAGATATAAGCAACGATATACAAATGAGTCTATTAATCCAAGGTAAAGATCATGCAATTACTGCCAAATTGGGCAAATGGTCCATCCAACCATAGTTTTGATAACATGGAGGATAAATTATTATTATTATTATTATTATTATTATTATTATTTCATTGTTCACGGGTAAACTGATTGTCAGTGAAGACGAAAGAATTTTAGGTTGGTTTGATGCAAAGCATCATATAACCATTCCCCCAAAAAACATGATACGGTTTGAGAATTAATTTTAATATCTCAAAAATTAGCCTTGTGCTTATCAATCAACAAAAGATGCATACTAATTTTCTGACATCTCTCAAGAAGCCATCTTCCTTAGATTATCCATTTATCCTCAAGTAATCTGTATATGTTATATATTTTTCTAAATTTAAGTTAGCTTGAAACAATCTAATACATTTTAATTTACAGGTGACATGTAGAAGCAACATTTATCAGAAATAATATCAATTCCATTGCAATGATGGACCCTATGGTAAGACTTACTGTTTACTTCACAATCATGAATTGAAAATATCAAATAAATTAGAAGACAACAAAAAAGTTTACACGCTAAAAGAAGAATAGCTTGTTACATGCTCAAAATTTAGAATGTACAGTAAGACTTTAAGATGATATTTCATAGTGTTTATGATTCTTTACTATTAAAGTTTACAGCTGCAGAAGAAGCAGATAAATTTTTTTACAGCCGTTATAATAAGAATAGCTTGTTACATGCTCAAAGTTTAGAATGTAAAAGTTAAGACTTAAAGATGGTATTTCACAGAGTTTATGATTCTTTACTATTAAAGTTTACAGCCACTAAATTGCGGGAAAAAGTGAACCTTCTCAGTAGCTAGACAAGATTACCATTGCGACTATCCCAATAAATATAATTGTTACTAAGTGATGAATTATTACTGATGTTTACACTCATCCGATGGTACATTAAGTGCTCCCAAAGTGAACTAACCATAGAAAGGCACAGATACCTGCAAAATTGTATGTGAAGTTTACCTTAAAATCACCTGAGAATACGAAATCCGACCGAGTAGCAAAAGAACCACAACCCGGCATTAGACATCTTTGCTAGATCCATTTACAGCTGGGATCATTCTGAACCAAGGCAAAACCACATTATCTTTTGAGAGAAAAATTACAAAGAAGATGGTATTTGCTCACCTTCGGGAGAAGTAAATGTGAACAAATGTGGATCTTCTATGTTGCCGTTGATCTCTTTTTCCCTTGGATACTCTGTTTTTCCACCAAGTGCATTCCAGAAAACATCAGGCTCACTACCTTCTCTCACTGACATGGGTTGCCATGTAGGCTGCAAATGGCGTCAAGAGAAAATGAAGTTGGATAACAATGCAACCAGTAAGAAAGTCAAGGCTCACTACCTCTTTGGAACCATCAACCAGTAAGAAAGTCAAGGCTTATAAAAGATCATTATAAGCAACATGCATCACTTTTATCTGGCAAGCATATTCGAGGCTACGTGAAAATGATACACCCGATTTTAATAATGACAATGATGGGCACCTTAGTTCATGTTTTGATGTGTTAATCATATGTTGTTTATAGTTTTGATGTGGATACAATTCTTTTATATCCCATAACTGGGTCAAGATACATTCTTAATATTATAAACGTTTATTACCATACAAGTATTAAGACTTGAGGCATATAAGCTTGATGGGCTCCACCCAGGAAATCTAGTTCAAAATTTTCTGAAAAAAACTAGATGGGATGGTTGTGATTATCCTGTTAGCTGATTTTTGACCAAGGAAATTCCTGTGTGGAACCGTTGAATGGTGTGTCCCAACACTTTCATGTGTTCTATATGTCCGGAAATGCTGTCTTTAGACATGATTGTCTATGATACTTGAACAACAGGTTTACCCTACATAAATAAAATATATGAAAATCTTTTACCACTGGCATCTAAGATTTTGTAGTGCATTACTTATATTCTCAGTGCCTCACTGGTATGGTGATTGATAAGGGAAACATCAGAAAAAATATTTAACAAGCCAGTACATGTAATAACCACACACATATCCTTGAAAGGCGATGCTTAATTTGCCTTTCGGTTTAGGGAAAGGGTAGAATGAAAAAAGAACAAGAATGAAGCATACTTGGGATCAAGTTTAAATGGAATGACTACGTACATTTATTAGATCTAGCATTCTGTCAAGAAGATCATGGTCCCTTGTTGAAGAGAGATTCCCAGCCCAAGTGAAGATGTATGCTCTAGTTTGCAAGATGTAACAATAGGATGAGTTGAGTGAACTTGAGACCTGCAATGGTTATGACCTTTAATTTCATATTCAACAAATACCAAAATAGAAAAGGTTGGTATGTCATTTTTGTATTTCAGAAACAGAAGGAAACATAACGGTAATTTGTTGGGAATACTAGATTCCATCGAATTTAAGGGTTGATACACGGTCCAAATTTTTGACCTGTAAAAGAAAATGAATAATAGATTCCACTTTCTAGTGAAATGATAAACTACAAGATAATACTTTCCTGGTCTTTGTATTTCATATAAATTCTCAAACTTAGTTTATATATAAAATGAATAAGGTTATGCTATGGTTATCAAGGGACTAGGTGAAAGACCACATGGATGCTTGAGGCGGTTGCCTAAGCGGCCCAAAGTATCGCTTGATGTACTCCTTGCAATAGAAATCCTCCTCACCCAATATGAGATTTGTATATGTTAAATTTCTGTAAATAAGGGGCCTTGCAATTCATATAAATTGCAAAATCTACATTGTCAAGATGCACCTTAATAGAACCATTATTGGAGACAGTTTTAATAATAACGTACCGAAAGAGTGGGAGAGAAAGAGGGACTGTGGGGGATAAAAAAAAACAGAAAAAACAACAATCTACAGTGACAACCGAACAGGGAGAGAGTGTGACTAAATGAAAAAGCAGAAAAATAGCCCGACTCTAAACAGTGACTGTCGAACAAGGGGGAGAGACATATAATGTTGTCAAAATTAAAAAAAACATATAATAAGTAAAATATATATAATTAGGAGGTCAACACTTATTTAAATTATAAAAGATTGTGCTGTATTGGAGTTACTCGGGGCCCCTGTGCTTAGGAAGGGACAATTAATTTCTAAAGTTCCAAAATCAGCCTAATCACAACAGAAATCCATTGGTAGATCATAAACTCTCTAATGTTGTCAAAATAAGTTCATATCTGTTCTTTACTCAGGTTCTCTTTCTCTTTGTCGATATTTAGTTAATATTTTTTGATTTCATTAACTCGAACACTTGCAGTAGCCTAAATTTTCAAAATCCAATTTTCATAGGCCAGTGCCTCAAAAAAAAATCCCATAGATCCAACCACTTAGTCTCAATCCTCAACTTTTACATCTCTCTTTCTAGGTTAAACCTTATAAGCATAATTAAGCTTGATGTTGTTAAGCCTCTCGCAGTAACTAATGATAAGGGGTTCAGCATATTTACGAAGCCGCCAAAAACCAAAGACACATACCCAAAGTGGTCAATTCTATCATGTTATGTTTGTTCACAAATTCTGCTTTACCATTAAATCTTTTCAAATTTGTGTAACTCTGAGACTTCCATTGTTTCCTATAACACTTGCTGATACATTGGATTGGGTTATGGTAAATAATTATTGTAGAAGCATTGATTACTTGAGTAGTTCACACAAGGAAGTATCTCTTGACTTCTCGTAGGCCATATGGTCACTTTGATGCAGTTCACTTCCCTTTAACAATAATTTTGATAGCTTTAACGGTTTAACCTATGAAGTTGTAGTGGTTGATGTGTTTGGCAAAATGTTCACAAAATCTGAATGAAAGACAATAAGCACATTCCTTTTCTTATGCAGTTGTAGTGGTCGGTACTTGGTAGTCTCAAGTTTCTACGGTTGAATGTGTGGGACAGGTTCTTCACATAATTTGAATTAAAGAACTGCACGCATTCCTTTTCTATTAACAGTATAAACTTCTTTACTACTGTAGAAATGATCTTTGTTTTTTTTTTCTTGCATTGAACCACAAGACATCATTTATCTATGGTTAGTAGTTAGCATACTAATGGTTAATGGTCTCCTACTCTCCACATCACTGAGGGATATTTTCCCTCCTAGGGACTCGATCTCAGGCCACGCTCATTAGAGGTGCATAACTTTCCATCTGGTCTATAGACGACCCTCATTTTGAATGTTTGTAATTTTATATGTTATTAGTTATAATTGTTTTCATATTTCTTGCTTTCCTAGACATTGCCCTTGTGCTTTTTCTTAAAACATACATCTGCATCATTGATTCAAGAACCAAGTCTTACACATGCCTTGCACGTGCATGCCTAACTAGTATTTCAAAATTTTAAAGTGCTCACTAGAAAGATGAAGTAATCTCTTTGAGACTGTACTTGCGAAATTCTTGATATTGTCAAGGGGTAGACTTTTATGCCCTTTATGCTATTCTTCAGTGGCCTGAGCAGTGTCTTCAAATCTTTTTGGCCAAGAGTCAGTCAAAGCATCTTTTTAGAGAAGTCCAGTTCAACCAAAGGGAGTTTTGGCTTTCGGAGGGATGGGAAAGTTGCTCCTACGGTTTTTGACCCTTACTATATAAGGGGATTTGAAGTTGCCTTTCCACCGGTGACTTAGGTTGAAAACTATTGATTGTTCAACTGGGGCTTATTGAGAGTAAGCATTGTGTTCCTTTCTATAATATAAGGAATTTAAGGTTTGCCAATTTGTATGAAATTTGGGCTATCAAATGCCATCAAGAGGAAGCCCACCTATTGAAGGGTTAGAATCAATTCATAGGTGAGCCATTGGAAGGTATAATATGCAGGGCACAATTTATGCCTTTACAACTAAATCATTTTTTCTTACAATTAATTAGCTACTCGATTCGTTGATAGTCCAAAATAGATCATTCTTGTTTGCATTTAAGATCTACAATCTCAACAGTCGAACTTACTAGATCAACTTGGATGGCTTGCATGTTAGTTGGATCTGATCCTTGAACTCGGAAAAGAGCCGTCTTTTCCTCATCATAAGTTTCATCTACAATTCCTTTTTCCGATACAAATCTCTTATACCGTGAACTCATCCCACCCTACATGAAATGGAAAAACAACACAAATAGGAGGATGCACGGCATTAATAGAAAAGTAGCTTGAAACACAAATACTCTAGTCAACTACAAAAAAAAGAAACTCATGAAGTACACACCTTGAAAACAATCAATGCCTGGCATATCGAGAAAAATTGAATTGGCTCCTTACCCTCAAATACTTGAGCCTAAATTGAAAGAGAATAGTTATAACCACTAGAAAAATCAGCTGTATGGATCATGCGGAAAGGTGCAAGTCAATAGGTCACAGAAAAGAATAGAATGACTATAGTAGTTGAATAACAGACATTTTTATAAGGTGATTTGAGGTGTTCTGATGCTTCATGGACGGCAGCAAACTATGATAGTGGGAAGAGATCACTTTCTTGTGTGTGTGTGTGTGCGTTTTTAATATTATACCACATCTTCTTTATCCTATAATTTTTTTAATAAAAACAAGTGGAAAGTAAGAGCCGTCATGATGGGCAATATATAATATGCTTCAAGGTTAGCAATTGATACCCGGTTGTGAGGCCAGGTTTTTTGGAGGCATTAGAATCAGCATCAGAAGAGAAGGATTTTCTTTCTTTTTCAAAGAGTAGGTGATGCATACAAAACCCAGACTGGATATTCTTAGAATCAGCATCAGAAAATCCTTCTCTTCTGATGCTGATTCTAAGAAATCAAGCGACCATCTCATCTGTGTCTACATTATATTTTTTTAACTCTGAAATGGTAAAAACACAAACCACTCTCCCAAACATAAAATCTCATAATGCTTGGCACCTGACTCTTGTGTTTGGCCATCGATGAGATGGCTGCTTGATTTCTGCCCATTAAGTTCTTTCATTTACAGAAAGCAATATTTATTGGTAATAAGCTGGCTAATTTTGTAATACACCCATGGATAACCAATTTGTGTTCTCCTTCACTGTGATTTTGTTGGTTTTGGTTTATTTTTCCTTCTTTGGGAGAACTTTGTTCCTTGTATCCTGTATTTATTTTTTGGTTGTATTACTTTGGTTAAGTTTTGTTGTGGTTAATGAATCCAATTGCTTCCTTATAGCAAAAGTCAAATGGATAACTATGAACTAACGAGTCCATAGGAAGAAGGGGATGTGAGTAGTTGTCAAACCTTTGCTCTGTGAACATTTATCATCTGGTGAGGCAACTGAAGCAGTTAACATCCTAATTATAATAAATTTCCAATAGATTGTGCAAATAATAATGCAGAAGAGAAGACAAACCAAAACTGGATCTCCCTTTGTTGAATCAACCATGGCATTCAATTGAGAGATTGCATCAACTCTATCTTCCTGCAACGAAAAAAAAAATTCCACACACTTATATATAATGAATTACACAAGCTCATTGGGGGTATTCGAATTTTCAATATAGATTACACACATAAGCAGGAGAGTCAATAAAGAGCTCAAACTAGCAACAGAAAAGCAGATGGAATTAAACACTAAATTGTTTTTATCCAAATGAAAATAAATCACCGGACATCCTATGGATAGAAACCTTTCCAATATTTCAATTTTTTTTCTCCATAAGATGGGAAAAGGTGAATCTGCAAAAAGTAAGAAGATAGAAATGCCAGATGATCCTCCAGGTTACAATACCGACATCTAGCCCTACTACCCTGTATTTCTTAGGCATATGAGAGGTTATCTGTGGAGGTTATTCTGCTTCTTAAGTTGAAAACATCTGCTAACAGAATCAACCTTTGTTTTGTAAGGCTCTTTACATCACTTGGCATTTGGGCCTTTGCCCAATGTGGTCATTACCCATGTGTGTGCGTGTGTTTCCGTAACAAGGTAATGCGTTCAATCCCAGTTTACCGACAAAAATGTATGCATTTATCACAATTTGTCTCTAATATTAACTAGTAAAGTCTTACTAGAACTTCATATCCATGTGGATCATCTAGAGTCAGCACCGATATTCAAGGCGGTAGATGATTAAGTACATGTTCCCCACAGCAGCTCCACTAAAGATCCGCATGTCTTTTTGTCTGTTTTTAATAAAATGGTTGTAGGATTGTATTGGCTATAAGAAGTGTAGGGCTCAACGGAAGGGAATTTCCTATCCGTGAAAAACTTGGCATCCTAAATACGCCATATTTGCATGTCGAGTTATTGTACTTGTGCATTATAGACTATAGTTCTTCTAATCCATCATAGGCATCTGATTAGATTAAATTAGATTCAGGAAAAGGATAAGCATATCCAGAAAAGAAAGAGAATTCAGAAGTCTCCATTGATCAAAAAACACCATACTTTTCACAAAAATCAGAATGCTTACCATGATACTGTTACGACCAAGCCATGCATAAAATAGATACTCATTTTTTTCATCCCCAGGATATGTATACTGCACAATATAGCAGTCCCCACTGAAAAGCTTGCCCTGTTCCGCAATAGGAACAAGGGAAACTTCATTACCATTTACCCGCCAAACCTGAAGTAATCATTAAAGATTGCATCAACACAAGATACTGGATCATCTATGCTTACATCCAAAACAATAGATCAACTGGAATTTTTTTCAGGAAAAAAAAGTTACTTTTAGAGTGCCACTGCAATCTATAAATGGTTGGCAGTCTTCTTCAGGAAGTTCCTTCACATCATAACCCTGTTGCTTAAATAATGCTGTAAAAAAGTGAAAGAAAAAGTATTACCATTGCTTCCTTGATTCAGTTTTGATCATTTTGTTGGAAGAGATACTAAACCTGCGACTTTCCCTCGGCCTTCTTCATACAAATTTGGCTCCACAGTTTGAGGCCAGCTACCAAAATATGACCTAAATGTGGCAGTTTCAGATCCTTCAGTTAAGAAAGTTATATGGGTACCAGTTGACCTGCCCTGAGAACTTAGGATATCCTGTAAAAGAAGTAACCAGTAGGTAGATCAGAAACCACTGCCAGGAATATGCTTGTGAGGCATGCATGAACAGTCAAATGCATCAAGTAACATAGCTCTTTCATACCGCATCCCCCGTGTATCCACTGGACTTCTATTTCTATTCTTAAGATGACAGCAATTTTGGCCTCCAATGAACCCAAAAAAAATTGTCTCAAATTTGTCTTGATTACTATTATTTTTTGGGTACATGCATTGGTAGGTTGGTTAGTCGGTTACCATGGTGGGCTGTGGACCACTTTAACTGTTCACAACACCATGGGAAAATTTTCAAATCCAAATAATCCCCCCTCGGGAAATCGATCCCAGGGTCTATTCTCCATGAAGGACACACTCTTACCAGCCTTCCTTCCTTTAGGTCTGATGTGTAACTTGATTAAACTGACTTTTATGAAAGTACTATATGGGGGAAGTGTTTTTTTTCAAAGGATGCAACATATGTAAATTTGATGATGGCAGTTTTGTACCTAATGATAATTGACAGTAAGTGGTACCGATCGGGAATAATTCGACAGGGCTCAAGTTTGGAAAAAATATATATAAAAAAATATTATAAAAATATATCTAACAATTTGATTAGATAATATTCAAAATAAGTAGTTTACTTGCCGAACTTAACAAAGAATTCATGTTTTTTACGATTTGTTTGCAAATAATTTGTAAAGTGGCGATTTTTTCATTAATTCGGCACACCTAAAATTCACGATTTTTTTTAAAATGGCGGATTTTGTTACTTAGATTACCAAAGTGTCATAGTACTGATTTTCATAAAATGACATCCTGTAATCCTATTAAAATATATCCATTGACCCTCTTGCACTGCACTATAACACCTACTACAACTTTTCACTATTGTCAAATACTTCTGAACCAGCTATAATTACAAAAAGTGCAATTGTACGTATTTATATGCAACACCTTATAAATGCTTAAACCATCTTATCAATTCCTTAAATTAAACCAATGGTTATTTATGCCATATATACATATTGAACTAGGTATAGAGACTATTCTTTCTTTTTTGGAAGGTAGAGACTATTCATACTTCTGTAGCTGAGATGGATGTCTTCCGTTCAGTTATTGAGGTATTTCTTCCCATCCAAACAAAAATCTCAGTATCGCAGTCCAACATATAGCACTTGTCCACATTAAGCATCTCTTTGTTTAATGAGTCGGTCTCAATTGGACATTGTTTTCCTTGAGCAGTAATCCTGTAAATAAGAGAAAGCATCCTGGTGAAAATGTAACATAATATAGTAACATTAAATATTTGGAGTCAACTAGGATCTCATCCAGAGGTCTGGATAGATCAACTTAGCTGAGTCAATGATGATGTCAGACAAGTCAAATGAGTCAATGAAAAGCTCAGCCATTTTGATACATATTTATAAGCTAAAGAAAATTCACTTTCTTCAGCCTATCAAAATGAAATACCTATTAAAATGGTGGAATATTTGGACCCTGCCATTTTGGTTAGGCTGATTTCAACTCAAACTCAATTCTAAATCAACCGATTGAGTTTCTGTATGTTGGTACATATGATTTGCAATGTCCAGAGCAAAATCAAGTGTGAAAAGGAACCAAACAAGTGAAATTTAACGCACAAATTTTATCCAAAACTTGCAGTGGAGCTCACCAAAATAGCCTCACGGATGGAAATTCAGGTTGTTTCAGAATTGCAGAAGGCAGGTCCCGTGTAATGGGAGCATACCCACCGAATAAGCTCCAGAATTCCCCAACATCAGGATCACCAACGAATTTTCCATCCTCTACACTAATGAAACAGTTAGTATTTCAACATCTGCCCCCTACGAAACAACAAATGATCGTACCTATGGTTGCCACGTCACAACCCCCACTGTGCTTATTCTCTTTAATATACTGAACAACCTCCAAAGCTTTAGCTCTTTCTTGCATACTGGAATTGCACCCACTAAAGAGAAAAATTTTTGACGCCGTGTCAAGTATAAATACATCATTGTGGTTCAAGGATGTCCGAGAAAAAGGCACCTGGTCATTGTGCATGCATAAAATATTGATTCAATAAGTATCCAGCATAGAGAATAGAAACATTCATTGGTGCATTTGATAAATAAAGTGGGAGAAATGTAAAGTAAAACAAGTGCATGGTATCTCAAAATCACGATTAGAGCACTCATGAGTCATGCTTTGGAACTAACTTGCTTATACATATTTTAACTTGCTTATATGAATATGACTCGAGCAAGTCAACTCGATGAATCAGATAGTCATATTTGAAGTTCATAATAAATAAAGAAACTAATATTGCTTCTAAACATAAAATAAATAGTTTTAGTCATTGCCTAACTCACTAGGCCTAGAAAATGGATTGGACTAATCCGGGCCACAGTTGACTCATTAAGACTGTCCAACAATGCTTGGAGTTTTAGTCGATCAAGGCTTACTTCTTTGACATAAACAACATGGTCTCCCTTGCATGTTAACAAGCTGGCTCGGTATGTTTCACAGTTGACATGTCCCAGTCCTGAAGAAAATACTCCTTCAATGGGTATGATACAGGGTTTAAAGTATGACAAGAACTTTGCTGTTTCTTGACCTTGAACTTCCCTATATTGCACAGCATGTGACCCCAAGGCTGCATCTAACTCAAGTGCCTTTTCTGATGCCATGATTGAGTCAACCTGCCAATTCAAGAAGCAACTATAAATATCCTTCAAAAAAATGAGTTATGAAATGGAAAATTTGTATTAAGCACTTATACGGAACTGGGCTTAATAATGAGGGATTCGACAGTGATGAGACCAACAGATCGGAAATGTCACTGTTCTCTAGATCTGAATCTCTACAAGTGTTCAATGAGCCCACTAAGGGATGGGGTATATTCAAATTGGAGATTTTTTTTGGCCCTACCCTTAAGTTTTAAAAATAACTGGTAACAGAGGATAGTTTGCCAACTTTTCTTTTTCTGCATGGGTAAAATTGTGAAGTTATGGTACAATCATCGCCCTTTTTTACCGTGAAAAATAATTTGATAGAGCAGATGGTGCAATCATCCAACCAAGTAAAACTTTGAACTAAGAGACGATCCTAGTTGGGATCAACTGATTGTGGGTCCTATCCCTTTGCATGGTTATCATATGTCCTCATTTTCGGATTAAAGGTGGCAATTACTGTCTCAAGGCTTATCAAATCATAGATTTATACACCACAAGATCATTGTAAGGTTAGATATAAAAGTGATGAGAGGAGAAAAACCTCTTTTGCATCCTTTCCCAGCCAATAATGTATATCGTGTTGAGGAATGCCACTTTTAAGCAAAACTGTCTGTCACGGATGGAATACAGCACAAAGTCAAACCTCATAAAATATTACATACAATCCACTGCTTATTGAGTAGCAATTGCATAATATAAATCATATCAACAATGGATATAAGTTCAATTGAAGGAAGTGGCAAATAAACTTTCTTGGAAAAACATTGATTTACTCAAAGAGTTAAGTTGCTGAACATGCTAATGACTTACATTCAAAACTATATACGCGCTTCCAGAAAAGAATTTCACATGCGATGACATTGGGATTGGAACCAGCCGAAGGTTCTCTATGCACCAGATTTCCAAGCCACTTGAAGAAAACAAGGGTTAAGGATAGTTTACCAATTTAAACATGCAGACAGGAAACCACACTTTCTATGTATGAAGAACTAAAATTAGCCAGCGAAAAATATGTGTGGAACAGAGAAGTGTGTATGTATGTGTTTGCGTGCCTATATAGATATTTTAGAATGACTTTCCACCTGCCAGACTATATGGGTACTGCCTATATCCACAGGATAAAATCTGTCAATAAATCCAATTATGGTTCTACTTGATTTCTGAGCAACATGTTTTTCCCTACTTAATCTGGTACCAAAAGACAAGTGCCTTTTTCAGGTTTGTCGTTTCTATAACATGAAATTATTTGAGTATATCTATATTTTTTCAATTGTATAAATTCACAGTCGAACTTATATGATGACCAGATTTGTATTGGTTTCAGGAGAAACTACAATAACTCCATGTGACTCATCATCTCTCCTACCTATTAATCAGTACTAGTTGATGAAATGAAAATTTCAATATTTGTTTGACAGGAAATGTACAACAAAAAAGGAATATATATATATATATATATGTGTGTGTGTGTGTGTGCGCGCGCGCGCGCATGTGGGTGTCTCTTTCTCTCTCTCTTTACTCCTTTCCATGTACAAACAGACCATGATAGAAGTCTAGACTCTAGATCATTGGATACGTCAGAGTTTGTCGAAACTGAATTTATAATATAATGGCCGTTAAAGCAAGTCGTATCTTGGATCAATCAGTTCTCACTTATCAGACTAAGTACCCAAGTCTAATAGCTGAGCAACAATGATTTACTGATTCAGCCGAATAAAGAGTTTGGGTATGTAGTTGACCACTAACATCAAGATTTAAAACCTTGTCCTGAAGCACAAACAAAAATGAAATGGGAATTATATGAAGGAGTTATAAAAGCAGTATTAACATAAGGTAAGAAATAAATATACGAATCTTTAATGAAAATAAAATAGCTACTGAGGATACGTCTTCGCTCCTGCACCCTGGAAAGCCATGTCAGCATCTTTACCAAACAGAGACATTGTTGCCTATGTATCTGATCCCCCAGGAAACATTTCCCAAATATTTTTCACTATTTTCTGCAGTTCAAGAATGTACAGTCATTGCTAGCATTCCATTAAATACGGGAGGCTCATGCAGTGTATTCAAGAAAAGTAAGATACTGATGCAGACAAAGTCCTTTCTCCCTTGGTTTATATTAAGTATCATTATTATGAAACATATTAAATGAAGGAACATTCAAAAACATTGCTGTTGTTACATATTAAATGAAGGAATATTCAAAAACATTGCTGTTGTTTGCTACAGCAATTGTACCATTGTTACCATGTTTCAAATTCATAATTAATGCCAGAAGAAAATGCTGAACATTTAAGATTTTAAGGAATTAAGCAACACCATGGATAATGTGAACAGAAAGGCCAATAGTGGAAAAAAGTGTTGTCTATCAGAATTGGTAATGTGGTGACAGAGAGTGATAAATTGAAAATATACTTAGGTAGTGTTTATGTTATGGTATGGAAGCTCAACCACCAAAATACATGTCAATATCATCTCTACCAGTTGAGGCCATTAGACTTCCATGTGGATTTTCAATCATTTAAGAAGGATACAAATGTTTATGCGAGCGTTGATATGGTTTGATTCATTTATGTTTTTTTGTTCGTTCTTGTTTATAGTTATCTAATGTCATATTATTGCAAAAGTCAAATGCATACCTGACAAGTATCAATTTGGGAGGAGGATATGTACCCATTTGTATCTATATTAAGGTATATGGATCTTACTACCTTGTGGGATATCATGTTAGCCAGAAACAACATGGTCGATCCTATCGATGTTACCATGTTAATACTTGTGCTTTTAGGCGCCTTTCACTACATTACAAGATTATGAACTGGTTGAGGCTGTTTCAGTATTCATTGTCATGTCTGAGGGAAAATGCAGATCATCATATACATTGGCAGGAAAGTGTGCCGGACAAAACCGAAGGTTAACTGTTTTGAGAAATACCCATTGGAAACTAAACCATCAATTCTCTTGTGGATTAACTGATTTTTGGGTCAATTAGTATTTGGCTATCCGTATCGACATTGTGCCGAGGTTTCACTAGTCATATGAACTTTACAATGTGTTCCCACGACTATCTATCTAGATGTGAACTTGTTTTCCATAAAGATGAAACCAAACAGATCTGGTATGTAGGTGAAGGCAAATGCGAATACACAGTTGTTAGGAACCAAACCTTTAACCCCTCTTTGTTTTTTTAAATAGCCCGTGGCATTCAGGTAGTCCTTTCCCTATGGCGGCTCTAACTCTGGCCAGTACATGAAGCCCTTTCCCAGGTTGGCCCTAGTCAAAATGTGGTGCCAGCTAGCTCTACTACCCAAACATTAGAAAACTAACAATACTCCAAAAGGCCCTAGGTTAAAGTTCGGCTCATAAACTACCGGGAATTGTAACAACAATACATACTGATGATCATCCGCAAGAGAGACTGAGAAATAATTCGAAAGAAAACATATATAATCTTCAAGCGTGTGATTCAGTTCTGCAATTCAAAGTAACATTCAAGCTGTAAAGTGTAAACCATGAAAATTTAAAATTTTTTTAAAAAAATAACAAAATAGTGAAGAGCAACTAACTGAGAAAGAAAATGCTGTCTAGCTTCTGTGTAGCAATTCGATGCTTCAACGAAAATACGCCGAATTCAAGCTCTCATCCATGGCCGAATGATTGAGAGAATGGAAAAGTATTCGGATATGGAGAAGAAAAACAGCTGAGAAAAAAACTGAAGCGAGCGAGATCTAAGGGCCGAGAAAAAGGAAAATATAAATGACAAAATATGGATTGAGATTGAAATAAAGTATAAGTGACTGAAGAATGATTGCTTGCTTGCCTTTACCGACCAGTAGTCCAGCCTGTTTGGGGCCCACCGGGTGGTGGGGGGCCTTTTCTCCCTGAAAACTGAAAGGTGATTGTCACGGTGTTCGTGCCTCTGGACATCGTGCTCGCCAGTCGTCATGTGAGATGTTTCCCGCTTATTTTAGTGGCTTTCAATGTCTTTTGGCGACTCGGAAAATCGGTTGAGTCTACTCGGTTTCGGACGGCGATTTCGGACCGAGTTGGCGAGTGACGAGTCAATCGTCTTGCTCCCGTTATCCGCAGTTTTACTCGTGCGAGTCAAATTCCCATGCCCGACTTCGAAGAGTGTCCGATTTGTGAGACCGACTTCGAACGTAGTGTTCGAGTTTCACATACCCACAGGGTCTTTCATTCCATGTCTCCCTTATTTTTCGAGGGTGGTGTTACCCTATGGGCAGGGGTGGGGGGAGATGTGCCCCTCAACTTTTGAAAAAAAACTCAACTTATTGTTGTTATAGGAAATAGCATTGGTATTGGGGCAGTGTCCCCTCGGAAAATATTCACCTCCTCGGTAAGTGACACAAATAGGAGCGTCTTGGGTCTCCTTTTCATCCCGCATGTCCTCTTTAAACTCTCTTTAACTATGGTTAAGGTTCACTAATCCCTAGGGTTCACCCAACTACTCTTTGTTTTTAGAAAAATAAAATATAAAAAACTTAACAATTGCTCTTTGAAAAAATGAGTTATACTCACAGGTATGAGGCAGTTGTCCTTTAAACTTTTGAAAAAAAATATTTTTTATAGAATAGTGAGAGGCATACCTGAGAAATCCATTTGTAAAGCTAAGGTTGGACCTCATTGGTCTGTGGTGAGTATTTAAGAGGGGGCATAGACCAATGAGGTCCAACCTTAGCTTTACAAATGGATTTCTCAGGTACGTTAACTATTTTCCTTTTTTATACTATGTCTTTTAATTATTTAATAAGGCCATCGGGCAACCGGGGGGGGGGGGGTTAACTTTTGAAAACAAATTATAATTTTTCTACTATGATGTTTAATTATTTAACACAGTCATAAGGAGAAACAATACTTGTATGATATATAATATGAACGAAATACCTCGCAAACTTAGTCGTAAGACAAAAAAAACGGAAGCTATGCCCCTAAACCCCAACCCCTAGATCCAAAATATTGTACTCGCCTAAACATTCATCAGCAATTACTAATATTTTCAATCAATCATTGTGTGCCCCCTATAATAAAATCATGGCTCCACCCTTACCTATGGGTGAACGAATCCTAACCATAGTTAGTGAGGGTTAAAGGGGGTAACAATATTCAAAATTAATTTACCAATTTTTATTTATTTTTGGTTAAGAGATTTTAATTGATCATTCATGAGAAAGTACAATAGAAGGTAGGTTCTTCACTGGGAAAGGGTTCACATGAACTAGGCTGTTAATACTATTGTTGAGAGCATGTTGGGCAAGCTGGTGGGCTAAAGTATTGGCTTCACGAGGGATGTGGTTGAGCTTTACATTCCGACAAAGATCACAAAGGATGAGGATGTCGTTGATAAACATAATAGTCTCCCAATGTCCCTGGTTTTAAGAACCATTCAGAGTCTCAACTAGTTCCTTACAATCTGATTCAAAGGTAACCTTATGCCAATGCTTGTTGACAGCTAATTGGAATCCCAAACGCAAAGCTTTAGCCTCAGCTCTTCGGGCTGATCCCCCTGACAAAAGGCTTTCAAACAATTTGAAGGATTTCTCCTTGTTGGTTTTACGCAACTGCAACGGCTCCTGCCACTTGGAGATTTATAGCGACCTGAATCTTTTTCATGCCTTTAATGTAAGTAATATGTGTGTAATAGTTTGTTTGTGATATTTTAAAGCTTATGTAATTATATCTAAATAGTGTGGTGTGATCAAGGCATAATCAAAGTTGTAAAGAAGAGGGATGCCCTAAAATACCCTCAACTTTAGGAAGCTCTAGTTTTCTCACCACTTATCGGAATAGAGTGATTCTTGAGCTATTATAAAGATATCGAAACCTTCTTCAATGTTTATATTTATTATTTTTCCATATTTTGAGTCGAGGTTAGTTAAATGTTAGATTTCTGAAGTTGGGTCTGTTGAAATTCTGGTCTGTTGTAATCCATCCCAAACTGGTCAGCTTTAAAACTCATTTTGATAATTAAAAACTCAGAATTAGGATTTGAATTTAGTCACAAAATTGTTCTAATTTTAATGAAGAGTACAACGCAAGTTGAATCGTCAAAATCCGATAAGCGAGTCAAAAATTATGGTCGAAATACTAAACGGGAAAAATCTGGACAGCTCACTGGAATTTGGACGATCGATCGATCGTCCCAAGCCTGACGATCGATCGCTCGGAACCCAGAATCTGGATAACTCTCTAGAATTTGGACAATCGATCATCCAGACTGACGATCGATCGTCAGAGCGTGACCCTGTTTGTTTAAAGATGCGTAAATCGGGGTTTTTAACCCTTAGGACTATAAATAAGGGTCCTATTTTGAGGTTTTAGAGTATCCTAACCATTTTTAACCTAATTTGGCAAATGAAGAAAGAGAACCTATGGCTCTAAGATAGTTTTGGATTGGAGAAGAAGAGTTTTGCTTAGAAGAGAAGAAGCTTACCTTGGAGATCTTTCCCAAAGCCTTTTTAAGCTATTTGGATCCAAGGGAAAGATCCCTAAGGTCGATATCCCTTCTAACTCAACCCTATTAAGATGTTTTGTATGTTTAAATAAGAAAATGTATGGATTATCAAGAGATTTACATGAAATGCATGGATTAAGGAATTGAAATATGAATTGAGGATTGATATCATATCTAGTTTAACTCTTGTATTATTATGATTATTGATTTAGCATGATGAAGAAAATAGATGTTTATTGTTAATTGATATGATTACATTGAATATGAATGCTTAGAAATGATGAAGAATGAGTTCAAATGATATGGTTGTAGAGTATGAATGAATGAAGATGATGGTGGATGGGCTAAAATGAAGAATGAATGAATTATGAATGTATGGATTGGTGTTGGGTTTGGAATGAATGAATGTGAGTTATGGATGAGTATGTGATGATTATGGAATATGAAAATGGGAAGAGCATTATATACATAATTAACGCATGATAGGTATTTGTTAAAATGTCTAAAGACACTAAGTGTGAAAAATGATGATATTGGAAGGTTTGTATGAGTACAATAAGATATGCTATGATGAATTATGCCTAATAATGATGTTAGAAAATGTTAGCATGAGCATGAGCATGACAAGATATGAATTATGTTATGATAAATTATACTTATTCATGTTGCATGGTGATTGATATTCGGATAGGTCAAAACTTAGAGGAAGTTATCCATGTTGGGAATTCTCTAACTAGGGAGATCTAACCTAATAAAGTTTCTTGAAGGAAGATGAAATCTAGGTGATGACCGAGTTCAGATGTTAATTACGACACTCAAGCACAAGTGTACATGTGAGGTAGATTACAAGTCTCACGTGTACACTGTGAGCACGGGTTTCGGGGAATCCTAAAATTAATCTCACGCGATTAGAATCGTCACTTATTAATTCAGAAGAGATAAGTCCCTGAAAGATGTTGGATAAGGACTTGGTCCGCGATCAGGGATTGGGGTAAGAGGTTCGGTTAAGTTCGGGGAAGGGATTAGGCACCCTGATACTTCCACAGATGGTGGTTCCCTACTTGCTAGGTTTCAGCCAAAATTAAAGTCAAAATTAAACAAATGCCTAAGTGTTTAAGTTAATACTAGTCGGAATAAAGTAAAAGCTAACTAGGTTCGAGCCTATGTTGGGCTGCCTACATACTCACATAAGGGGTGAGATCAGACCGAGCGTAGTTCTAGCACTTGAACCCCTGCTAAGGCGAGAGGGGTGTGTGTGTGTGCACCGAGAGGTGGCTAATGAGCCTAATCCGATAAATTAAAGTTTTGCTTAACCGAGATTGGTCAATGTGCAAAATGATGGGCCCGGTAGGCTGAGGGGTAGTTCGGTAGACTAGGGTGAGGCCCGGTAGGCCTAGGATGAAGCTCGGAGGCAAAGGGGTGTGTTAACCCAGGATTAGGGTTGCTAACCAGGGTTAAAAAGTGAGTTAACCATGGTTAGAAAGTCAAAGATAATGATTTTTTGGTCTTTTATGTTTTTATGGATTTTTAGGAATTTTTCCAAATTTTTGTGGAGTTAAGTTGTGCTTAATCATGATTAAAAGTTAACCGTAGGCCGTTTAACCATGGTTAAGGGTCATGGTCAGTCGAAAATGGGCCCAAATGGTATGGCAAGGCCTAGAATGGCGTCTTACCAGGTTTGAGCCCTGCACAAAGCCTAAGATAAGAATTTTCAAAATTGAGGTAATCGGATTACCTCCACTTCAACAAATTTTTAACCAGGGTTTGTGAGGTTGTAACTGGAGTTAGGGGCCTCTCCTGGGTAAAGTGAACATACGAGCAGATAGCCTGAAGTCTAGGATTTACAATGGTCCAGGTCTTAGGCCCATATGATAATAGGTGTGGGCCCCACAGAGGCCCAAAGTCAGCCAAAACAAGGTCTGAAGTGTCGGCAGTCCAACTGCAGACATTATGAACAGTTGTTCTAACCCAAGTTTAGGGTTATGCTAACCCTAGTTAAACATGGAGTTGGGTCCTGAAATTTTGCAGGAAGGTAGGAAGGCATGAGGGCTTTCCAACAAGCCTAGGGTGGACCCTAGAGGTTGAGGTATGTGGGTCCCACAGGGGCTTAACGTTACTGTAAGATATGGCTCATTTTGTCGGTAAACAGATTGTCGACAGTATGTTAACTGGAGTTTGAAGGCCAACTAACCATGGTTAGAGGTAGGGTCAGGGTCTGAAACTTTACAGAGAGTTAACCAAAGGCTTAAGGTAACTAATCCTGACTTTGGAATTGACCAGGGCCTAGCTAACCATGGTTAACAAAGCGAAAAACAGAGTGGGTTCATAATGTCGACACTGAGATTGCCAACATTATGCAAAAATATTTTTTTTTAAAAAAAAAACAGATATCCCCCATGATGGGGGTTGCACTAGTGTACTTCCAGGAGGTTCCTCATGATCTGAGGACCCCCCAGAAGTCTTAAGGGGAGTGGCCAAGCATCAAGGGGGTGTTGCACCCGAGTTGCATGCCTCGAGGGACCCCCTACACCTATGGAGAAGACGGGGAGGTCCCTGTCCTCGCCTAGAAGCTAAGTGAGCAAAAAAACAATATAAATGGGACCCTTGGATCAGGACCAGGGGTCCCTTACAGCCGAAACCGAAAGAGAGGGGTGGCCCTACCCTTGGTGAGTTGCTACGGCGGTGCATAGGCGGAGGTGAAGGTTGGCACAGGTGTGGTGGCGGGCTGGTGAGGGAGTGGTAGGTGTCCTAGGGTATCTAGGAATCGCCCATAGTGGTGGTGGTGGGCTGAAATGAAATGGGGGCAGCAGTTTGGAGTTTGGCAGAGCTTCCAGGTGAAAAACGGGGTGGTCCAAGCTTGGGGGGAAGGCCAAGCTTTATAGAAGGTGGGGAGAGGTCTGGTGGCTTAAGGGTCATCCTCACAGGCGTGAGGAATTGGAGGAATAGAGCTCAGGTGGCTGCAGAGGGGCCTACACACACAAATACAGAAAACCAGGAATGGCGGTAATTGAATTACCGTCATTCCCAAAGATGAGTTTTTGAGGGTGTCAGTGAAGGAATTACCGACACCCTGGGCTTATTTCCTCTTTGGGCCATACCCTGGCACACTTGGGCCAAAAAGTACGTAGGGCACCAATTTGGGGTCTTTCCCGTCTGATTTTGGATTGGAGGTTGTGGGTCCCACCCATGTGGACCTCAAGGCTTGTGGTGGGCCCAAGTTTGGTTCCACAAGGCTTGGGCTTGATGGTTTTGTGAATTTTGGAATGCTACATGGTCCTTGAGCCCGAGAGGGTTTAAACCTAGGTCTTGGGCTAGGGTTTAGCTAGGGCTAAGTCTAGGATTTGGTCTAGGGCATGTCTAGGGTTAGTCCTAGGGTTTAGCTAGGGCTCTCCTAGGGTTTGGCTTAGGTTTAAGTGTTGAAATGCTAATGGGCCTTGAGCCCAAAAGGGTTTACCTAAGGTTTTAGGGTTCGAGGTATAGCTAGAGTATATCTAGGGCTTACCTAGGGTTAGACTTAGCTTTAACTAGAGTTTTGGGACCTACCTAGGGTTTGTCTAGGGTCACACTAGTGTTTAGGGTATGCCTAATAGTAATGGGATTTGTGTCCAAGGGTTTTGATTCTAGGGTTTGTCTAGGGTTTGAAGGTTTTCCTAGGAGACTCCACTGGGGTTGACAGGGTTTGGGGAGGTGTAAAAATTGGATGCTTACATACACGAGCATGAACACGGACATTGCATGAACACTGACATTGCATGGACACTGGATATTGAAATACAAGGACAAGTACAAGGACTCTAAACACTGAAATACAAGTACAAAGACAAGGACACTGCATGATTTTACAAGGATCCTAAAATTCAAGTAGTTTCGGTATTCGTTGATGCTCTTCATGGATAAGATTTCAAGTCCTGAATGATTATCATGGACATTTGTGATTTAAGAGCTCTAGAGGCTTACGCTTCTGTCGATGCATCTCCATAGATTTAAATACAAAGACCTCGATGACCATTTTTATGGGAAAACAAGCATGCATGACATTTATGATACAAGTCCAAGAGTCACACAAGTACACGAGTTAAGCTAAGTCATGATGTTTACATGTTTCCGCACTCTAATTATGTTCATGTTATATTAAATTGTTATTGACTTTACAATTATTACATGATTTGAATATTGGATATATGCATGTGCTATTGTTGGTTAGTTTAAATATCCGTTGAGTATTCAATGCTCAGTCGACTTGTTATTGTCATTCAGGTCTAGCGCAGGAGTAGGCAGCTACTTCTTGGGTAGAAGATGAGTATTTTGACGAAGTGGAAAAAGGTGATCTTCAGGTTGATGGAGCCCGGGATCCTGACCGGTTCCCGTATTACTAGTTGATTTCTAGTTTTAGCTTTGTTGAATGAGAACTTGTAATAAACTTGAAACTTATTAGTAGATGTTACTTTAGTTTATGTTATGGATTTTGAATATATTAGTTGACAACATTTGGATGGATCTTTTTACATTGAAATAAATTTTATATTTACTATTTTGGGGAGAATTATCTTTTAGTTCTGCCTTTTTGCTATGGAGATTAAGCAGTGATAAGTAATGTAGCGGACCCAAAGTCCCATTATGACCTAGGTGGGGTTTTGGGGTTGTTACAAGATTAGAGAGAGCAACATCATCTACGTTTATTTTGATCCAGTCCATGTCGGGGAGGAGTCCAATGAACTGACCAAGCAACATCAGAAAGAGGGACATGCAGAATGGTCGGGCTGAGCATCCCCAAATCGTGAAAATCACGTTGAATGTTGAGGACAGCTAATAAGGGATCTGGTTTGGCCCCTTCAAAGATGATGTCATTCCTGTGTTTCCATATGTTCCACAGAATAATAAGGAGTTGGAGAATCTGTCTAAAGTTCTCTTTTGGAAATTCCAATTTGAGAGACCAGTGCTTCCACCATTGAAAGAAGGAGTTGTCAATTTGAGAGATCTTAAGAGATAAGGGGGAGCCAAACCAGATGCTGTGAGCGATTGGGCAACCAAGAAATAGGTGGGTGATTGTTTCTTCATCCGCATTACATAGAGGGCATATTGGATCAATGGTCATGTTCACTTTCTGAAGATTTGTAGATATGGCTAGAGCATTGTGGCAAGCTTGCCAAATAAAAACTTACATCTTAGGAGGAAGAGGAATTTTCCAAATTTTCTGCCATAATAATCTATTGTCCACAGTTGGATTGTGATTGGAGGATACCTTTTGGGCTAGGATAATTTGTCTTACCAAATGAATAGCTGATTTTACTTCGAATCTTCCGGTCTTTGTGTAGTGCCACATGAGTTTGTCAGGAGTGTTTTGAGTGTTAAACGAGAGCTTACAAATTTATGCAATAATGGATGGATGGAGCATACCTTGCATCTTGGCGACTAGTGCCACATGAGTTTGTCAGGAGTATTTTGAGTGTTAAACGAGAGCTTACAAATTTATGCAATAATGGATGGATGGAGCATACCTTGCATCTTGGTGACATTCCATATGCCTTCGTCTCTTAGAATTAGTTGAGCCACAGTAAGATTCTAGAGAGACCCGCCCACAATCGGTCAAGTCTCTTCACCTCTTTGATTTCCTTAAAGTCATAATTTCTTGTAATTTTTTTCTCGATATCCTTTTAGATGCCCAATGAAAGTCATACGCCTCCACCATCTCATTTTCCTTTTTCTCCAAGCTCATTATTTTGTATACCCACACCCAATGATGGCCTACTTCATACTCATGCCTTATTTACAATTCTAACTTAAAAGAACTTGTGCAAAAGGGTATGTGATCAATGAAAGGTCCTCGACTCCCTATCGATTCATGTGCTCAAACCCTTGACTAAGAAATGCTGGCACACAAGCGTTTTGAATTATTGTAATGATGTTTTATGGATTATTCCTTTTGCATTATAGTCTATACTAATACTAAATTCTAGTTGGTTACACGTGACATATTTTATTGGCCTCTATTCTCTATTCTGATTGATGTCGCTTGCATGCTAACATGATGTCTACTCTTTAATTCATCCAATAAAAATAGGGTGCTATTAGGAGCACACCAATATTTACTGACTATACACTAATAGTTAAAATTACTCATAGACACTATTTTTTTAACCCCGTTTCTTTCTTCCTCTCTCTTGTCTTGCCAGACACATGGCCACCGTTTTCTTTCTCTTCTTTAGTCAAAGACTCAGCGCCATTTAAAAATTAACCATCTTCTTTCAATCTTCTTCGTGTGTGATTTACTTCAAAATCAACCATTCTACTGTCTTTTTTCTGTTTTAAGTCTTTTGAATTTTATGTAGGCATTGCCAAAGGGAGTTCTACCTAAAGTATTTTCTCATAAGTGAAAGAGCCCTATTAAGAAAGTATTATATATGATTCTCTGTCAGCTCCATATATTTGTTTATCTAATCAATCATAAACGATGGAAGAAAATGTGTGTTTATAGGTCCTCATCGGAAATCCATATAACTGGAAATGCGATGTGTACGTTCAGTTTTGGATATTGCTTGTGGGAGATATAATGATGCAACATGTTGTATCCTAATCTTATCTTCATGGTAGTGACATCTAATTGTGCCAGCCACTGTAAAGTAACCGGAGATACCCATGTTGCCCTAAATCTCTGGAAAATGTGATGAAGCCATACTTGTCACCCATTTTTGCTAATTGGTGATTTCAGAGGAGACGAGAGAAAAAAAATTGGTGGCCGTGGTTTTTGGCGAGACAGGATAGGAAGAAGATGGGGTTAAGAAATGGTGTGTAGAAGCAATTTTAGCTTTGGTGTATAGTAAGAAAATATTGGTGTGCTCGTAGCACCACCATAAAAATATGTCATGTCATTCTTTTTTATTATATATTATTCTTTCTTCTTAATTAAGTAATATGTTAAATGTCCACTTCATCCTGTCATATTCTATTATTTAATTATTCTACTTTTTACCATTTCATTTGAACTAATTAAGTTGTAACATCTCAATTATTAAAAATATGAAGCCTAAGGGTCTTTTCTTTCTTCCATTTCACTCATTCTATAATTGCAATTTATTAAATTATAATATCTATCATCCTCATATTTTCTAACTCTTGGTCTACCTTCTCCCTAATCTCCTATAAATAGTAAAAAAATCAACAAGACACTTTTCATTCTCAAACATTTAAGGATTTGACGTGTCCTATGTACTTCAATTAGAATGGTTCACCGGGGAGGTTTTTCCTAAACATTGGAGCATCTAAAGTGGAAATCTTAAGAGATTTGTTTTCACGACTGCTATTAGGAAGTTCTTGATTTTGGGCGTATTATGACATGAGAGCATTTCCATACATTATTTTGGGTAATTCAATGCTATAGGAAGCTATCAAGTTATGGTTCTGACATTACTTGCCATTACACTTATAGGTCTCTCTACATGGAGATTTGACTGGGTATTTGTGCATTTTAGGCACTATTTTGGATCTTCTATTTTGTTATTTCAGCAATAATCTGAAATAGCATGGATTATCCTCACTGAAATTAATGAGATTCATGTTATCATTGGTATTAAGAGTAAAAAAAATGAAATTCAAATTATTCTTGATATTCATTGGTGTCAAAGTTAACACTAATAAATAAAGGAAAGAGATATTTCCTAAAATAATGGCCCATCCTTAATCTCTCATTATATATATATATATATATATATATATATATATATATATATATTAGGTTATAATTAATTATATTAACTCTCTAATTAGTAAAACTCTATAAGAAATTGAGTTTTTTGACATGATATCTCTATTTGATTTTTATTTTACATTTTGTTTTATTGTGCAAACCAATAGTAGTGTTAAAGTGGGTCTCATTAGAATTTTTTAAAATTAAATATTGTTTTGGGTTGAAGAATTGGAAGAGACTAACATTTTCTCTTCTATGTGAACTTTTATTTCTAATAATTAATTATTTAAATATAATTACTTAAAGAATTTATTTATTTACAAGAAATATCATAATCTCTAAAACTTTGAAATACTTTTGACAGATTGAATTTTTAGATGAGTTGAGATAATTTTTTTTTAATAATGATGCAAACTTACTTCTTAAAGTTATATAATGAGGAGATAAAATTTCTATAATAATAAAATTATAGATTTTTAAATAATTATGTTGGCTATTTTTTAATAAGATACATATAAAAAATCTCACAAGATGACCAAACTATCATTAGTTTTTTTTTTCTTACCGACTATTTTTAATTTTCTCATCATATTGTTCTATCAATTTTTTGTTTATTCATTTTCTTTCAACAACTGTGCATATTTGCACGAGTTTTTTTCTTCTTCTAGTATTACATAATATAATCACATGAGATGCTAAACTAGAGCATTTTGGCGAGGGCCTAAATCAACACTCAAGTTACCAGATTGTGCGGAGTCATCTCATTTCATCCCTTTCGGATGTATCTAGTCTAGATCATAAATTGTATGGTCTCAAAGATTTGATTTTAGCAAAAGAAAAAAAAGATTTAGATCTATAATTAAAATTTATTTTTATTTTGTGTAAAAGAAAAATACACAACACTATATATCTAGACCTAGAAATCCCATTGTCTCACTCAATGTTACTTGGTTCGTTGGTTCACTTGGTTCGAAATCGGGTTCGGGGTTCTTAATTCGCCACTCTAGAGTGAACCGGACTAAGAGCAGGATGAGATAATTTGTTTCTCGATTCGCTTAGGTTTTTTTAATTTGGTTCGCTAGTTTGATTTGCTTAATTGAGCATGTAAAACAACTATATATTTGATAATATATTTCAATATATATATATATATATATATATATATGATTATTTTGAAAACCCATAAAAAATATAATTTTATGAGCAATTCCTGAACCCAAAAGAAAAATTTGTCAAATTTAAAGTATTAATTTATCAATTCCAAATAAAATATTAGCAAATTCCAAAAATTCCAAAAATTTGGCGAACAAGATCATTTGAAAGAATCACTCGGTATGCTCAATTTCACGAACCAAGCCGAACCGAACCACAAATTTGTTCGGGTTCGCTCTGGTTCGCAGTTCGCTATAGGGGAATGCAAACTTGGTAACCCCGCTCATTCCATTAAATTGGACTCACTTAATTGACAATCCCAGCCATTTGGACAAGCAGAAGCCATACCTGCTCCTCGAGCAAGGATGGCTAACGCATGCCCCTCACTGGATCTCCTGGAATTGAGTCGTAGAGAGGAAAGTTCACAATGATTGGCAAAAGTTTCCCCAGGTGATGAGTTAAACGGCCTACTCACCCCGGCTCAAATGTGGCACCCCAGTCCGACCAAAGCAGATTGCCTGCGTCATTTCATCAAATTGCTTTCGGATAGGTCTGGATCATTAAATTGTATGGCCTCCAACTGCCCTGCAGAGACCTGAATTGAAATTGTGTAGTCTGAACAACTCCAAGCCTGCCATGAGCAATTGTTACTTCCATTTTAATTTCTGAATACAATTATACAATAGCAAACCAGAAACCTGATGACATGGGTACACAGCAACCTTATAGTACTTGTAGCAGTCTCAATTACCATGGGAACAAAGCAACACTAACACAACAAAAGAACCATCTCTTTTCACTTTGAAAAACCACAAGATATAACCTAGCATGCTCATAAACATTACTTAAATGCTAGAGACAAATAAGTGTTGTTTTACAGCCTAGTGATTTGAAATACAAAAGCACAGTATGATCTCAGGCGGCAGCCACAACCTCGGGGGAAATTGTCACTGCTGCAGCCTTAAAGGGAGCAGCAGCAGGAACAGTTTTAGCATTTTTAGCAGGTGCTGGAGGAGGAGAAGGCTTCATGTGGGGTGGTGGATTGTGCTTCAGCTTCACAAGTATCTGACGCATCCTCGAGAGATCAGTTGGCTTCCCAGGCTTCGGCCCTTGGATCACAGCAACAGAAGGCTTCTTCTGCTGGTCCTTTTTCCCTCTCCTCTTCTCTATAGCTGGCACTTCATATGGAATGAGCTCTGCAATTGCCTTCCAGTAATTCTTATCGGCTTCTGCATGGAACTTCTCCTGATTGACCATAAATAGCTGATATGCAAGAAATAAGTCAGTAAAGCTCATCTGTCATTGTTTCATGGCTTAGGTGTCAGAAAGATTAAACTCAAGTTTCACGGAGCAAAGAAAAGGCTCTCCCTCGTATAAAACATATTTCACCCCTCCACAGCTTACGTGGGCTCGAGCTTGTAGCTTAATTGGTTGATGTCTACACCGAAACCATGATGTCATGAATGCAATTTCAGCTTGCTTGCCCAACTAGTACATATTAAGCATGCATACACAAATGAGTGTTGTTCAGGGATGGTTTTAATCATCTTGCTCTAAGAAATCTGAATCGCAGATTCAAGACGCTATCATCCCTATTTGATGGGTACATTGAAATCTCATAAATTCAATAACCATCATATGCTCTGAACAGGGCAAAAAGAAGTTCTCTAATGGTTGAGTGGAGATGATAAAAAGAAAGTTTGAGAACTCATGTTTTTACTGTAACTTGTCTAGAAAAGCAAAACTCCATATTTCGACACTAATGGTACTAATTTTGTGCTCAATGGCACGTCACCGTGACATTGTATTTGTACCGGGGGTTAACCATGCCTACTCAATCATTCGAGATGTCCTGTTCTTGTTCTGATATCGAGGCTTATGCAGTTATGCCTCATTATGGAGGTGTTACTCCAGATCAACGGAACAGTAGACCACAGGCACAGTGCCAGGTTTAGAGTTCAATGAGGATGATGGGCATCAGGTCCATCATGTTTTCTACAGATAAAGTGTCATATGATCTATTAGATCATGACCCTATTTCATAAAACCAATTAAAAGTAAAGTCCTGTTGGAAAGATACTCAGAACACTTTAAATTTTAAATTATGCAGTTCTTAAATCGCTAATTTCCTGCATTAAGATATAACCTCTCAAGAGTGGTTCATAAATGCAGGGATTGATGACTAAAAGTACAACGGGAACAATCACCACAACTTTATAATATGGGCACGCATGTAAAAATATATTCACTACAACTAAAACCAGAAGCCATAATTCAGTAATTAAATAACATTAATGCTCCGTTTGTTTTGATGTAAAATAGGGTAAAACAAAAGAATTCCACGTAAAATGTCATTTTTCGCATGCATTTTCTGTAGGACAATTGACATTTTTCCTTCAATTTCATTTGTTTTCCCCTAATTTACATCGAAACAAACAGAGCATAAGAAGAAAAAATGACATTAAATATGAAGTTATGGAAATAGAGTCCATCTTCACCTTCTCCTTTTCTCTGTTAGTGGCTTTGTTGGTTTCACAGGTGATCTTCCTCTTCCTGTAAAAGTCAATTTTAAATTCATCTGCTTCATCAATTATTTCGTTTAACAATTCTTTCTCCCTCTTCTCCTTCTCCTCCAGTCGAATTGCATTCTGTCTGTAAATTATAGAAACAATGTAGACAGTGAGCCATTATATTGAAATACATCAGATTAATCATTTCTGAGAAATGGAATCTCTGGGCAAATTCGAAATGCCAAAAAATATTTTGCTCATCAAATATATATATATATATATATATATTTTTTGGGGTGGGGTGGGGTGGGGAAGGATGGATCTATCGTTGAACAAGGACAATCTAGACAGCAAAAAAATCAACATGTTTAGATAGTTTTGAAATCAAAATTCAAGTCAAGAATCAGCAAAAAAAATTTAACATACCAGACCTTAGTTCATAGGAGCAGAAGATCTATTGACAAATAAATTTTTTAAAAACACCAAATTGTTATATGCATGCACCACATCAATTGCAGTAATGACAATGTATTCCAATCAAAATGAAGTTAACTATTACGATAACTAAGAAACTAAACAAAATCACGTGCCATGATACACATCAAAAGCAAGAGAGAAACAAGATAGATTGATAGTGCGGAAAAATAAAAATTTCAATCTAGTCTCTGTAAGTCACAAACAATCAATTCTTCCAGGAACCTAAGAATATTTGAGCTCAAAATGAAGAGCTAACAAAGATTCAAATCATGATGTGCCAAACCCTAGCTACAAAAATCAAACCAAAATGAATTGCAAAATATGAGAAATGAAATGAAAATCTTGTAGATCGATTAGATCACTCCGTAGATCACTCGGAAACAAACGAACAAGCGAATAAACTATACAAAAAAACGAACCTCCTCCACTCTCGGAGAACAAAACCCTCCTCAGGCTGCATCTCCATCGGAGGCGGCAGAATCGGTCCGTCCGACGACACAAAACCCTCATCAAAAGCCTTTCCGTTCGATTCCGGCGAGAACGACGGGAATCCACCGCCTGAGGCGTAGATCGACGGCGGAGATGGAGTGTCAGGGATCGGCTGTGAGGTAAACACGTCTTCGGCGGAGGCGTATGAAGGAATGTTGAAGATCGGGGATGAATCATCGACCGATTCTTTGACGGACTCGTTATCAACAAAATTGGAGAACGAGTCGAATCGTTGCGAAGGGAGGCGAGGGTCGTAACCTAGGTACCCATCGTTATCGAACGGGCGAGTGGACTCGTCGGCCTCCTGAGTAAACGAATCGGCAAACGACGACATGTTTCTCCGGCACGGGTGAATCCGTCTGCCGTAGATGGTTCCTCCTCAGCGTGCTAATAGGCGCCTTATGCTTCGGTGTCCTAACGTTCACTCCCGGAAATCCAGTGCCTTAAATAAATAAATATATATATCAGTCTTAGTGCCCTTTACGGACAGCGTCACCTTTTCTGTATTTCGCCCAAATCTTGACGGCAATGGTCGTTGCAGGGCTTCTACCGTCTGCGGACACACCAGAGAAGTGTCAATGCTACGTATAAAGATTCTTCATCTTCTTTTTTTTTTTTTTCAAAAGCGAATAATTCTGACTTTTCTTTTGTGAAAATAATTACCGATTGTCAAAGGAAGATGTCTCATCTCCTTTTAACTCACTTTAACCGTGATTAAGAATCTTTTCATTTCTTTTTTAATTTATTGTAACTGTGGTTAAGATTCACTCATTCTTAAAGTTAAAACACTTAAAACTTGCTAACCATTGTTTAATGGCAGTAAAAAAAAATTAAATACAAAATTAAAATTTGCTAACCATTGTTCAATGGCAGTCAAAGGCTTTGTGAGTGATGCCGCGGGTCTCACACCCAAAAGACTAGTCTCATGGGGTGAGGTACCCTACTACATATGAAGGCCAGGAGTTCTCAACACACGTCCAATGTGGGACTAAAATACCCGTAGACATGCCTGAATCATATTCTTCCTATTGAAAATCTCACATCTCGTGAGAGGATTATGACAGAGAGGATTATGACACGGACCTTAAATTATGGGGTCCGACCCCACACGGTAGTACCCACGGGTTGGCTCTGATATCATTGATGCAGGGGCTCACACCCTAAAGACTAGTCTGATGGGATGAGGTACCCCACATATGAAGGCGAGGAGTTCCCAACACCTAACACCCAACACACGCGTGATGTAGGACTAAATTACCGTAGATGTGCCTGCATCAGTGAGGGTGAGGAGTATTCCCCGCTCAAGGAGAGTGTTATTGTTCTATTGCCCCTAGTATTCGTTGCACTATGTGCGGTAGTATGACGTATGCCCATTTATTTATTGAATTTTGGGGAATGTTAAGTGTTTTTTTTTTTTTTTTTCTGAAGATTAAATCAGTTAACACAGGCCAACACACTTTAGTTAACACAGGCCCAACACACTTTAATGCTAAACCCAACTCATCTTAACAAAAAAAGTCTATCTTTGATAGAGATGAAGAAATCTTATAAGACATAGGAAGTCTATATCATCTAGCGATATGAGACTAAATGAGTTAACCCACCGTCTAAAGGGTAAGTGTGAACACCCCATTTTTATACCCCTCAATCCATTTTTAATTTATAATTTATTTATTGATTATTTTTTATCTTTAATTTGATTTAATTTAATTTTGTTTCATTTTGTGAGTTTTGTGAGTCTTGAGAGAGAGAGAGAGAGAGAGGAAACCTCACTAGAAACGCAAGCCCGAGACCATCTTTCAAAATTCAAAGCCCATAATCGTTTTTTAAAATCCTCCAAGTCAAAAACCCAAGTCCGTGAGAAGCCAAGTCCTAAGCCCAAGGCCCATTACTATGGACTATATAATGGGAGAGCTAAGGGTTTAAAAAACCCAAATCTCATTCGTATGAGAGTGAAGGCGGCAGCATTTCTTTCTACTCCATCTCCTCTGTTCAGCACCTTCGATGGCCACAGCTCCGGTCATCTTCTCCGGCGGGCTTCATTTCATTCCGGCAGTAGCCCTATCTCTAAGTAATCTTCGTTCTTTCAAATTCTTCCCTATTCATTTTCCTTTTTATTTCTTGCATCTTGTTTTTAGTTATTTATATTTCATAAATATTCTAGATCTGTAAAGATCTCATCTCGGTTCGAGCTCCAGTCATCTTTTCTAATCAAATCCAGCAGCCCACCGGATCCTCTTCACCCGAGTTCATTCTTACTTTCTCAGGTGATTTCCTATTAGAACTACTATTCTTCTTTGATTTAGATCCATTTTGTTCTTTTCCCATCTCATCACCTTCTTCTTTCAATGTTCCAGCAGAGTGGAGGAAGTTCTCCGATCATTATTTTAGCTTTGGTAAACTGTCCGGCCAACTCCTTGCTCTCCTCTTTTTCAGTTAGATCTGATCGGTCTATAGAATGGAAATTCCGAATTACAGATCTCTCCAGGTTGGTTTTTCTCCTCTCAATCCTCCTCCTTGCTTGTTCCTCTTGCCCTTTAGATCTGGAATTCTAGATCAAATCTAGAATTCAAGATTTAAAACCTGAAATCTGAATCTGTTTTCCCCTCTCCTAAATCTTGTTTTCTTTATCTATTCCTCATTTAATTTCTATATCTTTTAGTACATTTATTTTCTTCAGTGTTCATTTGCACAGGAGGAAATCCGGCGAGATTATTGGTCTCATTTCTTTTTCGTTTATTTGTTTCATTTGATTTAAGTCATGTATATTTGTGTGGTTAAGAGGAGAGTTCGGTTCGGTCCGCTTCTTCTCTCAGATAATCGGAGCAGCAACATTGCCATTTTCTCTCCACTGTCATACCCTCATGACAGTCAGGTATGCTCTCTTCTCTTTTTTTTTTCCCACTGTTTGTTGTCTTTTTTCCATATTTTGGGATTTCTGGGATCCAGGGGTGATCCCCCTTCCCTTGTGTGCGCGTGTAGAAATTTGAAAAGAGGGAAGGTGTTGTGTGGAATTAGAAGTCTTGGTTGGGGTTAGCTGGCCGAAAACCAGAGTGTTAGCTTTGCTTAGAACCCCTATATCATTCTTGTGTGATTAAATTCACCATTGTAAGAGGACTCGGAAGTTTTTGTTGAGGCCTATTTCGGGCAAGCCACATCTTGGTGGCTCTTTATTTACATTGCTAAGTCATCTGGCCCCTTTAGGCTCTTTGAATCTTGTGAATCTGCCATATCTAAAACCATAAGTTTCGTTATTGAGCTAAAGCTAATTGATCAATTCATCAATCCATTTAATCAATTCATCAATGGTCAATGGGCAATAGCATTACCTTGGCCCTCTATAATCTCACTCTTTTAGCCCTAACTACTTTTTGTAATTATTTAAATGTACAAATTGTAGGTGCATGTGTATGTACAATTTTTAGGATTAGGCCGTAGTTTATTTCTCCTTTTTGCCTACCTTGGGCACATAGGTAAATTTCCTACCACAAACAATAGGCCTACCCTCGTTAGTTAGTCTTACAAAAAAAATATAAAAAATCAAAATAAATTAAAGGCACTGGTCTATCTCTCTTGGGACCTAGAGCAGGGTCCGTATTTAAACCATACATTTTTTTTGGTTTAAAGCCGGTTGACTCGCCCCGCTCAAGTTAATTAAATCAGTTAGGCCTTATTTCCTTTTTTGCCTACCTTGGGCACCTAGGTTAGTTCTTGACTAGTTAAACTTGTCAAAATTAAAAAAAAAAAATACAAAAAAAATCGAAAAAATACAAAATAACAAAAACATTAAAAAAAATCTAAAATAAAAAAAAGAAATCTATCCTAATAAATGAACGCCCCCTAGCGCTTCCCATGAACACTTAGCTACGCAACCAACTCCTGGAATGAGATTCATAAATCTCAATTCTGCATCCCTTAACTCAAGCGCGAGTTGGAAGTGACCACACACTCCAAAACCAGTATAAAAACAGCCACCTCACCGAACTACTATTAGGGTCTGATTCCGATTAACCGGATAAGTAGGTAGCCCGAACCAGGGTTCTACCCCAACCTAAGATAAAAATTTTACTCCCCATTTATGATTGATTGTGTTAGCAAAATTAATAATTGATTAGGAAATTTTAAGTGATTTTTAATGTTTGGCTTAGACCTAATGAGTAGGTAACCATCATTAGATTACTCTAGACCGTAGGTCTCTTAACTTGGTTTACCTCGGGATCCTACTTTCCCATAGTAGGTGGCGACTCTTAGAATGAATTTAACGTTATTCCTCTACTCTCGGACCTTATCTCGACATTGAGTTGAGAGGGAAGGAAAGACATTGAATTTATATACTTACAGTAAGTATAACTCATTTTACTTTTTCCTTTTTTAAGGTCTAAATCAGTTATTACACACAAACTAGGCCAACACACACGGCCTGATGAGGCTAAACCCAACTCAATTTCTACAAAATGGTTATTTTTGATAGAGATGAAAGAACCTTAAAAACACGAGAAGTCTACATCATCTAGCGACGTGAGATTAAATGGGTTAAACCTATTAGATAGGAATGCTAAGTTGAGGCAATATGAGCATTAACATTCGATTAAATAGGAATGTTAAGTGTTTTTTTTTTTTTTTGGGTTAACACAGATATACTTTGAGGCTGCATGAACATTAACATTTTTTTTTTGGTTTAAGAACATTATCATTCTTCTACAAAAAAAAACATTAATATTCTTCAAGCAGTCAAAGTTTGGGGTCTGTATTATAATTATTAAGAAATTAGGTGGCGGTGTTGTAATTAGAGAAAAATTGATTTTACAAAACAATTATTGATGCTCTCCCCATAGATACAATACTGCCACCCAAAAATGCATGCGAATCCACTTTAATTATTTTACAAATACGGTTTCGAGAAGGCATTAGAATTTTAGGCCCACCACCACAATTCTCAGGGGGCTCCTCCGTCGAGGTCAATTTTACACCCCTAATTATCAGTCTTTATGCTCTTAATAGTAGCAAAAAAATTTATAGAGAAAAATAGCATTTGTTAATTTTGTTGCTTGTTGTAGTGATGGTTTTTAATTTTTGAAAAATTCCAGTCTCAATCCTCCTTCGAAATCAATATACTTATTAATTTGAGTTGCTCTTTTCTTTGGCCAAAAGTTTAAAATTTCTGTCAAAATATTAGCAATTTCAAATAGTTTTTGGCTAAATTTTAATTTTAAAAAATATCAATCTTTATTGATTATACCAATTTTTTGATACATTTGTCAAAAATTTTAATTTTATTTGAAAATTTAAAATTTTGTTTAAAAAATTAAAAATATTATTTTGTACTAGAATATAAATCTGATTAGATGTTTATTTATTATTCTAATAAGATACCTTATTATTATAATAATATACCTAATAAGTTAGATACTTAAGACCCTTAAATACTTCTAATAATCTATTTAAATTAGAAGGAAAACTTAAATATTAAAATACTTGCTATTAATTTTTATAAGAATAATTTTTATTTTTAATATAAAATATTGCATTTATAATAGCATTCCTAATAAGTTAAGATACTCAAGACTCTTTTTTTTTTTTGGAAGGTAGATTGCTTACACACTTATACTAACTTATTTAAGATACTAACCCACTAACTTATCTAATTAGTTTAATAATTAAATAAGTAATTTATATCAAAAATGCAAATATATAAGATCAAATTATTAAAAAATAATAATTTATTGCGGCTAAAATTCTGAAATACTTTGAGAGAATAATTCCACTCAATAAAATAATTTTTCAAAAATAACAAAATTTTAAAAATCTCGGTTTTAGTTGACTACAAAATTGATGAATTTTCATAATTTCAAATCTTGGTTGTAGCAGTTACTTGTCTCTCACGGTGAGTGCAGGTTGCAACACTGTGGAATTTCTACCCTTCATCAGGTTCTAAAAAAATTTTCAAAAGACAAATTGATGCCTTCAACAGATTCTAAACCACTGTGGAATTTCTACCCTTCATCAGGTTCTGAAAAAAATTTCAAAATACAAATAGATGTCTTCAACAGGTTCTAAATAAGAAAATTTTCAAAAGAAGAATGGATGCCTTCAATAGGTTCTAAGAGGCTGTTTGGTTCAGATTTTCTGAGGCGATTTAATCGCTTAAAACCACTTTCCTCAAAACCGGCCCACTTAATCGCGTTTGGTTGGGTTTCCAAATCAGTTTGGGGCGCCATCGATTTGGGTAAAAAACCGGTATGAACAAAATCAGCTTTAGAGGTGATTTCGGATAAGGAGAAATCGGTTGCTCTCTACTGATTGTGTGGGGTGATTTTGACGGAGATACCGATTCATAAAACGACCCCCCCCCCAAAAAAAAAAAAAAAAAAAAAAACTCATCTTCGCATCCCATTCTTCGAAAGAGAGAAAACCCATCTTGAATCAGCTCTGCAACCAACGCTTCATCAGACTTCACCGGTATAGGTATTGACCTTCACCTTCTTCTTCTTAGATCTTCTTCCATGGTTAGGGTTTTGTGGCACACAACCTCGATTCTTCTTTATCTTCCAGATCTTCGTCCGTTATCTCTCTGCGAGGGAGCTTCTTGTTCATCTTTAAATTTTTTTCATCATTTTCCTCTGTACGTTGTTAGGGTTTGTAATTTGGGATTTTTTTTTTCTCTTTCTTCTTGTTCTTGTATTCTATTCTTGAAAACTATTTAGCTACCATTAATTGTTGGTTGTAATTTGAGGTTTTTTTTCAACCTCATCTAACAATTCTATACCAGATCTGAATTTGTAATTTGGGGTAGAATGCATGGTTTAGTCATTTTTTATTAAAAAAATAAAATAAAATCAAGGAGCTTTTTTGGATAGAAAATTTTTGGATTGGATAGAATTCGGTATTTAAAAAAAAAATTCTTATGAATGTTTTTCTCCAATACTGCTTTAAGGTTTAACATATTTGTGCACACTTAGTTGAAGTCATGTAGCTTGTGCTCTTTTAAAAAAATTTTTTTTATTCCTCATATAGATTTGATTTTAAATTGAATTCTGTTTATGCTTTAAGCAAAGAAGATGAAATCCAGGATACTTTACCTTGAGAAACTGTGAAAACTAGGACCTGGGTATTGGAGGAGGTAGAGGAAGAAGAGCTGGGTAACAGAACCCATTATGAAACGAATGGTGCTGTAGCATGTTGGTTGATAGGTATATATGTATGAATGTAGACTCTTCTAGGATTGCATACTTGAATTCTGGTGTTAATTTGGATATTGGTATCCATTTGTGCTTGTATTTGATTTGATTATGTTAATGCTTTAAGCAAGATCTTCTTCTGTTATTTGAATGAATTTTTTGCATGGATAAGATAGTATTCTTAAGATTCTGTTTGTAATTATTCTCTTCAAAGTAGGTATTTATGTCACTTTTATGGTAACAATTGTTTATAAGTTGAGTTTTTTTGTTCAATTTTAAGGGATGAATAACATTTTCAGAATTTCAGATTAGTAATCAGTTTATGTTAGGATGATCCAAATGCAATTATTTTGCACATAATCGATTTCCTACAAATAATCAATTATAGATAGGATACTTCCAAACAGAATTATTTATAACAACCCTTTCAGTAGACAACGATTATTTATGACAACGCTTTCTTTATAATCAATTGTGGCTTTCATAATCCAAACCAAACGAAACACATTAAGTCAGTAACATTAACATTTTTTTTTTGTTACTAATTTTGTTGTGATTATTGATTAATTTGTGATTGCTCTTTTTCTATAATTGATTAATTTGTTACTCATTTTTCTGTAACACTATATTATCTCTAATTTGATAAAAAAAAAAAAAGTTATTACAACCTTAGTTTATTGCTAAGGTAGGTTCTTTATCTAGTTTTATTATTATACTTGTTTTGTTTTATTTTTATATATATTTATTATTTTTTAAAAAATCAATTAAACAATCTGTTGTGTTAACCGTTCATTAGGGTCTTGCCCTTATAAGTAAGGATGAAGTTAGGGCTGACCCTACCTGCCCCTTGACAGCTCTAGTTTATACCCGTTCCCAAGCTAACATTTAACTATCATAGTGATAGTGAGAGCCAGGAATATGCATCTAGCGCTAGCGATTCTCATGCCTGGCTTGGCTTCGTCTTGGATTCCACTTTCTTACCTTGAACAAGACAAAATAAACTAAACAAACCTAAGCAGTATTTGGCGTACGCTGCCTTCTTTGGTATTAATCTTTCTCATTAACAAATTCTACAGGATTAAGGATGCACGAATGTCGACAGAGATAGATTAAGAGAACCGAACCTGGGTGGACTGGTGCGTGGTGATCCATCCATCGCAGACAGAGCCACATTGGAGTCCTGTTTTCTCGATGTCACATGCATTAAACTTCTAATCGGACACTTTTGCAAAAAAGAAAAAGCCACTTGCTCCGTCTGTAGAAAGATGAAAGTCGTGAAAACATTCAAGACTGGTAGCCACTTCTCCATCATCCGAGAGTGTTGAAACGGCCACTAGTCTACTAAGAAATAAAAGGCACATTTCTAGCTTCGTTTGTGGTCTCTACCAGAGATAATGCCATATTCTGTAGTTATTTCACAAAAATTGGTTTTTAGTGCATCCATTTTGGCTTACTTACAGAGTGCTATACTTGATGGAACTAAAATTAGAAAAAATATAAAAAAGAAATATATATATATATATATATAGAGAGAGAGAGAGAGAGAGAGAGAGCAATCCCCATAAATCTTAAGTCTCCGTTTCTACCAGTTGAAGTACCCATCACCTATAGCTCCCATTCAATGTCAAGGATTAACATCGTTACATGAAAAATTGGTACTTGGAACATCGTTACAGAAGTTGCTATTCTGTTATTGCAATCAAAACTAGAAATATGTCCACAACAGAATCAGTGAGTACTCAATTTCCATTAGCACAAGAAACACATCACCTAGGATACAAACAACATCAACAAGACACTCTGAAGAGAAGAGCTCACAACAAGATGGGTAAGAAGCCACACGGGTATTATGTACAAACAACAACAACAAGACTTCAGTTAGGTTGATGCCAAAGGAAGCCAAGATTAGATAAAAGTCTCTGCAGAGTTTTACGACCCCATTGGATATCATTACGCAGGACATCATTGTCAGCTGGCTCGGAATGGGGTTGCTCTTGTTCGTCGGTTAAATGAGATCTCCATTCAATTCCATTCCCATCCAATTCTTCTTCATTTAACATCACCATGGCTGTTTCTTCATCATGTGGGCCGCCATCAGGCTCTTGCTTGCCTAACTGGCTTTTTATATGGTTATGCAATACATGAAAAAAGACAGAAAAGGATGACAAGGTCTGTGTGTACATGCAACAGCAGAATGCATGCCGTTACATATGGATTATTTGTTGGAGAGTGAACTTGGAATAAAGAGTTGACTGTCCCTTAACTGAAAAACTTAGCCTCATCTCTTATGCAGCTTTAACTTGAGTTCTTATGTATATTCCACAACTGAAAAACCTAGTCTCATCTTTATAAGTGCAGCTTTTAAGTTATGCTACAATATTTTTTGAATTAATTGTTACAAGAAGCTATTGCCATGATGTTTCAACTTCTAATTTGATTGCCGCAAGTGAGAGAGCGCAAAATTACTGAGCTTTTCATCTGTTAATAGAACTTAGACATCCCATCTCTTAGTTCGATCTAAACTTGGTGAACGTGCCACAATGCTGATACATTCCGTCTCAAACTGCACCCAAAATTTGGGCAAATGGATTTCAAGAGACAAGGTAGAGCCAAAATAAGATCTATTCCAACAGCATGAACTCTCTGGATTCTATCATGAGTCAGGGTTAACAGAAACAGAATAGACTGTTTATTCTTGCTAAGCTAAGGAGAACATGTAAAGAAAAGAGTAGCACGGCTCATCAAACAGTTACCTTGGGCACATTGTGGTCCTTAGTTTCATCTCCTTCAACTGATGGATTGGCAACAATGCTTTTCTCATCTTCACAAGGGGAAGCTTCTTCAGTTGACATTGTTGGCAATGGAGTCAAGCCAGGTACCATAATGGGACCTCCATCATAGTTTTCATCTTCCTTGCTTACTGGGTTCTTTCCACTTACAGCTCTGCCATGGCTACTGTGTATGTTCTCTGCAACAATCAAATCTTCGTTTGCATTAGTCATGGGCTCCTCTTTTGGATAAATGATGTTCTCTGCAACAATAGCCATGAGTTCTTCTTCTGGATAAGTAATGCTATCTGCAATAGTCACTTCCTTGTCCACATTAGCCATAGGTTCTTCCTTTGGATGAGTCACATTCTCTGTAACGATCAGTTCAGTATCCGGATTAATCATTGGATCCTCATATTGATTAGCCATTGATTCCTCAGTTATTTTCTCAACTTCAGCATTTTCCCAATCTTCCGATACAATGATCGTGTCCTTGCTTTCCCAATCTTCCGATACAATGATCGTGTCCTTGCTTTCCGAAGTCTGCAAACTCCGATCTGGGCCTGGTTGCCACAAGATCTCCCCTGTAGTTCCCTTGTGTATGAACTTGAACTGGATTAATTTTCCAATGGCTACATCCTATTCAAGTCACAGAAACAATATATTAGAACTTCCATTCAATAGCTAAAATTGTACAATAACCCATGAGTTTCTTCTCACCAGTTCAACGGTCCATACATTTCCATCTGACCACTCTAAAGGGATTGCATTTTTGGGGTCCCACAAACCAAAGATGGGATCGTCCCCTACTAGGAGGAATTGCTCACCAAACAAACACTCCTTCTGTAACTGGAATTTCACATGAACAGTCTTCGATTGATCTGAGAAGTAGAGGATGACAGACAATGAGATTGGATCATCAATGTAAATCGCACTTGATTGGAAAAATCTGCAGGATAAACAAAAAACTTACCCGTTGCTTGAATATGAGCGTCTGAATTCTCCAAGTTGTCCTGCACCAATGAGCAAAAGATCAAGCTAGATAATTAACATTCATATCATATTTCAGTAGTTCCTCCGTTACAGATCATTTTTAGCTATATCATTTCTAAGCTGTCCTCATTTATTCAGGGCTTCCCCTTGGCTAAAATACACCCACAATTAATCAAAATCATTTATCCCGAATTCCTGATAGACTCACCACTCAATCGCCTAATGTCTAGAAAGCATTCATCATTGTCCATCAGGTTTTCTTACTCTTAATTACTAAATTCTCTTTCATCTCAATATGAAACAACGTGTTAATTCGATCATTTTCAAAAATCAAAACATTCAACAACAAAAAAAAAAAATTAGATAAAAAAACCAGAAATTTTATATATCAGAACAGCAGAAACGAGTAAAGAAATTATTAAGTGAACAAAGAAATTTCAAATGAGGCCAAAAAAAAAAAAAAAAGCAACGGCATGAAAGCAAAAATTCTTAAGAAAGTCATGAATGACATTTACGAGAACCGTAAACGAAGAACCAAAACATAAATTAGATAAAGGAGATCAAGAACAGAAGAAAAAAATATCAGAGAGGAATTACTCAAAAGAAAAACAGAGAAAAAACTCCACAAACTCCAAAGGATAATAAATCAATGAGAAAAAGAGAGATAAAACTGAAACCCTAAATATGGGATCGTGAATAGAAACCACTGAAGCTGGACAGTATATCATCCTACAATAAAATTAAAGGAGTCAAGAACCGAAGAAAAAGAAACTCTACAATAGATCAACCTAAATGAAACCGAGAAAAAACAAAGAATAGAAAACCTAAATCAAGAAGAAAAAAAACAGAAATTCGAGAATAAAAACATTAGAACGAAAGAAAATTGACCAGACAGGAACGATTTGAAGAAAGCAATAGCTGAAAAACAAATTAACAGAACCAAAAACAGTTGTAATCAAACCAAGAAAGATATACCTGTGGTTCCGATGAAAGGGAAGAAGAGGAAGCAATCGATCGTATCACCTTGTGCTTCAGAGAAACTGACTGTGAGATACCATCTTTAGATTTCTGAAATCGTAAGAAACGAATCTTGTGTCTAACAATAAGAGCTCTCGAATATGACAAAGATTCGTCTCTGCAATTCTCGGCGAAGATCTTGGAGGACGATCTCGTTAGGGCTTCCATCACTCAGTGCAAGCTCAGGTTTGCGGGTTGCCACTTCTCTTGTTTTAGAGGGAGAGAGAGAGAGGATTCTAGAAGTTTTTCAACACTGATATGATGAGTTTATGGTGGCGTTTGGATTAGATTTTATTTAAGTAGAAATTAATAATCATTTTTTCAAAGGAAGAGGATTCTAGAAGGTTTTCAACACTGGTATGATGAGTTTAAGGTGTGATTTGGATTAGATTTTATTGTGAAGAAATTTGTATGGGAATAATATTTTTTCAAATAATAGTGTTTCGAGAATACGAAATTACGAAATTAAGAGGCTTCACGTGGAATTAACACGTGGCAGCATCAAGGTAAGAATCTCAACGAACCGACGATTTCAAGGCTCTGTGTTCTGCTAAGGCTTCTGCGTACTGTATTGAGGTTGGCATTTAGGATTTGGCTAACCCCAGTCGCAGGTCTTCACAGAGGCAACTTGGTGGCTACAAAGGTCAAATTTTTTCTTTTGTTTTTTAATTTTTTAATGTGTTAAAATATGAAACAACTCTATGGGGGGGGGGGGGGGGGTATGACTAATCTTGCGTCTGTGGAAACTTTTTGATTAAATGCGATTAGGGATAGCACTCATTTGACATTTATTTTGCTTCTTTCAAATTAACTTAGTAATAAATTTAATTGGGTAGTGATAAGCACAGCACGCATTAGATTATGTAGTTTAATGTCATGGTCATGTGTCATTTTTAACTATGATTGAATTTAAGAAAATTAAAGTAAATATTTTTTGGTTTTTTATTTTAAAAAATCAAGATTAGATTGCTTAACTCTAGAATCGGGTGAATTTTAATCACTGTTGATGTGTGATAAGAAGGGAGACATGGACCAAAGGGGACTACACAGTAGTAAGTTAAGTGTTCCCAATTTAATTTCAATTTCAGTGTAAAACTAGGGAGTTGTAATGGGAAATTTTTAGGCTTACGGTACCTTTCACGGGTGCATGGTTCGGGTCTTATACATTCGTCTGCAGACATGCGTCATCCGCAACCTAGTCATATGATGCGCTCTTCGAAGGAGTTGATGTTCCGCAGGGAATCATCTAAGGCTTAACTCGGATTCATCCTCGATTCAGCTCGGATTCGTCCTCACAAAGTGGACGGTCGTCCGACCTGTCAAGATACTCTGACTGACAAGTCAACATATAGGCATATGAGCTAGAGTATATAAATACTTACAATGTAACCGTTGATCGGTTGACAGAGGGTAGTCGGATGTCGGAGGTCTTTCTAGTCTGGAATAACAGGCGTATGGCCAGGGCAGGTCGAACATGATCAGGGCGGAGGTTGAGCATGACCACAGGGGGCAGAGGTCGAACATGACCTGCCCAGACATACTATGCTAGACTTGCTAGTATACAAATGAAAGCATTGTGCATGTCTACAGGTGAAAGCATTGTTGAGTGTACAAGTCGAGTACATCGTGTGAGTTCTAGTTTAGGAGTGCATTCATCCAGGAGTATATTCGGGTAGTTCAGGTGTCCAAGAGTGTACTCGGGCAAGTCGAGGGTGAGTGTACTCGTACAAAAGTGTACTCGGGCAAGTCGGGAGTGAGTGTACTTGTGCAAGAGTTGACTCGGGCAAGTTGGGGGTGAGTGTACTCGTACAAGAGTGTACTCGGGTAGGTCGGGTTGAGAAATGTTACTCTCTAGACGAATACATGCTAGGCAGGGCGAGTTGAGTGCATCCTACTCTCAGGACGACTACGTGCTCACCCAAAGATGAATACGCGCTCAATCAAGGATGGGTACTTGCTCAGTCAAGGACGAGTACATGCTTAGTCAAGAACGAGTACGTGCTCGGAAGGACGTAGCTTGGGAGGCCGTAGGGTTTTTAGTTCGTAACTCATACTAAGCGTATTGTGCGTGCTGGATTGTACGTGACCAACTCAAGTGGTTGAGTGGTATCGACATATCATCAAATAGATAATCATGAAAGTATTTGGGTGTATGAATACCTAACATGGAGAACCTCATGTGGACATGGCAGATCCAAGAGAGCATTAGATGACCATGATTGATCACGAGGCAGTGGAGACCATCAAGTGGTGTTGAACATTAGATGGAGGAGAGAAAATCAGGTGAGTGTCTGTCATCATTTATATAGCCATTCGGGGTTCGGGTTTATCACTAGAACGACCCAAGCCTTCTCGTCCTTCTTCTTCTTCTCCTTCTAGTTTCCCTTTCTCTCTTCCTTGCCTTCACGCATCATCTTCTTCTTCTCATTTTATAGGCAATTAGAGGAAGTCATCATGAGTTGTGAGGTCATGGTGATGTCACTTGGTAGAAACTTCATGACCTATATTCAATGCCTTTTATAGGCAAGATATTTGCCTGGAGCCTAAGAAGCACAGATACTTTGAAAATGAATACGTACCCGTATCGTCATACCCGTATTGCTGTATTGGATACGACACTCTAAAATAAAACTTTGTTGTTTTTCATAATTTCTACCGTATCGCCGTATCTAAGTATCGCCATACCCGTGCTTCCTAGTCTGCAGCTCATAAGATGAGCTACACTCATGTCGGTGGTTTTGAGTTTGTGGGTGGATTGGTGAAAAACCAATTTTACCCATTATAGAAGCCAAGTGGGAACATCACCCAAAAAAACCAAAAAAAAAGTGGGAACATCATTACATCATCCCATTGGAGACCACAGTATTTTGATCAATCTCTTCTTCAAAGAAAAGGATCTAATGTTATAAAGGGGATTGATATGTTAAAAACGTTTATTGTAATCTTTGTAATACCTCAAGTATCCTTAATATAATGAATAGACTGAGAGATGTAACCTTACGAGGCTCAAATTTTTTAAGGGTGTTTTTTTCAACCCTTCCCCCCCCCCCCCCCCCCCCCCCCTCTCTCTCTCTTGTGCAAGTTTGCAACGAGCGTTTTAGTTTTTTTTTTTTGATCTCCCTTCACCCGCCTCTCTTCTTCTCATGTGCAAGATTGCAACGAGTGTTTTTTTTTTGATAAAAGTTTGCAACGAGTTTGAATCATAGCCAATCACGATCGAATTCAAGGATCAATCGCACCTAAAAGCTAACATGTGTCATTTTTAATCCTTATTAATCATGATTAAAATTTATTAATCCTTAGGGTTCAACAATTTAACCTTGACTTTAGAAATTAATTTTTTTGAAAAAATTTATCTTAGGGTTAAATTTTTTTAACCCCAAGGTTAATTTTTTAGAAATATTATTTCCTAAAAACTAAGTTTAGGTTGTTGAATCCTAAGGGTTATGAAATATTAACCATAGTTAATAGGGGTTAAAAAGGACGTGTTGATTTGTGGGTGCGATTGAATTTTCCTTGAGTTCAATCGCGATTGGCTGTGATTCTATCTTGCTTGCAACACATCGTTGGTCTCATAGAGTCTTTTTATCCTTATCTTTCTTCGGGTCACTGTCAATTGGGATTGTATTTACCAAAAATAAATAAATTGGGATTGAACTCACCCCAAGTTCAATTGCACCCCCAAGTCAACACGTGCCACTTTTAATTCTTATTAATTACGGCTAAGATTCATGTATCATTGGTTGAGAATTTTTAACCTTTATATTTAATATTTTTTTTTTCTAAAACTAAGTTTATATTGTTGAACTCCAATAATTAATGAATATTAACCCCAATTAATAGAGATTAAGAAGGACACGTGTTGACCTTTGGACGCAATTAAACTCGAGGAAATTTCAATCGTAATTGACTGTGATCCAATTTCTCTCATCCTTCTTCTCTATCTTCTCTACTAACGAGAATATAGATTCTTAAAATGTTGATTGAATTTTATCTTCTACTGTAATGTGAGAGATCGAATTACAGTCAATTGCGATTAAATTCTCCCTGAGTTCAATCGTAGCCACAGGTCAACACATATATCTTTTAAGCTCTATTAATTTTGGTTAAAATTCACTAACTCTTAGGGTTCAATAATATAACATTGGTTTTTGAAAACAATACATTTAATTTTGGATAAAATATTTATCATTAAAAACGTTGATTGAATTTTATCTTCATGTTGATTGGCTCTTAAAAACGTTGATTGAATTTTATCTCTACTACTATAAAGAAAATATGACAATTAAAAATGTTGATTTAATTTTTTTCCTTATTGACAAAATTACCTTTACACTTATCTTCACTACTATGATTAATTAATGTTAATTGAGTAAAATTATCCTAACACTTATATCTATATCACAACGAAATTGGTTATTATAATGAGTATTCTCATGTTAACAACGTAAATTTTATTTTCATGTTGATTGACCCTTAAAAATGTTGATTGAATTTTATCTATATTATTATAAAGAGAATATGCTGATCAAAAATATTGATTGAATTTTTTTCCTATTGACAAAATTACCCTTATACTTAACTTCATTACTATGATTGATTAATGTTGATTGAGTAAAATTATCCTTCCAATTATATTTTTACTATCATAACGAAATTTGTTATTATAATGAGTATTCTAATATTAAAATGTATATTGAATGTTTTAAAATGTTTATATTATAGATTTATGAGTAATTTGACCTCTTTATAAAATCCTCTCTCCACTGTACACATCTCTCTCATTCCATACTTTTTCACGTTTCTCTTCCTCTCACACACGTGCATCACGTGGGTCACACTAGGGTTGGTCACACATCTCACTCTCTCTCCCTCTTCCTGTGAGCACGGGATTTCACTCTCTAAAAATCTCATGGGATTTAGAGTCGCCACTTATTAGTTCAGAAGGGATAAGTCCTCGGAAATGTTGGATAATGACTTGGTCTACGATTAAAGATCGAGATAAGAGGTTTGGTTAAGTTCGGGGAAGGGGTTAGGCACCCCGACACTTCCACACTTAGTGGTTTCTTACTTGCTAGGTTTAAGCTAAAATTAATATCAAGATCAAGCGAATGCCATTAGTGTTTAAGTTAATACTAACCGGAAGAAAGTAAAGCTAACTAGGGTTGGGCCCGTGTTGGGCTGCCTACGTACTCACATGAGGGGTGAGATCAGACCGAGCGTAGTTCTAGCACTTGAGCCCGTGCTAAGGCGAGGGGGTATGTGTGTGTGCACCAAAAGACAGTTAATGGACCTAATCCGGTAGATTAGGGTTTTGCTTAACCGAGGTTGGTCAATGTGTAAAGTGTTGGGCCCGGTAGGCCGAGGGGTAGTCCGATAGACTAGGGTGAGGCCCGGTAGGCCAAGGGTGAAGCCTGGAGGCAAAGGAAGGTGTTAACCGAGGGTTAGGATTGCTAACCGGGGTTAAGAGGGTGTTAACCGTGGTTATGGGTGCTAACCAGAGTTAAAAAATCCAAGATTGAGATTTTTTGATCTTTTGTATTTTTATGGATTTTTAGGGATTTTTCCATATTTTTTGGTGGGGTTAGATAGTACTTAACCATGGTTAAAAGTTAACCAGGGGCCACTTTAGCCATGGTTAAAGGTCATGGTCAGTCAAGAATGGGCCCAAAGGGTATGGCAAGGCGTAGAGTGGCCTCCTATCAGGTTTGGGCCTTGCACAAAGCCCAAAATCGAGAAATTACAGAATTGAGGTAATCAAATTACCTCAAATTTTGCAATTTTTTAACCAGGGTTTGTGGGGTTCTAACTATGGTTAGGGACCTTCCCTGAGTGAAGTAAAAGCATGGACAGGAAGCTTGAGATCCAGGCTTTCCAATGAGCCAGGTGGTAGATCCAGCAGATCATAGGTGTGAGCCCCACAGGAGCCTAAAGTTAAGCAAAAACAAGGTCTGAAACGTCGGTAGTCTGACTACAGACACACTGCTCACTCTCTTAACTTGAGTTTAGGGCCCTACTAAACAGGGTTAGGCTTGGCCCCTGGTCTTAAAACTTTGCAGGAGGGTAGAGGGGACTCAGGGCTTTCCAGCAAGCCTGGGGTGGACCCCAGAACACAAGGTATGTAGGCCCCACAGGGGCCCAAAGTCACGGTGGAACAGTGCACAACTTGTCGGTAATGCCATTATCGACAATAAGGCAGTCTGTGTTTGCAGGTCAGCTAACCATGGTTAGACCTCGAGTTAAAGTCTGATTTTTTGTAGAGAAGTTGTCAAGGGTCTGAGGAACCCAACTCTGGTCCTGGGACTGACCAGGGTTCAAACTAACCAGGGTTAAAGGCTGTTACAGTGGAGGTTAAGAAGTGGTGGTAGTTATTCTACCGCCATTTCGAAAAAAACCAGAAAACCAAAGTTTTCCCCTACAGGACTGTGCCAGTGCTCGTCCAGGGGTTCCCTCATGAACTGAGGGACCCCCAGGCGATGATGGGAGTGGCCAAGTGAGCTAAGAGGGTGCTTGAACCCAAGCCACACCTAAGGGAGATCCCCCATGCCTACGGCTAAGGCAAGGAGACCCCCTATCCTTGGTGGGAGCCAAAGAAAAGCAAGAAATGAGACCCCTGGAGCAGGACCAGGGGTCTCTTACAGTTCAGAAAGCAAAAAAAGGGGGGGGGGGGGGGGGGGGGGATGATCCCTACCCTCGATTAGCGTCTACAGGTGGCTGAACTAGGAGGTGGTGGAGCCTCGTGGTGTTGGAACGGTGGTGAGAATTAGGAGAGGCCTAGGAGGGGTTCTGAGATATCTGAGATGGACCTACGGTGGTGGTGGTGAACTGAGGGGGTTTGGACACAGCAGGGCAGAGGTTTGACGTGAAGAAAATGGCCGGTTTTTGCATGAGGGTGGCTTGGACTTTATAGAAGAGGAAGGAAGAGACCCCAAGGGCAAAACGGGCATTAACGGAGTCGGAGGGGGTCAGGGTGGAGGTCCCAAGTGGCCAGGGTGAGCAGGGGGGGAGTCTGCAACACGCAAATCTGTAAAACCAGGAATGGCGGTAATCGAATTACCGTCATTCCCAAAGAGGAGTTATTTGGGGTGTCGGTAATTCGATTATCGACACCCTAGTTTTATTTCTAATTCGGGCCAGAGCCATATTCACTTGGGCCAAAAGCATGTAGGGCACCCATTTCGGGCATTTCCTGTCCTTTTCGGATTGGGGGTTGTGGGTCCCACCTATGCGGTCCTCATGGGTTGGTGGTGGGCCCAAGTGTGGGCCCCAAAGTGCTTGGGCTTATGGGTTTTGTGGTTTTTTTGGATTTTTAAACGGGCCTTAAGCCCATAGGGCTTGTCCTAGATCTTGGGCTAGGTTTTAGTTAGGGCTAGGTCTAGGGTTTGGTCTAGGGCTAGGTCTAGGGCATAGCTAGGGCTCTCCTAGGGTTTGGCTTAGGTTTTGGGTATTGAAATGCTAATGGGCCTTGAACCCAAGGTTGAGGTCCTAGGGTTTTAGGGTTTAGGGTATATCTAGGGCTTACCTAGGGCTCACCTAGGGTTTAGCTAAGGTTTAGCTAGGGTCACACTAGGGTTTAGGGTTTTGAAATACTAATGGGCCTTGAGCCCAAGGTTGAGGGTTTCACTAGGGTTCGTCCTAGGGCTTAGGGTTTTAGGGTTTCACTAGGGCTTGTCCTAAGGTTCAGGGTTTCGCTAGGGTTCGTCCTAGGGCTTGATAGGGTTTGGGGGGGGGGGGTGTAAAAATTGGGTGCTTACACTTCCCTCTCTCACGTGCATCGCACGCCTGACCCAACTAGTCTCCAGTAATAAGAGTTCTCTTTTAGGGTTTGAAGATTATTCTAGGTTTATGAATTACCTTTATCACTCGGGGAGATCTCCAAATTTAGGGAAGCCATTTGATAAAGAGCAATAGTCCCCAAGGGGACTATTCCTCCTCGCCCTCACAAAAGCCACTTTGAATTATCGATAATGACTTTTAACTTTTGTGGTTATTTTTAAAAACCAAGGTTGGATGCTTTAACTGTAACGTTAGTGAATTTTAATGGCACTAAATAAGAGGGAGACGGTAAATCACCATCCTAAGGAGGTGATTATTTTCCTTCGATAAAATAACATGTGTTTTATCAAACAATATTTGATGACTTCAAGATGAATCAATCTCTTAATTTTTCAATTCACCAATTTGATATAAGAAATGGACTTATATAGACTTTGAATAGATTCTTATTTTAAAACTTGGTGACTCGACTTGATTGGATTTTGAGCCAACTCACCAATAATCTCGGTTCATCCTATCAAACTTGAGTAATTCAATTAGGTTAACTCGACACTACCGAGTTTTTCTTTTGTGTGAGAAAAATTGGTGCTCTATTGTGAAAACTTAATGAATGATTTTGTTTATCATTTGGGAGATAATTTCTATTCACCCAAAAATCAATTGAGATACATCCAAATTCACTAGATATCTTTACTATTATAATGGGAGAGGCAGGGGTAGCCTGGATTTTCTAAAATTCCTAAACTACCTTTATATAAAACAAAACAATATTTAATGCTTTTCTTTAATTCCTAAACTATCCTCATTTATCTATTTAAAGAATAGAATCACAGTCAATTGCGATTGAATTCGGGAAGAGTTCAATCGCACCCACAGGTTAACACGTGTCCTTTTTTACTCCTATTAACTATGGTTAACTCCTTCCCCTCACTCTCACGTGCATCACACGTACCACCTGCTAGTATATATAATGAGAGAAGCCCCCCTAATGATAGAAATTCCCAAACTACCCTCATATACAAACCTTAGAAATAAATCTTCCTTCGTTTAATGTTTTACTTAATTTCCAAATTATCCATTTCTCATCTACAATCTACCAAACTATCCCTTTCTCAAACCGTAGCCTGATTTTTACCCCTTTCTCAGTTACAATCTATTTAAAGTTATAAATTCCCAAACTACCCTTAAGACAAAACCTTGATTTAATATTTTACTTAATTCCTGAACTACCCTTTTCTGATCTACATCTTTTGACACTCCTTAACTGTGATTAAAATTTCTCCCACCTCAAACTACCCATTTCTCATCAATTGCACCCACAGGTTAACACGTGTCCCTTTTGACACTCCTTAACTGTGGTTGAAATTCACTCACCTCTAGGGTTCCCCAGTCGGTCTCCCCCACACCTCTCTCTCATGTGCATCGGACTGTAATATATATATATATATAATAAATATTAAAAAATAGGGTAAATTACACTGACTTCCCCTTAGGTTTGGTGAAATTTCACAAACCTCCCAGCTTGTTTTTGAAATTACACTGCCCTCCCCTCAACTTTAGTTGTGTGTAACTGATACCTCATTTCGTTAGTTTGTCGTTATTTACATGGATGAGTTTTGATGATGTCATGATTTAAACATTTATCTCTAAATTATTCTTCTTAAAGTCAAAGAGCTAATGCAATAAAATAACTGATAATTGGGGGTTGGGTAAGTATCAACTTAAGGTTGATATATATATATATATATATATATAATCTTAAGAATCAAGGTTAGATAGATGAACTCTAGGGGTGAGTGAATCTTAACCACAGTTAGTGGGTGTTGGAAGGACACATGTCGGTTTATAGAGTCTTTTAACTGTGAAGCATAATTAACCTACAATTATTATATTTATTTTATTTTATTTTTCTTAAAACCAAGGTTAGATGGATGAACCTTAAGGGTGAGTGAATCTTAACCATGGTTAGTGGGTATTAAAAGAGACACATGGCAGCTTGTAGAGCCCCCTTTTAATTGTAGTTAAGCATAGTTAACCTAAGATTAATAATTTTTGTCTAAAAACCAAGATTAGATGTACTAGTTCTCAATAAACTCGTGTACTAGTTCTCAATAAGGGCATCCAACTGACATACACGTAGAGGAAGATCCGGGCCCTTCAACCATGTGCCACCCCGTAATAGTACCACATGCATAAGACGTTAATGACCTACATCTACCATAAGCTCGACTAGCTGAATTGTCTAACATATCGAATCCGACTAGCACGATCTTGGATCAACCTAGGGTCGGATTTGGCTGGACCATATTAGGGTCTTCTGTCCAGCATATGGGCCAAAATGTTTCCTTTTAATAATGGACGGGGTAAAAGGGTAAAAAACTATCCTCCATTAACAACGTCAACTTGATGAGCATAACATGTGAGGACAGTGTAATTTCAGAAATAAGAGGAGAGATTTTTGAAATTTTATCAAACCTGAGTGGAGGTTAATGTAATTTACCCTAAAAAATATTATATTTGTTCAAATTTAAGGTGTTATTACTTAGATAAATTTTGATAGATTTTTCTATTCTTCTCAACTCACAAAATTTGAGTCAAGTTTTAAAACACTAAATGACCTACTTCATTTCATCTGGCTTAAGATTTTTTATTTCAATCATAGGAAGATATGAGACTACCTTAGTGTTTACCTAAAAAACTTAAAAACATAAATTGAAACATTGTTTTTTGGTGGCCCCCATCACCATAGGGACAGGGTGCTTCCTAGGCGATTATACCAACCTGTCTACGACAGTAAACATTGTTACGGTGCGCGAGAACTTGCTCCATTGGTTGTGTGTAATATGCCACAACATTGATCCGAGATCAAGTCTTGAGAGGGTGTGATGATTGAAATAACCATAAGTTTCTCCAATCTTAAACAGACTGACCATATTAATTAGGGTTGCGGTATAACCATATGCCTTTTTAAAAAAAAAAAGTAAATAAAAAATAAAAAAACCAACAAGTGCTCTCCCAAGTTTCGAACTCGGGTCATGTCCATTATCTGCCACTCTACCCCAAACATTGAAATAAGGATGTTGCTGTGCCTTCTTGAGTTGGTTGGAGATGTGGAATAATGAGACAAGATACCATCAAACCCTTGACCTTAAGAGAGAACTTCAGGTGGCCTCAGTTGACGGTATACGGTGCCAAAGTAGCGCAACTGTCTTTAGGATAATCTTACTCCACTTCTCAGCAAGTGAAAGATTTTCCTGCGATTTACGTTTGAATGGGTACTAAACAATATAATTAGCCGTAGAAAAATACAATTGCCTACATTAAACTATTTTTAATGTTTTTCTTATGGAAAGTGATAAAAAAAACTCTCGATAATATGTAGTTCATATGTATTAATACTATATGAATTTTTATTTTTCTTTAAAAATTTCAGCCCCCAGCCCAGGCCAGGCAGATAGTGGATATTACAATCATTTAATCCCTCAACCTCAAAAGGAAAGACAATTTACCATATTAGGCAGTCCGCTTGGCTGTGCCACAAGACTGAGATCCTTTTGTTTTTGTAAGGTAAGCTAGGGTTAGGCAGACTCCTACTAGAGACACATAGGCGGGATTCCATCCCACTAATAGATAGGGCATGATAGTAAAAACACAAGTTTTGAATATCAAATTTATTATGTGTGTTTTTCCCTATATATCTATAATTTGTGTACGTGACACTCAAATCAATGGGGCACATAGGATCTGTGTGTTATGTTGCACCCGCTAAATGGACTCACCACTAGGATAAGCATATGGTGTGAAATCAAATTATTTTGTTTGACTATATTCGGACTAATAAATATTGGAAATTGAGTTTGTAGTATCTTTCCATAAATATTTTAAGCATAATCAATGTCTCCTTCACCGCCTACCAGAAACCGAAGAAAAATGAGACATTGTCAACTGTCAGACTACTAAATTTCCTAATTTCCGAATGCAACAAAAGAGGTTGGGTAAGATCAACCCCAACTTTTTCTTTTGTAACGTGTGGTTGAGGAACCCACACCCATCGTCCAAATGGTGCATTTACTTGATTGACCTTTTTTTTTTTTTTTGAGACAAAAGAAAATCAAAACATACAACCCCATGAAGGTGATTTGGTCTTTTAATGTCTAAAAAGACATCTTTCAAATTTTCATATAAAATGTTGGGGTACTAGTTGCTTCCGAAGACCGAAGTTCCAACACTATGGATAATCCATCTCTGAATTTTCTGGTGTTTTGGTCATTTCATGCGATTCTTCTCTCGTGCATGAACTCGCATCCGAAATCTGCAGCAGAAGCCGAGTCAGATTTTCTGGGTTTACTTGCCTTCAAGGATCGGATAACTCAGGATCCATACCGAGTCATGAGCTCATGGAACGATTCTCTCCATTTCTGTAATTGGACAGGTATTACGTGCAGTCCCCATAATGAAAGAGTCACAATTTTGAACTTGGAAGCTCACAGTTTGGCTGGTTCCATATCACCTTCTATAGGAAACCTTACACACCTTACTGAAATAAACCTTGGAGATAACGATTTCCACGGCGAAATTCCCCAAGAAATCGGTTATTTGTTCAAACTACAACATCTCAATCTGTCCTACAATTTCTTCACCGGGAAAATTCCAACCAATCTTACCCATTGTTCAGATTTCAGAGTACTCGATGTAAGTTACAATGAGCTCATAGGGAATATCCCAGCTTGGATAGGAAACTTCTCATCATTAACGGCACTTTCACTCAGGAGTAACAATCTACAAGGTGGCATACCCAACGAGCTTGGTCAACTGTCGAACTTAGGAAGTTTTTCAGTTGCTGTTAATAAACTGTCTGGTATGATTCCTTCCTCAATTTTCAATCTTTCCTCTCTATACTTATTTTCCGTTACATATAACCAGCTACACGGGACCCTTCCACCTGACGTAGGCCTTACTCTTCCTAATCTCCAAATATTTGCTGGGGCTGTAAACAATTTCACTGGATCCATTCCCGTTTCTTTGTCCAATCTGTCTAGGCTTGAAAAACTTGACTTCTCTCAAAATAGCCTCACCGGGCATGTGCCTGCAAATTTGGGAAGCTTACAACGTCTGGATAGATTTAATTTTGAGACAAATCAACTTGGAAATGGGGAAGCTGGTGATTTGGATTTTCTCAATTCTTTGGTTAATTGTAGCAGGCTGGAAATATTTAGTGTGCTTGAAAATCGTCTTGGAGGTGAATTACCCAGCTCCATAGCTAATCTGTCGACCCAGCTCATTACATTTGCTGTAACTTCAAACCTGATACATGGAAGAATTCCCACAGGGATTGAGAACCTTGTCAACTTGACCCGTCTAGGCCTGAGATATAATTTCTTCACAGGTAGTATCCCTGATGGTATTGGGAAGCTTCAGAATTTACGCAGATTGACCTTGACATCAAACAGATTTTCAGGGGTAATTCCATCCTCCCTTGGTAACTTGACTCTATTGATTACGTTGCTTCTGGATGAGAATAGGTTAGAGGGAAGTATACCTCCGAGTCTCGGAAACTGCAAAAATTTGTTGGAACTGAACCTTTCTCGCAATAACCTCAATGGTACCATACCCGAACAGGTTATTGGCCTTTCCTCCCTTTCAATTTCTTTTGCCGTGGCTCATAATTTGTTGACTGGTTCTCTACCACTTGAAGTGGGTAGCTTGACAAATCTTGAGGAGTTTGATGTGTCTGAAAACAAATTGTCAGGTGAAATTCCAAGAACTCTTGGCAATTGTCTTCGTTTGGAACGCCTACATATGGAGGGTAACCTTTTCCAAGGAACTATTCCTCAATCTTTGAGTGATTTAAAAGGTCTGCAAGACATAGATCTTTCACGTAATAACTTGTCCGGACAAATACCAGAATATCTAGGAAATTTTTCATCTCTCAAGAATCTCAATCTTTCTTTCAATGATTTCCAAGGTGAAGTATCAATGATCTTTACAAATGCAAGTGCTATTTCAATCCTTGGAAACAAGAAGCTCTGTGGTGGTGTCCCAGACTTACGCTTACCTCCGTGCTCCAAGCAGGGCTCTCATACATCTAAAAAATTTCTTGCTCGCACAGAAGTAATCTCAGTAGCTATTGTGGTTCTATTTGTGGTTACAATGTCGTGTTTCCTTGCTACATTTTACTGGAGAAGAAATTCAAGAAAGAGAACTTCTGCCACATCATCCTCCGAGGACTGGCAGCTAGGTGTTTCTTATGCCGAACTCTTTAGATCAACTAATGGGTTCTCTGTGGACAATTTGATTGGTGTGGGTAGTTTTGGTTCTGTGTATAAAGGGGTTTTGCATTACAATGGAGCAGTTGTTGCTGTAAAGGTATTAAACCTTCAACAGCATGGAGGTGCCAAGAGTTTTATAGCTGAATGCATAGCCTTGAAAAATACTCGGCATCGTAATCTCCTCAAGATCATAACTGCCTGCTCAAGTGTGGATAATAAAGGGAGTGACTTTAAAGCTCTCGTTTTTGAGTTCATGTCCAATGGCAACCTAGACCAGTGGTTGCATCCAAGAGCTCATGAGCATCATCAATTCAAGAGTTTGAATCTTATACAAAGATTGAATATAGCCATTGATGTTGCTTCTGCATTGGTTTATCTCCATCACGATTGTGACACACCAATCGTTCATTGTGATCTAAAGCCGAGTAATGTGCTCCTTGATGAAGATATGACTGCCCATGTGAGCGACTTCGGGTTAGCCAGGTTCCTCTTTGAAAAATCAAAAGATTCCTCAAAAAACCAAACCATGTCGACTGGGCTAAAGGGATCTATTGGGTATGTTCCTCCAGGTACGGATTTCATCCAAATTGTTTACTCAATATTCAAATTTAAGTTGTTAGATTATTATAACTGGTAGGCTGCCCTGTTGAAATATTACTGAGCCAGTCTAAATAAGTAACCTGTTGTTGTCTGAAGTAAATATCTTTGAGAATGTGTGCAATTCCCTAGGAGGATTGAGGATGATACACCCCTGTTTCCTTCTGTAGGGTAGCCAGAATATCAGACCAATCTTGATTCATCTTGCTCACTAAATTATAGACATTGTCCCCAACTGTTAAATTTTCAGAGCTTCCAAGCTTTTCGTTCAAGGGTGGATGGTTAACGCTCTCCATTACTTTGCTGTTTAGGGTTTAGTTCAAAGTGTCTGTGGGCAAGATACATATGGATGTGGGGGCTGCAAGAGGCACCAATGCCAATACTTGAAATGGGTACAAAGCAGGTGTAAAGAAGTAATTCCCACTGCTTGCACGCTGCAGTGCAGGGGAGGGTCCGGACCAACATTTTGAGGTGCCCTATCTAAGAATCTGTTAAGTGAAAGTTGACCTGATTGGATAATCCTAACTGTCCAATCTATCACATTCTTCTAGATGATCAACAAGTGTGAATAATAATAATCCTTATGCTTTCTCTTTTCTTAATGTCTAAACTGTAAGCTTATTCACTCTGTATCCTAAAGAAAGTATATTAATAATTGCAGAGTATGGCATGGGAGGCCAAGTATCTTTATTTGGCGACGTGTACAGCTATGGGATACTCTTGTTGGAGATGTTTACAGGCAAAAGACCCACTGACGACATGTTTAAAGATGGTCTAAGCATCCGTCAGTACACTGTAATGGCCTTGCCTGAAAATGTGATGGACATAGTAGACCCATCACTGCCCTTGCCCTTGGAAGTAGAAGATGAGGAAGAAGAAGAAATGGCAATAATCAGCGAGGAGGGGAATCACCGAAGAAATGTTAGAAGTAGAACAAAGGAATGCTTACTTTCAGTGATGACAATTGGTCTCTCATGTTCAACAACATCAACAAAAGACCGGATGGTGATGGGTGATGTTGTTAACAAAATGCATGGGATTAGAGACTCGGTTCTTAGGTTTCAGAATAAGTCCAAAGAAGGATGATATAGGGCTAGGATTTAAGATGTGCACATTAAAAAATTAGCATGTTCTAGTTGATAAAATCAGGGTAATAAATTAGTTCTAATTGATAAAATCAGGGAGAACATGTAAAGAAAAGAGTAGCGAGGCTCATCAAACAGTTACCTTGGGCACATTGTGGACCTTAGTTTCATTTACTTCAACTGATGGATTGATGGATTGGCAACAAAGCTTTTCTCATCTTCACAAGGAGATGCTTCTTCAGTTGATATTGTTCGCAATGGAGTCACGCCAGGTACCAGAATGGGACCATCATCATAATTTTCATCTTCCTTGCTTACTGGGTTCTTTCCACTTACAGCTCTGCCATGGCTTATGTGTATGTTCTCTGCAACAATCAAATCCTTGTGTGCATTAGTCATGGGTTCCGTTTTTGGATAAGTGATGTTCTCTGCAAAAATAGCCATGTGTTCCTCTTCTGGGTAAGTAATGTTATCAGCAATAGTCACTTACTTGTTCATATTAGCCATAGGTTCTTCCTTTGGAAGAGTCACATTCTCTGTAACGATCAGTTTAGTATCCGGATTAATCATTGGATCCTCATTTAGTCATTTTGATTAGCCATTGATTCCTCAGTTATTTTCTGAACTTCAGCATTTTCCCAATCTTCTGATACAATGATCGTGCTTTTGGTTTCCCAAGTCTGCAAAATCCGATCTGGGCCTGGTTGCCACAAGATCTCCCCTGCAGTTCCCTTGTGTATGAACTTGAACTGGATTGATTTTCCAATGGCTACATCCTATTCAAGCCACAAAAACAATATATTAGAACTTTCATTCAATAGTTAAAATTGTGCAATAACCCATGAGTTTCTTCTCACCAGTTCAACAGTCCTTACATTAACATCTGACCACTCCAAAGGGATTGCACTTTCAGGGTCCCACAAACCAAAGATGGGACCGTCCCCTACTAGGAGGAATTGCTCACCAAACAAACACTCCTTCTGTAACTGGAATTTCACATGAACAGTCTTCGATTGATCTGAGAAGCAGAGATGACAGACAATGAGATTGGATCTTCAATGTGAATGGCATTTGATTGGAAAAATCTGAAGAAAAACAAAAAATTTAGGCATTGCTTGAATATGAGCTTCTGAATTCTCCAAGTTGTCCTGCACCAATGAGCAAAAGATCAAGCTAGATAATTAACATTAATATCATATTTCAGTAGTTCCGCCGTTACAGATCATTTTTAGCAAAATCATTTCTATGTTGTCCTCATTTATTCTGGGCTTTCCCTTGGCTAAAATATACCCACAATTAATCAAGATCATTCTCCCTGATCGACTCACCAATCAGTGCAATAGACCATATAGCCTACTGTCTTTTCTTACTCTTCATTACAAAATTCTCTTTCATCTCAATATGTAACAATGTGTTAATTCGATCATTTCCTTTACACTCATTTTTCAAAACGAGAATAAGTAAATCAAAACATTTAAAAAAAAAAGATTAGAAAAATAAAAAAATAGAACTTTTATATATCAGAACAGCAGAAATGAATAAAGAAATAATGAAGAGAACAATGAAATTTAAAATGAGGATCTTAAGAAAGCCATGAAGACATTTATAAATCTTATTAATGAGGGTAAAAAAAGCACCGGCATGAATGCTAAAGATCTTAAGAAAGCCTTGAATGACATTTATAATCTTATTATATATACTAGTAGGTGGCACGTGCGATGCATGAGAAAGACGGGAAAGAGGAGAGAGACTGGGAATAGGGATCCTAATGAAGACATTTTGGAAAAAAAAATGAAATATTTTGGTATAGAAACTTGAGGGACTTCTTAGATTTAAAAAAAAGATGGTGAGGGACACATTAGTATAGAAAGAGACGTTTGGAGAACTAAAAATCCCTATTTTTCCTCTTGAAAAATAGTTAACACGTAGAGAGGGTGTGCCTTTTCGTTGAGAGAGACCAAGGAAGGAGCATGGAAGAAGATAAGGATAAAAATTTGAGGGAATTGTGGAGATATATAGAGGGATTATTTTTAGTTGTAGTTGATATTACTTCAATACACCTACTAACTTTTTTCATGTAAAATAAGATAGCAAAATATCTTAATTTTTTTTATATGGAGTTAGGGACAAAATAAGAAAAATATAAAAAATTTTACCTTACTAACTACGTTCATGGTGGCCTCCATGGGGTGCTTCCTTGGCGAGTGGACCAACTTGTCTAAGGCAGTATTAAACCATTGTTACAGTGCACGAGAACTTGCCCCAATTGTTGTGTGTAGTCATCACAACTTTGATCTTATATCTGAGAACAAGTCCTGAGAGGATGTGATAATTGAAATATCCATCGATTCAACACCTTAAACAAAAACTAACCATACTAATTGGGGTTGCAGTCTAAGGTCTAATTGTATATTTGTATGCCTTATAAATAAACCAACAAACTCTTTCCCGAGTTTCAAGCTCGGGCCATGTCCAGGATAGGAATAGGTAACGCCATTATCTGCCACTCCACCCCAAACATTCAAATAAGGATGTTGCTGCGCCTTGTTGAGTTGGGTATAGGGATGGCAATGGGCCAGGTTAATAAGGTAATCCACCCCGCCCCTATTGGGACGGGCTTGGGGAGTTCTTAAACGGGTAAAGGCGGGTTTAGGAATGACAGGTTAAGCTTGACTCGGGTTCAGGCCTAGGATGGATTTAAGCCGCCCACCCTTATTTTAATGCGAAATTACTATTTTACCTTTAAATTAGTCTTAAAATTACCTTAATATATTATTTCTAATAAGAAATATTGACTGACCAATCCCACCCCAACTAGTGCTTAACGGGATGGAGCAGGACGGGGATGAGGTTAATAAAGGTTTTGATAAATCGGAACTGGCCCATCCCATCCCGGTGTAAACGCCTAAATTTACCGCCTTTCCTCTCCTCTCAACTCTAAGTGTCGAGATGAGGTCCGATAGTAGATGAATAACGCTAAATTTATTCTAGGAGTCGCCACCTACTTAGGGGAAGTAGGATCCCAAGATAAATCCAAAATAAGGGGTCTACGGTTCAGAGTAATCTAGATAAGAGATCCATTTAGGTCCTGGGGAAGGGGTTAGGCACCCCAGGACCTCCATCTAATGATGGTAACCTACTCATTAGGTCTAAGCCAAACATTTAAAATCACTTAAAATTTTCTAAACAATTATTAATTTTGCTAATCAAACACAAATCAATATGGGGTGTAAAAATTTCATCTTTGCTTGGGGTCGAACCCTGGTTTGGGCTGCCTACTTATCCGGTTAGTCGGAATCAGACCCTAATAGTAGTTCGGGGGGGTGACTGTTTTTACACTCGTTTCGGAGTATGGTCACTTCCAACTCGTGCTTGAATTGGGGGAATTGGAATTGAGATTTATGAATCTCATTCCGGGAGATGGTTGCGTAACTAGGTGCTCGTGGGAAAGCTCTAGGGGGCGTTCATGTATTAGGGTTGGTCATTTTTTTTTTTTTTTTTTCATTTTAGATTTTTTGGAATGTTTTTGTTATTTTGTATTTTTTGATTTTTTATATTTTTTAATTTTGACAAGTTTAACTAGTCAAGAACTAACCTAAGTGCCCAAGGTAGGCAAAAGGAAAATAAGGCCTAACTGACTTAATTAACTTAAAGACAAAGAGCAGGGCGGATCGAGCGGCCTTAAACCAAAAGAGGTTATGGTTTAAATACGAACCCTGCTCTAGGTCCCAAGGGGAGATAGACCAATACCTTTAATTTATTTTGATTTGATTTTTTTATATATATTTTTGATTTCTCTTTTTTTTTGTTAGACTAATTAACGAAGTAAGTTAAAAGACTACCTAAATGCCCAGTGTAGGCAAAATAGGAAACTATTGCACACACATGGATAATACATACATACATGACAAAAGAAATGGGACCCAAAGAGAAAGTTAATGGGCCAAGGCCCATTGACCATTAATGATCAATTGGCTTTGGTCCACTATCTTTCCAAGACCTTAAAAGGTAAGTCCAAAAATTTTAAAATGATTCTAGGGGCTTATGGGCCTCAATTCACCACCATATGGCCCGATCCAAGGGCCCAAAGGATTCAAACCTCCCACTCAAATTGTGAACTATCTAAAACATTATACTACAATAAATAAAGGGTAATAAATAGAAAAGAGGGAAGAGATATACCTGCGAGGGTTGTTAGGGGAAGTTGATGACGGTTGCTCAAGTAGGAGAATTACTCTATCTCTCAAATAAAAAATAATAATAAAAAAATTCCACAGAACAATGGATAACTAAACCAACTAAAAAAACAAAACAAAAAAACGAGAGATAGAGCACTGAAGCATTATTGCTTCTCCTAGAACAAGAGGGAAGAGACGTTACAGGCCGAAAAAGATGATTGCAGCTGGGACCATTGCTTCCACTGCAGATCGACTGATGGATATCGGAGGTGGTTCGAATGGTGGCCGAGACACCGTGGAAATTATCTCGCCGGAGAAAATAGATGATCGGAGCAACTGAGAAAAATGATGGAGTAAAGAGCTGGTTGGTCGGAGTTGGTGACCGGAGCTCGATTTAGGAGAACTTCCTGATTCGGAGTGGTGTCAGCGAGGAGGCGCTCCGGTGATGATGAGAGGCGTGGCTGAGCTCTCTGTTGCTGTTGCAAATAGAAAAAGGAAGAAGAAATAGGGGAAGAGGAAAACGGGAGAGATGGGGGTTGCTCTCATACGAATGAGATTTGGGTTCTTTTTTTTAAAACGCTATCTCATTCCTTATATAGGCAACAGTGATGGGCTGGTTTGGCTTAAGGATTGAGGGCTTTGGGCTTTAGTGAGGGTTTAGACATTTGGGCTTAATTTTGTTTTGGAAATGGACATGGGTTGCGGATTTGGCCATTGGGTTGTGGATCACATGGACTGGATTTTTGCCCATGGGCTTTGAGTTTCTTTTTCTCTCTCCCTAATGTTAAAAAAAAACATAATAATAAAAAAATAAAATTGAGTTAAGTTAAAATAATTAATAATAATAATAAAATAATAAAATAAAATAAGAGGTAAATGAGATTTTAGGGGTGTAAAAATGGGGTGTTCACGCCCGGGTTTGGGCCGGGAAAAGGATAAGAGTTGCCATTAGAGGCGGGTAGGATTGGGGGCACCCCGGCCCAAACCCGGCTCGTTGCGATCCCTAGTTGGGCGAAGATGTGTCATAAGGAGAGAAGATACCATCAAACCCTTGACCTTAAAAGAGTTAACTTCAGGTGGCCTCAGTTGATAAGATACAGTGCCGAAGAAGTGCAACTGTCTTTAGGATAATCAATAATCTAAGCCACTTCTCGACAAGTGAAAGATTTTGCTCGGATTTACTTTGAAATGGATTCGAACCAAAAAAGGAAAAAAAGGAAAGAAAAAAGAGGCTGCTAAACAATATAATTAGTTGTAGAAAAACAAATATGCCTACATTAAACTATTTTTATTGTTTTTCATATTAGTTAGCACTAGTGGGCGGCACGTGCGATGCACGTAAGAGATAAGTGGAAGGGGAGAGAGATTGGAAAGAGAGAATCTAGTAAGGGCATTTTAGAAAAAAATTAAAAAATATTTTAGATATAAAAACTTAAAAGACATTTTAGATATAAAAAAAAGATTAATTTTCAGCCGGAGCTCTGCATGATGCGGAGCTCCTCTTTATATTTAAACTGTAAAAAAAATTGTGAGGGACACGTTAGTTATAGAAATATGATGTAAAGATATTTTGAGAACCAAAAAGCTTTAATAACCAAAGATAGTTAGGTGAATCCTAAGGGTGGGTAAATCTTAACCACAATTAAGGAGTATTAAAAGGGACACATTGGACCTTAGTGGTGTAACCAGTCTCCTAGGTGGATTTGGAAAAAATACTACGTTTTAAAGGAGGGCATATATAAGAAGATAAGGGAAATGGAAAACGGATCCTAGGGTCAGCTTTGAAGATGACTCCAGTGACCTCATTGGTCCAAGCCCTTTTTTTATCACCCATCAACTGTGGTTAACTCTTTAGGGTTATGTAATCTAACCATGATTTTTACAAAAAAACAAAATTACTAATTTTAATTTATCTAAACTTAACCATGGTTAAACAAGGGTTAAAAGCGATATGGGACACTTGGGTCAACTTAGAAGCAGAGAACTCATAAGATAATAGAATGGGTAGTATTGGAATTTAGTAAAATATTAATCAATGTTTTTATCTTATCATTAGTAATAGAAGGGGTAATATTGGAATTTTACCAAGAAAAAAAAATCAACGTTTCTATTAACTTTGATTATAAAGGACAAATTAGAAATTAGAAAAACTTCCATCGATGTTTTGAACAGGGCATCGGCATTAAAATAGTAGAGATATAGTTGCATCCAATGTTATGCCCATCGAAGATTTTTCTTTAAAGAGCTGATATTGGACTCACATTCAACTTGGTGCACCATTGAAGCGTCATTGTCTTTTCCATCCACCTGTTCTTTTGGATGGCGTCATTAATCGAGTTGATTAAGGAAGTTACCCTCATTTCCGCATCAAAGAAACAAATCCTTTGTGTTCTTCCCTGTGGTCAAGAGAGTTGGAAGGCCAGGATCAATTTGTCTGTACGAATTTAACAGCTGAAAACACCTGTTGAAGAGATCTGGCCATAAGGAAGAATTCAGGGAAGAACACAGACAATATGTTAGGCAAATCAAATTTGTCTACATCTTCCACTTGTGCTGATGCATTCTTTCCCCTCTATTTACAACCATACCAACTTTTTTCTTTTCTGTGGAAATGGAGTCGTAGATGAGTGGCTGGGGTACCTATTCCAATTCAAGCACAACTGATTTCAAGTCTTGGGAGAGAGTTTGCTGTGGTTGATAATACTGAAACGGCGCACCATATGGGTGGCCATCAGGGGTTGGTGCAGTTGGCTAGCATCCCGGGTTTGCTCCTTATGGTTGTGTGTTCAATACTCACCCCTTGACTTACTGGTGTCTGTAGGAAAATTTCGAGTGTGTCGGTGTGGACACCCGAAGGGACTAGTCCTTGCCTCGAAGGGTTTGGGACACCCTCCGTCACCCTACAAAAAAAAAAAATAACAACCATGTGATGACATAAATATGTTCTTTTTTCAGATCTCAAGGGACAAAAGAATCTCGGTCCATAGCTCGATCACATAGCTCTTTGGGTATGACCAAGCTTTTTCCGAATCCCATCCCAAGTAATATCTCAACTTGTAATCAAATTCTAGCGGGTTTTTTTTTTGGTATAAGTTATACGGTTAGTCTGCAACCCTGGTTAGTGGTGTTAGTATCTGTTCTAGGTTAATAGCTTAATACCTAGCATTTGAAGCTTGGTAGGTGTATATTACAACCATTGCACCCTAGAGACTTGATTCAGAACCTACCCCCAAAGAGGAAGACAAATTACCACTAGAACAAGCCCATGGTGTGTAATCAGATTATTGTGTACGACTAATAAATATTGTTAGGTTTAATCAAAGCGATATTGAAGTTTCGCCTACAAGAAAACGAAGAGAAAGAAATTGAGGCATTGTCGTTTGTCACTGGTCAGAATAACTAAATTTCTCAATTTCTGAAATGCGACAAAAGAGGTAGAGTAAGAACAGCCCAAACCTTTGCTTCTGGCACGTGGGGTTGGTTGAGGAAGCCAAGCCCATCGTCCAAATGGTGCTTTTCCTTGATGGACCCTGCTATATTGAAGCAAAAGAAAACCATAACATACAAGCCCATGAGGGTGATTTGGTCATTTAATGTCTAAAAAGACATCTTTCAAATTTTCATATAAAATGTTGGGTGTTAGGATAAGAAGGCATTTGTTCGTGGTGCCCCTGCCTGCTGCTCTGTACTTGTTGCTTCGAAGTTCCAACACTATGGATAGTCCATCTCTGAATTTACGGGTGTTTTGGTCATTTATCCTTCATGCTATTCTTCTCTCGTGCATGAGCTTGCAGCCAGAATCTGCAGAAGCACTTACATTCCAGAATGAGTCAGATTTTCTGGGTTTACTTGCCTTCAAGGATCGGATAACTCAGGATCCATACCAAGTCATGAGCTCATGGAACGATTCTCTCCATTTCTGTAATTGGACAGGTATTACATGCAGTCCCCATAATGAAAGAGTCACAATTTTGAACTTGGAAGCTCACAGTTTGGCTGGTTCCATATCACCTTCTATAGGAAACCTTACACACCTTACTGAAATAAACCTTGGAGATAACGATTTCCACGGCGAAATTCCCCAAGAAATCGGTTATTTGTTCAAACTACAACATCTCAATCTGTCCTACAATTTCTTCACCGGGAAAATTCCAACCAATCTTACCCATTGTTCAGATTTCAGAGTACTCGATGTAAGTTACAATGAGCTCATAGGGAATATCCCAGCTTGGATAGGAAACTTCTCATCATTAACGGCACTTTCACTCAGGAGTAACAATCTACAAGGTGGCATACCCAACGAGCTTGGTCAACTGTCGAACTTAGGAAGTTTTTCAGTTGCTGTTAATAAACTGTCTGGTATGATTCCTTCCTCAATTTTCAATCTTTCCTCTCTATACTTATTTTCCGTTACATATAACCAGCTACACGGGACCCTTCCACCTGACGTAGGCCTTACTCTTCCTAATCTCCAAATATTTGCTGGGGCTGTAAACAATTTCACTGGATCCATTCCCGTTTCTTTGTCCAATCTGTCTAGGCTTGAAAAACTTGACTTCTCTCAAAATAGCCTCACCGGGCATGTGCCTGCAAATTTGGGAAGCTTACAACGTCTGGATAGATTTAATTTTGAGACAAATCAACTTGGAAATGGGGAAGCTGGTGATTTGGATTTTCTCAATTCTTTGGTTAATTGTAGCAGGCTGGAAATATTTAGTGTGCTTGAAAATCGTCTTGGAGGTGAATTACCCAGCTCCATAGCTAATCTGTCGACCCAGCTCATTACATTTGCTGTAACTTCAAACCTGATACATGGAAGAATTCCCACAGGGATTGAGAACCTTGTCAACTTGACCCGTCTAGGCCTGAGATATAATTTCTTCACAGGTAGTATCCCTGATGGTATTGGGAAGCTTCAGAATTTACGCAGATTGACCTTGACATCAAACAGATTTTCAGGGGTAATTCCATCCTCCCTTGGTAACTTGACTCTATTGATTACGTTGCTTCTGGATGAGAATAGGTTAGAGGGAAGTATACCTCCGAGTCTCGGAAACTGCAAAAATTTGTTGGAACTGAACCTTTCTCGCAATAACCTCAATGGTACCATACCCGAACAGGTTATTGGCCTTTCCTCCCTTTCAATTTCTTTTGCCGTGGCTCATAATTCGTTGACTGGTTCTCTACCACTTGAAGTGGGTAGCTTGACAAATCTTGAGGAGTTTGATGTGTCTGAAAACAAATTGTCAGGTGAAATTCCAAGAACTCTCGGCAATTGTCTTCATTTGGAACGCCTACATATGGAGGGTAACCTTTTCCAAGGAACTATTCCTCAATCTTTGAGTGATTTAAAAGGTCTGCAAGACATAGATCTTTCACGTAATAACTTGTCCGGACAAATACCAGAATATCTAGGAAATTTTTCATCTCTCAAGAATCTCAATCTTTCTTTCAATGATTTCCAAGGTGAAGTATCAATGATCTTTACAAATGCAAGTGCTATTTCAATCCTTGGAAACAAGAAGCTCTGTGGTGGTGTCCCAGACTTACGCTTACCTCCGTGCTCCAAGCAGGGCTCTCATACATCTAAAAAATTTCTTGCTCACACAGAAGTAATCTCAGTAGCAATTGTGGTTCTATTTGTAGTTACAATGTCTTGTTTCCTTACTACATTTTACTGGAGAAGAAATTCAAGAGAGAGAACTGCTACATCATCCTCCGAGGACTGGCAGCTAGGTGTTTCTTACGCCGAACTCTTTAAATCAACTAATGGTTTCTCTGTGGACAATTTGATTGGTGTGGGCAGTTTTGGTTCTGTGTATAAAGGGGTTCTGCATTACAATGGAGCAGTTGTTGCTGTAAAGGTATTAGACCTTCAACAACATGGAGGTTCCAAGAGTTTCATAGCTGAATGCAAAGCCTTGAAAAATATTCGGCATCGTAATCTCCTCAAGATCATAACTGCCTGCTCAAGTGTGGATTATAAAGGGAGTGACTTCAAAGCTCTCATTTTTGAGTTCATGCCCAATGGCAACCTAGACCAGTGGTTGCATCCAAGAGCTCATGAACTTCATCAATTCAAGAGTTTGAATCTTATACAAAGATTAAATATAGCCATTGATGTTGCTTCGGCATTGGTTTATCTCCATCATGATTGCGACACACCAATCGTTCATTGTGATCTAAAGCCGAGCAATGTACTTCTTGATGAAGATATGACTGCCCATGTGGGCGACTTCGGGTTAGCCAGGTTTCTCTTTGAAAAATCAAAAGATTCCTCAAAAAATCAAACCATGTCAATTGGGGTAAAGGGATCTATTGGGTATGTTCCTCCAGGTACGGATTTCATCCAAATTGTTTACTCCTCAATATTCAAAATTTAACTTGTTAGATTATTATAACAGGTAGGCAGCCCTGTTGAAATATTACTGAGCCAATCTAAATAAGAAACTTGTTGTTATCTGAAGTGAATGTGTTAGAGAATGTGTGAATTCCCTAGGAGTATTGAGGATGATGCTCCCCACTGTTTACCTTCTGTAGGGTATCCAGAAAATCAGACCAATCTTGACTCATCTTGCTCACTAACTTATAGACATTTTCCCCAACTGTTAAGTTTTAAGAGCTACCATGCTTTTCGTTCAAGGTGTCTGTGGGCAAGCTGCATATGGATGGGGGGGGGGGCAAGCACCAATACCAATACTTGAAATGAGTACAAAGTAATTCCCCCTGCTTCCACGGTGCAGTTCAGGGGTGTCCTATCTAAGAATCTCTTAAGTGAAAGTTGACCGGATTGGATAATCCTAACTGTCCAATCTAGCACATTCTTCTTGATGATCAAGAAGTATGAACAATAATTATCCATCTGCTTTATGTTTTCTTAATGTCTAAGCTGTAAGCTTATTCACTCTATATCCTGATGAAAGTATATTAATGAATTGCAGAGTATGGCATGGGAGGCCAAGTATCACTACTTGGCGATGTGTACAGCTATGGGATACTCTTGTTGGAGATGTTTACAGGCAAAAGACCCACTGACAACATGTTTAAAGATGGTCTAAGCATTCATCAGTACACTGTAATGGCTTTGCCTGAAAACATGATGGACATAGTAGACCCATCACTGCCCTTGCCCTTGGAAGTAGAAGATGAGGAAGAAGAAGAAATGGCAATAATCAGTGAGGGGAATCACCGAAGAAATGTTAGAAGTAGAACAGAGGAATGCTTACTTTCAGTGATTACAATTGGTCTCTCATGTTCTACAACATCAGCAAAAGACCGGATGGTGATGGGTGATGTTGTTAACAAAATGCATGGGATTAGAGACTCGGTTCTTAAGTTCCAGATTAAGAACAAAGAAGGATGATATATGGCTAGGATTTAAGATGTGCACCGTAATAAATTAGCATCTTCTAATTGATAAAATCAGGGTAATAAATCAGTTCTAATTGATAAAATCAGGGTGGTTGTATTATATAATAAAAATATGCCTGGGTTTTGGTAGTGTCTAATTACATATCAAATATGAACCATATATTAGCGTTGCATTGATCTTAGGGGTTAGAAAGGTCTCCTGAATGTGACTTGGTCTGGCTTCTTGTATGCATTCAATATCATTGCCTGTTCTCCTGAATGTTAATAATAGCGTCTGGTTCAACCACGAAAGGCATCAGAAAGTTTTGGAGAAATTAAACGAATACCAACGGTATTTTGCTGTTTAAACGTGGTTATGACCCAAAATTTCCTCCTTTCATGCTAATAGCACCTTTCACTTCTCTTCTACTAATAATGTTTGTGCCCCTCCATGCATTGCACAGAGTATGCCGTGGGCAGAAATTTGTAAAATGAAATCATTGGCGGGGATAGCCAGATGCCCACATTTTCAACAATCACTATGGCCACCATATACATCATAATGGCCTACAATAGCAAGATTGCTATAGAATAACCGCATATAGAATGCAACAAACATTCCCTATTTTAAGAAGTGAAAACCCTAATAAGAGAGGGTAATTTAAAAGATTTGATTGAAAATGGTTTTAAAAAAACCCTAGTGCGGTATGATAAGAAACACAGCCCCGAGTCAACAAGTCATAAAAAGATCTGATCCAAACACCCAACATCATCCCCATCCCATCCTTCAATCTATACTAATCCTATCCTATGAATCCAGAAGCTCCACATTCAGATTCCATATTGTATTTTTAACTATATAACGATGATCAAATCCAGTTCAAGCATGCTTCCGAGTTCCAACTGATGAAAAGATGACATTTCTCAAGTAATAAATACAAAATTGTAGAGCTCCTACAACTATCTACAATGAAATTCAAGAGCATTGTGCAGGTTGTATATCAACATTGAATTACAACTAGAGAAACTTGAATTACAGTTCTAAAACTGAGAACAATAGCAAGAACTCAACTCAGAGAAGTCCATATACCTTGAAGTCGATTAATTCTTCAAGAAGTACCACTGCGCAGGATTTCAGAGAGATAAATGGCATAATCCTGAAATTCCACCATTGCTGCCACTGACCATGACATAGGCGAACACATCAGAAGAAACCCTAACCATTCTCGCCCTTTAAAGAATCACAAAAATGCCATTTATCCGGTAAGGGAGGTGAAATCCCGCAGCAAGTCGAGCTAACAGAAATCAAAGCACGTCAAAGAAGATTGTTACCGCAACAGAGAGAGGAAGCGCTATGTAGACTAACTGTTTGGCATAAAGCTTCAAGAGTCAAAGACCCAAAAGAGTTGAAATAGGCAACGGATTTCCTCGGGCAAAGCCTACAGGTGTTTTACTAAGGAAGTGAGAGGTGATAGCATGCATCTCCACGTCTGTTAGGTGGTGCGCACATACCTCCTCAGGTTGTTTTCTTTAACACTCATTAACTATGATTAATATTCACTCACCCCTAGGATTAAATAATCTAATCTTGGTTTTTTTTTAAAAAATATCCTTGGTAATGATTCACTCTCATGTGGTTAATTTTTTCTAAAAAAAAATTAAAGTTAAATTATTCAATGTTAAGAGTGAGTGAATCTTAACCACACTTAATGAATGCGAAAGAGGACAAATGGCAAGCTGGGAGGTGTGCATGTACCTCTTAAGAGAATGTGTTATATGCATTCTATCACCTCCTTAGTGAAACACCTTTGCACGTGTCCGCGAAGAAGCTAGGCTGTGGGTGAAAAATTTGCAAGAAAAATGGCATATATAGATTGAATCATTCAAATTTATAGAATTAAAAAAAAAACCCATCTCCATTTATAAACACCCTACCAACTTTTAGAATTTTGTATTATGGCTTTTAAATCTTTTGTAAATCTACACCTAAGTTAAATTTGTATCTAATTTTTTTTTTTGGTAAGAGATAATATAACACCAAACACACACTCAATCAAACTTAAGGGTAACCACTAAAGAGCAAAGCCATAAGGGTGAGTTTAAGCAACCACTCCAAAAGGGCCCAATTAATGGAGGGTTGATGGCTTCTTATACACCACCCTTGCAAAGTCAGTACTCAGCCGATGTGGGACAAAAGGGATGGGATTTGATCCGGCAATAATCAGACCAAAACCATCTGGTGATGTGATTGATATGGGACATGTGGCGATAAAAAGGGGGAAGATATCTAATGGAGAGAAGCCAAAAAACATGGGAAAAAATGAAATGACTTCTCCTCTTTTATCGCCACATGCGGACAAATCCCATCACCAGATGGTCTTGGTCTTGGTCTGGCTATTGGCTATCGCCAGATCAAATCCCATCCCTAGACTAACTAAGAGGGATAGTAATTAGTCAACATATGTTATAGTTTTTATGAAAACATTATTTAACCTTTTTTTTTTGTTTTTTTTAAAATAACTTTATATTGATTGGGATAGGAGGATTTGTTGGGACCTGTTCCTCGGCTCACAAGCAGTCACAGTGGCTAAAAATCATATGATAGTATCGTCTACGAATGAATGAGTAAAAGGCGTTTACCACATAGGTCTGTTGTGTATCTTTAGATTACCTCTTCAACCTAAAAAAAAATGAGAAGTTGAGGAAGAGGGAGAGTAGTAAAGTCAGGAGACAAGAACAAGTGATATCGATGTTAGGATATTAACCTTATATAGAATTTGAGAGATACAAAAATAAATAAAATAGAGATCAAGAACACACAAGAAGAAGAGATTTATGTGGTTCTCTCAAGTTGAGGTATGTCCACGGAATTGCCGAGTTTCTTAATCCAGGCAGGCTCTACACTATCTATTAATCAATTCGCTGTTTGTACTCTCCCAAAGTACAACACTCTCTTCTCCTTCAAAGTGGCCAGTGGTGGCAACCAAGGCCGGCCCATCCATTAGCCATCAAAGCCTTTGCTTTAGGCCCCATAAAAAAATAAAATTAAAAAAGGCCCCATTTAGAATATTTAAAAAAAAAAGAGGTCAATTTAGAACATTAAAAAGGTTCCCACCAAAAAGAATATTAAAAAGGTCTTATTTATAGTTAATTTTTTTTAATAATGTTAAAATTCTTTTTAAAAAAACCCCATTTAAAATTTTGCGCATTAGGCCTCCGAATGGTTTGGCCGGCCCTGGTGGCAACAAAGATGAAGACCACAACAAGGATGAACTTTTGTAATTAGAAGGCACAACAAGGATGAACTTTTGTAAATAGTACCTTCTACACTTCTCTACACTTTTAGGGGAAAGAAAATTGGGCACTTCAGCTCCTACTTGATGAATGGCGTAGCAGTAGTTATAAACAGTCAAAAGTAAAACAATCTGAACCCCGACTCTCTACGCATTAATTTACAACATCCATTTCAATCCCATGTTTAACTCTAACCATACAAGAACATTCTCATTTGGCTAGAGATCTTAATCAAAAAAAGACAATTTGTATGTCTCTTTAGGATAAACCATACCAACCCTCTAAAATGGAGTCGTGGATGACTAGCATTATCTATTCCAATTCAAGAACACAACCCGAGTTCAAGTCTTGGGTCTTGGCGATGGTTGATATACCTCACTAGCACACCTTAAGAGTGGTGTAGTACCGCGTGGCTGGGTTGCGATCGAGCCTAATTGCTTTGTAAGCACCCCTGTGATGGTATGTATATTTTCTTTTGTAAATCTCGATGGACAGAAGAATCCGACGGTCCACAGTTCGATCAATCAGCTCTTTGGGTCTGGTCAAGATTTTCCGAATCCCATCCCAAGTAATCTCATGTTGTAATCAAATTATTGTGTTTGATTAAGTGGACTAATAGATTGAAAAATGTCAGCCCAATTGCAACTTTCCACACTGTTTTTTTTTGGTCACTAACTTTCCACACTGTTGTTGTAGCATGTGTGGCTACTTGTCCACCATTAGAACCGGTTGAGGCCATAACTCTTCTTTGATTTTTTTAGCGATATCAGATGTCTCCCACACGGTGACATTTTGGAAAATTTTAAAAGTTTAGGAGCTATCAATCGTAGATATTTTAGGGATAAGAAATGCTAACCTCAGTCGAACCAAAGACGTAAGGTGGTGACAAGTATCAAACCATCTCCTTCTCCTTGTCGGATTGGATAGCAATACCACATGTTACTCACTAGCGTCTTTGGAGAAAATTTGACTTAGTGCTTATGGGACTGACACTCCTCTTCAAGCACAATCAAAGCTGTATTGACTATCCAAGAAAAAAAAAAAGTGGAACTCGCATTACCTAAAAAAAAGTGGAGCTTAGGGAGCTCGCATTACCCAAATGGCATCCACAAGTTAACATGTGTACATTTAACCCGTGGTTAAAGATCCACTAACCCTTATGTTATGTTTCGTTGTCAAGAAAATAGGTGAAAACATGAAAAAGAAAATTTTATATCTCTAATACAATTCTTAGATGTGTTTTACTGAATTATCTTTTCTTTTCTGCCTTTTCATTGATTTTCTCGGCAACCAAACATAGGGTTAGGGTTCCACACTCTAAACTTGGTTTTAATAAAATAATATTAAAAGAACATTAATCCAGGGTTAAAAATTCTTAACTAAGGTTAATTTTAAAAAAATAATTTTTCTCCTAAAAACCAAGTTAGATTGTTGAACCTTTAAGGGTTAGCGAAAATTAACCACAATTTATAGGAGCTAAAAGGGACAAGTGTTAACTTGTGAGTGTGATTGAACTCGTGGAGAGTTCAATAGTGATGGACTATGATTCAGATCTCCTGAAAAGATATCCTTATAAATTTCATATAAAAATTGGGTCTTCATGAAGGCATTTGCTTGTGCCTCTGCTCTGTGCTTGTTAATTCCGAAGTTCCAACACCATGGATAGTCCATGTCTGAATTTAAGGACGCTTTGGTCATTTACTCTTCATGTGATTCTTCTCTTGTGCGTGAACTCGAATCCGGAATCTGCAGAAGCACTCACATTCCAGAATGAGTCAGATTGGCTCGCTCTACTCGCCTTCAAGGATCGGATAACCCGGGATCCAAACCGAGTCATGAGCTCATGGAACGATTCTCTCCATTTCTGTAACTGGACTGGTGTTACATGCAGTCCCCGGAATGAAAGAGTCACAATTTTAAACTTGGAAGCTCAGAGTTTGGTTGGGTCCATATCACCTTCTATAGGAAACCTTACCTACCTTACTGAAATCAACCTCGGAAATAACAGCTTCCAGGGCGAAATTCCCCAAGAAATCGGTTACTTGCTCCGCCTACAATATCTTGTTCTGACCGACAATTTCTTCACAGGGAAAATTCCAACCAATTTGACCCATTGTTCAGACCTCAGAGTACTTGATGTAACTGCCAACAAGCTTGTAGGGCATATCCCTGACCAACTTAGTTCACTGTCAAAAATGGAATACCTAGCTCTTCGGATAAACAACCTTAGGGGAAGCATTCCAGCTTGGATAGGGAACTTGTCATCTTTATCGGTTCTTGCACTTGGGGGTAACAATCTACAAGGAGGCATACCCAATGAGCTTGGTCGACTGTGGAACTTGGGTTTTTTTACACTTTCTGGAAATAAACTCTTTGGTACGATTCCTTCCTCAATTTACAATCTTTCCTCTATGTACACATTTGCTTTTACAGATTGCCAGCTGCAGGGGACCTTTCCACCTGACTTAGGCCTTCATCTTCCCAATCTCCAAATATTTGTGGGGCCTTTAAACTATTTCACAGGACCCATTCCCGTTTCGTTGTCCAATGCCTCTGTTCTTGAAAAACTTAGCTTCTCTTACAATAGCCTCACCGGGCATGTGCCTGCAAATTTTGGAAGCTTACAGAATCTACATATATTTGATTTTGAGGGTAATCAACTTGGAAATGGGGAAGCTGGTGATTTGGACTTTCTCACTTCTTTGGCTAATTGTAGCAGGCTGCAAGTGTTGAGTGTGCTTGATAATAGTCTCGGAGGTGAATTACCAAGCTCCATAGCTAATCTCTCCACACAGCTCAATACATTTGATGTAAGTTCAAACCTGATACATGGAAGCATCCCCACAGGGATTGAGAACCTTGTCAACATGACCTATCTAGGCCTGGAATATAACTTCTTCACCGGCACTGTCCCTGATGGTATTGGGAAGCTTCAGAATTTACGCATATTGACCTCGACTTCAAACAGAATTTCAGGGCTAATTCCATCATCCCTTGGTAACTTGACTCTATTGATTACGTTGCTTCTGGATGAGAATAGCTTAGAGGGAAGTATACCTCCAAGTCTCGGAAACTGCACATATTTGATAGAACTGAAACTTTCTCACAATAATCTCAATGGTACCATACCTGAACAGGTTATTAGTCTCTCCTCCCTTTCAAAATATTTTGCTGTGGCTCATAATTCGTTGACCGGTTCTCTACCACTTGAAGTGGGTAGCTTGATAAATCTTGGGGAGTTAGATGTGTCTGAGAACAAATTGTCAGGTGAAATTCCAAGCACTCTCAGTAATTGTCTTCATTTGGAACGCCTACATATGGAGGGTAACTTTTTCCAAGGAACTATTCCTCAATCTTTGAGTACTTTAAAAGGTCTACAAGTCATAGATCTTTCCCGTAATAATTTATCCGGACAGATACCAGAATATCTAGGAAAATTTTCATCTCTTGGGAATCTCAATCTTTCTTTCAATGATTTCCAAGGTGAAGTATCGAAGATCTTTGCAAATGCAAGCGCTATTTCAGTCCTTGGAAACAATAAGCTCTGTGGTGGTGTCCCGGAATTATATTTACCTGCGTGCTCCATGAAGTTCCCTCATACACGGAAAAAATTTCTTACGAGGACAAAAGGAATCACAGTAGCTATTGTGGTTCTACTTGTAGTTATAATGTCGTGTTTCCTTGCTACATTTTTTTGGATAAGACATTCAAGAAACAGAACTTCTGCCACATCATCCTCCATGGACTGGAAGTTCGGTGTTTCTTACACTGAACTCTTTAAATCAACTAATGGGTTCTCTGCGGACAATTTGATTGGGGTGGGTAGTTTTGGTTCTGTGTATAAAGGGGTTCGGCATGACAATGGAGCAATTGTTGCTGTGAAGGTATTAAACCTTCAACAACATGGAGGTTCCAAGAGTTTCATATCTGAATGCAAAGTCTTGAAAAATATTCGGCACCGTAATCTCCTCAGGATCATAACTGCTTGCTCAAGTTTGGATTATAAAGGGAGTGACTTCAAAGCTCTTATTTTTGAGTTCATGTCCAATGGCAGCCTAGACCAATGGTTGCATCCAAGAGTTGACGAACATCATCAATTCAAGAGTTTGAACCTTATCCAAAGATTGAATATAGCCATTGATATTGCTTCTGCATTGGATTATCTCCATCACCATTGCTACACGCCAATCGTTCATTGTGATCTAAAGCCAAGCAATGTACTTCTTGATGAAGATATGATTGCCCATGTTGGCGACTTCGGGTTAGCCAGGTTCCTCTTTGAAACATCAAAGGATTCCTCTAAAAGTCAAACCTTATCGATTGGGTTAAATGGATCAATTGGGTATGTTCCTCCAGGTACAAATTTCGTCCAAATTGTTTACTACTTAATATTCAATAATATACTTAAATTATTTTAACAGGTAGGCTTCCCTGTTAAAAAGTATTACCGAGCCAATACTTGAAATGAGTTCAAAGCAGGTGGAAAGAAGTAATTTCCTCTGCTTGCATGGTGCATTGCATGGGAGGGTCAGGACCAACATTTTGATGTGCCCTATCTAGGAATCTCTTAAGTGAAAGTTGACTTGATTGGATAATCCCAACTGTCCAATCTATCACATTCTTCTTGATGGTTAACAAGTATGAACAATAATAATCCATATGCTTTCTGTTTTTTTTAATGTATAAATTGTAAGCGTATTCACTCTATATCCTAATGAAAGTAGATCAATGAATTACAGAGTATGGCATGGGAGGCCAAGTATCACTACTTGGCGATGTGTACAGCTATGGGATACTCTTGCTGGAGATGTTTACAGGAAAAAGACCCACTGACAACATGTTTAAAGATGGTCTGAACATTCATCAGTACACTGAAATGGCTTTGCCTGAACAACTGATGGATATAGTAGACCCATCACTGCCCTTGGCAGTAGAAGACGAGGAAGAGGAAGAGGAAGAGGAAGAGGAAGAGGAGAAGAAATGGCAATAATCAGTAATGAGGAGTATCACGGAAGAAATGTTAGAAGTGGAACATTGAAATGCTTACTTTCAGTGCTTACAATCGGTCTCTCATGTTCTTCAACATCAGTAAAAGATCAGATGCTGATGAGTGACGTTGTTAGTAAAATGAATGGGATTAGAGACTCACTTCTGATGGCTAGGATTTAAAATGTGCACCTTACTTAATAAATTAGTATGGTCTAGTTGATGAAATCCGGTTTGTTGTATTATATGATAATAAAATGCTTTGATTTTTGGCAGTTTTTGTGTATAAAGGGGTTCGGTATGAGAATGGAGCAATTGTTGTTGTGAAGGTATTAAACCTTCAACAACATGGAGGTTCGAAGAGTTTCATAGCTGAAATGTAAAGCCTTGAAAAATATTCGGCACCGTAATCTCCTCAAGATCATAACTGCCTGCTCAAGTTTGGATTATAAAGGAAGTGACTTTAAAGCTCATGTTTTTGAGTTCATGTCCAATGGCAGTCTAGACCAGTGGTTGCATCCAAGAGCTCATTAACATCATCAATTCAACAGTTTGAACGTTATCCAAAGATTGAATATAGCCATTGATGTTGCTTCAGCACTGGATTATCTCCATCTCCATCACCATTGCCTCACACCAATCACTCATTGTGATCTAAAGCCGAGCAATATTCTTCTTGATGAAGATATGACTGCCCATGTCGGCGACTTCGGGTCAGTCAGGTTCCTCTTTGAAACATCAAAGGATTCCACGAAAAATCAAACAATGTCGATTGGGGTAAGGGGATCTATTGGGTATGTTCCTCCAGGTACGGATTTCATCCAAACTGTTTACTCCTTAATATTCGAAATTTTACTTGTTAAATTATTACAACAGGTAGGCTGCTCTGTTGAAATATTACAGGGGCAATCTAAATAAGTAACCTGTTTTTATCTGAAGTAAATATGTTTGATATCGATCAAAAAAAAAGTTTGAGAATGTGAGGATTCCCTAGGAGGATTGAGGATGATGCACCCTTCTGTGTACCTTTTGTAGGGTATAGCCAGAAAATTAGACCCATCTTGACTCATCTTGCCCACTGACTTATAGACCTTTTCCCCCACTGTTAAATTTTGTCAGCTACCAAGTTTTTTGTTCAAGTTTGGATGGTTAACATCCTCCATTAGTTTGTTGTTTAGGCTATAACATATCCAAGGTATGGCTGACTGATATCTCTTTAGATCAAAGTGTAGGGGGAAGTTGCATATGGTTGTAGGGATGCCAGAAGCACCAATGCCAATACTTGTAATGAATTCAAAGTAGGTGGAAAGAAGTAATCCCCCTACCTGTATGGTGTAGTGCAGGGGAGGGTCCAGACCAACATTTTAATGTGCCCTATCTAGGAATCTCTTAAGTGAAAGTTGACCTGATTGTATAATTCTAACTGCCCAATCTATCACATTCTTCTTGATTGTCAACAAGTATGAACAAAAAACAATATATCCATCTGCTTTCTTTTTTCTTAATGTCTAAATTGTAAGCGTATTCACTCTATATCCTAACAAAAGTAGATTAATGAATTGAAGAGTATGGCACGGGAGGCCAAGTATCTATCACGCCCCAAAACCCTACCTCCGAGAATGTGAGATCTTGGCACGTGACTTACTTAACAAACCATCATGTTAAATGCATTTAAGGCATACTAAAACACGAACCCAAAAATTACTTCAATTAAAAACATCAATTTAATTCATTATCCTTGACTGCAATTGAAATATAATAAATCGTGATCATCCATCATGATGATAGTCAAACTGAACTAAACATGAATATCCATAAAGCTAATTAAAGTCTCCCTGAGATTTGACAACTAATAAATTAAATTCAATAGTAGGGCCAACGATCAAGATCTCGTTCTTCTTCGGGATGATCACCTACAAGATCTTTCTTACGTACTCCTCTTCAATTCAAGGCTCCTGGGCATAATTTTCAAATCTCGAACCTGCCGACAACAAAAGTCATCGGCTGAGTAACAAGTTACTCCACGTATATAACAATCCATAGTAAACAATATCATAACGATAACATGCATACAAGTAATAGTTCAATTATAATTCACATACATAAATCAAAGTACAGAAACATCTTTTCTTTTCAATTCGTTCATATGAGACTTATACCTATCTTTCTTATTTATCTTATTTTTTCTTCCTTTCTTACTTTTCTTACTTTTTTCTTTCTTTTATTCGTTTTTTACATTCTTACTTTTCTTCTTTTCTTACTTTTCTTTGAGATCTTTCTTGAAGCCAGATAACTAGTACTCTTGTAAACTTATCTTGAAGCAAGACACTAGCATATTTTGAAATATTTCTTTTCTTACTTTTTATACTTCATACTTTATCATTCTATGAACACATTCACATGCATTATTAATAACTTAAAATACCACTTTACCATATAAGGAAAGGGGTTACTACACTTTACTTTACCGAGATACAACCCTTCGTACATTACCCGGTACGGGTGGCTTAGTACATTTTCTGGTACGACGGCTTACTTACTTTGGCATACTTCTCGCCCTTTGATGGTATCCGGTGGTGCACAACACATACATGCATTATCGCTTTTGTGTGTTCTTCTTTCTTACTTATTTTATCTTAGGTCTTACTTATACTCTTCTTAGTGTCTTAGATTCTCTCTTAATCATTCTACATCTTTTTCATTCGTGAGTATTCAATGATACACCTTTTGTTTAAATTACACCTAAGAGTAACCATCAAGGGCCACATGATATCTCACCATAGCGTCTCATTCTACTATGTTAACCAGGCCTAGGCAAACTTGACTTTCCTCAAAGGCTCCTTTACTCAAATGTATATCACGTATAAGGAACATAAAATAAACACACAAACTATCATATTTCAAATGATTCAACAATATAAAATCATAGTTTATATCAAAGCACACATAAATCATGATTTAATGTAAATATCAAAATCCCATTTTTGTTTAAATCAAAATTAATATCCTAATTATAACACCTTTCATCAATCAGAATTCTCATGAATTATAAATATAAAATCAAACTCACATACAATTAAAATCTCATAATAATTCATCCATTCTCCTCAATCATCCACACACTTCAATAAAATTTCTCAATCCTTCGTTGAATCATAATTAATTTTAACATATTTTTCACATCTTATTTTAACAAATCCATAAATAATAAGATAGGAATCAAAATATGGTTCTTCACATTCTATTTTTAACAAATCCATAAATAATAAGATATAAATCAAAATATGGTTCTTCACATCATATTTTAACAAATCCATAAATAATAAGATAGGAATCAAAATATGGTTCTTCACATCCTATTTTAACAAATTCATATATAATAAGATAAAAATCAAAATATGGTTCTTCACATCCTATTTTAACAAATCCATAAATAATAAGATAGAAATCAAATCATGGTTCTTCACATCCTATTTTAACAAATCCATAAATAATAAGATATGAATCAAAATATGGTTCTTCACATTCTATTTTTAACAAATCCATAAATAATAAGATAGGAATCAAAAAATGATCATTCACATTCTGTTTTTAACAAATCCATAAATAATAAAATATGAATCAAAATATGATTCTTCACATCCTATTTTAACAAATCCATAAATAATAAGATATTAATCAAAATATGGTTCTTCACATCATATTTTAACAAATCCATAAATAATAAGATAGGAATCAAAATATGGTTCTTCACATCCTATTTTAACAAATTCATATATAATAAGATAAGAATCAAAATATGGTTCTTCACATCCTATTTTAACAAATCCATAAATAATAAGATAGAAATCAAATCATGGTTCTTCAGATCCTATTTTAACAAATCCATAAATAATAAAATAGGAATCGAATCATGGTTCTTCACATCCTACATACTTTTAAGTTCTTACTTAAGTTTACTCATTTCAATCCATCTTTTAGGTTAATTATTCAAAATATTGAAGACTAGGATTTGTTATTTACATTATTCGCATCTTAATCATGTTCTTTACATAAATCTTATCATTAGATTCATACTTTAGATTAATAGTTATAAAATTGAGAACTAGGAAAAGTTATTTACCTCACTAGATCACTTTCCTACGATCTATCGCTTGTGAATGGGGCCTGATCTAGATCTTCAAGTCTCTTTCCTTCTTCTTTTGTTGAATCTTTGAAATCTCTAGGCTTTTCCCTCTTTGGATCTCTCAAAATACTCTCTTCTCTCTCTCTTTTGTGTTTATGAGGCTCTAGAAAACCTAATTCACGAGTTAAGAAGGTATTTATAGAGTTTTGGAACCCTAGGAAAGCTAAAAAAGTCAAAAATCACGATTTTCTGAAAAATTCCCCGCACTGGGCGATCGATCGCCGGTGGTGGGCGATCGGTTGCCCTCCTCTTTTTGACTCGGAACTGTTTTCGGTATTTTAGTCATAACTTTTGACTCGGATATCGAAATTGAACGATTCAACTTGCGTTGGAATCGTCATTCAAAGAGGAATAATTTCTTGTGTAATAGACGTCCCAATTTTAAGTTTTTAATTACCTAAATGAATTCTAAAGCTGACTGGTTTGAAATAGATTTCAGCAGTCCAGATTTTTCAGTAGGCTCAATTTTGGAAATCCAACATTTAACTTATCTTTGACCAAAAATCTGGAAAAATGATAAACACGAACCTCGAAGAGGGTTTCAATACCTTCCTAATGATTCAAGAATCATTTGATTCCGATCAATGGTGAAAAAACTAGAGCTTCTTAAATTTGAGGGTATGTTAAGGCATCCCTTTAAATTTTTTTTTTTTTGAAATACATGCATTTGAAATCAGGCACATATTTCAAGAAATTCATATAAATGGCACGAATGTCGAGAAACTAAATTTTGGGTCTCTACAGTATCTCTACTTGGCGATGTGTATAGCTACGGGATACTTTGTTGGAAATGTTTACAGGCAAAAGACCCAATGACGACATGTTCAAAGATGGTCTAAGCATCCATCAATATACTGTAATGGTTTTGCCTGAATAATTGATGGACACAGTAGACCCATCACTGCCCTTGGAAGTAGAAGATGAGGTATAGGAGGAAGAGGAAGAAGACAAAATGGCAATAATCAACAAGGATGGGAATCACAGACGATATACTAGAAGTGGAACAAAGGAATGCTTACTTTCAATGATTACGATCAGTCTCTCATGTTCTACAACATCAGCAAAAGACCGGATGGTGATGAGCGACGTTGTAAACAAATACATGGGATTAGTGACTTGGTTCTTAGGTTTCAGAATTAGAACATAGAAGGATGATACAAGGATTTGATATGTGCACCTTACTTAATAAATTAGTATGTTCTAGTTGATAAAATCAAGGTGTTGTATTATATGATGAGAAAATGCCTGAGTTTTTGGCAGTTTCTGAATTATATATCAAATATGATCCATATATTAGCTTGCATTTATCTTGGGGGTTTAAATGGTCTCCTGAATGTGATTAGGTCTGGCTTCATGCAAGTATTCAACATCATTGCCTTTTCTCCTAAATGTTTACAGGGTCCAGTTCAACCACAAAAGGCCTCTCAAATTTTTTTGAGAACCTAAATGAATACCAACAGCTGTTTCACTTCTCGTCTACCAATAATGTTGTCCCCCTCCATGCCCTACACAGTAGCCTGTGGGCATAAATTCGTAAATGAAATCCTTGACGAGGAGGGTAATTTAATATATTTGATCGAAAATGGTTAAAAAGGTGAAAAAACAGTGTTGTATAATGAGAAACACAGCCCCTGAGTGAACAAGTTATAGATAGATCTGATCCAAACACCCAATATCATCTCCATCACATCCTTCAATCCATACAAATCCTATGAATCCAGAAGCTCCACCAGACCTCTAAGGCTCTAACCTCCGTCTTTGTAGGTCAAATTTTCATGAAAGATAAACTCCCCATCCTCCCTCCCTCTTTGAGCACAGTCCTCTCTAACACTTCATATATAATACACATCAGCGAACCTAAATAAACTGACCCATTTTACAAATCTTGCATGCTATTCTGGACCCTCAACCCTTTTCGGCCTACCTTTGCACCCGATTCCACTACCATTTACTCCCTATTAACCTCCCCATTATGGAAAATAACTTCTCTTACCTATTTCATTTACACATCTGAGAGAAGCATCGTATGCATAATTTGCCTTGAGAAAATAGAAGCAAGAGGAAGCTAGTTGTTCATCATATAAGTGAAACATCCAGATTGCATTTTGTATTTAACTACATAACGATGGTCATATCCAGTTTAAGCATTCTTCCAACTGATGAAAAGATGGCATTTCTCAAGTAATAAATACAAAATTGTAGAGCTACTATAACTACCTATAATGAAGTTCAAGAACATTGAAGTTCTATAATGCAAACTGTACAGCAACATCGAATTACAAGTGGAGAAATATGAATCACAGTTCTAAAATTGAGAACAATAGCAGGAACTCAACTCAGAGAAACCCATATACCTTGCAGTCGAATAAATCTTCAAGAAGTACCATTGCGGAGGAGTTCAGATAGATAATGGCATAAACCTGAATTTCCACCATTGTTGTCACTGATCATGACATACGCGAACTCATCATAAGAAACCCTAATGATTCTCGCCCTTCACAGAATCACAAATGCCAATTATCCACGCAATCAAACTAATACCTAAACAACGGAATCCGGTAAGGAAGAAGAAATCCCACAGCAAGTCGAGCTAACAGAAATCAAAACACGTCAAAGAAGATTGTTACTACAACAGAAAGCGGAAGCGTAACATATACTACCTGTTTGGCGAAATTTCTCAAGAGTGAAGTCATTGGGAAGAAAGAAGGGCACGAGTCATGAAGTTTTCACTTTTCAGCTATTTGTAAAGAATGGCCGTTTAATAAGGAGTTAAATCCTCCACCGGATTTGGCACCCCTTCACCGTGGGTAAGGTTCACCCATCACTAGGGTTCACCCACTTATTTTTGGATTTTTTTTTTAAAAAATTATTCTTTTTTTAAAATTAAAAAACAGTTTTTAGAGTTTTTTAATATTAAAAACAGTTTTTTTATTTTAAAAAAAGAATTAATATTTAAAAAAAAAAAACCAAAAATGGGTGGGTGAACCCTAGGGGTGGGTGAACCTTACCCATGGTTAAGGGGTGTCAAAGGAGACACGTGATGACCTCTAGGGGTGATAACCGTATTTGCCAAATCCGGTTATGACCGTAGATGATTTGGCTCCGTTTGATAAAAAGTAAAAGAGGAGTGGTAGCCCAATCGCATTTCATTTTCTGTGTGCAACCTTGCACACAGATCTTGTGTGCCCCTTACCAAGATCCACCACGTGTACTTAAGCTTAATAGCATCCAACTTATCTTAGTGAGATTGACGCCGTCACACCTATATACATCGTTTTTTTTTTTTTTTTTTTTCTAAGCATTAAATATAATGTAAAAGGATCTTACCTCCGACCATGGTGATTCAATTTGATGTCGCCTATATCATTTTGGACTTTGCTACTGAAACCCCACTTAGGGCCAAGACCACCGAGACCGTGCTCTTAGAGCACGGGATTTCAGGTGGGGCCCATTTCATATGGTAGGCCCCACCTGAAATCTCGTGCTCTTAAAGCATGGGCTCGGTGGTCTCGGCCCTAAGGGGTCTCAAAAGCTTTATCCTATCATTTTTGATTGCGCTCTTGTCTTAAATGCGGAATAGTAATTAATTAGATAGAGATCATCTAATTTAAACAAGACCCAATGCTTGGATAGATGAATACACATGCAACTAGAAAGTTTTTCTTGTTAGATTAGAGACTCTCTCTCATAAAACCCTTTTATACCATCTTCTCATCAAAGAGGATAGTTACTTTTTGAAAGGTTGTCACTTGATGACTTTAAGGGGTATTATGGGATTAACCAAAAAGTAGGTGGTGTGGCAACATGGGACAAACTGTTTCACAATGAAAACCGTTTCAAAAGAGAAATCGTAACTTACATTCTCCCACTTGGCCAAATTGACACAAATAATCCCTTATAGTTTATTAAGAAACCATATACTCAAGAAAATAGTTCCAATGTATGAATCATGGCGGTAAATAATCTTATAGATGAAAACTACCTATGAGCACGGATTTTTAGCACTCACATAGGGTGGTATTATACCCTCATGGGTGTTTGAATTGTTTAGAGTTGCCACCTATTCATTCAGAAGAGATAAGTCCCCGGGTTGGATAAGGTCTTGGTCTGTGATTGAGATTAGGGATGACCCCATGGGATGCTGGACCCATAAGGGCGAAAAATGAAGTCCAAGGAAGGCCCTGGGCCTTTGGTGGGTCTAGGGAGAGGTCTGGAGTGGGCCCCACAGTGGGCCAGAGCCACTGCATATGATATACTGAAATGGCGGTAGAAACTCTACCACCATTTAGACTGTTTCTGATTTTGACCATTTTAACCATGGTTAAGGCTAAGGGTTGGGCCTGGAAGGACCAGGCCAGATAGAGGAAGGTTAGGGGAGTCCAACCATGGCCCTGGATTGGACCAGAGACCACAAAAAAAGGGGCTGCAAAAGGAAAGGTCAAGAATGGCGGAAGTTATTCTACCGCCATTCCTGAAAGTTTTCAAAAAATGATTTTTCCCTCATGGGGGCCACTAGTGGTTGGCCAAGGGATCCCTCATGGCCTGAAGGACCCCCAGAACCTAAGGGGAGGTTACCATGCTACATGGGGGCAATGTACCCAAGTTTGAAGCCTTAAGGGGTTCCTCATGCCTATGTGGAAGGCAGGGGGACCCCTGTCCTTGGCTTACAACTAAAATATAATAAAAACAAGAAAGAAGGACCCCCTGGAGTAGGACCAGGGGGTCTTACAATGCTTAAACAAGAATTAGAGGAGTGGGGGGGGGGGGGGGGGGTTTACCCTCTGGTTCGCCTTTGACAACAGCTGTGTAGGGTGGTGCAAGGTGGTGGAGGGGCTGTGGTGCAAAGGGGTAGCTCCTGGGGAGATCTAGTAGCTCCTGGAAGGTATGAGACTGGTCTCAAAGGCTTGGAAGGCTAGGATATGGGTTAGCCATAATCCAACAGGGGTTTGGTATGGGGATTTTGGAGTGAATCAACAATGGAGGAGGTGGGGGTATTTATAAGGTAAGGGAAGGCCCAGGGGTAATGTGGGGATTAAAACAGGTGTGGGAGACACACTGGAGGGGGGCTGAGATGGCCAGGAGGGGTGAAGTGCACTGATTTACAGAAAATTAGAAATGGCGGTAATAATATTACCATCATTCCTGATTCAGGCAAAATGGGAATGACGGTAATATTATTACCATCATTTATGATTTTTGCCATAAGAGGCCCAGCCCTTGCACACTTAGGCCAAAAGCACTGTGCATTTGCCATTTTTGATAATGGCGGTAAATGTTTTACCGCAATTATTTGAATTTTGAAAAAAGATAGGTGGGCCCCACTACACTGGGCTCTAAAGGCTTGTGGGCCTTTGTTTGAGCCCATCGAGGGTCTTTGGATGCGGTTTATAGGGTTTTTGGGACTGGAATTGGTCCTTGGGCCCTTAGGGTTTTCTTAGGGTTAGACTAGGGTTTACCTAGGGTTAGACTAGAGTTTGAGTCTACCTAAGGTTAGGCCTTTGAGTTAGATTAAGGTTTTAGGGTTTACCTAAGTTTGACTAGGGTTTAGGATATACCTAGATTTTGACTAGGGTTTAGAGCTTACCTAAGTTTAGGGTTTGACTAGGGTTTGACCAGGGTTTGACCAGGGTTTACCTAGGGTTTGATCAAGGTTTTCCTAGGGTTAGGCTGGGGTTTTACCTGGGATTAGGTTTCACCTAGGGTTAGGCCTAAGGTTCACCTAGGGTTAGGCCTAGGGTTTGATCTAGGTTTGCCTAGGGTTTAGGGCTTGACTGGGGCTCAACTGGGGTAACCATGGTTAAAAATTTTAACCATGGTTAAAGGCATGGTGTAAAAATTGGGTGTTTATAACTGTCCCTCTTTGCCGCAGAGTGCCAAGTTGACAATTGATTGGTAAAGACTGGAATCATCCTATTTTTACACCAAGATTGAGTTTGAAGGGATGATATGCATGCATGCGGTGCAAGTAGTGATGAGTGATGTGCCTACCTATACTTGCTGGGGATATGGGCGAACTGGGAAAAGAAGAAGTAGTTAGGGTCACTCTCTGGGGAATAAAGAGTAGTCCGTGCAACTTATGCTGGGGATTGATAGAAGCAATGAAAGATGACATGTCCCGGAGGCGCTAGCCAGGATTGATTGATGCGGTGTCTCCCGGAGGGGTTTGACCAAATTTATCGAATGACACAGAGGGTGTCAAGAACACACGGAGTGTTAAAAAAGGGACATGCAAGGTGTCGACAAAGTGTGTTATGTCGACGCTCACCTGGGATGTCAAGGACACACGGGGTGTCGAAAGGAAGACATGCAGGGGGTGTCAACAAAGTTTGTTATGTTGATGCTCACCCGGGATATCGGAGACACACGGGGTGTGGAAATGGAGGACATGCGATGTGTTGGCGTGTTGACTCGACGTCAATGTTCACCTAGGATGTCAGGGACACACGGGGGTGTCGAAGGAGGGACATGCGGTGAGTGTTGGCAGGTTGACAAGGTATGTTTTTGTTAATGGAAACTCGATGATGTCTGGGACATGCGAGTTGGCGGCATGTTGACTTGACGTCAATGTTCACCTGGGATGTCGAGGATACACGGGGGTGTTGAAAGGGGACATGCGGGGAGTGTCGGTAGGTTGACAAGATATGTTTTTTTCAATGGAGACTCGACGTCTGGGACATGCGAGGTGACGGCATGTTGACTTGGCGTCAATGTTCACCTGAGATGTCGAGGACACACGGGGGTGTCGAAGGGGGACATGCGGTGAGTGTCGACAGATTGACAAGATATGTTTTTGTCAATGGAAACTCGGTGATGTCTGGGACATGCGAGGTGGCGGCATGTTGACTTGGCGTCAATGTTCACCTGGGATGTCGAGGACACACGGGGGTATCGAAGGGGGACATACGGTGACTGTCGGCAGGTTGACAAGGTGTCAATGAAAACTCGATAATGTCTGGGACATGCGAGGTGGTGGCATGTTGACTTGGCGTCAATGTTCACTTGGGATGTTGAGGCCACACGGGGGTGTCGAAAGAGTTTGTGGCATGGCCTAGAGGCGCTAGCCAGATTGATATTGATATGGCCGAGAGGCGCTGAATTTTGATCATGAATGATGCTCAAGAGTTTGGTCATGCAGGAGAAAAAAGCGAGGATGCTTTCCCATGACTCTGTTGATCGTGACTTGTTGGAGATGCGTGGCGTCGGCTTCTTCTGCTTTGTCTTGCCGGGGCGGCTCAGTGCAGGTTGGTATAAGCGGATCTTGTTACCAGAAATTCTGTTTTGAAAAAAAAAAACGTTTATGAAAAGTGTTTATGGACTTTTGCAAGAGTTTTTGATTTTATCAAAAGAATGCTTAGCTAGCTTTTAGATTTCCCAATAAATTACCTTTGTCAGGGCTTGAGGGACTTTGTAGTTTGCTTTTTACTCTTTGATAGTAGAGTATGACCCAGAAGAGGTTTTGTCACTGCTGGGGATGTTTGGGAGTAGACCTGCTTGTCTTGCTCTTGTTGGAGATTGGACTTTGACTGGAAAGAAGCTTGCTGTGGAGCAATTAGAGACTTCTACTGGAGATCCGCTGGGGAATATGACACTGTTGTAGACCACTACTGGGGATCTGTTTGTCGAAAATTGTCAATTGTCTGTCGGAGAGTTGATCTCTGCTGGAGACTACTGCCGGGGAATCTGTCCCTTAGTGTCATCTCCTGGTGACCTATGGGGGATTTGTTGGGAGTTCGGCGAGACTGATTGCTGCTGGATTTTGTTGTCAAACTGCTCTTCAGCTTTTATCCTTTTTTGTACCCTTGGAATGACCAAGTTGATGGGGTTCGCATAATTTTTGTGCGATGAGGCCGTTGCTGGTTTTCCTCATGCTTGCGAAGCTGATTGATTTTTGTCTATTGTTTGCCCCTAGTCGCAAGACTAGGTCTGGGGTCGCGTAATTTTTGCGCAATGAGGCCATTGCCAGTTTTTACTCATGCCCGTGATTTTTTGGGGAAAGATTGGTCTTCTCCCTTCATTGCCCTGAATAGCATTCTGCTGACGATTTTTGTTCCACCGAGGATGTAGATGTGATACTGCGCTTGCACTCATAGTTTTTAGGGGATCTAGAAGGACTTAGAGTAGGACGAAACGTAGGCTAGGGGACCGAAGTTTGGGACACCCTGGGATTTCTCCTTTGCAGTTGACCTAGACTATGTTGGGGATTTGGCCCGTTGTACTCTTCTGAGGATTTGTACCTTGGGATTTTCGGCAGAGTTTTTTTTTTGCTCCGCTGGGGAATTTGGAGAGAGGTTATCTTTGCTGGGGAGAGAGCGAAGTTGTCTCTGCTTGGGGAATGTTTTTTCGGGAGAGATTGTCCCTGAAAGATTTATGCTGGGAGAAAGAGTCCATAGAGGTTTGTCTCTGTGGGGAGTCTTTGATTCTTGAACATGTTTCAACTTCTATTTTGGGTTCTCCTTTGACGAAAATTTTGTACCCTTGAGAGTTAACTCGGTTGGGTACGTCGAGAGGATTCTTGCTCTATTTGGACTCTGCGGTGAGACATTTTAGAGAGGCTTTGGCTCCACTGGGGATGTTTTAGAGAATGTCTGGACTCTGCTTGGGAGAGGATTCCTTTAGCGACTGCACCTGATTTGTCAGGTTGCCTACGTATCCTTTATAGGATCAGGTCATGACGTAGTTAAGGCAAATACCGCAGAGGGCAAGGGAGGATGTCCCTGAAAAGATTTCATGAAAGAAGGGTTGTTAAGCTCAACGGGAGCTAACTAGCGGATTTCATTGATTGGTAAAACGGGTTTACATTGTTGGGGATAAGAAGTGTGCCAAGGATGACCTCCTATCATTTCCCGGAGAATCTACGAGTGCATGGGGCCTATCAGATCTAGACCCTAAGCATAGTATCGTTTGACTCTGTCCATGTTGATGAGCTCTGGGAGATCTTTATCAACCATTAGTCCAAGTCGAAGGGCACCGCCTGAGAATTTGTCTCGGACACTGTATGGGCCTTCATAGTTGAGACTGAACTTGCCCCTTAGGTTAGGGCGGTTTGACAATATTTTCCAGAGAACCAGGTCGCCGATCTCAATGCTTCGTGGCTTGACCTTGTTGTTGAATACCCTAGCCATACTCCTCTGATAGGCCTGAGAGTGGTTGATGGCTTTTAGTCGCCACTCTTCGATCAGATTCAACTGTTCATACCGGGTCTATGCCAATTCTGCTTCTGAGATGTCTGCTTCCATTAACACCCGGAGTGATGAAATTTCTACTTCGATGGGGAGGACTGCTTCCATACCATAAGCCAGAGAAAATAGTGTTGCCCTAATTGAAGTTCGGATGGACGTTCTGTAGGCCATGAGTGCGTATGGGAGCATCTCATGCCAGACAGAGTAATTGGTTGTCATCTTCTCTATGATTTTCTTCATGTTTTTGTTGGCGGCTTCAACTGCACCATTGGTCTGTGGCCTGTATGACGTGGAGTTGTAATTCTATATTTTGAATTTCTGGTAGAGATCAGTCATCTCCTTATTGCAGAAGTTGAGAGCATTGTCTGTTACAATCTCAAATGGGACCCCATACCAGTAGATGATATCTCTTTCCAGAAAATGCTGAACCATTGAGGCTGTGACATTGGCATAAGAGGCTGCCTCGACCCATTTTGTGAAGTAATCGATTGCTACAATGATGAATCGATGTCCGTTGGATGCTTTCGGAGCTATGGATCCGATGACGTCGATGCCCCAAGCTGAGAATAGCCAAGGAGCAGTGAGATTGTGCAACTTGGTTGGCGGTGCATTGACCCTATCGCCATAGATTTGGCACTAGTGACATTTCTGTATATGCTTGCAACAGTTAGATTCCATTGTAGACCAGTAGTAGCCCAGCCTGAGTATTTTTTTGGAAAACATTAACCCGTTCATGTGTAGGCCGCAAGTTCCTCCGTGAACTTCTTCGACTACCTGTGCTGCTTCACGGGAGTCGAGTCATCCGAGCCAGATTAGGTCCGGTGACCTTTTGTACAAGATTCCTCCTAAGAGAACAAACTGAATGGCCAGTCTTCTGATTGCCCGACGGTCTGTTTTGGTAGCATCGAGTAGGAAGGTCCCGTCCTCGAGATACTACTTGATGTCTGTAAACCAAGGCTTGTTGTCTGATACTTTTTCGATCTGGAGGCAGTAGGCAGGCTAATCTTGTTGCTGAATTTCGATTGGCCAAAGCATGATGCCCCTAGGGATCTGTACCATGGAGGCGAGAGTGGCTAGTGCATCGGCGAATCTGTTGTGGTTCCTGAACCTGTGACTGAAGCTAATTCTTTTGAACTGAGTGATTAGCACGTTGAGGTAGGCCAAGTACGGGACTAGTCTTGCTTCTCAGATGACCCAAGATTCATTTGCCTGACAGATTACCGTGAACACCCCATTTTTACACTCCAAAAATTTCTCTTTTTATTTAATTTTATGAATTATTTCTTTAATTTGATTTTTTTTATTTTTTTTATTTTTTTGGTCAAGAGAGATTGAGAGAGTTCGAGAGAGGTCCTAGCCCTAATCAAAATCCATGGTCGAAACCCCCAAACTCAAGTGCAACTATCCAAATCCTCTAAAGGGTTTAAACCCTAAAGCCCATGTGTTCCTCAAACAAGCCAAACCCTCAAGGGTTTAAACCCCCCATAAACCAAGCCCATCTCTTAATCCATTTCACTAAACCCATTTCATCAAATCCATAACCAAAATTCAAATCTAAAACCCCGAATCCAAGCCCATTTTTCTACACCTAATTTGTTTTAAAACCCTCTATTCATCAAAGCCCAAATCCTCATAGGATTTAAACCTAAAGCCCAAGGCTCATCACTTTTACTTATATAATCCAAGAGACTTTTACTTATATAAACCAAGAGAAGGGTTTTCAAAACCCCAATGATATTCGGTGAAGCCAGAACAGCCACATCTCCCTCCCTTCTCATTCTTCCCTTCTTCTCCTCTATTTCCTTTCTCCTTTTTCAGTCTGTAGCAGCATCAACCGGCGGCAGCTCCATCTCCCTCTGCTCAATCTTTTCCGGCGAGACCAGCACCACCACACTCACCACCACACTCCAACCAGCTCGTCGTCGGCCACCACTGCGGAAGCCTCCTCACCTTTGGTCAATATCCACCAGTCTAGGTCAGGCCAGCAGCTCCATCACCGCCGAAGCTCTCTCTGCTATCCCTGGTTCACGCCATTTCAGTCCTCTATTGAAGAATCTCTTGGTTGTGATCCATTTCAGTCCAGTTTGTGACTCCACTGCAGCCACCATCTGCGGCAGCCCACTTGTCCATCTCTTCCGGTCAGTAGAGGGAGTATAATCTCGCCTCTGTTCTTCACCATCGTGCATCTCCAACTTTGTCCCAGCTGCTGTCCAGTCCAATCTCGCACACCCTCACCAGCTGTAACAGCTCCGGTCACAACCGAGCTTGTTCAGCTCTCCCACCTTATCTCTCACCCTCCAGCAGTAGCGGCCACCTCCTAAGATCGGCAATCCTTCCAGGCCAGAGAGACTTCCACTAGATCCAATAGCTATCCTCATTTCTCAGGTAATCAATTGCTCTCTCTCGATCTCTATTGGATTCCATCCTGTTTAATCTAGATCTGGATCTATAGATCAAGATTTTCAGATCTGGATCTACAGATCTAGATCTAGTTGTTAGTACATTATTACTGTTGTTTTTTTTTTAAAAAATTTTATTATTTGTTTCTTCTGTTCTTCACCTGTACAGTAGTAGAAATATCATCGCTCAGGCTAGTGTCGAGCATATCTCCGGCCACTGCCTGCGTCCCATGTCCCTATTTCCACTTTATTTTATTTTATTTTATTTTGGGCTGTAATATTGTGTATGCACTTCTCTATTTCTTCGATTTGAGATAGCGGAAAGAAAGTGTTCTTCATCATCGGACTAGTAGCCTCTCACCATCCTTGGCATCGTCTTCTTTCACACCAAACCGCCGCAGGTATGTTTCCTCTCTCTCCTTATTTCTATACCTCCATGTTTATGTTTCGTTATGATTTGATGTGGTTGCTTTCTAAATCCTGGAATCTGAAAGTGTGGTCATTTGAGTTCAATGTGCATTTCTTTTGTTTTTGGCCCAAACTTGATAACAGTATATTGTTATTCTGTTTTTGGTTTCGGTTAAAAACAGAAGGCATTGCTGCCCCCTTTTTCCCTTTTGTTTTGATCTAAAATTGGGAAGCAGAAGGTCATGTTCAGCCATGGCATTTTTGCATTTCATTTTCTTACATTCAGATTAACATTAGGCCTGAACCAATTCCTTCATTTTGCTATTGAGTCAAAGTCAATTGACCATAAGTGATCAATGGGCCTTGGCCCATTAGTTTCATTTTGGCCCACGCCTTGTCAAGTTATTAAGCCCTAATATTTATTTATTGCAAATTTACTCAATGTGTGTGTACAAATTATAGGATTAGGCCGTAGCTTCTTTTTCCTTTTTGCCTACATCGGATTCCTACCTTAATCAACTTGCCTACCCCACTAGTTAGTCCTCCGAAGTGAGATTATAAACTACCATTAAAAAATACAAAAAATAAAAAAATTTAAAAATATAAAAACATCCAAATAAACTAACGGCATTGGTCTACCCCCGGACCTAGAGCAGGGTCGTCTAAACCATACCCTTTTTTGGTTTAGGGTCGGTTGTCCCGCCCCGCTCTTTGCCTTTAAATTAATTAATCAATTAGACCTTATTTTCTCTTTTTGCCTACCTTGGGCACCTAAGTTAGTTCCTATCTAGGTAAACTTACCAAAATTAAAAATACAAAAAAATTGAAAAATACAAAACAACAAAAACTTTCAAAAAACCTAAAATGAAAAAAGAAGAAGCAATCTACCCTAATAAATGAACGCCCCCCCAGCGCTTCTCCATGAGCATCTAGCTGTGCAATCAAACTCTGGAATGAGAATCCATAATTTCAACTCCGCTTCCCCCAACTCAAGCACGAGTTGAAATGACCACATACTCTGAAACGAGTCTAAATCCGTCACAACCCTGAACTACTACTAGGGTCTGATTCCGACTAACCGGATAAGTAGTCAGCCCGAGCTAGGGTTCGACCCCAACTTAGGATAGAATTTTTACCCAATTTATGCTTGATTGTGCTTAATTAGCAAATTAAGAATTCTTTAGGAAATTCTAAGTGATTTTAAATGTTTGGCTTAAACCTAATGAGTAGGTAACCATCATAGGATGGGGGGTCCTGGGGTGCCTAATCCCTTCCCTAGGACTTAAATGGATCTCTTACCTAGACTACTCTGAACCGTAGGCCCCTTATTTTGGACTATCTCGGGATCATGTTATCCCCCTAAAAAGCAGGTGGCGACTCTTTTCTTTCTAAGCCATTTTGAGCGAGTTCAGTGTCATTCATTTGCTCTCAGGCTCAACACCGACATCTAGTGTCGAGGAGGAGGAAAGACGGTGAATTTCCGTGCTCACAGCTCTGGTGACTCTGCTGGGGATCATAACCTAAAAAGTTAGATCCAACCTGAAAGTTAGGTAGAAGCTAAACATCATTAAATCATTAATTATTTCCTAAAGCAATTCTTATTTTGCTAATTATTTCTATTTGTGGGTATATATTCTCTTTGATGTGCATATCATACTCATTGCATATTAGTATAATACAACCTCAAAACCCATTAGTTGGATCTATGGGGCTCACGATTGTTTGATACGTATCTTCAGTGTCAGGAGCTTACTAATCTATGGAGGTCAGTTGGATCACGCCTTATGGGTAGTTACCAGTAGAAACGGATTCAGTCTATCCCACTTGCGCCAATCGTCCCATTTTTGGGAGTTGCATATACGGTCAAGTGATACCCCCACCTTTAGGAACACCTTGCATACACCTGCATCAACATGTAGTATAGGTTGAGGTATAGTCTATAAGAAGTCCTCCAAGAAGGTCTATCCAAAATCTTGCCTTGCTTATATCCTATACCTACCCCATTTTTGTTTGAACATAATGATATTTATACCCTTATGATCATGAAAAATGGGGTATGTGTGAGCCGTGTTTGGTTTGAATAAACTCTCAACCCATTTCTAGACTATGCATATGGGGTCCAAAAACCCAGATTTAAATGGATACCCATATCCATATTCTATCTTAAATCTAATGGGCCTTAGTCTCTAATAACCCAAGATAGTAGGTAGACCCCTGTCTACCTATCTCATCGGTTTACATATGTCAAGTCACCCTTTTTGCAACAAAATAATTGGTGAAAAATAAACCAAAAAATATAAAAATAATAACATTGTTCTTAGGTTGTTACATGTGGGGTCTAAAACCCAGGTCTAAATGGATACCCATATCCATTTTGCATCTTAAGCCTATTGGGCCTTGGTTTCCAATAACCCAACTTAGTAGGTCGGATCCATGTCCACTTACCCCATTGGTTTACATATGTTGTAAACCCTTATGCAATAAAATCACCTCAAAATTTTCATTAAAAAAAAATCTAGAAAATCCAAAACAAGAAACAAAAACTCAAAATTCAAATTCAATAGAAAAAAAAGTACAAAAAAAAAGGACAAAAAAAAAAAGAAGAGAAAAGTCATTTAGTTGAAAATTCAAATAAAATCCAAAGTTCATAAAAACAAAAATAATTTTTTAGACATTGCATATGGGGTTATCTTTCTCAGATCTAAGTGGATACCCATTTATCCATTTCCATTTTGACTCGATAGGCCCTAGCTTCCAGCAACCTAGGTTAGTAGGTTGGAACTCTATCCGCCTACCCTATTGGATCTCATGTGCCAAGTCTTCCTTTTTAGTAAAAATAAATAAATCAAAATTCAATAAAGAGTAAAAAAAAAAAATGGAGGCTAAAATTTGAAGGAAAAAAAAGGTTAAAATTTGAAAATTCAAACAAATTCAGAAATTCAAAAAAAAAAAAAAAAAAAATTCAAAGTTTCAAGCTTAAGGAGGTTCAAAAATAAATAAATAAAATCAAAATTAAAAAGAAACAAAAATTCAAAAAAAATTAAGTCAAAAATTCAAAAAAAAAAAAGAAAAAAAAGAGAAATTCGAAAGGAAAAGATAATAATAACAAAAAAAATTTGAATAAAATTAAAAAAATGTCAAAATTCAAAATTCTGAAAAAGAAAAACTTAAGAGAAACAAAATTTTAAATTCAAAAACAAAACAAAAAAAAATCAAAATTCCAAGAAAATGAAAACTCAAAATCCAAAACAAAAAAAATCAAAAAATCTGAACTTCAAAAATGTCATTAATGCATAGTTCCAAAAAAAAAGATTCAAAATTCAAAAGGAAAAAAAATTCAAAATTTAATAAATTAGAAATTCAAAATTCAAAAGTCCAAATTGAAAAGAAAAAAAAATTCAAACATTGAAAGAAACAAAAGTTCAATAAATCAGTGAAAGAAAAAAATAATAAGTGAAAGAAAAAATCCAAATTGAAAATAAACCAAAATTCAAAAATAAAATAAAATGCTAAATTAAAAAAAATAAAAATAAAAGATCAAAATCCAAAAAATTCTCATCATCATCGTGGCACCGTCATTCACTACACATTCACGTGTTTGCATAGCATTTTCACTACACTTCCACTATCACTGGTTGTCAAGGCATTCGTTGTGTTGCCACATCATTTTCATTGTACATTATCCATCACCTATAGTCACTACAGTACTTGCACTGAACGCCATTTTGGCATTTCACTACACCTACACTGCATGTTGTGACACGCTCGCATTTCATCCTTGCATTGCACTACATTTCATCATTGCATTGCATTACACTTCGTCACTGCATTGCACCGCACTCACTTCAATACGGCACTGGCAAGGTCTAGCTTAGTCTCACTCATGCATCATCTAGTTGGCAACACCCTCAGAGGTAACACAGTCATAGAGTCAAGTTCCAAAATTCTATCATTCGAAACATGTCTTGACCCTTAATTTGGTTATCTCATTTAGGAAGATGTTTAAAGAGCCATTCATTTGAGTCTTATATAGCACTCATTTCATTCATGCATACTCATGCATCCTCATGCATCTTTTTATTTCAATCCCCATCTCAGTCCGGTAGTGACTCGCTCTATGCTCTCATCACCGGGTGCTTGCCCAAGCAGTAGATCAAGAGCAGAAGAAATGGATCACGGAGACATATCGAGTGACCAATAGATCATCATAATAACTCTCCTTAATCACGAGCAAGACCTCAGAGAAATCAACTCTGTCTTGAAAAATGTTACTCTGACTTTCAACAAACTCCTGATGGCACAGGGGCAAACCCAGATTCACCCATCAACCATTCCAACAAACACCTGTTCCTTTATCTTAATGGCACAACCACAGACTTCTCTTACCCAACAATCATTCCATGCCCACCCTTCGCACCGTAAGAGTGCGGGTGCCAGCACCCCATTTTTACACCCCCTTTAACCATAATTAGTCTAGCCTAAACCCTAGGAGGACCTCAGTCCTAACCCTAGTTCAAACCCTAGGAAGACTTAAGCCAAGCCCTAGGTAGCCCTAGCCTAACCCTAGTGAGCCCTAGGTATACCCAAGCCCTTAGGGCTTAAAAACCAGTAGGAAGCTAAGCCTGGGCCCAGGACTCCAACCCGTACCCAACAGGACGGGCCTGGCCCAGGAAAATTCAAAATTTCAGGGTGTCGGCACTCTCATTACCGACACCCAGTTTCCCAGTTATTTTGGTAATGGCGGTAAAGCCATTACCGCCATTACCAGTAGCGTGTTTGCAGACCTGCAACGCCACCCCCTGCACTGCCAACTATTTCAGACCACCATGCCGCCTCCCCACGCGACTGACCACCCTCAGAAACCTCCTCCACGCGCTTGAGACCCCACCTACACTAGTCCTAATACCCACCATGTCCCCATTGTTCTTCCGGCTATAAAACCCACTACCTATCACCTTGTAAACTCCAAGCTTAACTCCCATAGGAAACCCCTGAGCAAATTTTGAAGCCCCCTCCAGCAATCTCAGACCTTGTGAACACCTAAGGACCCTCAAAGATCCGAAGGCCAACCCATTTGCAGGGACACCACAGTGGACAGCAGCACCACCGCCACTGCCTCCTGTCTTTTGTAATCCGGCAGGGTAGGGATCACTCCCCACCCCTTTTTTATCATTCATTCTGAAGCATTTGTAAACCCCTGGTCAATTCCACGGGTATTGGCTCGATCAACAGTAGCATTAGAGGGGTTTCCCTACCTCCTCCATAGGCATGGAACCCCCATACGACCCCACACACCCACACCACCGTGCACAGACCTCCACAACCCTCCACCAGTTTTCTGGGAGGTCCTCATTCCATGAGAAATCCCCTTATTGCACAGTGGAACAATCCCAATGGCTGGTTCTCTATTTTCCGGAAAATTTGACAGTGTCGGTAGAATAATTACCGACACTGTAAGTTTTCTTGTTGCAGGTGCTGTAGTTCACATATGGTGAGGCCCTGGTCTTATCTAGGGCCTGTTTTGGACTCCTTCGACTCTTCTTCATCTTCCCTGAGCATTTCATGCTCGTGGGGCTAGCTTAACCATGATTAAATCGCATGAAAACGGAAACTGCCTAGAATGTCGATATTCCTTTTACCGACATTCTAGATTTTGTAAACTAGTGATATCAAGGCCTTCATGGGCCTAATTGAGGACCAAGCCCAGGGCCCATCTTAAAACCAAGGCACGTGGCAGCACCCCTATATCCTTGCCTAGGCTCCCCAGCCCATGTGGCACCCTCTTTGAGCTCCCCTATTAAACTACAAGTATGCTGTTCCAGGAATACAGGAATGTATCAATTGATCTAAGACTCCAAGTTTAGACCTATAAATACGTAGTTATGGGTCTAGGGTTTGTATCAATTGATCATCAAAAGTTCAAGGGAATGTTTTTGCATTGGGAGTGAGAGATAATAGAAATGGTTAAAGCATACTAGGGCTTGGGAAATGTTTAAGGAGGATAGCTAGGGATTCTTGTTTGGGTTTTCTTAGAGAAGGTGAGTTAAGTGCTTTTGTACTGGTCCTTCAAGGTTTCAAGGTTTCTGTTAATAAAGAAGTGATTGGATCTTAACCCGTGGACGTAGGCAGGTTGTGGCTGAATCACGTATATCTCGTGTGTTCCCTTTTGTGTGTGTTTTAGTTTATTCTTTTCCGTATGGTTTTATTGTTATTTCCCTAACAATTGGTATCAGAGCTTCGAGTTAATTATTTTTCATAATGAAAAATTCTGGGCAAATTTCCTTGGAGAAGTTTGATGGAAAATGAAGTTTTAATCTGTGGCAAAGGAGGGTAAATGATATCCTAGTTCAACAAGGTCTCGCTAGAGCGTTGAAGGGGGAGCACAATACGCCTTTGTCTTACGGATAACGTGATGCATAACGTTATGGATGAGGAATCAGCACTGGATCTTTGGAAGAAGTTGAGAACGCTCACATCGGAAAGAGCTTTACCAACAGATTATATCTAAAAAAGGAGCTCAATACCTTAAAAATGGCGAAGAGTGCAGATCTCATGGAGTACATTAATGTGTTCAACCAGATCTTGAATCAACTGCAGAAAGTTGATGTCAAGGTGGATGAAGAAGACCAGGCTGTGGAGCTTCTTACATCACTTCCGGACTCGTATGATCACTTGATGACAACCCTCATGTATGACAATGAGACATTGCTAATGAAGGAGGTCACGAAAACGCTACTCTCTTACGAGATTAGGCGAAAACCATCTCATGATGGGAATAATCATGTCATGGTTGCTCGGGGAGGAGGAATGGACTTGGAGAGAGGATCTGGAAACGGCAGGGGCAGATCCAAATCTAAGGGAAAAGGCGGAGTCTAATGTTATCATTGCAAAGAATTGGGGCACTTCAAAAGGGAGTGTCTGATGCATGCTGAGGGGAAGAGGGATTCTTTCGGAGGAGATTCTTTGACGACAATAGCAACGGACGATGAGGAATACATTGGAGATGCTTTCACAGTCTCTAAATGTATGAACAATTCTTCTAGTGAGTAGATTTTAGATTCAGGGGCTTCATGTCATATTTGCTCAAATATGAAATTTTTTGATACATTCCAAAAGCAGACAGGAAAAATATTCCTGGGTGATGGATGAAATCATGGGGTTTGGTAATGTAAAGATAAGAAGGTTTGATGGAGCTATTCAGACTTTGGGAGGAGAAGCTTGTGTCCTTAAGTTGCGAAATAATTTAATATCCCTCAGACAATTAGACTCCAAGGGCTGTTGCTATACAGTTGCATGTGGAGTTATCAAAATAAAGCTGGAAAAGTAGAGATGCTTGATTTTGATGAAGGGGAAGAAGTGTGGTGGTTTATATCTCCTGGAGGGAAATACGGTGGTAAGTGGAGCAACTATAAGGTCTGTAGGAAAACGAAAACCTGATGTTGTGCAGAAGGTAGAATGCTCACCTAAAGTCTCTTTTGCAGTTGGTACAAATATGAGTATTCCGGTAGGTTTTCGTAAGGGTAGAGATTGTGATGATATGCCTTTGATGGAAAGGTCGGGTCTATGTCCTCGTCCGGGATTCTTCTAGATTGAAGAATGGGTTTTCAGGCTACACATGAGTTTTGACAATGTTTTATCAAATCTGATGGAGTGCTTTTCGGGGTGGATTCGATGGGTGTGTAGCTAGTGGGTCTCTTTCGCAGATGGTGTAGAGGTGTGCAAGGTCAAAACGGTTGTTTGCGGTAGTTGCAAACGAGTTTGCGGCAATTGCAAATTGGATTATAAAACTTTGAGAGAGGTTTTGGTTTGAGGTGGAGGTGCTTCCCAGATGTGGGCGATGCAGTGTTCTATCTTGAAGGTTTGCATGGTGATTAGTAAATCAGTTCTCTTGGTTCATGGTGGTTTCGAGTAATTTTCGCCAAGGAAGAGATTTTTAAAAGTTGGCGTCAATTCAGGATTTCTAGGGTGGGCGATCAATCGCCCACCAGGGGAGATCGATCTCCCACTTGTGGTGAATGATCGCTGGAAGCCGAGATTTCGGGAATTTTTTTTATTTTGAGTTATTTTTGCTTTGGGAAACTCCTATTGCGAGATGAGACTTTCTAATTGTCTAGGATTTCGAGTTTAAACCTATAAATACGTAGTTATGGGTGTAGGGTTTGTATCAATTGATCATCAAAAGATCAAAGGAATGTTTTTGCATTGGGAGTGAGAGATAATAGAAAGGGTTAAAGCATACTAGGGCTTGGGAAATATTTAAGGGATGATAGATAGAGATTCTTCTTTGAATTTTCATAGAGAAGGTGAGTTGAGTGCTACTGTACTGGTCCCTCAAGGTTTCTGTGAATAAAGAAGTGATTGGATCTTGACCTATGGACGTAGATAGGTTGTTATCGAACCACGTATATCTCTTGTATTCCCTTTTGTGTGTGTTTTAGTTTATTCTTTTCCGTCTGGTTCTATTGTTATTTCCGCCATAATGTGTTGACCTATGAGTGCTATTGAACTTTGGGAGAGTTCAATCGTGATTAACTATGATTTGAACTCCTTTCAAGGGCACTTTGGCATTGTCAAATTGTAAAATTACCCAATTTCCGAATGCAACAAAAAAGGGAGATTGGATCACAGTCAATTGTGATTTAATCTTGGGAGGGTTCAATTGCACCCACAGGTCAACACATGTCCCTTTTTACCATTATTAATTGTGGTTAAGATTCACTAACCCTTATGGTTCAATAATATATTAAAGAAACAAAATAACCTTGGTTTTTTTAGCAATGTTTTCATTTCTGAACCGCCCATTGAACCGACTGGGTGGTCGGTTCCCGGTTTGACCGGTTCGTCCGGTTCCCTTTTATTATAAAAAGTTTCTTTTTTTTTGTCATTTTGGGCTGGATCTTCCAGTTTTTCCCAATTATATGGCTGATTCTCCGATTGAACCAGCCGGTTCTTCCGGTTCCTTATTTTAACGATGGTTTTTACAATTGGTCGGTTTTGGGGACCGATTCTCAGTTTTACCGGTCCAACTAGTCGGTCTAATTTTCAAAACAGGGGTTTTTAGATAAAAATATTTTTTAAAAAATATTAAACCTATGAGTTAAGTCTTAATCAAAATTATATATATATATATATATATATATATATATATATATATATATATACCAAGGTTATATTGTTAAACCACAAGGGCTAGTGAATCATAACTACAATTAAGAGTTAAAAGGAATAGGTGTTGACCTGTGGGTACGTTTGAACTCCCAGAGAGTTAAATCACAATTTTTTTTTTGAGTTAAAATCACAGTTGGCTGTGAACCGATCTCAAAAAATAGTGGTGAATAGGGCTCAATCCACTCAAGCTAAGCTAGCTCGTGCGGCTCGACTTAGCTTGACTCATTTGAGCCAAGCTCAAATTGACATTTCAGGCTCAAACGATTCAAGCCAATCTTTTATTTGAGCACAAATATTTAAAGAAACCAAGCTCAAACTTGGTCAAGTTCGGTTGGAATACACCCCTAGTGATTGAGTAAGGACAACCCCAACCTTTACTTTTAGAGATTGGATCACATACTCACAGTCAATTGCGATTGAACTTGGGGAGAGCTCAATGGCACTCAAAGGTCAACATGTGTCCTTTTTAACCCCTATTAATTGTGATTAAGATTCACCAACCATTGGAGTTCAATAATATATTTTTAAACTTTTTGTTCTAAAAACCAAGGTTGTATTGTTGAATCCTAAGTGAATCTCAACCACAATTTATAAGGGTTAAAAGAGACATGTGTTGACCTTTGGATGTGATTGAACTTGGAAAGAGTTGGATCGCAATTGAGTGTGATCCAATCTCATTAAGGACAGCCCCAATCTTTTTTTTCTGGGTATAGAGACGCTGTTAGGCCGCAACCCCAGTTAGTAATTAGTATCTGTTCTAAGTTAAGGGCGGATGGAGAGTACAACATTCTCACCCTCTCAGGAATGGATCCCGGAACCTCCCTCCTAAGGAGGGGATACTCCTACCACTGGGCTATTCCCAGGGTGTGTACAGCTTTTCTTGTAGCACATGGGATAAGGAAGGTTGCATTTCCTTGATGGACCAAATAAAAATCTGAGTGTTTTGGTCTGATATGATGTTGGAAATTTCATATAAAATTTTGGTGTAAGGAAGGCATTTGCTCGTGCCCCTGCCTATTTTGTACTTGTTGCTTCCGAAGTTCCAACACTAACCCAAAAAAACAGGACAGTCCATCTCTGAATTTATTAATGGTGTTTTGGTCATTTATCCTTCATGCCATTCTATTTATAAACTATGATCTTCTACGGTCATTTATCCTTCAAGGGAAACACTTAAGAAAATCACACACATGGGATGTTCTATGGTTATGTCCGATTGTTTGCCAAGCTGCCACTTTTGCATTAACTATAATTAACAAGCATTAATCTCAATTATTAATGCTTTCCAATTAAGTTTTTAGAAAAATGACATTAAAAATAAAATCTATTTAGTTTGTGCGAATCATAAGAATGTGTTTTATTATTTTACTAGCGGGTGGCACGTGCGATGCAAGTGAGAGCGAAGGGAAGCAGTTAACCACAATTAATAGGAGTTAAAAGGGACATGTGTTAACCCCATGGGTGCGATTAAACTCTCTCCAAGTTCAATCGCTGTGATTCTATTCTTTAAATAGCCAGATGAGCAAGGGGTAGTTTGGAAATTAAAGTAAAACATTAAAGTAAAGTTTTGTTTTATATAAAGGTAGTTTGAAGATTTCTGAAAAATCAGACTATGCCTACCTCTCGCATTATAATAGTAAAGAAAATAATAATTGGCTATAACGTGTAAAATATCGTCTTCAATAGCCTCACCAATTTGAAGATTTCGGTTTGGTTAGTGTACAGTACTCACCAACGTTGGTGAGTCACTGTTAGGGCTGTATTCGAGCCGGGCTTAGCCGGGCCCGGCTCGGCTCGGCTTGAAATAGTTTGATCGAGGCCCCGAAAACAGGTTCGATTGTGCGGCCCGAAAAAAAATTTGGCTTGAAGCCCGGCTCGGCTCGAATTGATTCAAGCTCAAGTCGGGCTTGGCTCGAGCTCGGCTTGAATCCCTTTTTTTTTTCTTAAATAAAATTTTATATTATTTATATATATAATAATGATATACATAAATAATATATATATATAAAATATATATATATATATATATATTTTAAATAATTTTCAAGCCTAACCGAGTTCGGGCCGAACCGAACCTCAATCAAGCCGGGCTTCGAGTCGGGCCGAGCCGCACAGGGGTAGGCTTGAGCTTGGCTTGAATTAGCTTTCGGGCTTTTTTTTAGGCTTGGCTTGGCTTGTTCGAGCCCAAAATTTCGGGCCGAACCGGGCCGAGCCAAGCCGCACCAACGGGCCAATCGGGTTTTGTGCAGCCCTAGTTACTGTACACTCACCAAACCAAAATATCTCTCTTTCCCTCCTTCTTTACGGGCCCACACAAATAAAAAGATTTCTCTCTCCCTTTTTTTTTTAAATTGTGGAAGTGACACAAATAATAAAATAATGATAATTCTTGCTATTTTGGTGAGGTTGCTGAGAATTTTTTTTAAAAAGTGGCTCACCAACGTACTCTTTGGGAGTTTTGGCTATTTTGGTGAGACTGCTGGGAATGCTCCAAGGATTTAAAGTCAAATCATAAATTGTAAAAGAGAGATCTCTTCATTCGTTGCCACTTGCCATTAAACCCAAACTTAACCAAACAAAACAAACAAAACTTACCATAAAACCCAAACTTAACGAAACAAAACATAACGGTCCGGGATCTAAAGTCAAATCATAAATAGTATAAGAGAATCTCTTCATTCGTTGCCACTTGTCATAAAACCCAAACTTAACCGAACAGAACATAATGGTAGAGGATCTAAAGTCAAATCATAAATAGTAAAAGAGAGAATTCATTCGTTGCCACTTGCCATAAAACTCAAACTTAACCAAACAAAACAAACAAAACATAACGGTGAAGATCTAAAGTCAAATCATAAATAGTAAAAGAGAGATCTCTTCATTCGTTGCCACTTGCCATAAAACTCAAACTTAACCAAACAAAACATAACGGTGAAGATCTAAAGTCAAATCATAAATAGTAAAAGAGAGATCTCTTCATTCGTTGCCACTTGCCATAAAACCCAAACTTAACCAAACAAAACATAACGATAAACTTCATTCGTTGCCACTTGCCATAAAAAGTAAAAGAGATATCTCATTCGTTGCCACTTGCCATAAAACCCAAACTCTCCCTCCTTCAACCCATAGTTGTCCAGATTTTCCAAATCTCATTCCAAGTAATCTTGAATTATTGTGGGTGATTAAGCGGACTAATAGGTTGAGAAATGCTACCTCAGTCACAATTTTCTAAACTCCTATAAGCTTTAGTAGTTGCAACATGTGTGGCGATTTTAATTAGGATTTTTAAGAAATTAATATTTTTTCTAAAAATCAAGGATAGGTGGGTGAACTCTAGGGGTAGAAGAATCTTAACCAGAGTTAAGGGGTGTCAAAAGAGACACATGACAATCTCAAGTTCATAATGGGACTCCAATTGTGGTTAAGGTTCACCGACCCTTAGGATTCACCACTTATTCTTGCTTTTTAGAAAAAAAATATTAATTACTTTTAAACCTTGGTTAAAATGTACTAACTCATAGGATTAAAAAAATTCATAGTTTTTTCCGAAAAATCTAGGATAAGTGGGAGAACACTAGGAGTGGGTGAATCTTAACACAGTTAAATAGTGATAAAAGGGACACATGCCGACGTCAGTAGTATAATCGAACTTCTTGCTCTTTTGGCAAAATACTCCGAAAAAAGAATGTCTCACCAAGGCCTCATCTGCACCCTTTCTTTGCTATACTCAAAATTTCTCTAAAGCTTTTTGGTTCTTAAAATGTCCCAACATTATATTTCAATAAGCAACGTGTCTCTCACAATTTATTTTATCCAAAATGTCTCTCAAGTTTCTATACCCAAAATATTCTTTTTTTTTTCTTTTCAAAATGCCTTCACTTGGGTCTCTCTTCCCAATCTCTCTCTCCTTCTTCTCTCTCACGTGCATCGCACGTGCCACCCACATATTTACCTTGAAAAATTATATTGTTATATAAGAATTATAAGTAATTTCATGTATGTTGTTGATAAAAAAAACATCCTCCAAGTTAATGCTATCTATTATTTTCCACAATAATATTTGTCCTTCTACTTTGTTGTTTCCGTGCATCACACGAGGTGTTTGTTAATAATTTCTCTCCACAATGACAGGTGACTCACCTTGGTCAGTGTTCGGAAAATTTCAAAATCTGCGGGTTTAGCACTCTATAATACAATCAATTTAAGTCGTCTCTTTCATCACCTACCAACAAAAATTTCAAGGACATTTGGACAAGGAGGCATGGTTAGATTGTTAAATTTTCCAATTTCAAGCACATTAAGGGATTGTCAGATTGCAAAAGTAACAAATTTTCGGTTTTCAGATTGCTAAATTTTCCGATTTCAAGGACATCGACAGATTGTTAAATTAGTCAATTTCTGATTGTGAGATTGCTCAATTTGCCAATTTCAAGGACATTAACCCTTTGTTTGGTTAGTAAGAAAATAAATGAAAAAAGAGAAAGAAAAGAAAATTGGACGAAATACAATTAAATATTGTATTAGAAATCTAAAATTTTCTTTTCTTTTCCATGTTTTCACCTTTTTCTTGGCAACTAAATAGAGCGTAAGGGATTGCCAGATGGCCAAAGTAGCCAATTTCAGATTGCTAAATTTTAGGGGTGCACACGGTTCGGTTAGGGTCGGTTCTAAGAATTTTTAGGACCGAACCATCGGTTCTCGGTTCTAAAAAAACCAATCCAGGACCAAACCGTAGAGCCTCGATTTGGAAAAAACCCAATCCAGAACCGAACCGTAGAGCCTCGGTTCGGTTCGGTTCTACCCATAAGTTTATTATCTGCTCCTAATGGCGATAAATCCAATAGTTCACATTCTCAATGTACTGAAACCAAAACTCAAATCTCATCAATAAACAAAAATAATCACCAATTAAAACAGATTAAATTGAATAGATCAATCCATAATATGTAACCTATCATCACACTGCAAACCATGAAAAAAATATTGGCATTAGATATTGGCATCTAAGTTCTCAAACATTGGGCTACCAACCAGTTCTTGTTTCATTTCACAAAATGAGAAGTATGAACTAAAAAGATCAGCCTCCTAACCAGAAAGAAATTAAAAAAAATTAAAAATAATAGGACCTAGATAAAACAATTTAGAGCAACATAACATGAATGAAAGCAAATGAATTCTGCGATATTAAGTGTTGACATGTTCATCTTTAATATGCTTTCTTATAATTTTTGAGATGGTTTTCACACTACACAATAGAATCTATATGTTCTCTCTCATCCAGTTTGCCAGATCAGCTGAAAAATTACATTGTTCTATTATTAAAAATCCTATTTAAAGACAACCACCCGTCAGTGCAAGCACAAGATGAAACAGATTAAATTGAATAGATCAATCCATAGTATGTAACCCATCACATTGCAAACCATGAAAAAGATAAGAAAACCCAATAGTTCACATTCTGAGTGTACTTAAAGTCTGAAACTAAAACTCAAATCTTACCAATGAACAAAACTAATCTCCAATTAAAACAGATTAACACAATAAGTCTTGAAATGATGAACAAATTAACATAGGCTCACTGTCAGAGGCCAACTTCTAATCTTTCACTCCACCTTCCAATCTTCCACTGCCAATGCCAAGTCCACCTTCCACTACCTACAATTGATCAATTAACAAATTAATACTCCAAACATATTCAAAAATAATAAATAAGAAGAAGATTCCTAAGGCAGGAATTGCCCCTGGGAAGGAACCCATGTCATAGAATTGGTAAAAATAGTATCAATGTGTATAAAGGATCAAACCCCAAAAGAAAAATTCCGCCATAAATATGTTTAAGAAGACAATCTCTAGTTCTTTGTGATGACTAACAAGATAATCTTCAAATACATATTCTAGTACCAAACAAATATTTTTCAGCACACATGGAATAAATCCCAGAAGGTGGTTTGCTGTTCACAGATCCTCACAAACTATAAGTTCCAACTAAAATGGCAAAACTAGATCCTTCAATAGCTATCAACTCTAGATTGCATAATAAACATCACATATGGAATGCTACTATAAATTTAATAATTACAGACCTTTCAAGCATTTCAAGACTAATTTGCAAACTATGATCAAACTAATGAAGAGAGCTCATCTTCCTAAAGCAAGAAAATTATGAGCACAATAGTAAAAGGGCACGCCTGGGACTTCTAACCCCCTTCCACATCCTCATTCCTTCTCTATCTGTTCCCTGGCTGTTCTATCATCACTTGCACAAATTAAAATGGCCCAAAGATGAAAATAAATCAACTCAAAAAAAAATAAAAGAACCACCTATTCAACTACATCAAATCCAATAAATACTGGGAGTTTAAGAAAATATTAGTTGAGGTGCCTCAGATTATATTCTTTTTTCATAGTTGTCACTGATCATAGTATATTTAAAACCTCTAAGCACCCAATTTTTACACCCCCCCAAGTCCTAGGACAAACCCTAGCCCGAAGCCTAGGACAAACCTTATGGGCTCAAGGCCCGCTACACAACTCAAAATCCAAAAAACCCTCAAGTCCTAAAGCCCAAGCCTTTAGGGCCCAAACTTGGGCCCACCTCAACCCATGAGGATCACATGGGTGGGACCCACAACTCTCAAATTCGAAATGGACGGGAAATGCCTAAAATGGCTGCCCACAATGCTTTTGGCCCAAGTGAATTTGGGCCTGGCCCAGAATAGTATAAAAACCAGAATGTCGGTAATTGAATTACTGACATTCTATTTTTGGCCTTTTTGTGAAATGTCAGTAATTCCATTACCGACATTCCTGGATTTGCAGATATCGCGTTGCAGGCTGTACTACAGCCACCCTGTTGCTTTGGGTCCTTCCCCATTGATTCCCTAGACCTTCCTTAATACCCGAAATGCCCCTGGGGGGGTCCTCCATTCTCTTCTATAAAATCCAAGCCATCCCCATGCAAAATCAGCAACGATCTTCACGTCCAAACCCTGTCAAAGTGCCTACTACCCCTCTCACTCAGCCCACTCTCCACTTGCTCAGGTCCTAGGCAATCTCAGAGATCACCAACCTCACCAGGCAAGTCCAGGCCTCTCTCGTAGGCTTCGCCACTGCCCCCCTGACCGGCCTGCAGTTGTGCTACAGGGGGTATCCTCTCTCTCCCCTACCATTTCTTTACTTCTGCTGCAAGAGTTGTAAGGGACCATTGGTCTAGTTCCAGGGGTCCCATCATCTTTTTTCTGCTTTACTTAGCTTACTCAGCCAGGGATAAAGGAGACCTCCCACCTTGACCATAGGTGTGGAGGATCCCCTTTTGAGGCATGGCTCGGGTTAACTCCTCTCACAACATGCATGGTATCACCCTTTAGGGTTTGGGGGACCCTCAATCCATGAGGGAACCCCTAGACCCTCACTCGTGTAGCTTACAGTGGAGAAAAATAATTTTTGTAAAAAAACTGCTACTGGTCGGTAATCCTATTACCGACCATGCCGAAAAACCCTAAAAATGCCCTGTCGCCAGTTTCTATACCGACATCTTGGGCCTGTTTTTAACAGACTTCGGGCCCCTGTGGGGCCCACATACCTTGAGTTACGGGGTCCACCCCAGGCTTGTTGGAAAGCCCTGAGTCCCCTCTACATCCCTGTAAATTTTCAGGTCCAGGGGCCAAGCCTAACTAGGGTTAGTAGGCCCCCAAACTTGAGTTAACTACTGTTCAGTATGTCGGCAGTCCAACTGCCGACATTACATGCTTTGCTTTTGACTGATTTTGGGCTCCTATGGGGCCCACACCTGTGATCCTCTGGGCTTGCTACCTGGTCCATTGGAAAGCCTGGACTCCAGGCTTCCTGTTCATGCTTTCATTTCACCCAGGGGAGGTCCCTAACCATAGTTACATCCTCACAAACCTTGGTTAAAAATCTACTGTAATTGAGGTAATCAGATTACCTCCATTCTCTGATTTTTTTATTTCAGGCTTTGTGCAGGGCCCAAACCTGGTAGGAGGCCATTCTAGGCCCTGCCATACCCTTTGGGCCCACTCTTGACTAACCATGACTCTTAACCATGGTTAAAGTAACTCCCGATTAACTTTTAACCATGGTTAAGCACTACTTGACCCTACAAAAAATATGGAAAATCCATAAAAATACAAAAGATAAAAAAAAATACCACATCATTGCTTCCTTGCTTGCTTTCTTAACTGTGGTTAGGCGCCCTAATCACAGTTAATATCCCTTCTAACTACGGTTAGATTCTACCTTGCATTTGACCAACCCAGTCAGTCAAACCCTAACCATGGGTTAGACCCTTGACCACCCTTGCACACACACACACCCCTTAGCCTTGGCACGGGCTTATGTACCAGAACTACGCTCGGTTTGATCTCACCCCTATGTGAGTACGTAGGCAATCCAACTCGGATTCGACCCTAGTTTAGCTTAGTTTTCTATCTTTTCTTGGATTAACATTTCATTAAAACATTTAAGTATTTTAATTAACATTGAGATTAATTTTGGATTAATTATAGGGAGTAGGTAACCATTTCTTAAATGGGGGTCCTGGGGTGCCTAACACCTTCCCCAGGGCTTAATCGAACCACTTACCCTAATTTTTGATAGACCTCTTGCCTTATCCAAATAATTGTTTACCCGGGACCTATCCCTAAGAATAAATAGGTGGCGACTCACAGTCAACTTGCTTTTCGTGAGCAGACCGCAAAATCCCGTGCTCACAAAACCCATCATAGGCAGTTAGGGCTTCAGAGAACAATAGTAACATAAACTTAATATGAAGGTTGTAAAACTCCAACAGCCTTTAAAACACAGAAAGAAAAGTGAGCACTTTCAATACCTAAAAAAACATGGGGAGAGTAACACCCAACAACATGAGCATTGCCCTGTGGAGAAAAATAACTCAAAATAAAAATACAGATAGAAGAGATGGATAATTGATCAAGAAATGATTACCTTCATACTTCAGATGCCTTCATACTCAAAAAAATTATTGATTACCTTCATACTCCATATGCACCTTCATACTCCAGATGCCCCCGTATTGTCTGTTTGACATATAATCAATTAGTATAAAAATGAACTTGAAGATAAAAATTGAAAATGACAAATTAAAATAAAAGAAACTAAACCTGATTCAAACTGTTCAAGTTCTTCCAACTTCTCTTCAATATTAATCGGAAGTGCCGATGCACGTAACCAATCCTGTGTACAAATCAAACACTCCACAATCTTCGGAGTTAGTGAACTACGAAATTGGTCTAAAACTCGACCTCCTGTACTAAAAGCACCCTCTTAAGCAACAGTAGAGACAGGAATGGCTAACACTTCTTGTGCCATCTTAGACAGTATGAGATATCTAGAAGCATTGACTTTCCACCAATTCAAGATATCAAATTTTTCATCTTCCTTCACAACACTTTCGTCTAAGTATCGATCCACTTCCGACTTGCTGCCCTCAATTTCTTTTGCTTCCAAGTTTCTTAAATATGTACTCCTTCTAAACTTCTTTGTTGGTTGAATAACAAGTTGATCCACCTCAAATTCAGTAGAATTAGAAGTGTGTGTGAAATTAGTAGATGGAGCACACAACTTTACATCTTGGGATTGGTAAAAATTAAAAAGTTGATCCAATGTTCTTCTTAACTTCCTAGACAACTCTTCAGCCTTCTCAGTTGGATAAAGATGAGCATAATAAAATTCAACATATCCCAATTTATAAGTAGGATCCAACACCACAGCAATCAACAACATTTTAACTTTATCAATATTCCCCCAATATTTATCAAACTTTTCCTTCATCCTACGTGTCATAGAACTTAAAAAAAAACATCTGCACTCCTTGACCACTCAGTTATGGTGCATTCTATTTCATAAAATTCATGAAAATATATATTAGCTATCACATAGGAAGACCCTGAAAGACGTGTAGTTGCATCATAAAAAGTCTTTAAAAATTGAGCTAAAACCCTTGCATAATTCCAATCTTCCTTTGTAGGAAGCCCATCTTTAAGATCCCTCTCAAATTGAGGTTCTGGTTCTTCCAACCGTTCAAATTTAATTGCCGTCTCCAACATAAGGTATATTGAATTCCATCTAGTTGAAACATCAAGAACCAACCAACTTTTACATCTAATTCTCTCTTGCTCGATACATTTCTTAAATTATTGAGATCTTAAAGGAGAGCTCCTAATATACTTCACAGCACCCCTAATTCTAGCAATGGAATCATGCACCTCACTCATTTTTTTTTTTTTGGAAATACACCTCACTCATTCCATCTTTTACAATTAACTTAAGTATACATGCACCTCACTTATTCCATCTTTTACAATTAGATTAAGTATATGTGCAGAACATCTCATATGCAAGAATTCACCCTCTAAAACACAACCATGCCTTTTATTCAATTTCTTTTTCAAAAACCCCATAGCCACATCATTCAAACTTGCATTATCAACAGTTATAGAACACACATCCTCTACACCCCAATCAATCAAGCACAATTCAATTGCTTTACCAATTGACTCACCCTTGTGACTAGAAATTACACAAAAATTAACAATTCTTTTATATAACTTTCAATCCGTATCAATGAAGTGTGTTGTGAGAACACATGTAAGAAATATTTTGCAAAGAAGTCCATAAATCAGTGGTAAGGCAAAGTCTTTGAACAGACCTACTCAAAAAAAAATTTAACTTCTTTTTCTCATTTGCATATAACATCAAACAATCTCTCACCACAGTAGTTCGCGAGATTAAATTAAACTGGGGTTGCAAAACATTCATAAGATACCTAAATCCTTCACGCTCCATGAATTTAAAGGGCAACTCATCAACTATTATCATCCTGACAAGGGCATCTCTAGACAACTCTTGGTTAAATTTCCAAGTGACAAGGGAAGTAGCAGAACTAGTATCCCCTTCTTGCCCTATTTTCTGGAAAGACAACATTTTTGAGTTTTGTTTGCATTCAAGGGAGACTTGAGACATTTAGATAAATGTTTCCCCAATGTACTAGTTTCATTAGTACTAGAACAACAATACTCAGCAATACAATAATTACATTTTGCTCTCTCTGGTTTCCCCCCATTATCAAATTTAATCTTTGTATAATGCTCCCATACTTCAGATTTAGATTTGTAAGCTTTTTTTTCAGGTGAAGTTACACTAACCTTAGCCTTACAGTTTTCTGTGGTAGATTCAGGGGTAGAAATGGGGGTAGGATCCGTAGGAGCCATAAGACCTCTATCTGGTTCAGCATGTACATGCAGCACATCATTGCTGGTAGCGTTGGTGTCCCCCATACTTGACATTTACTCAAAATTCTCTGTACTTCTGCATAACCAAATGCAAAACATAAGGTTTGAGACAATTACTGCAAATGAAATCAATGAACAACAAGGGATAACTTATACACACGGATTATAAATACAAAACAAAAAAAAATCAGATACTAGAATCAAATCTCATACTTGAGATCTTAGAATTCTACGGAGATTAAAGGGTATACGGGAAATTCATCTAATGCGTGTTTGATTATATTTTCAGTTTTTTTTTTTGGCGAAGGGGTTAGTTTGATTCTTAAATAAATTATTTGATCAAATTAACTGAAAAAAGCTCTCTGTCTCTCTCTCTCTCATTCAATTTTTTCTAGCTAAAATGAATCTCTCTCTCCCTGTGATCCGAAGAAATGTTGAATATGAAATGAAGCTTGAAAATGCCTAAGCAAGTAGTAACAAAGGGGTACAGATCTAGGGTTTCTCAAGCAAGAGAGATCTGGGTATGCTGAAGATGATTGGGGGACCTTAAAAATTGCCAAAAATTGAGACATATTTACATCAATAAAAAACCCTCTTACACATTTACATAGATGATGCTATTAAAAAAAATATATCTCTCATTGATTTACATAAATAAAATACCTAATATACATGTGAGCACGGGATTTCGCTCCCTAGAAATGTCTCACTGGATTTAGAGTCGCCACTTATTAATTTAGAAGGGATAAGTCCCCGGGAAATGTTGGATGAGGCTTAGTCCGCGATTAGGGATCAGGGTAAGAGGTTCGGTTAAGTTCGGGGAAAGGGTTAGGCACCCGACACTTGCACACTTGGTGGTTCCCTACTTGCTAGGTTTAAGCCAAAATTAAGATCAAGTTTAATCGAATGCCTTTAGTGTTTAAGTTAATACTAACCGGAAGAAAGTAAAAACTAACTAGGGTCGGGCCCATGCTAAGGCGAGGGGGCGTGTGTGTGTGCACCGAGAGGTGGCTAATGGACCTAATCCGGTAGATTAGGGTTTTGCTTAACCGATGTTGGTCAATGTGCAAAGGTGATGGGCCCGGTGGGCCGAGGGGTAGTCCGGTAGACTAGGGTGAGACCCGGAGGCAAAGAGATGTGTTAACCGAGGGTTAGGGTTGCTAACCGGGGTTAAGAGGGTGTTAATCATGGTTAAGGATGTTAACCAAGGTTAAAAAGTCCAAGAAGCAGATTTTTTGGTCTTTTGCATTTTTATGGATTTTTAGGGATTTTTTGTGGGGCTAAGGGATGCTTAACCATGGTTAAAAGTTAATCGGGGACTGTTTTAACCATGGTTAAGGGTCATGGTTAGTCAAAAATGGGCCCAAAGAGTATGGCAGGGCCTAGAATGGCCTCCTACCAGGTTTGGGCCCTGCATAAAGCCCAAGATTGAAAAATCAGAGAATGGAGGTAATCAGATTACCTCTATTACAGTGTATTTTTAACTAGGGTTTATGGGTGATTAACTAGGGTTAGGGATCACCCCTAGGTAAAGTAAAAGCATGGACAGGAAGCCTGAGGTCTAGGCTTTCCAAAGAGCCAGGTGGCAGCCTTTGAATAGGCTAGGTGTGGGCCCCACAGGGGCCCAAAGTTTGCAAAACAAGATCCAGTATTGGCGGTAATCTGATTACCGGCAATATCCAAATTTTGATTTTTCAGTCTATCGGTAAACAAACCGCCGACAGACTGAACAATATTTTAACCAGGTTTTGGGGCCTTGCTAACCATGGTTAGGCTTGGCCCCTGATCCTGAAATTTTGTAGGGTAGTAGCTTGTAGTAAGGGCTTTCAAACAAGCCTGGAGTGGGTCCCAGGGGTCGAAGTATGTGGGCCCCACAGGGGCCCGAAACCACTGGAATACAGGGTTCACATTGTTGGTAATACTTTTACCGACAATAAGAAAGCAAGGGAAAAAATAGTGGTGGTAAAGTGATTACCGACCACTAGCAATTTACAGAAAAAAAAACAATTTTCCCCTACTGGCCTTGTACCAGCAGGGGTCTGAGGGTTCCCTCATGGCATAAGGGACCCCCAGACCCTTGGGGAGCTTCCCATGCACTGTAGGGGGGGGGGGTGTTGAAACCGAGCTTAACCTCTACGGGGTTCCCCACACCTACGGTGAGGATGGGGGACCCCTGTCCTTGGTTGTGTAAGTTGTACAAATGAAAGAAGAGCAAAAGGGGACCCTTGGATCAGGACCAGGGGTCCCTTACAGTTTGGGCAGCAAGAGAAGAGAGGTGAGGGCTGATCCCTCCCCTTAGCGTATTGTGACAGTGGCTGTGTAGGGGGTGGAGCTCGGCTACAGTGGTAGTGGAGCTTGGAACAGGTGTGGAGGCCTGGTGGGGACTAAGGGTAAAGCCCCAGGCACGACTGGAAACTTAGGTGAGGGAAGCTTTGGGAGTTTTGACAAAGTTCTCCTAGGATTAAAAAAAAAAAAGGCGTGTCTTTACATGGGGGCTGACCTTGGATTTAGAGAGGAATGTGGAGGACCCCCCAGGGGCATTACGGTCATATAGAAAGGTTCAGGGGACCAATGGGGGAGGTCCCAAGCAACTGGGGTGGCTGCAGTGGAGCTTGCACATGCAAATATGCAAATCTAGGAATGACGGTAATCGAATTACCACCATTCCCAAATAAGGCTAAATTGGAATGTCGGTAATTCGATTACCGACTTTCAGGTTTTATTGCTATTTTGGGCCAAGCCCAATCTCACTTGGGCCCAAAAGCATGGTGGGCAGCTATTTAGGGCATTTCCCGCCCATTTTTGGTTTGGGGGTTGTGGGTTCCACCCATGTGGTCCTCATAGGTGGTGGTGGGCCCAAGTTTGGGCCCTAAAGTGTTTGGGCTTTGAGACTTTTGTGGTTTTTGGGTTTTTAAATGGGCTTTAAGCCCAAAGGGCTTGTCCTAGTCTTCGGGGTAGGGTTTAGCTAGGGCTAGGTCTAGGGTTTGGTATAGGACTAGGCTAGGGCTTTCCTAGGATTTGGTCTTAGGTTTTGGTTATGGAAATGCTAATGGGCCGTGAGTCCAAGGGGTTACCTAGGGTTCGTCTAGGGCTTTTCTTAGGGCTTGACCTAGGTTTAACTAGGGTTTGGGACCTACCTCGGGTTTGTCTAGGGTTCTACTAGGGTCACACTAGAGTTTAGCCTAGGATTTAGGGTAGTTTTTAAAGGAAATGGGCTTTAAGCCCAAGGGTTTAGGTCCTAGGTCTTAGGGTTCTAAGGCTTGTCCTAGGGTTTAGGGTCTTAACAGGGTTTGGCAGGGGACTCCACTGGGGGGAAGGCTGCGGTACGGGGTGTAAAAATTGGGTGCTTACAATACAGATTTACATCAAAGAAGAAGAAGAAGAAAAGAAAAGTAACAAAGAGAGGAGCAATGACTTACCTTTTCTCCCGGCGATGGAGCAGAGAGAGAGCAGCAGTGGGGGCTGCCGGAACAAAGAGAGCAGCGGTGGGGGCTGCCGAAACAAAGAGAGGAGCAGTTGGGGCTGTCGGAACAAATAGATGAGCAGTGGGGGCTGCCGGAACAAAGAGATGATCTGTGGGGGCTGCCAGAACAAAGAGAGGAGCGATGGGACAAAGAGAGGAAGGTGGGGGCTGTTGGAACAAAGAGAGCAAGGTGGAGGTGGTCCAAGCGGAAGAGATTAGGGTTAGGAACTTAGGTTTCGAAAAAAAAAAATATTTATAAGACCTAGAACCGGTTCGGTTCGGGTCTCATATGGTTTTCGGTTCTCGGGCTTCATATTCGGTTCTTAGTTCGGTTCGGTTCGTGGTTCTACGTTCGGTTTTAATTTCGATTCGGTTCGGTTTCAAATTGGAACAAATCAGAACCGACCCGAAGAAACTTGATTTAAGTAAAATGGGACCCAGAACCGAACTGAGAATTAAAAAAACCGAACCAACCCGAACCATGATGGTCGGTTCGGGTTGGTTCACGATTTGACTCGTACCCATGTGTACCCTTACTAAAATTTCCAATTTCAAGAACATCGAGGGATTGTCAAATTGTTAAATTAGTCAATTTCAGATTGTGAGATTGCTCAATTTGCGGATTTCAAGGACATTGAGGGATTGTCAGATTGGTAAATTAACCAATTTCCGAATGCAACGAAAATACATAGATTTCCTTGGCAGAAGTTTCGAGGAAAGCTGCTTAACTAAGGAGGAGGAGATAGTATGCACCTGACTAAGGAGATAGTATGCATGCGTACACTCCATTGGGAGGTATACACTCGCCTCAGCTCGCTACATATTCTCTTTGATATTTATTAAATGTTGTTAAGATTCACCCAATTAAATAATTGAGGAAAATAGTTAACGTACCTGTGGTTCCCAATTGGAAACAGAATGGCCAGTCCTCATTGGTCCCTGACAATTTTAAATACTCACTTACTGGGGTTAAGATTCACTCACTCCTAAGGTTAAGCAATCCAACCATGGTTTTTCAAAAAAAAAAAAAACCAAAATCCGAGTTTTAATTTAGTTAAGCTTAACCAGGGTTAAAGTGGTGTTAAAAGGGACACGAGGACACAGGTAAGATAAGAAATGGACCCATGGGCCCGCTAAGTAGTGCTCAATAATTTAACATTGGTTTTAGAACAAAAAAGTAACCTTAGTTATGATTCACCCTCTCATGTGGTTAATTTTTTTTTAACCCAATGTTAGATTATTTTACCCTAGGAGTGAGTGAATCTTAACCACGGTAAAAGTCAAAAGAAGATATGTTGCGAGTAGGGAGGTGTGGGTGTACTACACAATGGAATCCATGCATACATGCTATCATTTCTATATAACCACATTTCCAGGCGGCAAAGAAGCCAATTTCGTCGTCAAAATGGTGCGTGTCCTTGGGGAATGGATTTCATCTAGCTTCCGTCAGGTCAACACGTGTCCCTTGACAGCCCTTAACGTGTGGTTAAAGTTCACTGATCCTTATTCATATTAAAAAAATATTAAAAAAATTTAACTGTAGGAGTTAAAATTTATAACCTGGGTTACAAGGACTTTATGAGTAGACCGATCCCGTGTTCTTCAAGGAAACTGCTATATCAAGCCAAAAGAAAACCAAAACATACAAAAACACTAGTTAGAAGAAATCTATGAAGGTGTTTTGGTAATTTTAAGGTCTTGAAAAGATCTCCTTCGAAATTTCATATAAAAGTTGGGTGTTAAGGAGGCATTTGCTCGTGCCTCCACTCTGTATTTGTTGCTTCCAATTAAGTTCCTACACCATGGATAGTCCATGTCTGAATTTAGTCGTGTTTTGGTCATTTATCCTTCATTCAATTCTTCTCTCGTGCATGATCTCGAATCCGATATCTGCAGCAACACTCACATTCCGGAATGAGTCAGATCGGGTCGCTTTACTCGCCTTCAAGGATCGGATAACTCGGGACCCAAACCGAGTCATGAGCTCATGGAACGATTCTCTCCATTTCTGTAATTGGACAGGTGTTACATGCAGTCCCCGGAATGAAAGAGTCACCCTTTTGAAGTTGGAAGGTCAGAGTTTGGCTGGGTCCATATCACCTTCTATTGGAAACCTTACATTCCTTACTAAAATCAGGCTCGGAGGAAACAGCTTCCATGGCGAAATTCCCCAAGAAATCGGTTATTTGATCCGTCTACAATATCTCGATCTATCTGGCAATTCTTTCAAGAAAATTCCAACCAATCTGACCCATTGTTCAGACCTCAGAGTACTTCATGTAACTGCCAACGAGCTCGTAGGGCATATCCCTGACCAACTTAGTTCACTTTCAAAAATGGAATACCTAGGTCTTCAGAAAAACAACCTTACGGGAAGCATTCCAGCTTGGATAGGGAACTTCTCATCTTTATGGTATCTTTCACTCGGGGATAACAATCTACAAGGAGGCATACCCAATGAGCTTGGTCGACTGTGGAACTTGCGTTATCTTATACTTGATAAAAATAAACTCTCTGGTACTATTCCTTCCTCAATTTACAATCTTTCCTCTCTGCACTCATTTTCTTTTCCAGATAACCAGCTGCAGGGGACTTTTCCACCTGACTTAGGCCATATTCATCCTAATCTCAAATTTTTACTGGCGGGTATAAACAATTTCACCGGACCCATTCCCGTTTCCTTGTCCAATGCGTCTATGCTTATAATACTCGACCTCGGTGAAAATAGCCTCACCGGGCCTGTTCCTGCAAATTTTGGAAGTTTACAAAATCTAGAAAGACTTAATTTGGGGGTTAATCAACTTGGGAATGGGGAAGCTGGTGATTTGGACTTCCTCACTTCTTTGGCTAATTGTAGCAGGCTGGAACATTTGGTTTTGTATGATAATAGTCTCGGAGGTGAATTACCCAGCTCCATAGCTAACCTCTCCACCCAGCTCAATGTATTTGCTGCAAGTTCAAACCTGATACATGGAAGCATCCCCATAGGGATTGAGAACCTTGTCAACTTGACCAATCTAATGCTGGAAAATAACTTCTTCACCGGTAGTGTCCCTGATGGTATTGGGAAGCTTCAGAACTTAAAAAGATTGGCCTTGAATTCAAACAGATTTTCAGGGCTAATTCCATCCTCCCTTGGTAACTTGACTCTATTGATTGCGCTGCTTATGGATGTGAATAGGTTAGAAGGAAGTATACCTCCAAGTCTCGGAAACTGCACAAATTTGTTAGAATTCAACCTTTCTCGCAATAACCTCAATGGTACCATACCCGAACAGGTTATTGGTCTCTCCTCACTTTCAATTTCCTTTGCCGTAGCTCATAATTCGTTGACTGGTTCTCTACCACTTGAAGTGGGTAGCTTGATAAATCTTGGGGAGTTGGACGTGTCTGAGAACAAATTGTCAGGTGAAATTCCAAGCACTCTCAGCAAGTGTCTTCATTTGGAACGCCTACATATGGAGGGTAACTTTTTCCAAGGAACGATTCCTCAATCTTTGAGCAATTTAAAAGGTCTACAAGACATAGATCTTTCTCGTAATAATTTGTCCGGACAGATACCAGATTATCTAGGAAAATTTTCATCTCTCAAGAATCTCAATCTTTCTTTCAATGATTTCCAAGGTGAAGTATCAAATATTTTTGCAAATGCAAGCACTATTTCAATTCTTGGAAACAATAAGCTCTGTGGTGGTGTTCCAGAATTACATTTACCTGCGTGCTCCAGGAAGGTCCCTCATACACAGAAAAAATTTCTTACTAGCACAAAAGGAATCACAGTAGCCATTGTGGTTCTACTTGTAGTTATAATGTCGTGTTTCCTTGCTACATTTTTTTGGATAAGACATTCAAGAAAGAGAACTTCTGCTACATCATCCTCCAAGGACTGGAAGCTAGGTGTTTCTTACACTGAACTCTTTAAATCAACTAATGAGTTCTCTGCGGACAATTTGATCGGTGTGGGTAGTTTTGGTTGTGTGTATAAAGGGGTTCGGCATGACAATGGAGAAATTGTGGCTGTGAAGGTATTAAACCTTCAACAACATGAAGGTTTGAAGAGTTTCATAGCTGAATGCAAAGCCTTGAAAAATGTTCGGCACCGTAATCTCCTAAAGATCATAACAGCCTGCTCAAGTTTGGATTATAAAGGGAGTGACTTCAAAGCTCTCGTTTTTGAGTTCATGTCCAATGGCAGCCTAAACCAGTGGTTGCATCCAAGAGTTGATGAACATCATCAATTCAAGAGTTTGAACCTTATCCAAAGATTGAATATAGCCATTGATGTTGCTTCTGCATTGGATTATCTCCATCACCATTGCCACACTCCAATCGTTCATTGTGATCTAAAGCCCAGCAATGTACTTCTTGATGAAGATATGACTGCCCATGTGGGTGACTTCGGGTTAGCCAGGTTCCTCTTTGAAACATCAAAGGATTCCTCAAAGAGTCAAACTTTATCGAATGGGGTAAAGGGATCTATTGGGTATGTTCCTCCAGGTACGAATTTCATCCAAATTATTTACTCATTAAAATTCTATATTTTACTTGTTAAATTATTTTAACAGGTAGGCTTCCTGGTTGAAAAGTATTACTGAACCAATACTTGAAATGAGTTCAAAGCAGGTGGAAAGAATTCATTTCCCCTACTTGCATGGTGCATTTCATGGCAGGGTCAGGTCCAACATTTTGATGTGCCCTATCTAGGAATCTCTTAAGTGAAAGTTGACATGATTGGATAATCCATAATTTTCCAATCTATCACATTCTTCTTGATGGTCAACAAGTATGAATAATAATAATTCATCTGCTTTCTGAATTTTTATGTCTAAACTGCAAGCCTATTCACTCTATATCCTAATGAAAGTAGATTAATGAGTTGCAGAGTATGGCATGGGAGGCCAAGTATCTCTACACGGTGATGTGTACAGCTATGGGATACTCTTGCTGGAGATGTTTACAGGAAAAAGACCCACTGACGACATGTTTAAAGATGGTCTGAGCATCCATCAGTACACTGAAATGGCTTTGCCTGAACAACTGATGGATATAGTAGACCCATCACTGCCCTTGGCAGTAGAAGACGAGGAAGAGGAGGAAGAAGAAGAAATGGCAATAATCAGCAATGAGGAGGATCACGGAAGAAATGTTAGAAGTGGAACATTGGAATGCTTACTTTCAGTACTTACAATCGGTCTCTCATGTTCTTCAACATCAGCAAAAGACCGGATGGTGATGAGCGACGTTGTTAACAAAATGAATAAGATTAGAGACTCGCTTCTTAGGGCTAGGATTTGAAATTTGCACCTTTATAAATTAGGAAGTTTTAACTGATAAAATCATGATGGTTGTATTATGTGATAAGAAAATGTCGGGTTTTTGTCTGTTTATGAATTATATATAAATACGATCCATAAATTAGCTTGATCTTGGGGGTTAAAAAGGTCTCCTGGATATGATTGGGCTCGCTTCTTGCATGTATTCAGCATCATTGTATGTTCTCCTAAAATATAGTTGAGCAATAGTTTGCTCCACTGTCGAGGAGCGAACTATTGCTTCTCGCTCTCACATACCGGACCCTTGAACTCCCACCCACTAACTCCGGTTAGTGTTTTTTAACCCTTTAGTTAATTGTTTTTTATTTTATTTTTCTAAAAACCAAGGGTAGATGGGTGAACCTGGGTGAACCCTAAAGGCGGATGAATTTTAACCACAGTTAAATGGGGTTAGAAAGGGGACACATTGCAAGAAAATGGGAGCCGAGACGCCCCACTTTGCGGCACCAACCGAGGAGGTGGCTATTTTCCAATAGTTATCAAGTCGGTGTTTGAGAATTGTTTATCTAAGAAAATTTTTAGAAAAACTCGGTAAAAATAAAAAATTTCATAAACAAATTGAAAAAATGTCAGGCAAAATATCAAAAAAAAATATAAAATAAGACTAATAATTATGAAAACCATAAATAAATTTATTTCCAATATTATATATTTGTTCAAAACCTTTAAAAAAAATCATGAATAATATGTGAAATGTACATTTTCTAATTATAAAAAGTAACGAATACTTTATGAATTAATCATTTGACAAAAAACTTGGATATTTTTAAAAACTTTTTGAAACAATCCAAGAACTTTGTTTACTATGCTCCTGAATGTTAACAATGTTTGGTTCAACCATGAAAATCCTCCAAAGTTTTGAGAACCTAAATGAATACCAAGAGTACTCATGCTGTTTTGCTATTCCTCGATCTCAATAATGTTTGTGCTCCTTTATGCACTACACAGTAGTCCGTGGGCATAAATTTGTAAAATGAAACACTTGACGACCACAACCCCATTATGGCCTCCCGTATATATTACAAATCACGATGGCCTGGAATAGCAAGCTTGCCATCAAATAATCACATCTACAATGCAACAAACAATTGTCTCCATTTACGATATGAAAATCTTAATAAGAGAGGGTAATTTAAAATATTTCATCGAAACTGGTTAAGAAAAATCATAGTTTCTTGTTCGAGCCCTCATTACTCAAGGAACTAAAATACCCTGAGGTCGAAATAGTGATTTTGGATTACTAAACCAACAAAGACAAGCAAACCGGCATGCGGAGGGGAAATTGGATACCTCTACAGCAGGTTACCTTTAATTATTATTTGGGAAATGAGAAACGGACCACATGGTGAGCTTCCTGATCGCATTGTTCTACACCCTCCTTTTTAACACCCATTAATCGTCGTTAAGATTTACTCACCCATTAATCGGTAGCTGACCAGCTTGCTAGACTTGTTGCTCAATTAGGTCAGAATGAGATTTTTAAGCATAAACAGGATCTTCCAAGTCAGATTCGTGCTTCATTTCGTATGGATCAGCCAGGTCTTCCCTACATAAGGCTGTAATTCCTTTTGTTGTTATAGGAGTTTGTTAGTTTTTAGCATAATCCTTCTTGCATCTTATGTTTTCCCTTTTCGTTATGCATTTCTAGCATTTCTGAGGGGTATAGGTGTTCCTCTTATCAATAATATCTTCCCCTCTTTCCGCAGAGGTTCTCCCAAAAAAATAAAAAAAGATTCACTCACCTTAGGGTTCACCCATCCAACCTCGGTTTTTAGAAAAAAAATTATCAATTTAGTTAAGTTTAACCATGGTTAAAAAGGAATTAAAAGGGACACCAGGACACCGCGCTCAGCTAGAAAGAGGACCTTGCGGTCCCTTCTCAAGCCTAATTATTTACATCTTTCCCACTAAACAATACAACCCATTAACAAATTTCTCACTACCATGTGTGTCGCCTTCCAATTGAAAGGTCATCTAGCAAGTTGACCACGGTCAGTTATACATTTTCTATAAGAAATCAAATCCTCTACATTTATAATCGGATTTGGCAAATCCCGTGATCACCCCTTGAGGTTGCCATGTGTCCCTTTTGGCACCCCTTAACTATGGTTAAGATTCACCCACCCATCCTTGGTTTTTAGATAAAAAATATTAATTATTTTTTAAAATAAAAAAAATGTTTTTAGGGTTTTTTAATATTAAAATATTAAAAAAAAGAATTAATATTTTTTTTCTAAAAAACCAAGAATAGGTTGGTGAACCCTAAGGGTGGGTGGATCTTAACCATAGTTAAGGGGTGTCAAAAGAGGCACGTGGCAACCTCAGGGGTGATAAACGGATTTGCCAAATCCGGTTATCACCCGATGATTCGACTTCTTTCTATCATATGTAAAACTAGCAAATTCCCCGGGTGTGATAAAAAAAAATGTGCGAAGCAGTGGATTAGTCATCAAGAGTTACACTTGATAACCTATACGCTCTAACCAACAAATTGTATAAATCTGAAATAAAAATGCTCATTTAAGATCTAAAAGAATACCTCAATATGCGGTTGTTGGCACCAAGCTATTAAACATATTGACTAACCTCGGTCCTCAAATTTGAATCGTGAATGAAAAAGCAGAATGCCTACATTAAATCTTAATATAATCACTTACAATATTATGTAATTAAGATTAAATTTATAATGAACACATGAGATAACATGCCTTCTAAAAATTGCATAACGCAACGCATTGTGCGTATGCTTCAAAGGAGTAAATGGAAGTTAGATAAGGAAGGGAAAAAATTACTGCAAGTAAAGGATTATACTTGGCATATATAACCCCCAAAAGAAACATGATGATGCATGCAATAGCATATAAGTATACAAAAATATATAAACACGCAAAAACAAAACTCCATGAGTTGTAAAAAGAAATTAAATCTTCAACGTGGTGCTTTGTCACCTGCAATACACAAACAACACAATGTTTCAAATGCATTCACAACTACTTATATTCCTCATAGTATCTAAGTTGATGTCATTTTGCTTCAAGGAAAAATGAGAAAGATAAACAAAAACAGACGATAACCTGCCACAAATGATAGCATCGTGACCAACCAATTTTGATGATCATGTGTTCCACATGTAGCAAGGTAATACCCATCACTATATGGCTCTTGTATATAATAAAATAGGAAAGAGGATTTAAAGTTAGCAATGGCGTCAAGGATCTAAAGTTAGCCTTTGCTACCTTCAATCTTACCCAACAGGCATAGACATGCTATAAAGCTGATAATGATGAACAATCCAAGCAGAATTTAGGACCAAAATAAACATGGCCAAGCATTAAAAGGCTGACCTTCGAAGCGTACTGGAGATATTGAGAATCTTGTAAACGCTCTCTCTTTGCTAGGTGAGCTCAAGATGATTCAAGACTCAAGATTAATCTTAACTTCTCCTCCCCCCTGTGGTTAAAATCCTGATTAATTTGACCTAATAAAATAAAATAAAAAGAGATCTCAATCTCAATAGAAGATAAGAAAAGGGGAAAATGGAAAAGAACTTCCTAATGACCAAAAGTTCTTCCATTTGAAGCTTCTTGGTGTTCTGTTCTGATCTTCTCTCTAATTCATTTCTCCATTGTGAAACCATTGCCAAAAGCCCCCTTGGAGAGACGCTTTAGAGTTTTGTAGCCTCATTCATAAAGGAAATATAGAACACCACAAGAATGTAAGCACCAGTCATCCAAAAAACAGGACATTGTATATAAATGAATGAGTTTAGACTACTAATATGAAATCTGATATGGTAAAGAATTTCCATCTTTAATGCATGCTAAATGTGAGTTGTAGTCATTTATATTAGATGTGTTGTGCTTTGGTCATACTATTCGGGTTATTCCATACAATAAGTTCAGGCTTGTCTTAGAGTTTCGCTCTTCCATTTTCTGAAATCTTTGATTTTATAAGAGATCAGTTGGGTTGATCTTTGTTTGCTTGGGTTTTAGGGTAAGTAGATCCCAGACTCACCAAGTTGACTTGTGTGATTTGTGGATCAAATTCATAAATATTGTTATAATTCATTATATTTCTAGCATCATTTTCTTTATGAGGTTATCATGGGTGAAGTTCTGACTCAAAAATCTCGTTCAAGACATTACAGCTTCAACATCCCACGGAGGCGATGTTACTACCAATGTCTAGTGGACGGGTACCTTATGTGACCGCTTGGTTACATTTGATACGGGATTTTCAAATGACCCTTTTGCCTGGAGCCATGTACATGGGATGCCCATATGATGTGGCAAAGAGTGAGGCACAGTCCAAGTCTTTCCATCTGGAGTTCTGATGGCTAGAATCACCTGACAAGAGACAGAAACTGGTGTGTATATACGATGTTGAAGGCTTAGTAGTGTCATCCACTTATGTCTTTGAAACCAAAGTATGAGTGCTCCATGGGTCTATCATCATCTATTGGTTCGAATGGAGAAGATACCAGGAAAAAAATTAGTGTTGCAGATTAATCTTCTTTCTGTGCTACTAATAGTGAATCGAAGCTTGGAATCTCCTCCTTTCAATTTGATCTCCCAACAAACTTCCCACCTAATGGAAGCTATTATAGATATAGTAATTTATATATATATACACATATCTTCTTTGTGTTTTTTATTGTCATTTAGCTTAGTGATTTCTCATTTTAGTAATTACTTTCATCTCAATCTGCTATTTAGAAATCAACTAAAGGGTAATGCTAGCTTAACTTTAATTTAAACTCACTTTCTTCAAAGGAAGACGTGGTGTTGTCTTCCATTAAGAGAAAGACGTGTTTTGCACTAACACTTTGTCCAATCAAAAAGAGAAGTTTTGAAAGAAAGTGGTGCTAGCAGTTTCCTCAACCTAAATGTTACTTCCAATTGGTCATATAGAAAGTAAGGGGGGCATTTTGTGAAAGGCAGACAATAGAGAAAATAGAAATTGAAGCCAGGGGATTGAATATTCTGATCTGGTGACTGCGTTTATTACCAGAATAGCATAGGCTTGAAATCGTATATAGGTAAAGCAAGAATTAATGTGTAGGATCTGGGAACCTGGAGATCATCTTAGACCCTATTCAAAGATAAAGAAGATAGATAATAGAAAGTGCAAATGTATATTATGATGGAAACTTGTGATTAAACCCAAGAGAATCAAGTGAGACATGTGAAGCATGGCGTTTCATACCTGGTATGTGGCTTTGCAGGCATTAGCCTAATGGTGTCGTAAGTTACAATTGAGATTTTTCTTTAACTTTCTTTGACTTAAAGGGTGTTTGAACATACATGCGTTCACGCAGATATTATTTTATTCAAATTGCTTAAATTTGTCAAATTTCTTGGTGTAAGAGACACTCCTTTCACTTCAAGTAGGAAAAATTTGCATTATAGTTATTGCAGGGTAGCCTCATTTATAAAGGAAATATGGAACACCGAAAGAAGGTAAGCATCAATCATAAAAAAAATATGGCATTGTACATAAATGAATGGGTTTAGACTACTAATATGAAATCTAATATCATAAAGAATTTCCATCTTTAATGCATGTTAAAATTTGAGTTGTATTGCAGTTAACCTAAGCATAAAGTGGATCTCAGGTTTATGGAACAGAGGATGTGAATGGAGCAAACATAAATTACCTTCGTCCAATTGGTTCTGGGGTCGGTAAGGACTTGCACATACCCGTCCATCTCTTGCTATCCCAGACAAATCAACAAAACTATGAGACACCGGCATGTTCTAAATAGATTTTTCTTACAATCTGATCCTGTATTTGAGAGTTTGTGAATCAAATACATAATGGAGGATCTTATGAATCGTATAAAAAATTATAGTTTCGGAGGTTTAAAATAACAAAAATAATCCCAAGGAAGAGAAATGGAAACATATATGCAAGAAATAGCAAAATAACATAAATGACAACAGCAAAACCTCTTTTCATAATTCAGCGTTATTGTCTTGTCCCGCTTCGGCGGTTCCTATCCTTTCACTACCGCTACGGGTGGTTGAAGTAAATGGATTTTTTAAGGGAGATAAAGACTGGGTGTTATGCACCACGGGTAATTAATCCATAACCATCTGATCAAAAAACAAGTCGGCAAATCCTGCATTACAGATATTGGGTCATTAGAGGAGCAGTAATCTTCATCAAAGACAATGTAAAGATAAAACTTAATAATAGGACACGTGAAATAATACACTTAAAATGCACTTCCAAGACTAAATTGATATATTTTTTCCCCTCCAAAGAAGAGTTAGAGTTTAAAAGGAAATAAATCAAGATAGATGAATAGATAAAACAATTCAGTAAATGTAGTTGATCTTTTCCTCTAATCACTGTCCAAACTCCACGTGGCAACCCAAGTGCTTGGTTTTAATGTGGTACAATCTCATATTTGCAATGAGACGGACATGGGTTAATAAGCATGGACATCTGTATATTTCTGAAGCAGAGCAATCATAAATTTAGAAAAAAAATCAAGGTTTCATTAGAGCACTGTGAGGAAAACTGTGCAAAGCCACCTACGGCTCAAAAATAACTAAATTGTATTTGTGCCATGTCTTACTTGCCCACCCAATTCATAATCATAAAGTCCCCAAAAGTTGAGAAAGCCTGAAACCATCGATTTAGGAACTGTAGATGCCACGCAATAAGACAAAATTCTGCAGATATTTCTGTTTGTTCTAAAGAATCGACACAATTGAAGCCTAACATGCAAATCTTCCGTCCTCAATGCATGTGATAGAATAATTTAATTTAATTTCAAATTGGCATACCTAATAATCTTCAAGATGAATCATTATATGATGAAATTCTACAAAAAAATCATTAATACAAATTATTTGTACTCGGGTAAAGGAAATTCACATATGGATTCTTCTACCTTTGTCGAGGCCATGTCGTTTCTCTTCGCAGCTTCTCTTATTGCTTTTCGTACACTTTTATCTTCTATCTAAACATCTGAAATGAAAATTACTCAAAACAAAAGCACCAAAATCTGAAGAACCCATAAATTTCGGATCCGTGAAAACCAAACATTACGGTTACAACCCCATAAAAAATAAAGAAAATGCAAAAAACCTAAATGTGGAACGAATATAAGCGACACCGGAGACGATCAATGGCGAAAAGATCTAAATCTTTGAGCCTTATTTGGAGAGTTGGAGCAGACCGATAGAGAGAGAGGGTTGGAGCAACGTCGGTGATGGATGTATTCCTCTTTCGAGTGCTGGAGCAGACCGGTAGAGAGGGGGGGTTGGAGAAATGTGGGTGATGGATGTATTCCTCTTTCGAGTACTGGAGCAGACCGTTAGAGAGGGAGGGTTGGAGCAATGTCGGTGACGGATGTCCTCTGAGACCAAGACCGTACAATGTCCATGGCGTACTCTCTGTCAATAGGAGAGAGTGATTTTTGAAACGTAGGAGATGAATGAAATTAATTGAGAGAGAACGTGTAAGGCTCATTTCCTGGTTTTTTCATTTGATCAACTTGAGATGAGGTTTGAGTCTATCCTACTTTATAAATATTATGTCATACTAAGAACTAAACAAACTCAATACCATAGGTTATAGATGTAGCACCTTGTAGAATTTTTATTCTCATCAACCACTCATATTAATGTTCAACACTGCAGAAAAATCACATAATAGAAACAACTATATTTTTTTTGAATAAAGACGTTGATTTATGTTGAGATATTGAACCTAAAGCTGATGTTCATCTAATTCTTATACCCCAAAGCTAGCGTGGCATGGATCTCAGGAGGGAAGAAGAAATCAAGTCCTCATTTTAGTCTACTACACATCATGCAAGTAGTATCAACTATCAAGTGCCTTGAGTATAAAGTGATCTACATGTACTACCTCAACAAATAGAATAACTTCAACAATGTCAACATCTGGATAGATGCTGCAACATAGATTTGTTAATTTGAAGTCTTCTAATTTCAATATCTACGATACAATAATAATAAGATAAGAATGAAAAGTAAACGACACAACAACAAACCTGAAAGAAATTGCATGGGTTGCCTTCTCAGAGATATCATATCCTCAAATAGGCCTGTCAAAACCCAATTTAAGCAATATCAAATTGATAGGCAAGGCGTCTACATATGAGACCCTATTAAAAAAGAACACTGCAGTAACAACCAAGATGGGGTTGTATTTGATTAAGAAAATGTAAGGAAGGGGTTGTTTTCAGATCATTTCATATTCAGTTTCTTACGGCTCTACTTTTATACCAGTTGATGTTTTGAGTTGAGTATGCAAGAAATAAAACGAATTAAGACATTTGTTAAAGTAAAGAAAAGCTAGACATTAGTAGAAAGCAAGTAATCCAAGATAAAAAGTGAATAATGGGTAGAAAGATAAGGTAGAGTCATCAACTGCTGCATTTGTGCTTGAAGGCATTTTAGCACACAGCTAATCTCTTACGTAAATAAGAACAATATCTCTCCTCCTTCAAAGAACCAAAAAGAAGTTAGAAAATTAAGGGGAAATAATACTCCATGAACACTAAATTGAATCATTGTTAGAAGCAATCCCATTTTTAAGAAACCCATCTCAGATTAAACAAAAACCAATTTTGAAAGAAAAATAACACAAAAGCCACTTTCAGTATGTTGATTCAATAGAGAAGGAGGAAGGAGAGGGATAACCGAGTAGGGGCCTTTAGAGAAATTAGATTAAAGACAAATATCTATAGTAATCGTATTACCGTCCAGATGTGCCAATTGGAGGGCGGAGACAGTTCCACAGTGCCAATGTTGGTACCAGTTGGCATGTGAAGGATGGATGGCAAGCAAGAGGAGATGAACCAATGTTGGAGAAGATGAAAGCTTGGGAAACCTTGGTGTTTGAAGCGTCCTCGTGGATAGAGAAAATAAGGAGGCAACCGGATCAACGAATTGGGACATGTTGGGGGAGGCGAGATTGAAAAGAAGAAGAGGGAGAGACGCTTTTTGTTAGAAATGTGAGTGGGGTCATTTATTGGAGGAGAGAGAACATACAGATACAGGAACAATAATCAGCTGCAAGAGGGGTGTTGCAGCCCAGATACAGAATAGGAGCGATACCAACAGAGAAAAATCTTGGTGACGCTTTGTATTTTGTGAAGAAAGAGGTGAAGAAAGAGAGGGTGTAAGGAAGATGAAAAGGGAATGAGATGGCTTAGAGAAGATGAGGAGAGGGGGGGGGGGGGGGAAGAGATGGGGAAGAGGGTCTTAGGCTTCGGATTCTCTCTGGCCCGTGCCAGAGAGGTGCTCTCGGGCCACCACACTTAGGCGACAAGTGGGGGGAGAAGTCATTTCATTTCCCCATGATTTTTGACCTCTCCCCATTTGATATATCACTCCCTTTATCTCACCGTTTTATCACCAAGTGTCAAATAAAGGCTGGAGAAGTTGGCCCGAGAGCACCTCTCTGGCACGGGCCAGAGAGAATCCAAAGCCCTGATGATGATGCTTACGTGGTTGGATCCGGCTCGTCTGCTTGACCAAGTGTAAGTGTGCTTGGATCTTTGCTTGGCTTTGTTCCCAGCACGACACCTTACTTTAGCCACAATCCTACGGCTCACGTTTGCCTTGAGGTCTTAAAGGGTTTGATGAGCCAAAAAATGAGCGCCAAAGCCCCGATTCTCCCTCTCTTTCGAATTACAAGGGACCAAAGAAAAAAAAAATCTCAAAACCAATCCGGTGACTTCCGGTGGCCATTGCAAACCTAGAGCATCATTTTCTTGTCATCAGCTTTTCTCGGTGAGAAATCACTGAAATTGTCAGATTTGATCGCGATCGACGGTGAGGTATGTTCTATGAAAATAAATTGTGGAGCCGGATGGCCAAGCATAGGAGCTGGATCTGAAGAATAGGCTCTCACAAAACCTTCAGATCTAGAATCGCAGTCATAGGGACTGGCTTAAAACCCTTCAATGGGGAACAACAAACCACAATGATGACGAACAATACATCTGGGAGTCTCAAGCAAGTGGTTCTTTCACAGTTACCAGGGATGTTAATGGGGAGCAACTTGGCAGGGGTACCAAGATCATCCTCTCCTCAAAGAAGATCAGGTAACACCCTCATTCGTTTTGTGGTGAATTTTTTAGATTTGTTTGAGTCTTTTTTTTTCCTTTTATTTAAATCATTATTAGAACATCTACACTTTACTTCTTTGGGATTTCATACCTCTATACCTGCCTGAACTACTATGGCCAATTTAAAAGTCAAAAAATAAAAAATAAAAATCACAAAAAGTATACAAAAGAATTTTGATGTTTACTAGCTTGCTTTCCCGTTTCCTGATTCCCATTTCATGGGATACGGGAAAAGAAAAAATATTAGGTTTTCTTTTCTCAGTTGTTATTTTTGATTTATAAGTGTTATTGCATCTTTGTTGCTATTTTAATGACTTGCATACCAATTCCTGCCCATTTGTGTTCTTGGAAATTCCGGGTCTGTTTATGATGATGTGCTGGTTGTGCAATTGGAGGAGAGGAAATTGAAGGACCTTGTGAAGAAGCACTCTGAATTCATTAGCTACCCATTTATCTCTGGACCGAGAAAACAACAGAGAGAGGTCAGCGATGATGAAGATGAGGGTGATGTCAAGGATTTGGATGAGGAGAAGAAGACCAAGTGTAAGAAGAAGGTCAAGGACATGTCCAATGAATGGCAGCTCATCAACAAGCAGAAACCCGGATAATGACATCGTGGAAGAGTTGAGGAAGAGAGCTGAGGCTGACAAGAATGACAAGTCCATGAAGGATCTGAGTATTGAAGAGGAGGATGCAGCTGGTGGTGATGACACCGACATACCAGCGCTGGAGGAGGATGTATATGAGGAGAGCAAGATGGAGGTGGACTGAGATTAGTGCATTGTAGACTGGGTGAATCTTGTGGATAGCTAAATACTTGGTCTTGAAGCTTATGGAGGTATCAGTTTATAGAGGAATATAGTGTAAGGCAGGAAGCCTTCCATTGGGTGTCCTAAATGGTCATGTGGTGCTGTGATGCCCTTTGATAGATTGTTATAGTCTTCTGAATGTGGTCATGAACCCTGTATTTTGATCCCTCAGCATCTTGCTCTTATTATTCCAACTTCTGAATGTAAGAATTTTTTAGGCAAAAGAAGGATCCTCTAGTCTTGTTTTTCTTGTTCTACAATTATGTTATTTGGTACTTGTAGATCTGAGAAAGGAAGGACTGACAAAACTCAGGATTCTACCCATAGAAACTGCAACTGTCTTCAAGCCTTTCCTTTACAGACAAGTTCGATTAGATGAGCGTAACAGGCAACATCTTACATTCATGCTAAGATGTGTGGCCTCCGGGCTTTACCCCATTCCTCATTAATACTAATGTCAAAAAGGCATGCATTTGGAAAATGCTTCAAAATTGTTCTATGCCTTAAGATTTAAATGATATCTGGTTGCTGCCAGAATGGAGCTTCCAAGTGGAGCGATATCCGTTTCACTCGGGTGCAGATTTATTATTGTGAGTGGGTTCATTACAAATCAATTCATAAAGGCTCTTGTGATGGCTTTTGTAGTAGATATGTACTCTAATGACAACATTTTTGGCGAGTTCTTGTTTCATTGGGAAGTGTTGAAACTTCTCAGTAGGTGGCAGCGTGGTTGTTCCAGACTTCATGCCACCTGCTCAAAACTTGCATTCTTGAAATTAGGTTATCATTGAATGAATGCATACATTTGAAAATGCTTCGAGAGAGATGCATGAAAAGAAAGGAAGAGTAGAATTTGCAGCATGAAAAGAAGGCAGGATAGAATTTGCAGAACATGCCTTGGTTCCATTTCAATCTCTAACAATGCAACAAATTTCCATGAAAAAAATAGGTAGATAATACTAGAAAGTGGGTAATAGTTTGATTTCCATTTCCACTGACAACCAAATTGAAAATAGATCTCATTACAAACTCAACATCTAACTCTAGAACTTTCTGACAAACCTATTGATTGAACTATTAAGTGAAACAAATTTAAGTCAGTCTGCTTGGAATTCGAATTCAACTGCCAAAATTAAGAGACTTCAAGAACCAAGATCCACCTTAATCTAGATTTGAGCTAGTTGGCCCTGCACCAAAACCACCACCTCCACGACCAAAGCCAGGCCTTCCATCCGGACCCTGCAAAGTCAAGAGTAGCCATTGAAGAATCATTAAGTTATTCCAACATCCACCTTAATCTAGATTTAAGTGGTTCCACTAGTAACTACGATTTCTACGTCTCATTGATTTAAATGGTTGCACACGTGTCCAAGATAAGTGCATCTACATGTCAAATTTTGTGGGAGAGTAGGCGTAAGGTAATTACCGCGAGCACTCCCCATCTATCTTATTATCATTATTTACCCCAAAAAAAATATATCCTCAGTCCATAAATTTTGATTCCCAACAAATAATCCCTTCTTTTTATAAAAGACAAGAAAGCATTGCATCAACTAAACAGCTAATGCAACATTCTTTCCCCAAATGTAATCGATCTGGAATCAACAAAAAGTTCAAAGAAGTCGCATAACCCACAGTTTCAAACTTTACAACTGATCATTTTTTGGACTCCAAGCAGATCAAATCAGTACCCCACTCCCACTCCCGCTCCCGCTCCCGCTCCCGCTCCCGCTCCCGCTCCCATTTCTTAACCCCATTCAAGAGTCAGTTAAATGAAAATCAAGAAGTAAAAAACTTGATAATTATCCCTTACTCAGTCTTCAGAAGTAACCGTAATTGAAGTACCAAAAATGTCAAAGGCATTTGCTTGAAGCATATCAAGGAAAACTAAATAACAAAAACGTACATAAAAAGAACAAAGATGAACTTTACCTTCAAAAAGCGACCCCTTTTATTCTCACCAATGTCAAAAGTAAACACCTAAACAACAAATATTGTCACAGCATAAGAGATCTACATCCATTTTTGTATTTGCTTGAACAAGAATAAAGCAAAATAAAATGAAAAATACAGATTAGGTACGCTACGAAGATAACTGAAGAGCCTCTAAAGCTCATACCTTGGAGTTCGAGCTGCAATTCCTTGCCAAAGACGTCCTATTCATCCGAATTCACATAGTAATTGAAGAGATCTAAGAACCTGGAAATGCCTTTGACGGGAACAATGATTGTAGATCTTGTGGCTGAAGTCTTCTCAGATATCTTCAAATAGTGACCTCGAGGATTCTCCTTCAGGTCGAAGTAGAAGAGCTTGTGCTCCACCTGAAGAGTTTTAGAGAGCAGCTCCATGTCGTTTCCGCCCGAACTTCCTTCCATCCCCAACCAAACCTCTATGCCAAATCCTAATTAGGGTTTAAAAAGATCTGGTATTGCAGACTGCGATTCTAGATCTGGAGGTTTTGTGAGAGCCTATTCTTCGGATCCGGCTCCTCTGCTTGGCCATCCGGCTCCACAATTTACTTTCATAGAACATACCTCACCGTCGATCACGATCAAATCCGACAATTTCAGTGATTTCTCACCAGAGAAAAACTGATGACAAGAAAACGACGCTCTAGGGTTTGCAATGGCCACGGTAAGTCACCGGACTGGTTTTGAGATTTTTTTTTCTTTGGTCCCTTATAATTCGAAAGAGGGGAGAATCGTAGCTTTGGCGCTCTTTTTTTGGCTCATTAAACCCTTGAAGACCTCAAGGCAAACGTGAGCCGTTGGATTGTGGCTAAAGTAAGGTGTCGTGCTGGGAACAAAGCCAAGCAAAGATCCAAGCACACTTGGTCAAGCAGACGAGCCGGATCCAATAAGGCCTCGGATTGTCTCTGGGAAAGCCAGAAAACCCTCTCGGGGTTTCATACATTGTGCGACAGTTGGCAACAAAATGGGGAGAAGTCATTCCATTTTCTCTCCATAATTTTGACTTCTCCCCATATGATATCTATCCCCTTTATTCTCATACACTTATTGCCACATGTCTTATTATGAGTGAAGAAGTCAAAATCATGGGCCCATGATTTTGACTTCTCCACCACTTGTCCACTATTCTATGGAACCCCGAGACAAACCCTTTCTAGCTTGGCCAAGACAATCCAAGGCCCTCTAATAAATGTTTGTCATGTGGGCCCCAATCCCTTTCCTCATTCAGTACTACTTCTCTGCATTTTGTTGTCAACTGTCACACAATGTATGGAACCCGAGAGGGTTTTCTGGCTTCCCCAGAGACAATCCGAGGCCTTATTAGAGATGACACGTGGTAATAACTTGAAGCCAAAATAAAGGATTTTAAAGGTATCCACATGGATACCAACAGCTATATAGTAGTAGTAAGATAAGTACTTAGTAAGTGACCCGTGCGATGCACGGGAACATCATAAAGGAAAAAATAAATTTTAATTTTAATTTTAATTTAATATAGTAATTTGAAATATAGTAAAGATTATAGATTTAAAATGAAATGAAAATAAATGTCATTATTACGATGCACAAATGTAAAATATAGAGTGAAAATTCTAAAAGACTTGAAATTTGAGGTTATATTAATTTAAAATAATATTTATTGCTAATTGATTATGAAAATAATAAATTTAAATTGCTTGAATACAATCAAAATTATTAAAAAAAACTTTTAAAGACTTTAAAGTACGTGAATCAGAATAATGCATGAATATTTATACCAATGGGTTGAGTACATGTGACCTAAATCATGTTCTACAATCCCACCTAACAAAACTTTTTGGGAAGAGAATTTTTATTATTTGTTACGATCTATGGAGTTTGAGACCAAATTGATAGCGATACAACACAATATTCTATAAAGTAAATAAAATAAATCAAATGAGATGTCTAATAAATAATTTTAAATAAAAAACCCAAACTTCAATCAGGGATAGAAATTGGAACTGGGTCCTAGAAACACCCACCTCCTTACTCCCAAAAAAAAACTTGTACAACACAATATATTGTAAAAGAAAATAAGATAAATCAAATGAGATATCTAAGAAATAAATTTAAATAAAAAACTGAACTTCAATAGGAATAGAAATTAGAACTGAATCCTAGAAACACCCCCCTACTCTCAAAAGAATAAAACTAAATCTTGTTCAATAACCATTAGATAGAGTAGGACCTATTGCAATTGTCGCAAACTAAATTGAAGGTTCTATTTGTACCAAAGCTAACTCATTTCTTTTTGGGTCCATGGCAAAATCGGAGGGCCGATAACCAAGTTGCACATTCAGAAGAATCTGCATAGGACAGGCATATCATGAACAAACTGAATAGCTGAACAAATTATACTACATGAAAACCGGGGAGGGAGAGGTCCACGTGGCGATCTGGGAGTGTTTTTAGGAGATGATCTATTTGCAGAATTTTTGTTTCCAATTTGAAAAATGAAACATAGGCAACTTTTCATGGGAGAGGATGCATGCACCAGTTGATCAATTGAAAAGGGAAAATTTTCATCGAAGGGTTGCATCCCGTTGATCCATCGAATATAGATAAGGTACTAATAGAAACCCCGTGCGATGCACGGGTGTAAAAACAAAAAGAGATTACCATGTCGTCACCAACATGTTGAATTGTTAACTTGAAATTATCCATGGAAATCAGTAGAAGTCATCACTAAATATGTTCAATTCAACCAAATATTTAAGAAGAGGTATATAAGAGGGAGAAGATTGCGGAAAAAAGAAGAAAGAAAATGAGGATCTTCTCATCACCCGTTGTTCCCCTGTAAAGAAATTATTTTTTTTTTGGGAGAATGGAATTACTTGAGAGACACGTGGCAACCTCAGTGGTGGTATCACCGTAGAGGATTTGGTCTCTTTTATAGATAGAGATAACTCTTGAATGAGATGCATCCTTCAAGAGAAGAGAAATCACTGGATTCAAGATTGACCCCCAATTGGGGTGTGTGGAGTTATCGGTTAGGGTGTTCGTGTTGGGATTCAGGAATAATAATGTTAAAACAAAACAAGATTATTCAAATACTGGATCTAGACCATGCAATCAACTTTTCTAGAATTCATAATCAAAAGGGGACACAGATTAAAAGAGATGATCTCATACCTTTCGCTGGAATTTCCCTATTCCCTTCACGGTGTGATGCTGTGTTTCTCGGCGCTTGAGAGGAATGAGAGAGTCTTCTCTTTTCTCCTTAGGTCTGATTCAATGGGGCTTCCAATTGACATAAGAGAAAAGAGGGACCCCCTCTTTGCTTTTTATACCCTTAGAACCCTACCCATCATAAGATCCAATGGCTAAGAGGGATCACACCAAAGATCTAACGGTCGCCAACTCTGACCATGTTGTTAGCTTTAATAACACTTAAAGAGTCCCTGTTTGATCACATCTCTTTAGTGGGACCCATTATCCTTAACATTCTCTATTAACAGCAATACAATCCGAGTTTTGAAAATTAAGGATTGCGCCAGACCACATGGGTTTTTATTTAATAAGAAAAACTCTAACAATCTCCCACTTGGTCCAAGCAATCCTTAAATAAACTAAAATGACTTTTCGGATTGAACAACCTTAAAAACATGAGTGGCCACTTTTTTAATTTTGAAAAACATTACTGTCGAGAATTAAGTGTTCTTTAACTGTCACTTTGATTCAAAAGTACCACTAACGGTGATCATGGAAGCATTTAGCATCTACTAGTGTTCATTTACTATGATACAAGCCACTCCATGGTTAAACAGCTAGTAATACTAATGTTTCAAAGCGGTTCTTTATGGTGGCAAGGTATGGTGTGATATGGACTATACACAACCTTATGTGATCAAAATGTATACGTCCAAAAATTGTCCACGCTACATGCATTTAAGCATATGCATGTCATTCCGATACTTTACGGTAACCGCCATGTGAAGTCCATCACCTTGTATCCAGAATGAAGGCCTCAAACATGGTGCCCAACCATGTTCAGCCCAAGCAACTTGAGAGCTTTGTACGAGGCTCTCGGGCAAACCTGACATCAATGACATCCGTCATGTGAAGTCCATCACTTGATGTCTTTACCTTTTACACGTGCATTCAAACACATAACATAATCAAATGATGCATCAATTATTTAATTTGCATAACCATAACATATCAATATCTGAGAGTGTAAAACAATGACATGTATATCATATAAATGTCTGAAATATAAAACAATGAACAATACTCTCACTAAATAAAAGAATCAAACGATTTTAAAAGGTTCCATAATAGTGACAAGTTCTTTAAAAAATTTCTGGTGGAGAGTTATTTACTTAATGGGTTCACAATCCAAACATGCAACAACACAGAATCTGATGAGGATTTCAAACTATCTTGAAATCAAGCAAAATCAGAGTCTGAATAACTTTTAAATTTCTAGTTCGATATATCTCTTGTAAACCAAACTGAAATCCTATGAGATAACTCCAAACGTCTAGAAATATGATCTCTGGTAATCTTGATATCCAAATTATAACTTAAAAACCTTGCTCCCACTGACCTTAACATATGTCTGATGTTAACAAACATACAACAAGAATGATATAAAATACGAGTCTAAAGTTTAGCTAATAAAGATCATCTACTAATATATTACTACTAACTGTCTGAAAAATATGTCTGATGGAGAGTGTACTCCCCTCAATGATAAAATTAAACTGTATCCAATCCTATAATATCTCGCCTAAACAACGGCACAATGAAAATAACATCTAATAGTAAAAACCAGAAACAAAGTCTAATACTAATCAGCAAGTTCTAACAGCCTCTAATACTGTTGGTGTAGAGTTCTTCAAAAATCAGCAGCTCATCAGCCTTGGCGCTTCGCCGATGAATGAACTCCTTTGTTCTTCCTGCACCAATCCTTATATTTGAAACAGTTTCTTTTCATGTGACATTTCCCTTTGCAGAAGAAACACTCAATCTCCTCTAGTTCCTCAGTATTATCATTTCCCTGAATTTGATGTCCCGAACTTTGTCCTAAATTATGACCTGAACTCTGTCCTGAATTTTGTCCTTGCCAGAAATTTTGTGAATTAGGTTTCTTGAACCCTTTATTCTTAAAATTCTTCTTACTACCAGAATTCACAGCCAAGTTCGCATACTCAGCTTTCCCACGCTTCAAGCACTCTTCCTCACTAACACACACAGCTATCAGTTCATGCAGATCCCACTTCCTATCCTGTGCACTGTAATTAACCTTAAAAGCATCAAATGATTCAGGAAGTGAGGCTACAGCCAAATGCACCATGAGGTCATCCTCAATTGTCAACCCAAGCTCTCTGAGAGAGATAATTAACTTAGATATCTTCAAGATGTGCTCCCGAATATTTCCAGCACCATCATACTTCAATGAAATCAGCTGAGTCAAACAACTATACTGACGAGACCTAACAGATCCCATAAATTGTTTCTTGATAGTCTCAAGAAGAACCTTAGCAGTATCAGCAGCAGGAATACCACCTCTGATGGCTTCTTGAACAGAAGCCCTAATGATCATCATGGCCATCCTATTGGCCTTCTCCCATTTCGAATACAAAGACTTATCTGAATCTGAAGACTCAGTAGTGGGAGTAACCGGCTTTTCCTCCAATAGGACAAAGTCGTAATCAAGGCAACCCAGAACTATATCTAGCTGCATCTTCCAAGAACTATAGTTTGAACCATTCAGAGGCTCAATCCCAGTCAAATGTTTCTGAACAACAGACTCATCCATATCTGAAAATGTCAATGTTTTACTATGTTATGGTATGTCTAACAAATTATTGCACAAATTATAATAATTTACTTTATACTTGTCATTACATGACTTTATTTAAGCTTTATGATTCTAATCCGGTCTTGGGGTTAAGCCGGATAGCTAAAGTGGTTTACTTTAAGATTGCTTACTTCCACTTTACGGGACAGGTGGGCGCATCATCTAATCACACCTTTGGGCAAGAGATTTCGACATGCAATTCACCCCCCAATTGGCGACAATAGTCGCACACAGAACTGATCTATCACGTATTGGATTGATTTGGACACTTCCACACCTTTGGGCAAGACTAGCTATTCAATGTAGGTGAGTGCAAACTTGCAGTCTAAATGAGATCAAAATCTCAAATTCGAAGGACCATAACCTCCTATAGGACGGTCACCTTTAGGCAAGACAATCTAACCTACTTCAGTTATGCCCATTCGAATCACTGCCTTACAGATCAAACCTAAACCCCATAGGAAGATCTAACTTTAATTCCTGATATTAATTTTGGGTAAAAGCATCAAGTTTTTCCTTTATTTAATGTCAAAACCATAGGAAAATCATATTCATGCACTAAAACAGCTCTTTACAGTGCTCAGAAGTCAAAATGGACCCCACGCGCAGAGGACACTCCCTGCAAGTGTCACGCGCAGCGCACGCGCGTCTCGCGCTCTGGAAGTGCGCCTCACGCGCGGGGAATGTGCTTCACGCGCGGGTGGTGTGCCGCACGCTCACGGAATTGGCTCACGCGCGTTCTGCGCGTCACGCGCGAGCGGTCTGATGCACTTACGCGGTCCGGTCCAAGTTCCTCCCGGTTCGGTTCAGTCGGCGATCCGGTTCGGCTTAGCTCTCAGTCCGGTCGAACCGGTCCGGTCAATACGAACCGGATCGGATCTCATTCGGTTCGGGTCATACCCATATGGATCGGGTCGGTTCAAACCCATTCGGGCCTATGTTCGGGTTTCAGGGTCGGTATCTGTATATGGGTCAGATTATGCGAGTCGAACCAAGATCCACCTGGATTTCGGTTTTGGGTTCGACTCGGGTCACCGGGTCGGGTTGACCCTCGTGACTCATCTTCTTAGCCCGCATACTGGTTTTTTTTTATTGGGGACCCTACCGGCCACCTCTGCGGCTGCCGCCGGTGCCAAACAAACGGCCACCCTCCGGCGAGAAAAACCTCACCGCCTGTGATCCATTCCGGCGACGGACGGCGGCGGAATCGCCGTCCAACTGAAAACGGTGAAAAAACTTTTTTTTTTTTTTTTAAACGGAATCACTCGGATTTATTCAACTTCAAAAATTAATTCGGAAACACAAAAATTGATTATCAAATCCGAAAATCAATTTCTTTATCTTATTTACCTTTAAATTTAAATTTCTCAATTTCCTTTAATCCGAATCACAAGATCAATAAATAAATAAAAAAAATTGATTATTTAGATCCGAAAATAAAACTCCATTTAGATTTGATTATTAAGAAAAATTAATCACAAGGTCAACCCTGTGCTCTGATACCAATTGTTGGGATTCAGGAATAATAATGTTAAAACAAAACAAGATTATTCAAATACTGGATCTAGACCATGCAATCAACTTTTCTAGAATTCATAATCAAAAGGGGACACAGATTAAAAGAGATGATCTCATACCTTTCGCTGGAATTTCCCTATTCCCTTTACGGTGTGATGCTGTGTTTCTCGGCGCTTGAGAGGAATGAGAGAGTCTTCTCTTTTCTCCTTAGGTCTGATTCAATGGGGCTTCCAATTGACATAAGAGAAAAGAGGGACCTCCTCTTTGCTTTATATACTCTTGGAACCCTACCCATCATAAGATCCAATGGCTAAGAGAGATCACACCAAAGATCTAACGGTCGCCAACCCTGACCATGTTGTTAGCTTTAATAACACTTAAAGAGTCCCTGTTTGATCACATCTCTTTAGTGGGACTCATTATCCTTAACATTCTCTATTAACAGCAATACAATCCGAGTTTTGAAAATTAAGGATTGCGCCAGACCACATGGGTTTTTATTTAATAAGAAAAACCCTAACAGTTCGGTGGTGTCGGTTTGGATACACAATGGAAGAGGGGGCATCACACAGGTTAAAACGTGGGTGTTATATGTTTTGAGGCTTACATGTTAGTCTGAGAATAGGTTTCTGAAGCATGAACTATATTGGTCTTTGACTAACATCCTTTTTGTTAAACAAATCTTATTTAATAGCTTTTAATCCGTCCTTACTAAGGTTTGGATTATGATAAAAACGGGTAGGATTGGTTGATCTTGGATGAGATTTTAATGGGATAAAACCAAACCCTTCCAAATCAAACGGTCCTCAATTTTTGCTGGTTGATTGATTTTAAAATTGGTTTGGATATAAATTTGAGTTTTGAAAGGTTTTTGATTAATTCTAGTGATGATTTTTAGTGAAATAAGAAAAGGAACAAAAAAAAAAAAAAAGTGGATGGACGCTATATGCGTCGTGACGAAGAAGACAGGGACGTAGACTATATTTTTTTTAAATTGTTGTGGGCATTTTCTGAAAAATACTCTAAAAATGTAAAAGAAACAAAAAATCTAAAAAACAATAACTAACCTGGAGTGATGGCGGATAGCCTGGATGAATAACAGAGGTAATGTTTGCAAGTCATATTTGTTAATTTCTGCTGGAGAGGACGATCAGCGATTCCAAAATATGACTGCCCACATATGGAAGCAGATCACCATTTCCAATATCATGAGAAGCATGCTTTAAAGATAGGAAAACTGAAGCACGTGACAGAAGAAGACCCTTCCTCGTTTCTACAATCTAGAGAAAGCCAAAATGTAAGGGGGTTCTTAAGACACAGAATTAGATATCGGCGCTTTGCATTATAGAGAAATGCTAGCCCTACTCTCGGTCAAACTCTACTCTCAGCCTCCACCAACCACTTGTCCATTCTTGATGAGAGATAGTGCTTTAACCACCATAAATGATTTGACAATGAATAGGTGGTTGGTGGAGGCTGAGAGTAGAGTTTGACCGAGAGTAGGGCTAGCACGCCTTTTGCATTATATTGTTGTTGTAAGCATTGAAAAATGAGGGGCGATTCTAAACGGTTTGTTGGTTCCGAAGAAGAGGAAGTTGGGAGAAACCGGGATGTGAGTGGGTGCGCCCGTTGGCAAGGAACATGCGTTCATAAATAATAGATAATAGAATTGTAACCGCCCAAAACCAAAACGTATAAGCATAGTAATCGAAACAATCTTTAAAGCAAAACCGGAATGGGAAGAGAGAAATAAAGGTGGGTCCCACTATTTATTTGATGATTGCTGACTTGGCCTTATGGATGAAAAGAATGCTTATTTGGCATCAAGAGGGATACATACGTGACATTAAGAGAAAGGTTCTAACTGTGTTTTATAATAGTAGATAGATAGATAGATAGCCTCTTATTCTTTATGGGTTCGCATTCTGCTTTTCTTTTTGGCGGGGGAGGGGGGGGGGGGGGGGGGATGCACACTCCTCCTCGTCTCGCCATGTGTGCCTTTCAACTCTAGGGGTGAGTAAATCTTAACAACGGTTAATGGGTGTTAGAAGGGGTACATGTCGAGCAGTGGAGGCGCACGCGCCACTGGGCCAAACATTTTCCCAGAAAGAAACATTTATCCATGTAAAATACACACGTGTGCGTGCGCACATGCGCGCGCGCGCACACACACACACACACATATATATATATATATATATATATATATATATATATATATATATATATATATATATATATATATATATATAATGAGATAAGGGGTAGGTTGCGTTATTTAGAATGACAAAAATACCCTTAAATGTGAAATTCTTCAGTTTATTTTTAAGGTTAAATATGTCGTTTCTCTAAATTCCTTAATCCTTCCCACGTTCCCACACTCACTCACTCACTCACACACACTCTCTCTCTCTCTCTCTCTCTCTCTCTCACACACACACACACACACACACACACACACGAAGCTTGAACCTCTTTAACGACATTTGAAAAACAGTCACTCAAGTGCATTGCACATGAGTTCCGCTAGTATATATAATTCAAATAAAAAACTTTAGTAAGATAAATGTTCGAGTTAGCCCAAAATGTTTGTTTTGTTAAAAAATAATTTGTAAACAATTAGAAAAACACATACACACTACACACAACCAGACCACAATCTCAACTTAAGCCTTTAACCACACACACCCCTTAAAAAATAGAGGTGAAGTGGGAGTACTTAAAAAGAAGGAACCTAACCATCAGTAGGCGATCTGGGACTAAAGTTCTATACACACATTTCCACTACGGAACTTTTTGATAAACAATTAGAAATACATGCCCACTACACACACCCAGACCGCAATCCCAACTTAAGCCTTTAACCAAACACACCTCTCAAAAAAGAGAGTTGAGGTGGAAGTACTTAAAGAGAGGAACCCAACCATTGGTAGGCGACGTGGGATTAGGCTTGTCAAAACAGCCCGATTCGAAGGGTACCTAGTCTGACCTGGCCCGCCCAAGCTCTGCCCTTGGGCCCGGCAGGGCCCCAAATCAGCAAGCCCTTCTTCCTTAGTGTCGTGCTTGGGCAACCCCCAGCCCGGCCTGCCTCACCCCTAGCACAAATACGCAAATTGTATTGCATATAAACCATGTTAATAATGTTGTAAAATGATTAATATAACCTCCCTAACAGATTTAATGTGAGGGTATTATCGTAATTTCATACTCACCCACTCATATATATCACACAACGAACCAAAACCCTAACCCTAATGCATTTGACATTCTCCTCTCTCTCTCTGCGCTACTGTTATTGCTAGTGCTCACTCAGATGATTCACGCTAAACCCTAGAGTCACAACCACCATCAATGCAATCCCGGATAAAGGAGGGTATCCCTTTTCATGTCAAGTTGGCAGTTGGTGTATAAAAAAAAATCTCATATGATAAAAAAAATTCACACTCTTTCTTTTGGCTCGCCCTAACCTTTCAAGATAGGGTTAGGGCCCAATCAACCCCGGTCCTTGAAGAGCTAGGGCCCTACTCTTATAGGTAAGGGTAGGGCTAAGGCTCACCCTAGCCCAGCCCCTACCCTGTTCTTTAACAGCCCTATGTGGGACTAAAGGTTTACACATAAATTTTCACTTTGGGGTTTATTGGTAAACAATTAATTAAAAATACACGCACAATAAAGACAATTACACACTCATAGCCCGCAATCTCAACAGCCTTTAATCATACACACAGGTGAGGTGAGAGTACTTAAGGAGAAGGAACCCAACCATTGGAAGGCGATGTGGGACTTACTTCCCACTTGAATAAAATTCAAAATATTAAGAAATGAACAAAGTTACCAGATTTAAAAAAAAAAAAAAAAACCTAAATGCCATCTTAGCACACAATAAAAACACTTTAGTAAAATGATACACTCGAAATCTTCTACTGTTATCTTTATTCGGTAGTGTTGGGTTGTTTATGTGACACGAGTTTTGTTAACTATAGTTAATGAGTATTAACCCCACGTGTTAATGCTACCCAGTTAAGTTGTTTTTTAAAAGAAAAAAATTCTGAATAGCTTGTGCGGAAGATAAGAAATGTGTTTTCTGAACGGGACTTGACCAATCAAACAATTGTCAAGGCTTTGGAATCAAATCATAGTCATAATAAACTAGCGAACACCCCGTGGGATGCACAGGAAGTAATACAATAGCAATATAAAACAAAACACAAAAAAAAAAAAGTATAATGATATCGAATAGAATTCAGATTGATAATGGTTTTTGGTTGTGACTGAAAACCCTCACTTGACATTCACTTGGCTCCCCTGCACATAACACATGTTAAGGAATGGCCTGTACGTCTCAGTTGGTCGAATCTCCTCAACATTGACAATATATGATTAAGAAAAATATGCATGTACAGTAACATTTCAGGGAATGTAGGCAATTGAGAACCCCATTCGATGGGACCAACTCAAGTAGATCTCCTAGGCCATCTAGGAAACAGTCCAAATTTACATTTATAAATTTGACTGTAGTCATCCAACATTGCCTTGCTTGCGGTCTCCTTCTAATCCTGACAACAATATCATCTCCTCCAAACTCGATGGGCTCTCCATAAAAATTTATGTCCAAGTAGGGGTTGACAGGAGGGGGTAACCATGCAAGACATGTTGCAGTCAGTCTTTCGTTGGTTGAGGTCTTCTTTAATCTGTATTACCGGAGAGTTCTTGATGAGAAAAGACCAATCTGTAATGGGTGGTGGTGGTTAATGAAGACGACTTTGACAAAGGAAAAATGGGGTTAAAAGGTGAATTTATTGAAGAGTGGTGTCAAAGTCTAGACTGGTGGATAACGTGGAACGTGAATGGAGTGGTCTAATTCTACTAAGAACCTTAATAGCACTCGCATGACAAAAAGAGGGACTCACGGGTTTTCAAAATTGCACCGCTGCATAGCTCAAGATCAATGCAATGGCTTAAGATATCACAAATTTACAAACACTTATTGTTGAAAATTCGAAGCACAAGCCAAAGACATAGCTCAAGATAAATGCAATGGTTTTAAATATCACCTATTTACAGACTCTTATTGCTGAAACTTGGAAGCACAAGCCAAATACGTATGGTGTTCTTGTATGGTTTCCATGGCTAATAATCTCTGAATGTCTATCTATTACTAAGTAAAGATACATTTATAAGTAGACACTTTGATATAGTTTATCATTTGATCACAAAAGAAACCAGAATAGATGACCTGTATGCCCAAATACAAAAAATAAAATTATAGATCCAAAGGTTAGCAGCATACAATCTAGTTAAATATTCTGTACTGAAGAGCAACTCTAAGATGACCTATGTAATGCTCTAAAGCTGTTAGTTTACATGGAAAATGGGGCAAGAAACCATTTTCCCCAATGAATATGTTTACAAATGGCATTGCCATTATAAGATTCAATTGTTTATACAAATCTTCTGCAACTATCAATGTACATTATGACCAAAAAGCATTTCAGAGTCCAATTCAAAATATTGTCCTGCATATAATTAAACTCGTCTTCATGTGATTCTATTTCGATACTGCAGTAAAAGCCCCCATGTTTTCAATCATTGTAGCAATATCTGAGAAGAGAAAGAACTAAAACAGTTTAAAAAAAATGTGACAGCTAAGCAAGTATTGGGGTTCTGCGCTGTCAACGTGCAGACATTTAAATAATACTAAATTAGATGTCATTAGGCGGAAATAGAATAAAATAGCTATCAAGAGGTCTAAAAAAGAGAGCATAAGACTGGATAAGTATAAGTAATCTGTACATAGTCAATCCACTTCATGAAAAAACACTCACAGTTTCAACATTGAACTACAGTTTTTGATAAACTTGTAATTAGAATTGGTTTACAGCAAGTGGCATGGAAAACATAATTCACCGTCCATAACCCAATAACACATTGTTTCAAAGCTTGGCGTGAAATACCACACAAACACATCATCGATCAATCAAGATGTGGGAATGTTTTTAACTCTGCTTATCTTCTGGTTTTTTTTCTTTTGACTGTAAACAGATCTGAAAATAAGCGGAGTAAAATCTCTGTTTTTGCAAAGTTAATATCTGGAAAACCCAAATAGAAAGGAAAAAAAATCTATATCTATAATCCGATGCACATAAGGACTGAAGATGGACTGATTTTTATTTATTTACTGTAAACAAATTTGAAATGAAGAGGAATAAAATCTCTGGTTTTGAAAAATTAAGATCTGAGAAACTCAAATGGAAAAATAAATTACATATGTAATCAGATGGGCAATGAGGAAACCCCCAAAAGATCACTACCATCCATTTCTCTACACCCACAATAAGTTCTTCCATGCCACCGCGTTCAAATCCCCTCAAAATACAACATGAGAGAGAGATGGGTGGCTATGACTATGAATCATGATTCCCGGATGAAAGAAGACGAAGGTGAGGGATGACACATCATTGTCTTATTTCTTTAGTATCCCTTCATTTTTCCTATAAATTCTACAGCTGCAATGTATCATTAAAAGAAATCTTAAATGGAATCAACAGAAAATCCCACCTATATAGAGAGATTGAAGGATGGAGGAAATCAAGGAAACAAATTTGGAGTAGGAATTTCATGGATACTCCTAACAGTTAAAATATATCCTAAGATGTCAGACATGTTATTCATGGAGTGCTAATAATTAAAAGTAGTGTGGTTCAAGAAGATGCAATATGATAGCAAAAGAGATGCTCTCATCCATGGTTTAAAAAAATGCCGAAACCGTTACGTAAAGCCCGTTACGTAAAGTTTTCGGTGACCTCCGATACCCGATACTGTACCTTTACCCGTTTATCCTGAAACAAAACCGTAACGCCCGAAACCATTACGTAATGGGCATTACACCCGAATGTAAAGGTTTCAGTAGTAGGACTGGGTTCCGAAAATCTCTGAACTCATTTTAAAACCTCATCTTTGCTTCCTCTCTTCTTCTCTACCTATTCTTAATACTTTTTTTTTTCCTAAAATCCTTTTGTTTTTTGTTAATTAACAACTTGATTTGGAGTTTAATTCATAGATTTGAAGGAATCCAAGACATATTCTTTATTTTGGGTATGTTTCAACCCTCGACCCATCTAATTTCCTTATTTCTAAATTTTGAGCTTCATATTGGCTTTAAAAGTATCTTGTTACCCATTTATTATATGTTTTTTTTTTTATTTTTTTCTATTTATTGAAAAATTTTAGAATTTTTAAAGCAAAAAAGAAAAAAAAATAAAGGCCGAAACCATTACATAACGGCGTTATGTAAAGGTTTTGGCTCTGTCTGTTACGATGTCCGAAACCGTTTTTTTTTTAAATCTTGCTCTCATCCCACCCATCCCATTTTTCTGAATTATGGTCAATCAGATTGACCAATACATCTTCTATTCTCTTTTTCTTTTTATAATCTACCCATGCACCTTACCCTCTTGAGTAATTGAGAGAGAAAGGGAGAGAAGTTCAACTAAACATATAAACCTCCAACAGATGGCACTTCCAATTGAAACTTCTAGATATAAAATTATGAAACAACAATTATGAGTACCAATGAAGTTCCTTCTCATAATTTCTATTGATTCCAAACAGATAAAATCCAATGCAAGCGCTAACTCACTAAAGAAACTTCCAAACAGTCAAAACTAAGAGAAGACATAGAAAAATATCAAATGTACACCTCAGGATAGCAAAAATACTAATGTCAATAGAGTCCAGTCCATCCGATCGTACTATGGGAAAAACCATTTCAAAATCTGCGTATTTTGAAGGATACTACATAAAAAAATATGAAGGGAAAAACCATTTCAAATATAATTCAATGTGTGATTTCTCACAATAATTCAATGACCATGCAATTGTGAACTCAAGTATGCTAGCATTCAGCCCCACTTTTTTCAACAAAATCTCACACAATTTGTTCTCTTTCCATCATATCCAAGCAAACACGGCCAGGAAGAGAGGAGAATAAACAAAGAAATAAAACACACCCCATGAAACATCTAAAGTCCATTTGACTGAGTATATATATTTATTCATAATGGCCCATCCAATAAAAAATTTGGTGTAGAACATAGAAGTAAACAAAAGAGGGAAAGATGGTGAAAGAACAAATAGAAGCAAAGACAGAGAATAAGAAGGTAATAGAAAAGGACTAATACCATAAAAGTAAAATTAATACTTACTTTTAAGAATTTGTAGAGAAGAATATGGAATGGTTCTTTAGATGTTCTATTTGATTGGTTTCAACCTGTGCATACAAAGACAGAAGCAAAAAAAAAAATCAAATAAGAAAATTAATTCGAGTCATAAATCTCTCAATATATCTGCTACATGGTTAGGGCATATTTGTAATTTTCCAAACTTGACCTGCTGAAAGTTTTTAACTGAGTGAGATGGTTTTAAAAAAGCAAGGATTACATGTCATTTGCAGAGCACAATATGTTGGCAAGTAGTCCCAGTTTTTTTTATAACCATCACACACAGCTGGTTTAATTCCCTCAATACCCAAGAACCCAAGAAGACACGAACAAAGTGAGCTCTAATGATACAATTACTACATAAGCCACATGAGAAAAGATATGTGTTTAAACTCAAAGGAACCCCATTTGATAAAGAGCTTCTGAAACAAAGGGAGTTACAACATTTAAAAATAAATAATCAATGAATTGTGACCAAAACCTAACCCTAACATAATTGTTTCCCATGGTTCACATAAAATTACAAATCCAAGTAACAGAATGAATCCAAGCTATTTGGAGTTTTAACATTTAATTATGGATTTTGTTATAAACATATATATTATACTATCCAATAATAGATGATCCAAAATCATGATTTGAAAACCCAATCCAATAATAGAAACTCCTAAAACCCTAAATAATGTCATTAACATAAACGAACAGTTGATAAACCCTAGACCCATAAAGGGTTTGAGGTGATTCAAACAAACATCACAAGTCGTGCGGTGAACAGAGGAAGAAGAGGTGTAAGGTTTGAGAAGGATGGGATGAGATGGGATTACTACCTCGGCAATGCTTGTCGACGCCCACGAATTTGTTGTGCTTTTGCTTCAACCCCCATGCCTTTCGTTTTATACTCATTTATATTTGAAGTAGTTTTTGATAGGGGTGCACATGGGTACGGGTCAAACCGTGAACCGGACCGAACCGACCACCATGGTCCGGGTTTGGTTCGATTTTTTACAGGCTCGGTTCGGTTCTGGGTCTGATTTTGCTTAAACAGAATTTCTACGGTTCGGTTCTGGTTTGTTCCAATTTGAAACCGAACCGAGAACCGAACTGAAATTAAGAAGTGGAGAAGATTGATCCAGTGGTTCCAATTCTCAATGTACTGAACAGGTTGATCCAATGGTTCCAATTTCATTTTAATCTGTTTTAATTAGTGATTATTTTTGTTCATTGATAAGATTTGAGTTGTGGTTTCATTACATTGAGAATGTGAAATTGTGAACTACTGGATTTAACACAATTAGGAGAAGATTATAAACCCGTGGGTAGAACCGAACCGAACCGAACCGAGGCACTACGGTTCGGTTCTGGGTTGGTTTTTTTCCAAACCGAGGCTCTATGGTTTGGTCTTGGGTTGGATTTTTTAGAACCGAGAACCGACGGTTCGGTCCCAAATATTCTTAGAACCGACCCAAACCGAACCGTGTGCACCCCTAGTTTTTGAACGGAAAGAAAAGGATGGGGTACACACGAACAGTATTTCTTTGGCCAGTAAATAATTAAATGGCTGGCATAGTATTTATCTAAGTACATGAAGTTCAAATGACTAAGCAAACGCTGAAATAGATACTACCTATTAAGCAGACAACTTACATGGTTCTCTAATGATTTTGTTGGATGCATCAAATGACATGGAATATCTAGAGTCTATGTATTATAATAAGTTTGTGAAATCTTCATTCTAATTCCATGTATACTAAGGCTTTTAGAGGTGGTTATCTAAATTTGTGAAGTTAGAATGAGTAAGCAAACGATGAAACAAATACTATATATTACGCAGACAAATTACAGGGTAAGATTTGCTTAGGCAATAATATTTTAAAATGAATATATGGTTAGTGCTAAATTAGTATTAAATGAAGGGTTTATGTATCAGAATTAGCGAACATATTGTTTCATCGTATATTTTAAACATTAGAATTAGTATACGAATAAACTATTTAAGAATTTTCTCAAACCAAGTTTTATAAAACAAATATAAACCTAGCAGACATAAAATTCTGGGTAGTTTTAAATGAATACTAATATCAAGAGTCTATATATTGTAATAAGTCTATTGAATTATCCCAAACAAAGCTCTTAAAAAAATGTAAATCTAACAGGGGGAAATTCTGGATGGTTTCAAATGAAAACTAATATCAACATATTGTTGAATCGCCTATGAAACAAATAAGAGGGAAATCACTGATGCAGAGTAAAAAAAACATCACTGAGTAATAGCGGAAAAATGTTTGGGTAAATACCTTGCGAAGCCCAACCGAATGCGATCAAAATAGTATCTCTTTGACTCTGGATTGATCTGAACAAACAATATATGAAACAAATTAGCGAAAAATCACTTATATGTGGGGTAAAAAAATAGATAGCGAAAAAAGTGTTGGGTAAAGATTTTTCCAAGGCCACTCGCCCACTGGCTCAATAACCTGATTCCAATGCTGTGGGGGGGAAAAAAAATTCCGCACAGAAACGTAATGGAAGGAGACCATTTTATAGATTTTATAAGTGAGGAGAAGGGGTGGGGGAGATGGATCTAGTTTTTTTGTTCATGAATTAATGAAGGAGAAGGAGGAGGAAAAATGTTTGGGTAAATACCTTGAGAAGCCCAACCAAATGCGATCAAAATAGTATCTATTTGACTCTGGATTGACCTGAACAAACAATATATGAAACAAATTAGGGAAAAATCACTGATACGTGGGTAAAAAAATAGATAGCGAAAAAAATGATGAGGTAAAGACCTTTCCAAGGCCACTCACCCCTGGCTCAATAATCTGAATCCGATGCTGTGGGGGAAAAAAAATTTTGCCTAGAAATGAAATTAATGAAGACCGTTTTATAGAGTTTATAAGTGAGGAGAAGTGTTGGAACTAAGAATATTTTTAGCAGTTTCTTTAGCCCTTAATTAGTTTCCTATTTTTGTTCTATCCTTATTTAGTTAGAAATTCTGTGTATATATATTGGATTGGAAGCATAATAAACGTATCTTTTCTATCCCAAATTTCTTTTTGGTATCAGAGCCAACCCAAGAGACAAAACCCTAGCCGCCAACCACCACCACACCACAGCACCACCACCACCAGCGAGCCGACCAGCACAGGCCACCAACGGCCTTCCGGTCCCTTGCGCAGCCTCTGTGCTGCTACCTTTGGCCTTCTCGGCATGTCTGTGATGTGTTAGAGCCCTCCCGTGCTCTTTGTCTATTAGTTGGGTAGCCGAGTGTCCGTTTACCCCTGTCTGTTTAGTTGTTTTTTTCCGGCTGTGGTTCTATTGTTGCCGATTGTTATCCGGCCTTTGTTAGTTGTCTGTCTTTTTTTGTGTTGTCGGACTTCTTGCATCATGACTGAACCTGCAAAAGAAGTTGTCCCTGCTGCCCCTCCAGCTTTTTTGGTTCCTCGGACAGACCTCTCTATCACTCAATCCACACCGGCTCAACGTGTCTCGAGCGTGTTGTTGAATGGACATAATTTTCATGCTTGGTCTCGCTCATTCCTCCTTTATCTTGGTGGAAAACGTAAGACTGGGTGGATTCTTGGAAAGGAGCCTAAGCCGACTGCATCTGATCCCAAGGTTGAACAGTGGGACATGGACAACTGTATTATTCTAGGTTGGATGTTCAACTCAATGGAAGATAGGATCTACAACATGTTCATGTATCACGATACTGTCCATGGTCTGTGAAGTGCTTTGACTAAGATGTATGCTCATGCACACTGTGACTCTCGGATCTTCGAGCTCTATCGGGATATCTCTCATGCCTCCCAGGCTGCCTTGGGATTCTCTATTGCGGATTTTTTTGGATACCTCCAAACTAGATGGGAGGAGTTGGCTCAGTATGAGCCCCTTAGTGAATTCCCTATTGATGCTGTTGTTGAGTCCAAACATCTTGATCGTAGGCATACGTACCAATTTCTAATGGGTTTGAAACCTGAGTTTGAGGCTTTTCGGGCTCAGATTTTAAACACCTCTCATATGCCTTCTCTTTATAAGGCATTTGCTACTGTGGATGCAGATGAACGCCGACGCCGTCTTCTTCCACCGACTCCGTCACCTGAGTTGTCTCCACCAGTTCCTGATCAGATGGCCTTTCTTGCTCCTTTAGGCCCTCGTTCGGTGGGTAACCGCCCTTATTGTCAGCACTGCCACAAGCCTGGTCATGTCATTGATCGTTGCTTTGATCTTCATCCCGAGTTGAAGCAGCGTTATTCTCAGAACCGGGACTAGGGGAACAAAGATCGAGGGAAATGGGCTCCCCGTACAGGCGTCATTGCCGAGGTAGCACCTGCTCCATCTATTTCCGATTATAGTCAGCTTCAGTCACAAATTGCTCAGCTTCAGTCACACTTGGGCTTGGGTCCTGCTTCTTCAGCGACCATCTCGTCTGCTAGTCCCACGGTTACTCTTGCTACAGGTATACCCACTGCTCTTCATGTTAAGTCAGGCAATCCCACTTGGATTCTGGATTCCGGAGCCAATAATCACATGACTGGTGAGTTGTCCATTTTATCATCTCCAACTACCCCTGTTACTCAGTCCGTTCGTATTGCCGATGGGTCCTCTATCAAAATCAGTAGTCAGGGTGATGCACATTTGCCTTCAGACATCACTTTTTCCTCTGTTTTCTATGTTCCTAACTTTGTTTATAATCTTCTCTCAGTTAGTCTGCTTGCGAAAAACCTTCATTGTACTGTTATTTTCTTACCCGATTGTTGTCTTTTGCAGGACCTGACCTCGAAGAAGATTTTTGCAGGGGATATGAGTGTGATGTACTCTACTACTTTGGAGATCCTCCGTCTTCCAAAGTGTCGTCATCTAGTCTTCAGACGTTTGTTCTGCTTGTTTTTGACTCTTCTGTTTTTTCTATTCAGACTCTTGATTTGTGGCATGCTCATTTAGGACATGCAAACATTCAGTATTTATGTTGGCTTTTTCCACCTTTGAATAAAGCATGTAAGAACTTTAAATTTAAATGTGTGGTGTGTGAATTGTCAAAACATACTCGTACTACTTATATCCCTCGCATGCACAGTGCACCTAGTGCCTTTGATCTTATACACTCTGATGTGTGGGGTCCTTCTCCAGTGACTGCCTTATCTCAACATCGTTATTATGTCACTTTCATAGATGATTACACTCGTTGCACTTGGGTCTATCTTATAAAGAAAAAATCTGAGGTGTTTTCTCACTTTATTAATTTTCTGCAAATGATCAAAACCCAATATAATACTGTTGTATGGAATATTCGGTCTGATAATGGTCGGGAATATATCACAAATGAATTTCGGAGTGAACTTAACAAAAGTGGTATTCTCCAGCAGCTTACCTGTCCTTACACTCCTGAGCAGAATGGTGTGGCGGAGCGTAAAAATCGCCACATTATGTCTGTTGCTCGGTGTCTCTTATGTGGTATGGGAGTACCCAAATATTTTTGGCATATGGTTGTCCTCACTGCCACATATCTTATAAATCACACTCCCAGTCGGATCCTGCAAGGCAGGGCCCCTATGCATTTCCTTCAGCCTGATTGCACCCTTTTTCCTATCATACCTCGTGTGTTCGGGTGTACATGTTTTGTTCAGAACCGCAATCCTTCTCGTACCAAACTCGATGATAAGGCCATTCGGTGTATCTTCTTGGGGTATTCTAGCATGTCTAAGGGGTATCGTTGTTATGATCCGGTTACTTGTCACATTTATCATTCATTGGATGTTACTTTTTTGGAAACTGTTCCTTTTTTTTCAGGTACTCCTTCCTTGCCGGGACCTGTTGAGGAGACTCCTCCAGAGGACAGACCCTTGCTTCCTCGTCCTACACCCATTCTTGAGCCTCCTCCGGTGTCCTCTCCTTCACTCACTAGCAGGTCCCTTCCTCCGGTAATCACTTCTGATCTCTTCCCTTATGTTCCTTGTTGTCTGCGCTCTAATGTTCCTCGCCGTCTGCGCTCTCATGTTCCTCCGCCAAACTCTTCTCCGGACTCAGGTACTTCACCTCTTCCTTTAGCTTTTGATATTGCACCTCCTCGGTACCCTCCCCGTGATCGTCATCCCCCTACCCGTTTGAGTTTTTCTTGTAGTACTGATCATCCTATTGCTAAGTTTATCTCTTATCAGGCTCTTTCAGCTTCCTATTAGTCTTTTCTTGGTCAGGTTGATTCGGTGTCTATTCCTCGGTCAGTCTCTGAGGCTCTCTAAGAGCCTAAGTGGGTAGCTGCCATGAAAGCAGAAATGGATGCTCTTCAGCAAAATCAGACATGGGACCTTGTTGATCTGCCTGCTGGTGAGCTTACAGTTGGCTGTAAGTGGGTCTTCAGTGTGAAGTATTTTACAGACGGTACTGTTGAGAGGTATAAGGCTCGCCTTGTTGCTAAAGGCTTCACTCAGATTCCGGTTAAAGACTTTGGTGCTACCTTTGCTCCTGTGGCTAAGTTAACTACGGTCCGTCTTCTTGACTCATTTGTTGCTTCCTATTCTTGGCCTCTTCATCAATTGGATGTCAAGAATGCTTTCCTTAATGGTGATCTTTCGGAGACTATCTACATGGATCCGCCACTGGGTTTTCGGGCTCAGGGGGAGTATTTAGGGAAAGTTTGTTGTCTCCGAAAATCTCTCTATGGGCTTAAACAGTCTCCCCGAGCATGGTTTAGTCGCTTTAGTGATGTAGTTCTGAATATGGGGTTTGTTAGGTGCCACTCTGATCATACATGCTTTATTCGGTGACAGTCAGATGGACGGTGTATTATCATCTCAGTTTACGTAGATGACATCATTATTACTGGAGATGATGCACTCGGTATTGCTAAGGTGAAGTGTGATCTCGGGGTGTCCTTTGACATTAAGGACTTGGGTCCTCTATGGTATTTCCTTGACATTGAGGTTGCTAGATCTCTTCGTGGCATATCCATATCTCAGCGGAAGTATGTTCTTGACCTTCTTTAGGATACAGGTATGCTTGGGTGTAGGCGTGCTTCTACTCCTATGGATCCAAACCTTAAATTGTCAGCACAATCGGGGGAGTTATTATCGGATCCGTCTGGTTATCAGTGTCTTGTGGGTCGTCTTATTTACTTGACGAACACAAGACCGGATCTCACTTTTGATGTTAGTGTTGTGAGTCAATTTATGCACTCTCCATGTACCTCTCATTTGGATGTTGTTTATCATATTCTCCAGTATCTTAAGACTTGCCCTGGTCTTGGGCTTTTTTATACGACAGGAGCATAGTCAGGTCTCTCCTATTTTACAGATACTGATTATGTAGGGTCGAAGAGTGATAGGCGCTCTACTTCTGGCATATGTATTTTCTGTGGTAGTCATCTCATATCCTGGAAAAGTAAGAAACAAGCGGTTGTTTCTCAATCTTCTGCTGAGGCTGAATATCGTGTCATGGCTCAGGGCACGTGTGAGCTTCTCTAGCTATATTCCCTTATGACTGAGCTTGGCTTCTTAGTGATGGATTCATCTTCTTTGTTCTGTGATAATAAGTCTGTCATTATGTTATCCTCTGACTCTGTACTTCATGAGATGACAAAACACATAGAAGTTGATATTCACTTCATTTGGGAAAAAGTTCGTTCAGGTGTCATTTCTCCGAGCTTTGTTCCCTCATCCGATCAGACTGCCGATATGTTCACCAAGTCTGTTGGACCCTCGTTACTGCAATCTTCTCTTGTCAAGTTTGGGCTCGTCAATATATTCGCCTCAGCTTGAGAGAGAGTGTTGGAATTAAGAATATTTTTAGCAGTTTCTTTAGCCCTTAATTAGTTTCCTATTTTTGTTCTATCCTTATTTAGTTAGAAATTCTGTGTATATATATTGGATTGGAAGCATAATAAACGTATCTTTTCTCTCCCAAATTTCTTTTGGAAGGGGCGGGGGAGATGGATCTGGTTTTATTTTCCATGAATTAATGAGGGGAAGAAGAAGAATGAGAAGGAGGGACGCAGGAGGGGTTAAAAGGGGAGAGCCAAACCAGAGGGAAGAATGGGGGAGATGTATTTATCAAACCGAGAAGAAGAAGGGGCGGAGGAGGTCTTAATAGGGGGAGCCAAACCGGGCCTGAAGAAGACGGGAAAATGGTGAGAAGAACGAACCAGATAGGAAGAAGAAGAAGAAGAAAGGGCGAGAAGAGGGTAGATGCGTATTGGGAACAGGTTGGGTTAGGTTATTCGTGTGGACCCACAATAATAAATCGTACAATCACATGGCAATAATAAATGGTACAGTCACGTGGCAAAAAGTTGGAATCGAATTTGAGGATTCCGGAGGTATCCACGTAGATACCAACAGTTATATAGGAGTAGTAAGATAGTAAAAGAGAGGATATCTGTTCAATAGTTGTTCTAAAACCCAATCCCTTTCCTCCTTCAACCCACAATCCTCAATGTCCACCTAGTTGAGTTCCTGATTATTATACATCAAGTGATGCTACTTTCTGCAAAGCGCTTTGGAGGCAATACTAGTTGATGTTTGTACTGTCCCAACCTCGTTTCCTCCATTCATCGTGACCAAGTAATGCTATTCCTCTACAAACTCCCTTTTTCCATTCACCCATTCCTCCTCCAAATAATGTTCGTGGCCAAATGATGTTTCTATAAATTCTATTTCTCTAGTCCCCGTCTTAATGAACCTTGCTAGAGGGCATCATTTATCTATTTGTTAATTATTAAGGATAGTGAGGTGAGTGGCCTACATCGCCCAAGGAAAACTTTTATCAATTTATTGGGAGTTACCATCTCTGGGAATTAAACCCCAGGACCTTCCTATTGTAAGGGTGTCAATGGGCCAGGTTGGCCTGCAGCCCGGTCTAGGTCAAACCCGATTAAATAGTTGGGTGGGCTGGGGCCTAGAGACTTAGGCCTAAGGCCCATGATTCTATACTGTTAATTGGTTTGGCTTGACTCAACTTTGCCGAAGAATAAAAACTTCGAAAACTATACTATTTTTTTACCCTTTGAATACTTAATTGGGCTGGCCCGAGCCCGAGCCCGAGCCCGAGCCCGAGTTGATTAATAAGAGGGCTGTCCTGGTCTGGCTAAGTCCGCTTTAACCCGACTCGTGGACACCCCTATGACTTCCGGCCAGAGGAGCGGCCAGAGTTAGCAACTCTCTTCTGCTAGTAAGTCTTGTTTCAAAATGTATGAAATATGGTAACGCCTGAAGCTTAGAAGATATCAAGAACCTCGTGTGCGACATCAGCATTTTCTACAAGGGAGGGCAGCATTAAACTTAGGACGTCTCGGTGCAGAAGGTAGCAATCACCGATGGCTTGTCTTCAACCAATTTAATAAGTGCTTTTAGTCTTTTACTGCCATGTAGTTATGGCTTTGCAGTTGAGCCTTGGGCCGTCAGATGCAAATGGAGTTAGGATAGGGAAATGCCTTAAATGCTCGACCATGTGGAAAAAACTCCTAACGTGGAGCAATGAACCATCACTCTTTAATGAAGCTTCTGTTCATTAGTTAATCTCTTAAGCTTAATCAATGTGGTGTTGATGTCGTCTCATTCACGGCCTACCTAAAAATGAAGAAAATACAGTGAGACATTGTCCGAACGCAACAAAAAAAAAAATGTCATTTCTCTAAACTCATCTATCCTTCCCACGTCCCCCCCTCTCTCTCTCTCTCTCTCTCTCTCTCGCACACACATGAAGCTCGAACCTCTTTAACAGCATTTAAAAAAAACAACACATGCATCACACATGAGTTCCGCTAGTATATATAAATCAAATAAAAAACTTTAGCGAGGTTTGGTTTAGCCCGCAAAGTTTGTTTTGTTGATTTTTTTTGTAAGCAAATAGAAACAGACACACTACACACACTCATACCGTAATCTCAACTTAAGCCTTTAACCACACACACCTCTCGGAAAAGAGAGGTAGGGTGAGAGTACTTAAAAAGAATGAACCCGACCATCAGTAGGTGATCTGGGACTAAAGATGTTTTGGTAAACAATTAGAAACACACAAACACTATACATCCACATCCAGTTCGTAATCTCAACTAAGCCTTTAACCACACTTCTCAACAAAGAGAAGTGAGTTGAGAGTATTTAAGAAGTAGGCAATGTGAGACTAAAGGTTAACATACAAATTTTTTTACTTTGGAATTTATTGGTAACCAATTAGAAATACACGCACAGTATACACACATCCAGACTGCAGTCTCAACTTAAGGCTTTGATCACACACCTCTCAAAACAGAGAGGTGAGGTGAGAGTACTTAAACCATCGGAAGGCGATGTGGGACTTACTTCCCACTTGAATAAAATTCAAAATATTAGGAAATGAACAAAGTTATCTGAAGATTTTTTTGAAAACCTAAATGCCCTCCTCTTAGCACACAATAAGAACACTTTACTAAAATGACACACTTGAAATCTTCTACTGTTATGCATTATTCGGTAGTGTCGGGTTGTTTATGTGACACTGTTTTCTTAAGCAGACTTGACCAATCAAACAATTGTCAAGGCTTTGGAGTCAAATCATAATCATAATAAATAGTAAAAGAGAGATCTCTTCAACCGCTCAAAAACCCAAACCCTTCCTCCTTCAACCCACAATCCTCGGTGGCTACCTAATTGAGTTCCTGATTATTATACATACATAAAGTGATGCTACTTTCTGCAAAGCGCTTCGGAGGCAATACTAGTTTATGTTTGTATTGTCCAGTCCCAACCTCTTTTACTCCATTCATCATGACCAAGTAATCCTATTCCTCTACAAACTCCCTTTTTCCATTCACCCATTCCTCCTCCAAATAATGTTTGTGGCCAAAATGATGTTTGTACAAATTCTATTTCTCCAGTCCCCATCTTAATGAACCTTGCTAGAGGGCATCATTTGTCTATTTGTTAATTATTAAGGATAGTGAGGTGAGTGGCCTACATCACCCAAGGAAAACTTTTATCAATTTATTAAGAGTTACCATCTCTGGGAATTAAACCCGAGGACCTTCCCATAGTAAGGGTGTCAATGGGCCAGGTTGGCCTGCAGCCCGGTCTAGGCCGAACCTGATTAAATAGTTGGGCGGGCTGGGACCTAGAGCCTTAGGCCTAAGGCCCATGATTCTATACTGTTAATTGGTTTGGCTTGATTCAACTTGGGCCGAATAATAAAAACTTCGAAAACTATACTATGTTTTTACCCTTTGAATACTTAGTTGGACTGGCCCGAGCCCGGGTTGATTAATAAGCGGGCTGTCCTGTCCTGGCCTGGCTAGGCTAAGTCCGCTTTAACCCGACCCGTGGACACCCCTATGACTTCTGGCCAGAGGAGCGGCCAGAGTTAGCAACCCTCTTCTGCTAAATGTATGAATTATGGTAACGCCTGAAGCTTAGAAGATATCAAGAACCTTGTGTGCCACATCAGCATTTTCTACGAGGGAGGACAGCATTAAACTTGGGACGTCTCGGTGCAAAAGGTAGCAATCACCGATGGGTTGTCTTCAACCAACTTAATAAGTGCTTTTAGTCTTTTACTGCCATGTAGTTATGGCTTTGCAGTTGAGCCTTGGGCCGTCGGTTGCAAATGGAGTTAGGATAGGTAAATGCTTTAAATGCTCGACCATGTGGAAAATACTCCTAACGTGGAGCAATGAACCATCACTGTTTCTCCCCTAACTTAATCAATGTGGTGTTGATGTCGTCTCCTTCACGGCCTACCTAAAAATGAAGAAAAGACAGTGAGACATTGTCCGTACGCAACAAAAGAAAAAAGGGACGTATTCTCCTCCAGTTGTAACCGGTTACGCCCATGAGGTGGCCACATGTCTCTTTTGATACCTCTTAACTATGGTTAAGATTCAATCACCCCCAAGCTTCATCTACCTATTCTTGGTTTTTAGAAAAAAATAATAAATTTTTTTGTTAACTGTGGTTAAATTTACCAACTCCTAGGGTTAATTTTTTTAAAATATTTTTTCTAAAAACAAAAGAGAGGTAGGTGAACCTTAAGGGTAGGTAAATCTTAACCACAATTAAGGGGGGTGTAAAAAGGGACATGTGGTGACCAAAACCGGTTACAACCGGAGAAGATCACCAGTCAAGAAAAAAATAGAGGTTTGAGCAAGGACAACCCAACCTTTTCTAGTAGGTGCGGGGTTAAGGAAGCCAGTCCCATCATCCAAATGGTGCATTTCCTTGATGGACCCTGCTATATTGAGGCAAAAGAAAACCAAAACATACGAGCATATGAGGGTGTTTTGGTCATTTAAATGTCTGAAAAGATCTTCAAATTCTCATTTTAAAATCGGGTGTTTAGGAAGGTTTTTGCCCGTGCCTCTCTGCTCTGGATTTGTTGCTTCCAAGTTCCCAACACTATGGGTAGTCCATGTCTGAATTTATGCGTGTTTTGGTCATTTATCCTTCACGTGATTCTTCTCTCGCGCATGAACTCGAATCTGGAATCTGCAGAAGCACTCACATTCCGGAATGAGTCAGATCGACTCGCTTTACTTGCCTTCAAGGACCGGATAACTCAGGATCCAAACCGAGTCTTGAGCTCATGGAACGATTCTCTCCATTTCTGTAATTGGACAGGTGTTACATGCAATCCCCGGAATGAAAAAGTCACCATTTTGAACTTGGAAGGTCATAGTTTGTCTGGGTCCATATCACCTTCAATAGGAAACCTTACATACCTTACTGTAATCAGTCTCGGAGAAAACAGTTTCCATGGCGAAATTCCCCAAGAAATTGGTTATTTGATCCGTCTACAACATCTCGATCTATCTGGCAATTCTTTCAAGAAAATTCCAACCAATCTGACCCATTGTTCAGACCTCAGATTCCTCGATTTGAGTTCCAACGAGCTCGGAGTGCGTATTCCTGACCATCTTAGTTCATTGTCGAAAATGGTCTTCCTAAATCTTCAGGGAACCAACCTTACGGGAAGCATCCCAGCTTGGATAGGAAACTTCTCATCTTTAACGACTCTTGCACTCGGGGGTAACAGTCTACAAGGAGGCATACCCAAGGAGCTTGGTCGACTGTTGAACTTGGGCTTTTTTGGAATTTCTCAAAATAAACTGTCTGGTACTATTCCTTCCTCAATTTTCAATATTTCCTCCATGTACATATTTTCTGTTACAGATAACCAGCTACAGGGGGGCTTTCCACCTGACGTAGGCCTTACTCTTCCTAATCTCCAAATATTTGCTGGGCCTTTAAACTATTTCACGGGACCCATTCCCCTTTCGTTTTCTAATGCGTCTATGCTTGAAAAACTTGACCTCTCTTACAATAGCCTCACCGGGCCTGTGCCTGCAAATTTGGGAAGCTTACAAAGTCTAGATAGATTTAATTTTGAGAGTAATCAACTTGGAACTGGGGAAGCTGGTGACTTGGATTTTCTCACTTCTTTGACTAATTGTAGCAGGCTGCAAGTGTTGAGTGTGCTTGAAAATCGTCTCGGAGGTGAATTACCCAGCTCCATAGCTAATCTCTCCACCAAGCTCATTACATTTGCTGTAAGCTCAAACCTGATACATGGTAGCATCCCTATAGGGATTGAGAACCTTGTCAACTTGACCCGTCTAGGCCTGAGATATAACTTCTTCACTGGTAGTGTACCTGATGGTATTGGCAAGCTCCAGAATTTACGCAGATTGACTTTGAATTCGAACAGATTTTCAGGGCTAATTCCATCCTCCCTTGGTAACTTGACTCTATTGATTACGCTGCTTATGGATGAGAATAGGTTAGAAGGATGTATACCTCCAAGTCTCGGAAACTGCACAAATTTGTTAGAATTGAACCTTTCTCGCAATAACCTCAATGGTACCATACCCAAACAGGTTATTGGTCTCTCCTCCCTTTCAACATATTTTGCTGTGGCTCATAATTCGTTGACTGGTTCTCTACCACTTGAAGTGGGTAGCTTGAGAAATCTTGAGGAGTTGGATGTGTCCGAGAACAAATTGTCAGGTGAAATTCCAAATCTCAGCAATTGTCTTCGTTTGGAACGCTTATATATGGAGGGCAACTTTTTCCAAGGAACTATTTCTCAATCTTTGAATAAATTACAAGGTCTACAAGACTTGGATCTTTCACGTAATAAGTTGTTCGGGCAGATACCAGAATATCTTGGATCGTTTTCCTCTCTCAAGAATCTGAATCTTTCTTTCAATGATTTCCAAGGTGAAGTACCAAGGATCTTTGCAAATGCAAGTGCTATTTCAATCATTGGAAACAATAAGCTCTGTGGTGGTGTCCCAGAATTACATTTACCTGCGTGCTCCAGGCAGGCCCCTCATACATTGAAGCAATTTCTTGCTAGCACAAAATTAATTGCAGTAGCTATTGTGGTTGTACTTGTAGTTACAATGTCGTGTTTCCTTGCTACTTTTTTTTGGATACGAAATTCACAAAAGAGAACTTCTGCCACATCATCCTCTGAGGACTGGCAGCCAGGTGTTTCTTACACTGAACTCTTTGAATCAACAAATGGGTTCTCTGTGGACAATTTGATTGGTGTGGGTAGTTTTGGTTCTGTGTATAAAGCGGTTTTGCATGACAATGGAGAAATTGTTGCTGTGAAGGTATTAAACCTTCAACAACATGGAGGTTCCAAGAGTTTCATAGCTGAATGCAAAGCCTTGAAAAATATTCGGCACCGTAATCTCCTAAAGATCATAACAGCCTGCTCAAGTTTGGATTATAAAGGGAGTGACTTCAAAGCTCTCATTTTTGAGTTCATGTCCAATGGCAACCTAGACCAGTGGTTGCATCCAAGAGCTCATGAACATCATCAATTCAAGAGTTTGAACCTTAGCCAAAGATTGAATATAGCCATTGATGTTGCTTCAGCATTGGATTATCTCCATCACCATTGCCACACGCCAATCGCTCATTGTGATCTAAAGCCGAGCAATGTCCTTCTTGACGAAGATATGACTGCCCATGTCGGCGACTTCGGGTTAGCCAGGTTCCTCTTTGAAACATCAAAGGATTCCTCAAAAAACCAAACCATGTCAATTGGGGTAAAGGGATCTATTGGGTATGTTCCTCCAGGTACGAATTTCATCCAAATTGTTTACTCCTTAACATTCAAAATTTTACTTGTTAAATTATTCCAAAAGGTAGTCTGCTCTGTTGGAATATTACTGAGCGAATCTAAATAAGTAAGTTGTTGTTGTCTGAAGTAAATATGTTTGAGAATGTGTAAATTCCCTAGGAGGAATGAGGATGATGCACCCTACTATATACCTTTTGTAAGGTATAGGCAAAAATCAGACCCATCTTGACTCATCTTTCCCACAGACTTATAAACCTTTTCCCAACTGTTAAATTTTGTGAGCTACCGAGATTTTTGTTCGAAGTTGGATGGTTAATGCCCTCCATTAGTTTGCTGTTTAGGCTTTAACATATCCAAGGTATGACTGATAGAACTCTTTAGATCAAAGTGTCTGTGGGCAAGTTGCATATGGTTGTGGGGAGTGCGAGAAGCACTGCCAATACTTGAAATGAGTTCAAAGCAGGAGGAAAGAAGTAATCCCCCCAGATAGCATGGTGCAGTGCAGGGGAGGGTCCATGCCAACATTTTGATGTGCCCTAATCTCCGAAAGTCTTAAGTGGAAATTGACTTAATTGGATAATTCTAACTGTCGAATCTATCACATTATTCTTGATCATCAAGTATGAACAAACAATAATAGTTCATCTGCTTTCTGTTTTCTTAATGTCTAAACTGTAAGCATATTCACTCTATATCCATCCTAATGAAAGTAGATTAATGAATTGCAGAGTATGGCATGGGAGGCCAAGTATCTCTATCTGGCGATGTGTACAGCTATGGGATACTCTTGTTGGAGATGTTTACAGGAAAAAGACCCACTGATGACATGTTCAAAGATGGTCTAAGCATCCATCAGTACACTCTAATGGCTTTGCCTGAACAACTGATGGACATAGTAGACCCATCACTGCCCTTGGAAGTAGAAGATGAGGAAGACGAAGAGGAAGAGGAAGAGGAAGAAGAACAAGAAATGGCAATAATCAACGAGAGGAATCCCCGAAGAAATGTTGGAAGTAGAACAAAGGAATGCTTACTTTCAGTGATTACAATCGGTCTCTCATGTTCTACAGCAATAGCAAAAGACCGAATGGTGATGAGCGACGTTGTTAAGAAAATCCATGGGATTAGAGACTCAGTTCTTAGGCTTCGGAATAAGAACAAACCAGGATGATATAGGCGATAATTTAGATGTGCACCTTACTTAATAAATTAGTATGCTCTAATTGATAAACTAAGGATTGTTGTATTATTATGATAAGATAATGCCTGGGTTTTTGGCAGTTTCTGAATTATAAATCAAATATGATACATATATTAGCTTGCATTGATCTTGAGGGTTTAAAAGGTCTCCTGAATATGATTGGGCATAAATTCGTAAATGAAATCCTTGCCGTTGAGGGTAATTTAAAATATTTGATCGAAAATGGTTACAAAAAGTAAAAAAAAAAAACCCTAGTGTTGTATGATGAGAAACACAGCGAACAAGTTATAGATAGATCTAAAATTGAGAACAATAGAAGGAATTCAACTCAGAGAAGTCCATATACCTTGCAGTAGAATAAATCTTCAAGAAGTAACCATTGCGGAGGAGTTCAGATAGATAACGGCATAAACCTGAATTTCCACCGTTGATGTCACTGATCATGACATACGCGAACTCATCAGAAGAAACCCTAATGATTCTCGCCCTTCACAGAATCACAAATGCCAATTATCTACGCAATCGAAGTAATACCTAAACAATGGAATCCGGGTAAGGAAGAAGAAATTCAGGCAGAAAGTCGAGCTAACTGAATTCAATCACGTCAAAGAAGAGTGTTACCACAACAGAGAGCGGAAGTGGACTGTAGGAATGCCTTGAGAGTCAAGACCACAAGGGTTGAAAAATTGGCAAGAAAAAAGGTTAGTCTACAAGGGTTGAAAAATTGGCAAGAAAAAAGGTTAGTCTAGGCTTTGGATTGTCTCGGGGTTCCATAGAATAGGTGACAAGTGGTGGAGAAGTCAAAATCATGGGGCCCATGATTTTGACATCTCCACCTATTTTAAGACATGTGGCGATAAATGTGGGAGAATAAGGGTGAGAGATATCAAATGGGGAGAAGTCAAAAATATGGGGAGAAAATGGAATGACTTCTCCCCCATTTAAACGCCAACTGTCGCACAATGTATGGAACCCCGAGAGGGGTTTCTTGCTTCGCCAGAGACAATCCAAGGCCGTTAGTCTATGGTCACTCCCAAGTATACTCCCAAATCTTACCCTTTTAACTAAATTATTAAACTGTCGATTATTAGAGCATTCCTAGCAGCCTTACCAAATTTTACTTACCAAAATAGCCACAACTCAAAAAAATATTTTGGTGAGTCACTTTTTTAAAACACTCTCAGCAACCTCACCATTTTAACAAACTGCGATCAATCGCATCTGAGAGCAATCTGTCGCACATAAACTCGCATACTTCTGGTCTAATTTTTTCCTATATGCGATCGATCGCATACTCTTACGATCGATCGCAGATCCCTGTGATCTGTCGCACGTGAAGGTCATCTATCGCACTTGGTCTAGAATGTTTTTGACCAATTTCACCTGCATGCGATCGATTGCACATCTTTGCGATTGATCGTAGATCCCAATGCGATCTATCGTACCTGGACGAAACCTATTGTGAACACCCCATTTTTACACCCTTAAAATTCTACCTTTAATTATTTTTTATTATTATTATTATTTTTTTAATTTAATTTTGTTGCATGGTGTGATCCTTGTGAGTCTTGAGAGAGAAGGTAGTTCATTTTATAAAACCCCAAGCCCATCTTGTAATCAATTTCACCAAACCCATTTTCCCACAAACCCAAGTCCATGAGAAACCAAGTCCAAGGTCCAAAGCCCATTACTGTGGACTATATAGTGGGAGAGAGAGGGTTCAAAAAAGAAAAAAAATCTCATTCGTCTGAAGGGGAGGCAGCATTTCTCTCTTCTTCATCGCCTTTGTTCACCACTTCCGGCGAAGCAATCAACCATCATCTACCGCAACCATCCCCTTCATTTTCTCCGATCAGTCCACTCGTTGGAGTCGCCGGCCAGTTCCCCTCCCGTATTCTCATCAGATCTGAGATTCATTTCAGATCTGATCCACGTTCGGTCGCACATCAGCAGCAGCTCCTGCTCTTTTCTCTCCTCCGAGTACAGTAGCTCTCCATTTTATTCATACATGGCGACATCGGTATTCAGATCTAGAGACTATGTCTCTCTTGGATGAGCTTCATCAACGCCGGCAACATCTCCGATCTTCACCTCTACCGCAGCAAATCGGTCATCTCATGCTTCTCAGAGCCTTTAATCATCATCTCAAGTTTGATCTCAAATCTTCTCGTCATTGTGCCCGTGTTTCTGAGCCAATTATCATCGGTAGCCCACTGGATCTCTATCTCGCTTGAGTTCTGTTTGCTTTCTCAGTAGAAGGGAGGCAATCCCTCCGATCATCTTGCGAATTGAGACTTCCGGCCAGCTTCTTGCTCTCCCCACTTTCAGAATCAAGGAGATTCAACTCTCCGATCATCTTCGCAAGCCAAGTTTCCAACTCTGATTTCTCAAATTTGATTCATACCCAGTTTCTTCTCCGGCGAATTCAGTAGCTTCAAGTCGGCATCAACTCCATTTCTTGTCACAGTTCTCTTTGATCTAAATCTAGAAATTCCAGATCTAAATCTCTAATTCCATCCCAACCCTCTGGCCAGCAGATCTAACCATTGCAATACCACCTCCATTGGCTGCTTCACCTCCATTATCAGCGTCATCAAGCTCCGACGAGTTTCGAAACCTCCGGCAAGTAGCACTTTTCTCGGTCTGTAGATCTCAAAGATCTTAGCTCCAAACATCACTAATACTGAAGATCCCTTTCTATTTCTAGCAATAGCTCTGATCTCCAACGGCAGACCACCATCGCACCTCTCTTGCTTTCATCTTGAGCAGCAATAGGCCCGACCACTATTGTCTCCAGCGAAGCTCGATCACTTCCAGCCATCGATTTGATCTGTGGAGGAAAAGAAACCTCACCACAGCCCAGTAGTAGCCCATATAATACCCGATTCCGACGAGTTTCACCAACTCTTCTCCGATTTTCCAATCCGGCAGTAGAGAGCTCTCCTATCCCTCTGCTCTTTTACCTCCGGTGGCTCTACCCAATCCAGCCTTCTCTATTTTTATTGTATTTTTCTGGATCTGTATATTCTAATGTTTGAGAGGCAAACTTATGTTCTTTTCTTCTTCCCCGAGCCGGAGTGGCAGCACCTTCGGTCATCGATCATCTTCACTCCAAGCCGTCGCGGGTATGATATCTACCTCTATTAATTTTATTTTATTTTTATTTCTTTTTATTTATCTGTTTGTGTGTCTATTGATGAGTGCATGTTTAAAATTGAAAATCTGAAGTTACGAATAGTAGATCCGAACTCTGTTTACAATTTTTCCCTTTGTTTGCTATGAATGATCTAAAATGGTGGGGAATTATGGATCTCATTTGAATCCATTGGGCCTTTGGATCAGGCCATCGTTAGTGAGTTGGAAGCCCGTGAGCCCCTAGCATCATTTTAGAATTTTTGGGCTTACCTCTTAAGGCCTTAGAATGATAGTGGACCAAAGCCAATTGACCATTAGTGGTCAATGGGCCTTGGCCCATTAACCTTCTCTTTGGGCTCCTGTATGTATGTTTTATATCATGTATATGTGTGTACAATAGGTTTAGGCCGTTTCTTTTCTTATTTTGCCTACATTGGGCACTAGTTAAACTTGTCAAAATTAAAAAAAAATACAAAAAAATCGAAAAATACAAAATAACAAAAACATTCAAAAAATCTAAAAGAAATCTACCCTAATAAGTGAACGCCCCCTAGAGCTCCCCCACGAGCACCTAGCTACGCAACCATCTCTCGGAATGAGATTCATAAATCTCAATTCCACATCCCCCCCAACTCAAATACGAGTTGGAAATGACCACACTCCGAAACGAGTATAAAAACAGTCACGGACCCCGAACTACTATGAGGGTCTGATTTCGACTAACCGGATAAGTAGGCAGCCCAATCAGGGTTCGACCCCAACCAAAAATAAAATTTTTACACCCCATATTGATTTGTATTTGATTAGCAAAATTAGCAAAATTAATAATTGTTTTAGGAAAGTTTAAGTGATTTTACATGTTTGGCTTAGACCTAATGAGTAGGTTACCATCATTGGATGGAGGTACTGGGGTGCCTAACCCCTTCCCCAGGACCTAAAGGGATCTCTTACCTAGACTACTCTGGACCGTAGACCCCCTTATTTGGATTATCTCGGGATCCTACTTCCCCTAAGTAGGTGGTGACTCTTAGAATAGATTTAGCGTTATTCCTCTACTCTCGGACCTTATCTCGACACTTAGAGTTGAGAGGGGAGGAAGGACGGTAAATTTAGGTGTTCACACCTATCGCACTTGAACCTGAAGGTTTTTGGCCAATTTTCACTGTATGTGATTGATCGCACCTTACCTGCGATCGATCGCATTTCCTAGATTTTCTGTATTTTCACCTGTAGACCCCTTTTGATTTTTCCAACTCCACTTTCATTATCATTAGGGTGCTAAGCCCCCTTCTTCATGCTGTACATGGATTGTTATCACCTATTTCCTCATAAAACACCGTATTCAATACGTGAAAGGCCATTTGGCCGTGAAAATACTATTCATTAGTCATGAAAAGTTTCGGGGTGCTACAATGCCCATTAAATAATTAAATAAAATGGTATAAAAAATATTTTTTGTTTTTAAAAGTTCAGGGGACCCATGATTATGCCCTATTAAATAATTAAATAATATAGTATAATTTTTGTAAGGGATAACTGTCATTTGACTCGTGATTATGTTCAATTAAATAGTTAAACAACTTAAGTATAAGATACCTGTCCCATTCTCATAGCTATATCGTATAGAAAACTCTTGTTAAGGGGAGAAGGGCACGTGCTTCCATGGCCCGGGCTCCGCCCATGTTAACCAGCATTAACCCACCAATGATTAATACTCTTCAATTAAGTTTTTAGGGGAAAAAAATTTAATTTAGTTTGAAAAGAAAATAAAATATGTGTTTTATTTTAGGGTAGATTACACTAATCTCCCCTGAGGTTTGGCCAAATTGCAGAAACCTCCCCTCTTGTTTCTGAATTTACACTGCCCTCTCCTGTCAGACTTGTCAAGTTAACACCCTTAATGGAGGATGCACTTTTACGATTTTACCTTTATTTCACTAGTCTCGTGAGTTACAACGGCTGCTCACCAACAAGGGCTCGAATTTATTGATTCTGGATTACCTGTTATATGATTTTACAGTTTCAGAACTTCGGATGAATTTCTGCAATTTTTTTATCTGGGGGTCAGGCCCATTTGGCATCTGACTAATCTGTAGAATTTCTTTACGCTGGTTTTTGACTTTCTTTAGCCCACAACTTCATTGTTGAGGGGGATAAATACCGGAAAGGACACGCGTCAGCTACAGCTCCACACACGCTCTGGTTTACCGGTAGAAGGTTGGAGTGGAGGGTGTGACACCCTGACCTGTACTCCGATGGTAAAGTAAGTAGATGTAGAAGATGATGAACAGTAAACTCTGAAATAGGCACTAAAAGTTACGCAAGATTCTAGGAAGCACTGAACAAGTATCCTCTGAAGTACGGCCAAAAAACGTGATCTCCAGCACTAAAAATCACGGGGTATTTATAGGGTAAGGTTGGTATGGCCATCGATGACCATGGATGGCCATAGATGTTCATACCACGTGTTTTGCACTCATTGCCAAATATGTCAGACATATCTGCCGCCGGTTGCATCACACGTGAGAGCCTCCTATGAGTTCAGTCGGACGGGATCGGACAGTACGCAGAAGTGACCAGCATTAAATGCCAAGACAGTGCTTTCGGCACAAAACAGCGCTTTCGACACACATGTCAGAATTATGGATCGCCTCCTGGTCACTTCCTCCTACGAGTCAGTCTCGTTGTTGACTCGAGCTCGGTTACGGTGTAGATGTCTTAAAATACAGCCAGGACATCGTTGTCGGTGAGACAACGGGCTCGTTGTTCATGTAACGACAAAAACGTTGTCAAGAGTACAACGGTTACGTTGTGCTTCAGACAACGAGCACGTTGTCAAGCCACAACGGAAACGTTGTTCTATAAGAGAACCAAGACGTCGTAATGCGCACAACGCGAACGTTGTGCATCAGACAACGTGTGATCCCTCTATTTTAAGCACGTGACCCCAACTCGTGTCCACGTGTCACTTTCGTGAACAAAACAACAAAAACGAGCTCGTTCTCCAACGCTAAGTTGATCTTACAAATTTTATCCGTTACAATTTGCCCCTTGATGATGCTTGGAACGTAGTTCGAAGTGTCATAAACGGACAAAAAGATCATACCTGGCACTGCTCCGGAAGATGTAACGTTACGTGCTTTAAACGCTCGTTGAGAAGATCGACAGTTCATGCCAGCTGGCTGCGCGTGCGAGCTGTCACGTCGCGTTAATGCGGACAGGCTGTCATCATCGCCGTTTTGATTTTCAAAATGCTTTAATAACTCTGACGGTTACTCTCTTTTGGTGAAAAGACGATCTTGCCACTGCTCTTCTCCCCTTTGACACAGGTGTACTGCTCTGATGAAGGGTAGTGGTGTAGTTTCACATATCTGTGATGCTTATAAATCTTCATCGAACGCACCTTCTCTTTCACCCTGTTCCTTCAAGTACTGTTACTCTGCCGAATTTTTTTCTCAACCGAAAGTTCATCTTCCTCAAGCTCTCAACAGTCTCTCTCAGTCGCCTTCTGTTCGGTATGCTCTTCACCCTTCTCCTTAATATTTCTTACTGTTTCTCCCTCTCTTTTCTTCTCTGGTTCTTGGAGTGATTCTACTCTGGGTATTCTTCTGTGTTCTGTTCACTGTTCTTTGTTCATTTTCGTTGTTTCTTCCAACTACTATGGCTGCCAACATTCCCGTAGAACCCATTAGGTTAGAGGAAGTTAGAAGCCCTACTGAAGATGAGGCCAGTTGCACAGGTAGCGCACCTCATGGTGCCTACATCGAACAATCCTCAGCTCTGCGCCAACATCAGTTGGCACAGCTGAACCACTACAGGGAACGTTTTGACTTCCCTTCCAACGTCAATCTCCACTTCAAGCGAGATGACGCTCTCATTGATAAGCGTTCTACTTGTACCGTCGTCTACCTCTCCCAGCTCGAGGCTGGCCTCCGCTTCCCTCTCCATCCCGTCCTGGATGACATTCTGTCCACCTTGCAACTTGCACCGGGACAAATGCATCCGAGCTTCCACAAATATATGTCCATGATGATCAAATTCATCAAGGACGGTTACCCAATAGAAGGTAGGCATCTATTCCACTTCTGCCATGCTGTCAGATGTCGAGGCACTGACGATGGTTTGTTCTGTTACTACTCGTGGAACAAGAAACCTCGACATCCAGAGCTCGTCTCTGGCATTCTCGACAGAGAAAGAGGGGTGGAAAGCCACTCCTTTCATTTTGTCTGGCGGTTGGAAGGCAGAGAATTCCACGGTCCCCAATGTCTTCCGAGCGGAATCAGGTATACTACTACGGTCGTCCGTTGTCCGTTGTGCACCACTGTTCTGACTCTGTTTTCGTTGTACGTTGTATGCTTTCGTCCTGCTGACTCTTGTTGTACTCATTCTGCTTTTTTCTGTGTGCAGTTGACGGAAAGAAGATCCCATATAAGAAGTTGGCCCCAGAAGAAGAAGGCCTCCTTACCAACATCAAACGTGTTCGAGGTCGGGAATACGTCCGGTGAAAACCACTGGAGGCTGACACGTGGGTCGCCTTCAGCACTCCTACTGCAACTGCTCAACGACGACAACAACAACCACAACAACAACAACAACAACAGCAACAACATCCAGGTGCTTCTACTTCTGCACCTTCACCAGCAATTAATTTAGCCGAAGAAGAAGAAGAAGACATGGCTGGCATAGATCCACCTCCGCTGAGCAGGAAGCCAAGGTCTGCTCGCCCTGCAGTTCTACTGCCACCACTACCACCACCGTTGAAGAAGAAGAACCCTCCTTCCAAGGGTACAGCGACTGCTGACCCGAAAAGAAAGCTGCCGACCCAGGCCGAGTACGAGGCCAGAAAGAAAGCGAAGGCGGACATACCCCTGGAGAAAGAGAACGCAGCCATTGCTGCTCCCCCCTCCACCTCTGCCGTTCCTGCAACAATTCCAGGAGCAGAGGTGACAACGGCGGTGCCCGAAGCCAGCTCGGCACCTACCTCCTCTCGAGCTGCAACTGCTCCAGCTAGTTCGAGTTCCGTTGTGGTTGCCCTGGCCGCAACGGAAGCTGGCACAATGAGTCTTCCAGCTCGTATGCTACCGATGAGCGCTCTGGACTGGTCGCCCGACTTCTCTCGGTACGGGAGACCGACTGTGAAAGACTCGGTGCAAAGATCGGACAAGGCCGTCCGAGCTCTGACTCATGCTATGAGGTTGCCCCGAGACATTGCTGATGTCGGCAAACTCAATCTGGCCGAACTGTCCTACGCCGCCTGCCAATCTGTGGCGTCAGTAAGTTTCTCACTTCCTCTTCTTCTTACTCTACTGCTGAAATTTTACTCCTCGTTGTGCTAATGTCCGGATACTTCCTTGCAGATGAACGTGCTCGTGCACGAACTCTGTGATCGTAGCCATTATAGCTACAATCACGTCCGAGACGGGATCAAGTACTGGCAAGACAGGATTGAGACGCTGGAGAAGACTCTCGCCGAAGAGAGACTCAAGGCAGACTTTGATCTTTCTCAAGCCAAAGCTGGCGTTGTTCGCGTCGAGGGGAAGTTCAAAGCTGCCACCAAGGCACAAGAAAAAGCTGAGGCTGAGACACGATCAGCAAAGGAGGCCGAGAAGAAGGCCAAACAGGAGGAAGAGAACGCTGTTCTACGCATCAGTGAACTGGAGCTCGTCTCCCAAGCTTTGGGCAGACAGCTGGAGGAAACTGAGGCAGCCAGGACAGCACTGACGGAGGAGCTCGAGGAGGCCAACAAAGCTAAAGAGACCATCGAGAGGACCGTGACCCTGAGACTGCAACAACACTATCAGTCTCAGCTGGACACGCTCTTGGAGGAGGATCGGGCAGAGACCGAGAAAGAGACACTTGAATCGCTCCGCCAGCAAGGCCGTCTGAAAGAAGACAATGAAGAGGACACCATCACGTTCTCCGAGCTTCATAGCAAAGACGTGATCGAGCTAGACAACGAGACCGAGGTCCAAGGCGTCGAGCAACCTCACTCTCTCGAAGGTCCTGCACCCCTCCCAGCTGAGCCGTACTTCGAGCCAGCTGCTCCCGAAGCTCCTGCTGCTGCCGATGAAGCTACTCCAGAAAAAACCCCAACTGCTGAAGCCTCTACTTCTGCCCCTGCTGCAACGACGACAGACGCTGACCTTGAGCTCGCCTGATCTGCTGCTCCCCTTCATGTTTCTGTTTTTCTTTTTTAATGATGTAAACTCTTTTCTTTCCCTCTTATGGGAGTTTGTTGCTGTAATTACCCAGAAATGGGCCTTCTGTATGAATGGATCACTCATTTTTCTTATGTTTGCATTTCTTTTCACCTCGTAGCGTAGCACAACGTATGCACATAGAAAAAGAAAAAATACAACATGAGTAGTTGAATAAATTTTCACAGTCCACTGTATTGATGTTAATGCGGTACTTCGCTATGTGGATGTTTGAATGAGGGTGAAAATCATAAATGTTACACATATTAAACAAATTATTTCGATCAAAGCACTACGAACAGAACACTGCGAGTAGAGCACTACGATCAAAGTACTACGAACAAGCACTACGAATAGAGTACTACGAGCAAAGTACTACCAGCAAAGCACTACGAATAGAGCACTACGAGCAAAACACTACGAGCAAAGCACTACGAGCAAGCACTACGAATAGAGCACTACGAGCAAGCACTACGAGCAAGCACTAATCCAGATACATCATTCGCGTAGTTCAATGTGAATGCAATCTGACAAATAAAATTCATATGATGAACACAATGTAACTCAGTTTCGAAGCACATGCTCAGAGGATGTTATTAGGATAAGCCACTGGATTTGCTCAGATGACATCTTTATATAAGCCACTCATGTTCGTTATGAGTAGGTTGTTCAGTCAAAATTTTATTTGAATTACTTGCAAAACATTCACAATATTACACTGATGAACCAGACAAAGAATAGTGTAGACAACGAGCAGGCGCATAATATTGCAAATCATATGTTGAAATATGAGCACTATGATTATGTAAAATCACTGAAAACTTGTAAGCACAACGATGCATGTAGTAGCATATCATAGATTCTATTGAAAGAATTGCCTCAAATTCATAATGTTCCAGGATTTTGAGATGAGGTTACCTTGTAAGTCTTTCAAGTAACAGACTCCAGGACTTCCCAATCGTTCTACGATATAAGGCCCTTCCCAATTAGGTCCCAACTTGCCACTGTTAAGCTCTCTCGTGTTCTGGAACACTCTTCGGAGAATGAGATCACCGACCTGCAGCACTCTACGTTGTACTTTCTTGTTGTAGGCTTTCCTCAATCGTTGCTGATACCTCCTCGTCTGAATGCTGGCATCTTCTCGCTTTTCTTCTAGCAGATCGAGATGAATAGCCATAAGCTCTGTGTTCTGATCTTTCTCTCCATCCTTCTTCTTGTTGTGCCAAGAACGCACTGTAGGCAAACTGATCTCAGTAGGAATGACAGCTTCCATACCATACGCTAGAGAGAAAGGAGTTTCATTGGTAGGACTCCTCGGAGTTGTTCTGTACCCCCATAAAACGTTGTGCAGCTCAGCGGTCCACTTCCCTTTCGAATCTTCCAGTCTTCTTTTCAAGGCATTGAGAATATTCTTATTGGCTGCCTCGGCCAATCCATTCCCCTGAGGATAATATGGGGAAGAAAAAAAATGCTTGATCTTCAGCTCGCTGCAAAAGTCGGCAATCAAACGTCCTGAAAACTGCTTCCCATTGTCAGTAATGATGGACTGCGGTATGCCAAATCTGCAGATGATATGTTCCCACAAGAACTTCTTCACCTCTTGCTCTCTGATACGAGCAAGAGGAACAGCTTCAATCCAACGAGAGAAGTAATCAGTTGCCACTAGAAGAAAGATCAGATTCCCTGGAGCCCTAGGGAAAGGTCCTACAATATCAAGTCCCCAACGCGCAAATGGCCAAGGCTGAGATACATTGTTGAGCTCTTGAGCCGGAGCATGAATCGAACGAGCAAACCGCTGGCACTGGCTGCACTTCTTCACATACTTCTGAGCATTAGCCTGCATGTAAGGCCAGAAGTAACCTTGCCCCAGAGCTCGATGGGCAATGGTTCTCCCGCCTGAATGTATACCACATATACCTTCATGCAACTCAATAAGTATTCTCTCCACATCTGTAGGATGAACACACTTCAACAAAGGCCCACCAAAAGATTTCCTGAACAACTCTCCTTGCACCAAGGCATAACAAGGTGCCTTGAACAGAATGCGCCTCGACTCCTTCACACTGATAGGAAGAATTCCATCATTCAGATAAGCCACCAACCCTGTCATCCAGCTCGGAACTGGATTGACAAAAAACACTTCTCGCTGTGCCTGAAGAGCTATTGAAGGATACTCTTGGAACTCCATCAGAATAGCCTTAGGCTCGTCAGCCTGCACCATGGAAGCTAGATATGCCAAAGCGTCAGCATGCCTGTTCTTATCTCTCCGGGTGTGCCTGATCTCCACAACGGTGAATGCTTCACACTGCGAACGAACGAGAGTAGCATACTGCTTCATCCGGTCGTCCTTGCAGTCATAAACACCATTCACCTGATTCACTACGAGCTGTGAATCACAAAACACTCTCAACATGGAGATTTGCAGCTCTCGAGCACTCTGCAACCCAAGCAGTAAGGCTTCGTACTCAGCTTCATTGTTGGAGGCAGTGAACCCAAGGCGCGACATCTTCTGCACTTTGATGTTCTCCGGACTTATAAGCACAACGCCCAGTCCTGAACCACTAAAATTAGAAGATCCGTCCACGTACAATAACCAATCATTCCACTCTGATGACTCGGCCCCATCCACAACGACATCTCCGTTGTCAACTTCAATAGGAAGTTCCCGAAGATCAACAACCACCTTCTCTGCTTCCTCCTCCACAGGGAAATCAGAAAGAAAACCTGCCATTGCTTGCCCCTTTTCTGAACTCCTAGCCCGAAACTGAATATCGAACTCACTCAGAGCCACAGCCCACTTCGACATCCTCCCCGCCAGCTCGGGTCGTCCCAGCATGACTTTCAAGGGATACGTTGTGATGACAACGATAGAATGAGCATGAAAGTAAGGACGAAGCTTTTCCGCAGAAAAGACAAGAGCTAGACATACTTTCTCGAGCTTGCTATAATTGCACTCCGCCTTGAGAAATGTTTTGCTGATGAAATAAACAGGTTTCTCCACACCATCACAACTCCTGACCAGGACGGAACCAAGGGCTTGCTCTGAAACAGATAGATAAAGATATATGATTTCACCTGGCTCAGGTACCGAAAGGATAGGAGCTGAGCCTAAATATTCCTTCAAGGCAAGGAAAGCTCGAGAACACTCTGGAGTCCACACAAAAATGGAGTCTTTTCTCAGCAACTTGAAAAGAGGTTTGCAACGATCGGATGACTTGGAGATAAACCGATTGAGTGCAGCAATCCGGCCTGTCAGCTTCTGGATCTCCTTCTTCGACTTAGGCTCTAGCATGTCCAGCAAAGCACGGATCTGAGCTGGATTTGCCTCAATCCCCCGCTGACTCACAAGATAACCCAAAAATTTTCCTGAGGTAACTCCGAAGGTGCACTTCTCTGGGTTGATCTTTAGATTGAAAGATCGCAGAACAGAGAAAGGCTCAGCAAGGTCCGTCACCAGAGTACCTCGTACTCGACTCTTCACAACGATATCATTGTTCTAAACTTCAACCGTCTTGCCAAGAAGTGACCCAAACATGAGATTCATAAGATGTTGATAGGTGGCACCTACATTCTTCAAGCCAAAAGGCATCACTCGATAACAGAACAAGCCCCGTTTCGTTATGAAGGTGGTCTTCTCTCGGTCTGCTTCCGCCAGGAAGATCTGGTTATAGCCTGAATAACCATCCATGAAGGATAACATCTCGTGGCCAGCAGTGGCGTTGATGAGCCTGTCTATCCTTGGCATGGGAAAAAAGTCTTTGGGGCAGGCCTTATTGACACCAGTGAAGTCAATACAAACTCTCACCTTCCCGTTCTTCTTAGGCACAGCCACAACATTGGCAATCCAATCAGGGTACTGCACCTCCTAAATGAACCCGAACTGAATCAGCTTGTCAATCTCCTCGTTCACTGCATCATGATAAGATGGAGCAAGCCTCCGAGGTTTCTGCTTCACTGGAGGGATAGCAGGATCAACATTGAGGTGATGACAGATAACACTAGGATCGATGCCAGTCATGTCTTTGTCAGACCATGCAAAGACATCAAAGTTCTGCCTAAGGAAACTCAGCAACTTGAGCTCTTCCTCCGCTGTCAAGCTCGTCCCGACCTGCAACACCTTTGGCTCTTCTTCCGTTCCCAAATTGACAGCTCTCGTGAGCTCAACGGAAGGTCTGCACAACGAGGTTTCCGAGCTCTCTTCCACAACGGGAACGATCTGTAACTGCTATGGAGGCACAACGGAAGCAGGAAAATCGCACTTCTGCGATGACAACTGATCACCCTTGATATCCTGAGGCCCGTCCTGCGTTGGATATTTCAATACCTAATAGTACGAGGATGGAACAGCCTTCATCTCATGGGTCCACCAACGACCCAAGATGGCATTGTAAGGCGATGGCGCATCCAGAACAGAGAACTTGGTCTGAAGGACAACGGGTCCAGCCACAATGGGTAAGACAACGTCGCCTACAGGCTTCATCGAGCTGCCATCAAATCCGAACAGTGGAGTCTGAGCAGGGATGAGAACGGAAGGATCCAGCTTCATCTGGGTGAAAGCATGAAGATACAAGATGTCTGCTCCACTCCCGGAATCCACGAGCACTCTCTTGATGTCGAAATCTCCTATTCTCATGGTGAGAACAAGAGCATCATAATGAGGTCGGATTACTGCTGCCAGATCACGATCAGTGAAAGTAAGTGCCTGCTCAACGCTTCGGCTAGGCACTTGCACCTCATGATGAAGCTGGCCACTCGAAGTACGCCTGATCCTGCATTGACCTCATGATGAAGCTGGATCCTTCCGTTCTCATCCCTGCTCAGACTCCACTGTTCGGATTTGATGGCAGCTCGATGAAGCCTGTAGGCGACGTTGTCTTACCCGTTGTGGCTGGACCCGTTGTCCTTCAGACCAGGTTCTCCGTTCTAGATGCGCCATCGCCTTACAATGCCATCTTGGGTCGTTGGTGAACCTATGAGATGAAGGTTGTTCCGTCCTCGTACTATCAAGTGTTGAAATATCCAACGCAGGACGGGCCTCAGGAGATCAAGGGTGATCAGTTGGCATCGCAGAAGTGCGATTTTCCTGCTTCCGTTGTGCCTCCATAGTAGTTACAGGTCGTTCCCGTTGTAGAAGAGAGCTTGGAAACCTCGTTGTGCAGACCTTCCGTTGAGCCCACGAGAGCTGTCAATTTGGGAACGGAAGAAGAGCCAAAGGTGTTGCAGGTCGGGACGAGCTTGACAGCGGAGGAAGAGCTCGAGTTGCTGAGTTTCCTTAGGTAGAACCTTAATGTCTTTGCATGGTCTCACAAAGACATGACTGGCATCGATCCGAGTGTTATCTGTCATCACCTCAATGTTGATCCTGCTATCCCTCCAGTGAAGCAGAAACCTCGGAGGCTTGCTCCAGCTTATCATGATGCAGTGAACGAGGAGATTGACAAGCTGATTCAGTTCGGGTTCATTCAGGAGGTGCAGTACCCTGATTGGATAGCCAATGTTGTGGCTGTGCCTAAGAAGAACGGGAAGGTGAGAGTTTGTATTGACTTCACTAGTGTCAATAAGGCCTGCAAAAGGTCGCCGCTCACTGGGCTGCACGCTTCTCTCATGCTGTACTTGAGGCTGCACCTGGTGTGGCTGATACTGTTGCCTCGCCTGCTGCTGATCATTAGGACGTCTCTCCGTCCTACTCTGCTGCTGATTAAAATTTCCTTCAAGCGAACGCCGAACCGGCTGATCCCGCTGAGTCACATAGACTACTCTCTCCTTCTGCTTCCTTGGTGGTGAGTCATTAGATGATGAAGACTCGTACCTCTGCTTCTTCTCCTTCCTCTTCGAAGATCGGTGTGTCCTCTCTACGACATCCACCACTCTCGTCCTGGGCTTCGGCACAACGGATACGTCCTCCTCATACCTTCCGTACTTGGTGGCACGAACCATCATCTCGTCCATTTTGACAGGATAGTCAAGAGGCAAGGACTTATAGAGCTCGGAATGCCCAGGGATAGCATTCTTGAAAGCAGCGATACAGCTCCCTTCGTCGACCTTATCGATGTTGTGGACTTCATCAGTGAAACGCGAAATAAAGTCCGTCAAGGATTCAACCGGCTTCATCCTCAAAGAGAAGAGAGTATCTGCACCTGCTTTCTTCTTTTTATTGATAATGAAACGATCAATAAAAGCTGACCTGAGCTCTGAGAAATTACTGATGGAACCAGAAGGCAAGTTCCGAAACCACTTAGACGCTGCCCCAGACAGGCTGTTGGGGAAAGCTTTGCAATACAGGTCATTATCTGGATTGCGAACAGCCATCGCATGTTTGAAATCAAACAAATGCTCCTCTGGATCCGTCCTTCCAGTGTACATGGGGAAGATCGGAGTTATAAACTTGGAAGAAGTATATGACTGATTGATGGCGTCTGTGAAAGGAGAGTTCTCAACGTTGTCCTTTGCTGACTGAGCAAAGTGGTCAGGAATCCCTCCCTTCATGCTCTTAACACGAGCACCGATCAAAGCCTCCACCTCCTTGGCAGTCACCCAAGTCTTCTGGGCGTCTGCATCTCCGGTACCCCCTCTCAAGTCTTCTCGCCCTGCCCCTTCTCGCAAATCCACACGATCTGAAGGAATACTCTGCTCTGCCCGAACCTGAGGCTGCCTTTCATCCCCTTCAGTAGGAAGAAGCACAAACCTGGTTTCACGGTTCTCCGGTGCAGAAGGAGAAGAAGAGATGTTAAGCTGACATCTCACGGAAGACCTCTGCAGTGGCACCTCATCCACCTCGAGCCTGCTATGCTCGAACGCCTCCAGCCTCTCCTGCATCAACTGCTGCTGCCTGGTGATCTGATCCAGAGTAGACTGCTGCCTTTGCAACATCGCCAAAATGCGATCAGAAACAGAAAGCTCAACAGGAGGAGGCACGGTCCTCTCTGGTTGTCCAGAAGAAGGACTGATCCCAGGGATGTGCACGACAGAAGGTACAAAAGGAGTGGCCTGAGGAGTTTGATCCTCACGCCCGAACACCAATAACTGATCAGCCATGATCACAAAGAGCAAAGGGGGGTTCGTTTATTATTTCCCACAGACGGTGCCAATTTTGAGGGGGATAAATACCGGAAAGGACACGCGTCAGCTACAGCTCCACACACGCTCTGGTTTATCGGTAGAAGGTTGGAGTGGAGGGTGTGACACCCTGACCTGTACTCCGATGGTAAAGTAAGTAGATGTAGAAGATGATGAACAGTAAACTCTGAAATAGGCACTGAAAGTTATGCAAGATTCTGGGAAGCACTGAACAAGTATCCTCTGAAGTACGGCCAAAAAACGTGATCTCCAGTACTAAAAATCACGGGGTATTTATAGGGTAAGGTTGGTATGGCCATCGATGACCATGGATGGCCATAGATGTCCATACCACGTGTTTTGCACTCATTGCTAAATATGTCAGACATATCTGCCGCCGGTTGCATCACACGTGAGAGCCTCCTATGAGTCCAGTCGGACGGGATCGGACAGTACGCAGAAGTGACCAGCATTAAATGCCAAGACAGTGCTTTCGGCACAAAACAGCGCTTTCGACACACATGTCAGAATTATGGATCGCCTCCTGGTCACTTCCTCCTATGAGTCAGTCTTGTTGTTGACTCGAGCTCGGTTACGGTGTAGATGTCTTAAAATACAGCCAGGACATCGTTGTCGGTGAGACAACGGGCTCGTTGTTCATGTAACGACAAAAACGTTGTCAAGAGTACAACGGTTACGTTGTGCTTCAGACAACGAGCACGTTGTCAAGTCACAACGGAAACGTTGTTCTACAAGAGAACCAAGACGTCGTAATGCGCACAACGCGAACGTTGTGCATCAGACAACGTGTGATCCCTCTATTTTAAGCACGTGACCCCAACTCGTGTCCACGTGTCACTTTCGTGACAAAACAACAAAAACGAGCTCGTTCTCCAACGCTAAGTTGATCTTACGAATTTTATCCGTTACAATTGTCGAGTTGCAGAACATCAACTGAGTGAGCTACGCACTCTAAATTTTGGGACCTTTTTCAATGATCTGTTTATTATTAATATTAATCTTTGTAGCATTGAAATAGTAAGACAATAAGCTAAATTCTGTTACTGCATTGATAAAATGGGAAAAAACAAGGTTAAGAAGAACCCATGTATGTCTTCACCTTTCTTCAACTCTTCAATGAGTACCGAAAAAAAAAACTCTTCAATGAGTAGCAATGGACTGGATTTGCTCCTTCTGTAATCGGTTAATTTCAGTTGAATCCTAAAAATGACAATCAAGAGATAACTCGTATCATATTTCTATTTGAATCATGTCATATGTGCTTTGTCATTTCATTCATTGATCAAGCAGGCCAAGTATGTTTCCCTTAGGCTCTACTTAGAGGGCATCATTTATATATAAAGTTCGTATATTGGTGGGCAAATCAACGTTTACCCCAAGGGGTAAGATGTTTTCCTTAGGCTTTACTTACACTACCCAAGCCATCATCTTATTGAACGATTCATTAGGATTAATCTGCTTGCACTATAAATAAATTTTTTGTTGTTGGTATTTTAGGGATAATTTGGATATTTAAAATATTTAATCCCTTCATCTTTACTATTATAATGGGAGAGGCAGGCGTAGCCTGAATTTTTTGAAATTCCTAAACTACCCTTTGATAAAACAAAACTTTAATTTAATGTTTCACTTTAATTCCCAAACTACCCTCATCTATATATTTAAAGAATAGATTCACACACAATCACGAGTTCAATTGCACCCGCGAGTTAACAAGTGTCCCTTTTAACTCCTATTAACTGTGGTTAACTCCTTCCCCTCGCTCTCACATGCATTGCATGTCCCACCCGCTAGTGTTAATAATAGCAAACTAATGGAAGAGGGAATATACTACTGACCATTGAAGTTGAGGGGAGGACACTGTAATTTTTGAAACAAGAGGGGAGGTTTTTGTAATTATACCATACCTCAAGGGAGGTCACTATAATTTACTCTTTATTTTATAACAATAATTGGACTTAAAACCAAATAAAACATAGCCGCAGAACATCTAGAGTCAATCATAAAAACTCTTCATGTCCCAATTTGTTCAGATCTCTAAAAGTTGGGTTTGATAAATGAATTCTTTTTTAAAGAAGACAATTGTGTGTCATTTTAAGAATAAAAGTACCTACCCTGTCTGCGTGAGTGGTAGGGGTGTGGCCTTCCATGGAGGAGGTTTGAGGATCTAATCCCACCTGGGTAAGAGTTGCAACAGCTCCAATGCCCAAGTTAACTTTTGACCGCCTGACTCTACTAATATAGGTAAATGATATTTCTCGTATAAAAAAACAAAGAATGGAGTCATGAATGAGGTCATTACCTATTCCAATCGAGGGATACAACCCAAGTTCAAGTCTTGGGAGAGACTTGTGATGGTTGATATACCGCACTAGCCCACTCTAAGAGTAATCTAGTACCGCATAGCCGGGCTGTGGTTGAGACTAAACGCCCAGTGAGGGCCACCAAAAAAAAATCATACCAACCCAGTGATGGTATATATTTGTTCTTTTGTAGATCTGAGGAACAAAATAATCCGACGGTTCACAAGTTCGTTCACATAGCTCGTTGAGTTTGATCAAGATTTTCCGAATCCCAATCAATATCTCATGTTGTAATCAAATTATTGTGTTTGATTAAGTGGACTAATAGATTGAGTAATGCCAGTCCAGTTGCATCTTTCGAAACTCATTGTGGTTCCAGCATGCGTTGCTATTTTTTTATCTTTAGAATTGTTTGACGTCTTAATTTTTTCTTTGAAAAATATATTTTTTAACTTATTGAAGAATTAGCGACAAATGCCTCACCCACTACAAGAGTTTGAAAACATTTCAAAATCTGAGAGCTAGCACTCATAGACATTTTAAACTTTATTGACAATCCACCAAAAAAGGGTTGAGATCGCAAGTGGAGCTCGCATTAAAAAAATGCAACAAAAATAGGAGATTGGATCACATCCCGTTGCACAGGTCAACACATCTCCCTTTTTACCCTTACTAACTGTGGTTAAGATTTACTAACCCTTAGAGTTCAACAGTATATATAAAAACAATTCAAATATTTTTTTCTAAAAACCAATGTTATATTGTTGAACCCCATGGATTAGTGAATTTAACTACAATTAATAGGAGTTTAAAGGGATATGTGTTGACTTGTGGGTTGAGTCGGCGGTGATCCGATCTAAAAAAATAGAGGTAGATAGGATTGCACTCAAGCCAAGCTAGCTTGGCGGCTTGACTCAGCTCAAACTCAAAATTGACATTTTAGGCTCAAACGCATCAAGCCAAGCCTTCATTTAAGCTCGAATGTTTAAACAAGTCATGCTCAAGCCAGACTCTGTTTGATTTGGCTCGGTTCAAAGCTTGGCTCGTTTAGGGCTTGGTTTGGCTTGAGCTCATCTCAGTTCGATTATATCAAAGCTCATCTCAAATTGATTATATATTAAAAAAAAAAATGATCAGCTGGGAGAAGGGATCGGCAATTGTTGTTGTGAAGGTATTAAACCTTCAAGAACATAGAGGTTCCAAGAGTTTTTCATAGCTGAATGCAAAGCCTTGAAAAATATTCGGCACCGTAATCTCCTAAAGATCATAACAGCCTGCTCTAGTTTGGATTATAAAGGGAGTGACTTGGCTCTCGTTTTTGAGTTCATGTCCAATGGCAACCTAGACCAATGGTTGCATCCAAGAGCGCATGAACACCATCATTTCAAGAGTTTGAAACTTATCTACAGATTGAATATAGTCATTGATGTTGCTTCAGCATTGGATTATCTCCATCACCATTACCACACGCCAATCGCTCATTGTGATCTAAAGCCGAGCAATGTCCTTCTTGATGAAGATATGACTGCCCATGTCGGCGACTTCGGGTTAGCCAGGTTCCTGTTTGAAACATCAAAAGGATTCCTCAAAAAATCAAACCATCTCGATTGGGGTGAAGGAATCAATTGGATATGTTCCTCCAGTACGAATTTCATCCAAATTGTTTACTCTTAATATTTGAAATTTTACTTGTTGAATTATTATAACAGGTGGGCTGTCCTGTTGAAATATTATCGAGTCAATCTACACAAGTAACCTGACGTTGTCTGAAGTAAAAATGTTTGAGAAAGTGTGGATTCCCTAGGAGGATTGAGGATGACGCACCCTACTGTTTACCTTTTGTAGGGTATAGCCAGAAATCAGACCTTTCTCCCAACTGTTAAATTTTGTCCGAGCTTTTCGAGTAAGGTTGGATGGTTAGCACCTTCCATTAGTTTGTTGTTTAGGCTATAACATATCCAAGGTATGGCTGACTGATAGAACTATTTAGATCAATGTTATCATAACCGGACCGGTCATTGAACCGGCTGAGTGGCCGGTTCCCGGTTTGACCGGCCCGGTTCAACCGTGTCCTTTCTTATTAAAAAAATAAAAAAAAATCATTTTTATTTGGTTCTAGCCAGTTCTCAACCTGACCACCGGTTCAACCGGCCAGTTCTTCCGGTTTTGGCAAAAATGGCCGGTTTTTAAACATGTCCAGTTTTGGGGAATTTTGGAACCGCTGAGTGGACCGGTTCCCGGTTTTTCTAGTTCGATCAGCTGGTCCAGTCCGGTACAACAACAGTGATTTAGATCAAAGTGTCTGTGTCAAGTTGCATATGGTTGTGGGGGTGCGAGAAGCACCGGTGCCAACACTTGAAATGAATTCAAAGTAGAAGGAAAAAAGTAATCCCCCCCCCCCTGCTTGCATGGTGCAGGGGAGGGTCCGGATCAACATTTTGATGTACCCTATCTAATAATCTCTTAATTGGAAGTTGACCTGATTGGATAACCCTAATTGTCCAATCTATCACATTCTTCTTGAGGGTCAACAAGTATGAACAACAATAACCCAATTGCTTTATGTTTTCTTAATGTCTAAAGTCTAAACTGTAAGCATATTCACTCTATATCCAAATGAAAGTAGATTAATGAATTGCAGAGTATGGCATGGGAGGCCAAGTATCCCTACTTGGCGATGTGTACAGCTATGGAATACTCTTGTTGGTGATGTTTATAGGAAAAAGACCCACTGACATGTTCAGAGATGGCCTAAGCATCCATCAGTACATTGTAATGGTTTTGCCTGAACAGCTGATGGACATAGTAGACCCATCACTGCCCTTGGAAGTAGAAGACGAGGAAGTGGAAGATGAAGAAGAAATGGCAATAATCAGCGAGGATGGGAATCACCGAAGAAATGTTAGAAGTAGAACAAAGGAATGTTTACTTTCAGTGATTACAATTGGTCTTTCATGGTCTACAACATCAGCAAAAGACCGAATGATGATGGGCGACATTAACAAAATGAATGGGATTAGAGACTCAGTTCTTAGGTTTCAGGATAGGAACTAAGAAGGATGATATAGGGCTAGGATTTTAGATGTGCAACTTAATAAATTAGTATCTTCTATTTGATAAAATCAGGGTTGTTGTATTATGTGATAAGAAAATGCCCGAGTTTTTTCAAATTTTGAATTATATATCAAATATGATCAATATATTAGAGATTTCATTGATCTTGGAGGTTTAAAACGTCTCCTGAATGTGATTGGGTCCAGCTTCATGCATGCATTCAACATCATTGCATGTTCTCCCGAATGTTTACAGGGTCCAGTTCAACCACAAATGGCCTCCAAATATTTTTGAGAACATAAATGAATACCAACAATACTCATGCTGTTTCACTTCTCCTCTACCAATAATGTTGTTCCCCTCCATGCCCTACACAGTATCCTGTGGGTGTAGCCATAAATTTGTAAAATGAAATCCTTGATGGAGAGGGTAATTTAAAATACTTGATCAAAATTGGTTATAAAAATGAAAAACCCATAGTGTTGAATGATGAGAAACACAGCCCCTGAGTAAACAAGTTATAGAAAGATCTGATCCAAAGTCCAAACACCCGACATCATCCCCTACACATACTTCACTCCATACTAATCATATGAATCCAGAAGCTCCACCAGACCTCTAAGGCTCTAACAACTGTCTTTCTAGGTCAAATTTCCATGAAAGATAAACTCCACCCTGCATCCCTCCCTCTTTAAGCACAGTCCTCTCTAATGCTTCATATTAAATACGCATCAGACCCATTTTACAAATCTTGCATCCCATCCTGGACCTGCAACCCTTATAGGGCTACCTTTGCACCCGATTCCATTACCATTTACTCCCGATTAACTTGCCCATTATTGGAAAATAACTTCTCTTACCTATTTCATTTACACATCTGCGAGAAGCATTGTATGTAGATTTTTCTTTGAGATAAATAGAATCAAGAGGAAGGTACTTGTTCATCATATTAGTGAAATATCCGGATTGCATTTTGTATTTAAGTATATAACGATGATCATATCCAGTTGAATCATGCTTCCAAATTCCAAATTATAGTTCTTAAATTGAGAACAGTAGCAAGAACTCAGCCCAGAGAAGTCCATACACCTTTTTGCAGTAGAATAATTCTTCAAGAAGTACCACTGCGCAGGAGTTCAGATAGATAATGGCATAATCCTGAATTTCCACCATTGCTGCCACTGACCATGACATACGCGAACGCATCAGAAGAAACCCTAACCATTCTCGCCCTCGCCCTCTACAGAATCACAGATGCCAATTATCCGCGCAATCGAACTAATAACTAAACAACGGAATCCAAAGCGCGTCAAAGGAGATTGTTCCTAGTTCCTACAACAGAGAGTGGAAGCAGAACGTAGACGACTTGTTTGGCGTAATGCCTCAACACCAAAAGAGTTTGAAAACAAACGTTCCGTTCACTATCAGTGGGACTACTAGGGTTTTGAAGAGAGGTGAGAAGGGAAGCTGCTTCAATAGAATTCACACAACTAATGTCAAATCTGATAAATGTGTATTCCCCTTCGCTAAGGCCTCGGATTGTCTCTGGCGAAGCCAAAAAGGGTTTTTCTCGGTCCCATAAAATAGGGGACAAGTGGTGGATAACTCAAAATCATGGGGCCATGATTTTGATTTCTTCACGCTTAATAAGACATGTGGCGATGAGTGCGTGAGAACAAGGGGAGAGAGATATCAACCGAGGAAAAGTCAACATTATGGGGAGAAATTGAAATGACTTCTCCTCATTTTAATGCCAACTGTTGCACAATGTATGGAACCCCGAGAGCCCTTTCTGGCGCCAGAGACAATCCGAGACCCTTCTTTAATGACAACCATGTGAAACGGAATGGGATTTGGTCTGGCCCTCGCCGGACCAAAACCGTGTAGCCCATGCTCGAGGCCCCTATGTGTTCCTTTTAACACCTATTAATTGTGGTTAAGATTCACTCACCCCTAAGGTTTATAATCTAACATTGCTTTTGAGAAAGAAACATTTTAAAAAGTTAACCTTAGAAATTAATTTTTTTTAACTAGAGTTAAAAGAGGGCTTACGATCTTGGGTAAAATGTCATGGATGTAACAACTACTAGGGAAATAGATAGCGGACAGTCCTCATTGGTCTACACCCCTTTTTTTAACACCCACTAATTATGGTTAAAAATCCCTCACTTCTAAAGTTTATGGATCTAACTTTGGTTTTTAGAAAAATAAAATATTAACCTTAATTTAATTAAGTTTAACCTTACTTTAAAAGCGGTTAAACTAACATGTGGGCAGACATTCAACTACATAGCAGAATGAGCTGAGCTGTTCGAACCGCTAATCGCTATTCCAACTACACTAGTCTCTAATATTTGCTACTACAAGAAAATAATTTTTATGTAACCAACATTCGTTCCTCATGTCCTTTTTAACTATGGTTAACTTAATTAAATTAAGGTTAATTTTTTTCTAAAACCAAGAGGATGAACCTTAAGGGTGAGTAAATCCTAACCACAATTAAAAAGAGGGGCATGGATAGGGGTGTATTCGAGACGGGCTTGGCCCTTCTCGGCTCGGTTTGAAATTTTTTCATCTATGCTCGACCATATGTAGTTCGAAAGGCTTGACTCGAATTTGCTCGGCTTGGCTTGAGCTCGGATTGATTTATAAAAAAAAATATTTTTATTATATATACAAAAATATATAATAATTAAATTATTTATAGCTCGAGCCGAACCGAGTCTCAATTGGGCCGAGCTAAATGAAATAGGCCTTAGCTCAAGCTCAACTTGAATATATTTTCAAACTCAAAAAATAACTCGGCTTAACTCGATCGAACCTGTTTTGCGAGCTGCACAACTTGATCGGGGCAAGGCAAGGCGAGCTGACCCGAACTTCGAGCTAGCTCGATTTGGATACACCCCTAGGTATGGACCAACGATGACCGACAGTCAGCTACATAGTCGTGTGTGCTGTCTACTTTCTATTTCCCTTTTATATTACATCTGAGTTCCTCTCTTAAAACTAAAAGTTCTGATTAGAGGACCCCAACACATTGGGAATAGAATAAAGGTTAAAACAAAATAATAATCTCACTTCCACATGTGTTAATATGCAATTCGGCGGTCCGCTTGGAAGAGGACCCTATGGTCCAACCAGACTTGAGCTCGATTCAAGCTCGGCTCGAATATTGGCTCGGCTTAAGCTCAAGCTCGCTTGATTGATCAAAAACCTATTTTAAATAATAATAATATTATTATAATATATTATTTTTATTACTCTATATAATATTTCGAGCCGAGCCGAATCGAGTCTCAACAGAGCTGAGCCGATTGAAACAAGTCTTAGCTTGAACTTTGTTTGAACACATTTCAATCTTCAGGCTCGTTCAATCGAGATAAAAATTCAAGCTTGAACTCGACTTGATCAGGTTGAGTTGGCTCAATTTGGATACCCCTATTGATTGTGGTTAAGATTCACTAACCCTTAGGGTTCAACAATCTAACTTTGGTTTTTAGAAAAAAAAATTAACCATAGGGGTTAAAAGGGACACCTATTGACATGTCGGTGCGATTGAACTTCAGGAGTTCAATTGTGATTGGATATGTTTCGATCTCCTTTCTCACGCGTGGCCCATTGTTACAATTTTAGAAGACTTGTAATCCCCTACGGTTATAACTCGGGGAGTCCGGTTACGTCCCTGAGATCACCACGTGTCTCTTTTGACAGCCCTTAACTGTGGTTAAGACTTACTCACATATCCTTGGTTTTTTTTAAAAATATATCAAAAAAATTCATCTGAATTTTAATCAGGATTAAAAAAATTAAATTTTTTTTCTAGAAACCAAGGATAGATTGGTGAACCCTGAGAGTGGATGAATCTTAACCACAGTTAAGGGGTATCCAAAAGGACATGTGGTGATCTCAGGGTGTAACCAGACTCCCCAGAGTGGTTTTAACCAAAGGGGATTACAAGTTTACAATGAATTGGAATCAGTCTAGGGATACTCCCAAATATACTCCAAAATCCTAACAGTTTATTTCAATTATTGAACAGTTAGGATTAGACTTGATGTGACATTAGAAAAGATAAAATAAGTCAACTCAAATCCTAACCTTTAATGATTGGTTATATACGATTAGGATTAAGGAATAGATTTGGTAGTATATTTGAGAGTACCCATAGACGGACTCAATGAATTGTCATATGTAAACAAATTAAGATTGAATTATAGCCGATCGTGATTGAATTCAATGAGAGTTCAATCGCTCCCATAATCAACACGTGTCCACTTTCACCCCTATTAACCCAACCGTGGTTAAGATTCTTCAATCCTTAATGTTTAATAATCTAACCTTAATTTTTTTAAAAAAATATTAAAAAATTATTTAACTCTAATTATGAAATTTTAATTCTTAAGGTTAATTTTTTTTAGGACTTTCTAGTGAGACCTCTTAGGACGGAGACCAAAGGCCCCACCTGAAATCCCGTTCTCTTAAGAGTACGGTCTCGGTGGTCTCTGCCCCAAGGGGTCTTAGAAGTTTTATCCTTTTTTTTTTTTTTTTTTTTTTTTGTACTTTTTTGATTTTTCAACTAAGGTTAGATTATTGAAAAAGAGTTGGAGAATCTTAACATGTGTTGATGTGTGGGAGCGATTGAACTCTAGCTGAATTAAATCGCGATTGGCTGTGATTCGATCTCAATCAAACTGTATAAAACGAGAACCTCTTGAGTCAATCTCTTCCGAAACCCCAACTCTCTCGACTCTCTCAATATCTCTCTCTGGTATCATCAACGCCTGTGCACCCAACGAACGATTCATGGAGAGCCTTTGGCGAGCCGCGACGGGTGCATCTCCAAAGCCCGAAGACTACGACGGCATCGAGTTCTGGTCGAACCCCGAGCGCACCGGCTGGCTAACAAAACAGGGCGAGTACATCAAGACCTGGCGTCGCCGCTGGTTCGTCCTCAAGCAAGGAAAGCTCCTCTGGTTCAAGGACTCCTACGTGACCCGAGCTTCGAAGCCCCGTGGCGTCATCCCCGTCGACAAATGCCTGACCGTGAAGGGAGCCGAAGACGTCCTCAACAAACAGTTCGCCTTTGAACTCTCGACGAACAGAGAGACCATGTACTTCATCGCCGATTCCGAGAAGGAGAAGGAGGAGTGGATCAACTCGATTGGAAGATCCATCGTTCAGCACTCCCGATCTGTCACCGATTCCGAAGTCGTCGATTACGATAGCAAGCGATGATGAAAGATCAGGTTTATTTTAAGCGAGGTGCGCTCGATCTCGTTTTGCGATCTCGATCCTTTTATGATTTTCGTGTGTATATTAGTTAAGATCGTTTGGTGTTTGATCTTTGTGTGAGGATTCTGTTTTGATGAATTCAGATCTTCAATGTATAGAACTCTGTTTCACATGCATCTACTTATTTTGAAATTGAGGTGTTTTTGTTTAATTTTTGTGTTTTATCTGTCTGGATTTATTACTAGGGTTCCGTGCATCTTTTTATATGAATTTGAGGTGTTATTGATTTTGTTTTTGTGTTTATCTGTCTGGATTGATTACTAGGGTTTTGAAATTTATGATATGTTACTTCATCTGTAATTTTCTTTTGCGGATCTTTGCTAGCTTATTTGAATTCTTCGTATTCTTTGGATTTTGGTTTTGGATAGTTAGGGATGAATTGTTTGTTCACGGTCATGATTCTATACTTTCATTTGTAGTTAAAAGGTCATTATTTATCTGACAATTCTCCTTAATTAATAATCCTATGGATCTTTGCTAGCTTATTTGAATTCTTTGGATTTTGGTTTTGTATAGTTAGGGATGAATTGTTTGTTCACGGTCATGATTCTATACTTTCATTTGTAGTTAAAAGGTCATTATTTATCTGACAATTCTCCTTAATTAATAATCCTATATTATATTTTTTTTCATATCTTATCTGACAATTTTCCTATTTATTTCCGAATTTTGCCATTTTTCCCGAAATTTTTCCTTGGCAAATAATTCCCAAACTTCCACTTGGTAACTATGCCTTCCTTGGTGGAGTGCAAAAGTGTCTTATATACATACATCTCGGTAATGGTGATCACCCTTTAGTCAATCTAATTTACTTGGGCTGACTCTGTGTTTTTTACTTTTTTTTATACAATAACTCTAGTTAAGAGATATGATGGCAATCCGGTATTGGCTTTCTCTAGACAACTCCGTAATGGTGATCATCCTTTAGTCAATCTAATTGGCTTGGGCGACTTCTGTGTTTTTTTTTTTATACAATAATTCTAGTTAAGAGATATCATGGCAATCCGGTATTGGCTTTCTCTAGATAGTAGTGTAAAAGAGTTTCATGGCATAATGTAATGTCTTGATACACATTTGGCAACTAAATTTTTTGGGTTGGGAATTTTTTTTTTTTCTCAAAGCTCTGATTTTCCAAGTTCATGCTTTATGGGAGCTTATAGATTTCAGCTCCATCTAGAAATAAATGGTCATGAATACATTCCAATGAATGAGTTTGTAATGCTACGAAGTTATGAAACAAGATAAAACACTGTGCTGCCTATTATTATCGTTTACCCTCTTACACGCTATGCCACTTGGTAAATTTATTTTATTCTATTTCTTCCAATTATGTGGCATGTTTAACAAAAGAAAACAAAAGCTTGAGATATGCAATATGGTCCTTATGTACAGTATGGGTTGCAAGAAGCAAAAATCTAATATCTTTGCTCATTTAATTTTTAGGAGGAGGAGATTTACAATCATCGAAGTAATTGATAATGTTTCAATTTTCTCTAGGAGGCATTACCCTTAAAAAGACGTCGTCCATGATTACATGCATTTCTGTGACGACGCCTTTCATGCTCATTCTTTTTCTTGGAGTCCGCGTAGAACATGAAAGCCCGATTCTAATAATAGAAGCCAAACAATCCTTCATCTCAGTGTTCATTCTGCTATAAGTTTTTCCACGATCTGCAGCTATGACTTTTTTGTTCTCTAAGAGTAGTAGTGGATCCACACTCTCCACTATTCTATCGGGCAAAGCCATCTTAGCAAATTTATGCAGGGTTAAACCATCCGTGAACATGTCATCTGTAGGTTTCCTTCCTGTAAACATCTGACATCTCCAATAAAAGAACTCCATAGCTGTATACATCCCCATATGTAGACACTATGCCACCAATTCCAAACTCTGCAAGTGACACATCACATATTAATAAGAAAAATGTAGATATTATTTTGAGTGGCAAAGGAATTATTACAGAAATTGTTTGTTTGAAAGAGTATGGAAAGTTATTTCAATATATAAAGGCTAGAACCAACTGTGAAACATATTAGTCAAAATGTTACCTAGGCAATGCCCAGACCACCTTCTCACCTAGCTAGGACGCCTAATGCCTATTCATAACTTAGGCGGACAGTAAAATTTTAACTGAAGAAAGTAATTTTGGTCGCTTAAGAAATGCCTTGCCTAGGGATGCCCCTATCACCAAGGCACTGCTTGGATGCTTTGACTACACACTACTATGAAAATCAATAATACCTGTCTTGACATTGTAAGCCCCTCTTGTATGCAGATCTCATATTAGACAAACACAGGGCATGTAAGTAATATAAAATGGCTAATCAAAGAATGTAGATCTAGCTTGAGTGAAAATTTTCTAATGCTTGCCCAGTTGGTCAATGAATATAGAAGTTTTACGATTGTATGTTAATTATATCTGACAGAAAGCCCAAAGTCCAATTTTCTTGAAAACATTAGTAGCTGTAGCATTTGGTGCTCTTCTTAACATGTATTTCTTGCATTTTCTACTACTCATACCTATGTACTTGATTTACTTGGAAGTTAAGGCTCTTTCTCTCTCTCTATATATATTAGTTGATTATTTTGATAGATATGTTTTAGTCTACTAAGTCAAGCTTCAGAATGCTGATCAAGCTGCTTAAGATAATCAACATTAGGAAGAAAGAAAAAAAAACCAGGAATGTAAAAGAGCAAGTAAAAGTAGTACCTGGAGCAACATACCCAGCAGTTCCTTTTATCCCAACTGAGCTAGTTTGACTTTGGGAGGATGCACTGGGAGCCTCAAAAAGGAACCTTGCTAATTCAAAATCTCCCGCATGGGCACTCATGTTATCATCAAGAAGAATGTTGCTTGGCTTTAGATCACAATGCACAATTGGTGTTTGGCAATGGTGATGGTGATAATCCAATGCCGATGCAACATCTATGGCTATGTTCAATCTCTGAATGAAGTCCAAATTCCTGGACTTATGTTTGTCTATTTTTGGATGCAACCATTCCTCTATACTCCCATTGGACATGAACTCTAAAACTAGAGCCTTGAAATCATTACCTGTGTAATCCAAACTTGAGCAGGAAGTTATGATCTTGATGAGATTTCGATGTCGGATGTTTCTCAGGGCTTTGCATTCTGCCTTGAAACTTTTGGAAGCTCCTCCTTGTTGAAGGTTGAGTACTTTAACTGCAACAACCATTTTCTCATGATCCAGTAGTCCTTTATATACTGAACTATATCTTCCCTCACCAATCAAATTAGCTGAAGAGAACCCATTAGTTGATTCAAGGAGCTCTCGATAAGAAACCTTTAAATGTCTATTCATTGGGGAAGATGTGGAAGAAAGTTGTTTCTTTCCCGACTTTCTTTTACAATAAAAAATAACCAAAATACATAGTAGCAGAACTAGACATAGAACCACACTTACAATTGGGATTATTATTTTGAGAGCTGGAGAGGTTCTGGCTGGCTTAGAGGTTTCAATGTAACATACGGGCAACTGTAGTTTTGTGATTCCTCCACAGAGCTTATTGTTTCCGAGTAATGAAATTGCACTCACATTTCTAAAGACCCCTTCTTTTGGTACTTCGCCTTAAGATTGTTGAAAGAAAGATTTAGTTTATTTAGAAATAGAAACGTCTGTAAATATCTTGGTATCTCTCTGGACAAATTATTGCTTGAAAGATCTAAGTCTTCAATGCCTCGTAAATTATTCAAAGATTGTGGGAGGGTTCCATGAAAGAAGTTTTCCTCCAAGTGAAGGTATACCAAGCTCAGGCAACTACCCAGTGTGTCAGGAATCTCACCCGACAATTTGTTCTTAGATACATCCAGTCTCGCAAGGTTTTCCAAGTTACCTACTTGCAGTGGTAGGGAACCAACCAATGAATTATGAGCTAAGTTAAGAGAAATTGATAGTGAGGAAAGCTCCATAACTTGTCTGGGTATGGTGCCACTGAGGTTATTTTTGGATAATTGCAGTATTTGCAGATGGAGACACTTACCAAGAGATGCAGGTATGCTTCCCCACAGACCATTTCCTCCTAAATACAGTTCGTTTAACAAACTGATGTTGCCTAAGGAAGTTGGAATTTGCCCCGAGAGTCTGTTTCCAGACATGGCTAACACTTGCAGCTTTTGGAGCTTCCCAATCGAAACTGGAATGGTACCTGTGTAGAAGTTGATCTCGAAACCCAACACAGTTAAGTTGACAAGGTTCTCAATCCCAGGAGGGATGGTCCCAGATATCTTGTTTCCTCCTGTTGATAGTACTTGGAGATGGGTTGAGAGATTGGCAATACTGTAGGGTAGCATACCTCTGAAAGAATTGTCATGTATTCCCAATACCTCCAGGCTGCTGCAGTTGGTCAAAGAACTGAGGAAGGCTAAGTCATTGGCTTTTGTGCTTCCAAGATGATTATGGCCTAGATTTAATTTTCGGAGACATTGCAGACTCCCCAAATGTTCAGGCACTGATCCACTAAAGTTGTTAATAGTGAAATAAAGTTCTGCAAGTCCTGAAGCATTTGAGATTGAAAATGGGATGGACCCTGTAAATTGGTTTGTTCCCACATAAAGCATTTCTAGGTTAGGAAAAGAGAGACCCAGATCGTGCGGAAGGGTTCAATTCCGAACAATTGATTAGCTGCCACAGAAAATAAATAGATGGATGACAGATTATAGAGGGACGGAGGGATTGTACCAGAAAGCTTGTTTTGAGAGACTTGAAGAAATATTAAGCTTGCAAGCCGGCCAAGATCGGCTGGGAGACATCCAAGAAGATTATTTCTTGCTAGAGAGAGACGAGTGAGAGAGGAAATGTTCCCTAGTGAAGGTGGTATATTCCCTGTAAGGTTGTTGGAAGCAAGACCGAATAGTTCAAGCTTTGGCAGAGAGCTAAGCTCGAGAGGAATTCCCCCTATGAGATTGTTTTCGATTAGATCGAGGAGTTTGAGATCCAAACAGTGTGTCAGATTGGCTGGAATTACCCCATGTAATAAATTTTGACTCAGATTGAGATGTTGCAGCCAGAACAAACGGCCTATTTCTGGTGGAATTTTACCTAGGAAGTTGTTACCTGCAAGATCGATTATCCGAAGGAAGGTAAGGTTGCCTATGGAGGGGGAGAATGACCCTGCCAGCTTCTGCCTCTCCAAGTTCAGGACCGTGACCTTATGATGCTGTCAACTGCATCTACTCACAGAAATGGATTGAATCATTCCACGAAGTCAAGGCTCCGAGAGGATCTCTTGTTATCTGATTCTTGAAGGCAAGCAATGCGAGTCGATCCGTCTCATTTCCGGAATGGGCTGCTGATGCCGACCAGAATGAGTTTATGCTCGAGGGAATGTTAGCTAGGATGATAAATGATCGAAATTTCCCTTCATGTCCGAGAGTTTATGCTCGAGGGAATGTTAGCTAGGATGATAAATGATCGAAATTTCCCTTCATGTCCGAGAGTTTATGCTCGAGGGAATGTTAGCTAGGATGATAAATGATCGAAATTTCCCTTCATGTCCGAGACCTTGTTGAACAGATACGGACTGGTCCAAATCTGAAGAGTAGAAGCTATCCCACAACTTGAGAAACTGAGCTGAGGATTTGTTCAGTAATTCTCAATGGAAGAAAATCAACTGCTGAGTGCTTAAAAGCCCCATTAATTTTTATTTATTACTTAGAAAAACAGGTTAAAACTCGGAACTGAATTTTCTGAGGGTGTGAATCGATTGAGACGGGCATTGACTGGTATGCTTCACATACCAGCCTTCACCTCCAACAAAAGGGTAGGTGTCATATTGGGCAGAAACTTGTTTAAGTAGTCATCTTAAAATAACAAAAATAATATTTAAGGATGAGGGACCTCGTAATATATATAAGGATAAGAAGTCAAGATAGTGATTCCAAAAGTAGACCAGAGCCCATATCAACGAGCTTCTAAGGTGAACTGGCCCTCGGTGGTGGAGTGGCTAACGTTCTTTATCTTTTTAGTGTAGACTCTGGTAAAGAGCCAACCGTTGCCAACCCTTTTTATTTTAAATTTTAATAAATGGTTGCAACATAAGTGTTTACAAACCTTTTCCTTAGGGTCTGTTCTTTTGGCCGAGACTTGTAAGATTCGGCACTTTGCTAGTTTTGTCATTTGACAATATGCATTTTCTTTTGAAATCTTGATGTATTATGCTTCTCATCTCTTAGGTTGCAATTCTTGTAAGATTTCGAAAGCAAGGAAATGTATGATTTCAAATCTGACTTAAACCTCATAATTGTAAGAATTAATCTTTTTAAAAACCTTGACAAAGAGACTCAAATTTCTTGCCAACTAGAATAACAAAGTTGCAAAGACAATTATAATAACGAATTCAAAGTGCCAAGCTTTATAAGTCTCAACAAAAGAACGGACCTTAATGTTGATTAATGAAGATACAATCTCACATTGAGTTTGGATTTGGCCATGGTGAACACCATGGATTTTTTAGTTAGCCATCGAATTGGACTGTCATTTGGTTCTTGAAAAGATACTGAAGACCATGGATTTTATAGTTAGCCATCGAATTGGACTGTCATTTGGTTCTTGAAAAGATACAATCGGCCCGGCCTCCTTCACCACACCTCCCAACAACATGTAGATATCTTCATTTGAGCTTTGGGTCGTGATCATTGTCAGATGCTCACTGGTAAGTTGTGCATGCTTGATATCCATGCTCCAATTTGAGGGGAGTATTGGAATATCTTCATGTCCAACAGTTGTATAATTCAAATCTATTTTATGTATAGCTCACCCTTCAATCAAGGGATTGTAACAATCCATAGCTAAACACCCCATCCCCCTTGCGCCAGTGGTAGGGTGTGGCCTCTTTGTTGAGGGAGGTCCGGCGATCCAATCCCCAAGGTGACGATTCCGCAAGAGTTCCAATCTCCCAAGCTAACCCACTAATCATTGTTCTAATAACTAACCCTAGTTAAATGATACCCTTAAAAAACCAAAAAAGATCATGAAGGTCAAGTGCAACATCTCCTCCATTACTGGGGTTTCAGAAATACAGAGTTGAATTGGGCAATTCGTCCCTCCTTTCCTATCCCTTTTATATTGTTCCCATGCCTTGCAACTGGTGACTTTGCGACGGTTTTGGTCGAAGACCTGAAGTTTGAACCAAATAACGCCGCCTCCATAACTGGATTTTGGGAAAAACACGAAAAACAAACCAGAATAGTTGCATTGGATGATCCAGCCCTCGATGACTATCCCCTTATGTCAGCCCATGCCAGGCAGTGGACGAAGACTTGGACCAAGGAAACAGATATACAACACACCCTAAACCACAAGTTGAGAGCCTTCGCAATGCCAATTGGCTACTCCTTATCAATCTGTTTTTTTTTGGATAATGGACTGATTTCATTACTGAGAATAATTCATTACATCACCCGACGAAGGGGGCACCGTAATCCCACCATTTTCAGAATAAGAGAAGTTTATACTACTTGATAAGGCAATCTGAGCTTGGTAATGGGCTTCTTCATTAGCCTCTCTATGAACAAACTGGAATTTCAGATTAGGAATTTTATCTCTCAACCTCTTAATATCTTCAACCACTGAGATGATTTCCCAGGGAATTTGACAATTTGGTTTCGTTAGAATGTCCACTAAACTCTTGGAGTCGGAATCAATGATGGCATAGTTACACTTACGAGCTATTACTGAAGAAAGACCCAATCTAATTGCCAATGCTTCAGTCAAGATAGCCAAGCCCCCGAGTAATGGGAGAGCCTTGGTATGAATACAGATCTCTTCACTGTTCCTTACTACTAAACCAGCTCCAGCTGCACGAACTGAAGATATAGCTGCACCATCTACATTACTTTTTAACCCCGGAAATGTTGGCTTCCTCCAAATCATGGTATCTTGCTTATTTAGAGTGACCATATGAGAGGTAGAAGATATTCCTCCTGAAAGCTATTCTGTACAAATAAAGTGGGCATAATCCACCACTAGCCTTGGATTGGGGATTACTCCCTTGAAGATGACCTCGTTGCGGAGGTTCCATATACTCCACATGATCAAACAAAATTGAATAGCCAACTCCTTTTTCCCCACAGTGAACTCACGACATCTAGACCACCTTTGCCACCATATTCGAAAAGAGGGAGGAGCTTCCATCGGAGTCCGAATAGATAACTTAGATCCAAACCAGATCAGTCTCGAACAAGGGCACATTAAGAACAAATGGAGAATAGTTTTGACTTCTCTTTTACAAAGAGGGCATACCTCCTCCACCGGAAGATGACACCTTCTTAGATTAACGACCACTGCTAAAGCATTATGACACGATCTCCAGATGAAAAGTTGAATCTTCGGAGGGACTGGTATGTTCCAAATTTGTTTCCAAAATGGATCCCCCTCAACGCCCTGGTGCGAGCTAGTCGAAGGCCTGTCTTGCTGAAGGAGTTGGTAACTAAGGTGAGCCGCAGACTTCACTTTAAAAATCCCATCCTTTGTAAAATGCCATATCAATCGATCCATTGCTCCTTGTTGACTTATACCCAGTTTTTGAATTTCCAAAATTGTTTCTTGAGTGAACAGCCGGTCATGAGATTGAGTACACCATTCTAATCTTCCATGAACCATCAAAGAGGACACCCTCAAATCTGAAATTTGAACACCTGATTTAGGATATGGTTTAAAATTAGGAAGGTTTGGTATCCATGGATCTATCCACACCTTAACCCCTTCTCCGGAACCTATTTGCCATCTCAGCCCTCTCTTTAATAGACCCCTTCCAGCTAACATGCTTCTCCATCCCCATGAAGGACGACCTCCCACTTTAGCTTCAAGGAAGTTTGATTGGCTGAAATAAATAGCCTTCATAATTTTAGCCCAAACAGACGAAGGATTCTTCAACAAGCGCCATCCCTGTTTTGCAAGCAATCCCAAGTTAAAGACATTTAAATTTCTCATGCCCATGCCCCCTTCCGATTTTGGTTTGCATAGCTTGGATCATGATAGTCAGTGAATCTTCCTTTCTCTCGTTTGGTTCCACCAAAACCGAGCAGAAGCAAAATTAATATCTTCAAGTAAGTGCGCCGGGAGTTTAAAACAACTCATAACATACAAAGGAATAACCTGAATCACCGCCCTAATCAAAACGCCTCTCCCTGCTTGAGATAGAATGGAACTCGTCCAACCTTGAATCTTTCCAAGAACTCTCTAGAATATAGTGAAAGACTTGGATTTTAGAACCCCCAAACGTTGTCGGAACTCCCAGATATTTGCCATTTGAGTAGTCATCTTTAATCTGAAGAAAATGCTGAATCTTCCTTTGGAATCTGCTCGGGGTGTTAGCACTCAAGTGAATCCCAGATTTACTATAGTTGATGATCAGAGCATAGGCTTTCCCGAATTTTTCCATAATATGCTTGAAATTATTTGCTTAATCAAAATCAGCCTTTAGAAAATTCAGCATATCATCTGCAAAAAATAGATGTGAAAGAGAAGAAACATGACGAGCAAGTTTAAGACCACTAAAACCGCCCCGTAGAATTTCACCATCTTGGATAGAACTTCCCCCACAAAGTAAAAACAAGTAAGGAGATAGTGGATCTCCTTGATGAAGACCCCTCGATGGTTTAAAATAGCCTGGAGGATGACCGTTAATGATGATTGAATAAGAGACTGATGAAACACATTGCTTGATCCAGTTAATCCACTTTGTACAAAAACCCATTTTTTCCATAATACTAAATAGAAAATTCTATTCAACACTACTGGAAAGCCGATTTTGTAGTTGGCCTTTCTTGGGCCAAACCAGGAAAAAGAAATCGTAAATGAAGATATTGCTAGATGCACGCTACTTTGATGCACAGGCCCAAAAAATAAAATTAAAATTAATAGGGCTCACAAGAACTTGTCATGTCTCATGTTCCTTATCCAGACGTAATCCTCTACAGTTATAACCGGACTCGTGGAGTCCGTTTATGCTTGTAGGTCGCTACGTATCTCTTATGACACCTCTTAACTGTGGTTAAGATTCATAAATATTAATTTTTTTTAAAAACCTGCATAAAATTCTTAACTTTTAGCTAGGGTTAAAGCTTTTTTAATATTTTTTTTCTAAAAATTGAGGATAGGTGGGTGAACCCTAGGGGTGGATGAATCTTAATCATAGTTAAGGGGTATCAAAAGGGACACATGGCGACCTCAGGGGCATAACTGGACTCCCCCGAGTCTGGTTATTAACCGTAGAGAATTACAAGTCTTTTTGTGTAATAGGACGCGTATCAAGGAGAAAGTACGATTGGCACTCCCTCGAATGACCATCTGTGTATATTCTAATTATTTACATATTGATGTATAGGAGTGATTTTGTGTGTGCTAGTGGTTCACCTACACAACAAATTGTAGACAGCCATGATCATCCATACATCATATGCTAATTGAGGTTGAGATTGGAGGGTTATATGCTGGTGTCAAATCAAGATGAATTTGCGACGTTGTACAACTCCAACACACTACTTACCACCAACACCACTACTACAGAAGAAATATGATAGAGAGAACATAAACTAGTAACTGCTATGGTAAGATGTGCCTTTACTTGCTAGTTGCAGACTGTTTTACCTCTCCGAATATTCATATGGCAAGAAACACTTTCTTGATCACAAGCAATTCAGTAAGAACAACTTTCATGTCAGTTCGATCACCCGGGGATATCGCAAACATGCGAATCCAATTCTAAACACAGAAACTAGGCACTCTTGCATTTTACCTCTCATGTTTTTTTGATTTTTGACGTCATTGGTAGTTTCATTAAGTTGCTCTTTTATGAGCAAATATGAGTCCACAATCTCCATCACTTGTTCATGAAAGGCCATCTTAGAGAAACCATGAAGGCTTAGACCATCCTTAAATAGACCATCCTTAAACTGGTGTGATGAGATACACCATGTCTCATTACAATGTTATTTGAATTTGAATTAAAGAGATTAGAAAATATTAAATTAGATTTGATTGAGATTTTCTTCTACTTTAGGAATCGTGAATTATCTATTTAAACTTTTTTTGGGTCCTTGTAAATTATTGAAATCAATTAATATTATTCAGTTTCTTTATGGTATCAGAGTCACCAATCATTTGGTGACCTTTTAGCTATTGTTTTTCTTAGAGAATATCTTATTGTAATAAAGTGAATGAGATACACTGTATCATTATCAATGTATCTCTTCACAATTAGATGATATAAATTAAATTTGAATTTAAGATTTGATTAGATTATGATTATCTTTGAGATCTTTCTATATTAGGAGTCTTGACATGGAACATCTATTTAAACCCTCTATGGGGACATTGTAAATCATTCAAGTTAATCAATAATATTTAGTTTCTTCAACTGATATTAGAGCCACAAATCCTTTGGTGACCTTTTAGCTATTGTTTTTCTCTTTTCAGCAGGTGGTGTCGCCACTGCCCGCTGGGTATAAAATTTTTGATTTTTTTTCTTGAAAATAAAAAATCCCACATTCTCTTTCATACCTCTACAACCCCCCAATTTTTATATTCATATCTTACAATCTCTACTTTTTATTTTTTATTGAAGATCTCTCCAACGAGATTTTTTCCTTAAATTGTGAGTCATACTTCGTATTCTTTAGGGAGGAGATCATATAGCCGATCTAGTGAGTCACTGTCTCTGACAACCTCTAAGATGAGCAAGATGTGATAGTGATGGACTTCATAATTAGGCGGGACCACCAACATGCACGATCAAATGTTTTGGCGACTCAACAAAGATAAAATCATGATTATGGACTTCTTTTTGTAACCAATTGTATGCCTCTTCTCCAAAGGACCATGCAATTGCATGAGGGTGATAAAAAATTGGATATGATAATAAAGTGTGATGATATACATTGTGTCTCATCACAAGGTTATTTGAATTTGAATTAAAGAGATTAAGAAATATTAGATTGGATTTGATTGAGGTTTTTTTTCTACTTTAGGAATCATGAATTATCTATTAAACCATTTGTTGGTCCTTCTAAATTATTCAAGTCATTCGATAATATTTAGTTTCTTTATTACTAACGTCAATCAATAATATTTAATAAACTACTTTAGGCACTCTTGCATTTTACCTCTCACGTCTCTTTGATTTTCAACGTTGTTGGTAGTTTCATTAAGTTGCTTTGAGCAAATATGATTCCGCAATATCCATCACTTGTTCATGCAAGGTAATCTCAGAGAAACCATGAAGGTTTAGGCCATCCTTAAATAGGTCATCGGTTGGTCTCCTTCCTGTAAACATCTCTGATAAGAGGATTCCATAGTTGTACATATCTCTTCGTGTGGACACATCACTGCCAATCCCATACTCTGCAATATATGCATCTTCCTATATTAAAACCAACCTGAAATAATGGGAAAACCATATGCAGGGCAAGGCCCAAACAACATTCTTAAGCTAGACATGGTCCAAACCAAGATTGATCGTGGGTGTGCTTGGTTAGTTGACATGGCCTGATAGTAGGGAATGCTTGAGAGTAGGGCTAGCACACCTCTTGTTGTATTAACGTAAGTGAACTTTTATTTTGGTAGTTATAAGTGAACTTAAAGGCATGAACAATTTTGAAAAGTAAATTTTCCTCAAAATAAGAAACTTAGGAAAATAATAAATGGATGACGTACTTGGAGCAAAATAACTTTAATTACAATTGAACTGCTTTGATCTTTGCCTGAGTTGCTAGTAGCCTTTAATAGAAATTTGGCTAACCCGAAGTCACCCACATGGGCGATCATGTCATTGAGCAAAACATTGCTTGGCTTAAGATCACAATGAACAATACGTGTCTGACAATGGTGATTAAGATAATCCAATGCAGAAGCAACATCAATGGCTATGTTTAATCTTTGATTTAGGGATAGATGTGTTGATTCATGTTGTCCCTCTATGTTTGGATGCGACCGGTTTTCTAGATTCCCATTAGGCCCCATTAGGCATGAACTCAAAAAGTAAAGCTTTAAAATCATTACCCTTGAAGTCCACACTTGAGCAAGAAGTTATGATCTTGAGGAGATTTCGGTGCTGGATTTTTCTCAGGGCTTCACATTCATTGATGAAACTCTTGGAAGCTCCTCGTTGTTGAAGGTTCAATATCTTCACCGCCACCAATTTGTCATCTTGATAAAGAATTCCTTTGTAAACAGATCCAAAACTTCCTGCATCAATCAAATTGGCTGAAGCAAATCCATCAGTCGCTTTGAGGAGTGTCTCATAAGAAATCCTTAAGAATCCATCCTCCAAAGAAGATGTGGAAGAAGACACATTTCTTGGCTTTCTTTTCCAATAAAGCATATAAAATAACAACCCCAAAAAAGCTAAGCAAAGAATCACACCAGTGATTATTAGAACTATAACTTTAAAAAGGGGAACTTCCATGCTTCCTTGGTTCTTAATTAGAACACACCTGTAACTTCAATTTCGTTTGTTTGTTTGTTTTTTTTTTTTTTTTGGTGAAAGGAGGGCGGCACCTCCGAACTTTATTGAAAAAAAACCCTCACTGATGGCGGAGGAAAACCGTATAAACAAAAGAAGAACAAAATCCCATCCAAAGCCCCAAAACATACTTATACCCAACAATCATAAAAACAAAAGAGACGAAACAAACTCCAACCAGCCTATGTACGCAAATACGGTAAACCCAACCTCTCCAAACGGATTATTCCCTTCAACTCCTTCGGAAGCATATCATAAACCTCATACCGTCTACTACACCCTCCCTCTCCACTTCGTGCCAAAAAATCGGCAACCATATTCCCTTCTCTAAATTGGTGAGAAATAGAAAAAGAAAGATCATTAGCTGCGACGAGAAACACTTCCCAGAAATCCCACAAATACCAAACCGTACAACGTTTGGCTTGTACCCAGTCTACCAGAAGTTTAGAATCACATTCAATCTCAACGTGCGTGAAACCTAACTCCGTACACAGCTTTACCCCTTCCGTCAGCGCCCTTAGCTCAGCCTCATTATTAGTACCGTGACCGAAATGTTTCGAAAACGCGGCTAAGAACTGGCCATCACAATCTCGTATGACACCCCCACCCCCTATACTCCCCGGGTTCCCTCTACAGCTACCATCTGTATTCAATTTCACTCTACCTGCCATTGGTTTTCTCCATTTGATTAGTTGTGGTCTTCGAGCAACGACCGGATGATAACTGACCTCCAACGCAGCGAGCATAGCCATATCAACACTAGAGACCTCTCCATGTTTCTTCATACATCCCGAAATATTTCTAAGACACGCCTTAACAGCTAGCCAAACGCCTTCGACAGTCTCTTGTATACCCTCTGTAGAGACCTGAATCTTTTTCATGTTTTTAGTGCATTGCATTAAGGGTATTTTAGTCTTTATAAGGTGTTAAAGTGTGTGTATTTATATCTAAGTATGGTGATGTAAACTAGGCTTAATCAACTTGTAACAGATGGATGCAATAACACACCCTAAACTTTAGGAAGCTCTAGTTTTAGCACAATTTACTGGAATTGTGTGATTCTTGAACCATTAGAAAACTGTTGGAACCCTTTTCGAGGTTCATGTTTAGTATTTTTCCTTATTTTGAGTTTAAGTCAAGTCAATAGTGAGTTTTGTCTAATGGAATTACAGATCAGTCAACTTTGGGGATAATTTAGTCTATTAATTAAGTGGAAATTGGAAATTCTAAAACGCCGGAAATGTTCATTTTTGAGAGACGAATCCAACGCAAGTTGAATCGTCAAAATCCGATGAACGAGTAAAAAGTTATGGCCAAAACAGTAAAGGGAGTCAAAACCTGCAGGAACCGATCGCTCGGTCAGAACCAGCGATCGATCGGTCAAAAACCGATCGATCGGTATCTATCGACTGGTCCAAAATTTTTTATGGGGAAATTTTCCAGAGAGTGTGTTTTTGACCGATCGCCCGGTCATAAACACCGATCGATCGGTAGGCAACCGATCGCTCGGTCATTACCACCGATCGCTCGGTCCTTCGTGTTTTTGCTGATTTTTAGTAAGGGCTTTTTGGTCTTTTCGTTCTCAGACCTTAAGGCTATAAATAGGGGGTCCTACTCGAAATATTAAAATACTCTATCTAGTTCTAACCTAATTTGGCAAAAAGGGGGAGAAACCCTAGGGTTTGAGAGAGGGTTTTCTTGGAGAAGGAGGAGATTGATAGGAGATTGCAAGAAAAGTTTGGGAAGCTTCTCCAAATCGTCTCGGGAGCGTTTTGAATCCAAGGGAAGGATTCCTAAAGTCGATATACTATCCTAATCAACTTTATTTTAAGGTTTTGTGAATGTTAAGATGCTAGGAATGGTAGAAATAGATGTTTGATGCATTTTCCCTAATTTTCTATGAAATAAGCTAATTATGGATGAGAATATGAATGGAAATATGGATTTGAATGTGGATAGAATGTATGGAGGATGAGAAATGTATGGAGGATGAGATTAATTTGTGGATGTGGATGAATATATGGATTGTATGGATGAAATTATGATTTGATGAATGCATGAAAAGTAGAGAAACAATTGATTCATATTATATGTGTACTCAAGGTGTTTGTGAAAAGGCTTGAATGGATAAATGCGATTATACTCTTATGAAATGGTGGTAAATTGATTATGAATTGTGTTAAGGATTATGATAAGATATGTATGTGATTGTTTGGTAAGTATATCTAATTACTTGCATGGAAATTGGTAGTCGGGAAGGTAAGAACTTAGAGGAAAATCTCTCAGACCGGGAATTCTCTAACTATTTGGTATGGGACATATAGTGGAGTTTCCATGGTGGGAGATCGGAACCTAAGCAATTACCAACTCGAATATTAATTTCGACACTTAAGTACACAAACACGTGTATGCGAAGATAAGAGTCTCACAAGTACATGAGTCAAGGTGATGATATGATGTATATGCGCACACGTTCTTCCGCACTCTGATTATGTTATTATGCTATTGGATATGTTTCTGACTAAGTGCAGGTATATCATTATTGTTGGTTGGATTTTATATACACTGAGTACCTTTGTACTCAGCCGGACTTTGTCTTGGCAGGTTTAGAGCAGGAGTACACGGCGGAGCCGTGGGTTGAGGAGACTTACCTCGAGGAAGGAGGTGAAGGTGAGCCTTCTGAGGAGGAAGCCGGAGACTTGGGCGGCTACACCTCTTATTTTACATTTCTTTTCATTGAGAGAGTTTTGTATTTGACTTTTAGAGGATGTTGCTCAGTAGACTTCTTATTAGTTGTGTATCAGACTTGTTGGTTCATTGTGAGTTGTATATATAGACCTTAGACTTGTGCAGGTTGGATTGGGTTTATATATCGGAATTTTATTACTCTCATTTTTGGAGACTCGTGTAATAGCCTTGTATGCATGGTTTTAAGCAGGTTAAGTGAATGTGGTGATCCTAAAGTCCTATTTTAGCCTTGTGGGATTTTGGGGTCGTTACACCCTCCATTCTTGCCTTGCATCTACGAAGCCAAAGCCTCCATGTTATCACACAAGGCAGGATTCCAATTAATGTTCCCCGAGTAGTAGAATTTTTTGCATAAGACCACCATTGAAAGACTCTCGACCACCATGAGTGTGGAACAACCGAGATACCCAACGCTGCCTCTGCCAATGCCCACACTTTTCCTACAAACTCACTTGAGCTCAACACATGGTCCCACGACTCACCTTGCCCGAAAACACAGCAGTCACACTTGGAAGCAAGCTGTATCCCTACACGACAAATATTTTCATCCACCGGCAGGCAATCATACCGGCTTTTCCAAACACAAACTGATACTCTCTTAGGAAGCAGACCATGCCAAATCCATTTCATTTCAGGCGCTTGAGGGGCTCTGACTCTGATACAATCCCATGCTGAGGCTGAAGAAAACTTTCCATCCTTACTCGGCATCCATACCAGAACATCCTCACCATTTCTGCCCGCTGCAATAGTCTGAACAATCTCCTCTGTTTTGACAGAACCCACTAGCTCCACCAATTTATCTCTATCCCAACTATTCTCCACCCATAAATCCTTTATGCACAAAGCGGGAGTAATATCCACATTTGGATGTGGGCTAAGCGGTCCAGAAGATAACCACCGATCATACCAGAAGGACCCTTTACCCTCCTTGACCATCAGTCTCACGTTCTCAAGTACCTCTGGCAAGACCCCCATGACAGATTTCCAAAAACGAGAGCCATCACAAAGTTTGTCATTTCCAGTGACTGAAATTGCACTTGCATTTTGGAATATTCCTATTGTTGGCACCTCACCTTCAAGATGGTTGAATGACAAATACAATTGCCTCAAAACAAGTAAGCTCTCAAAATGTTCTGGAATTTTCCCAGACAAATTATTGTGAGAGATTTAAAAATTGTATAGCTTTTAGAGAGCTCAGAGATGGTGGAATTTCTCCTTCAAAGGAGTTTTCTTCCATTTAGAGTTCTTCTAATGACAAACAATCACCCTTTGTAGTCAGAATTTTACCAGACAATTTGTTTTCGGAGATGTACAAGTGGACAATATTTTAAAAGTTACCTACTTCTGGTGGGAGAAAACTAGTCAAGGAATTATGAGATAAGTCAAGGTAGGTTGATAAGGAGGAAAGGCCAATGACTTGTTTGGGTATTGTTTGATAGGAATTGTGGAGCCTGCCTCGATTGAACATCCTACCTCTGTTCTCGCGGATCCAACTTTTTGAGGGGTACTTTGATATTTTTGACTTTTGTTATGTAGCTCTAATACTATTAAGAATAGGGGTGTGCAGCTACTGTAGTGAAATCTCGGCGACTTCGTGGACGTACCTCAACTTGAGGGAACCACGTAAATCTGCATTTTCTGTGTCTGTTCTTGTTATTTTTTTGTCTATATTTCGTGTCTCACAAATCCTGTTTAGGGTTTAGTCCCTAACAAGTGGTATCAGAGCTCTAGGTTCAAGTCGGAGCGATGGCCAATGATGGAAGGGTTAAGATCGACAAGTTCAATGACACATATTTTGATTTCTGGAAGATGCGGATCGAAGACTATCTATACCAGAAGAAGTTATATCAAACTCTTTCCGGAAAGAAATCAGATGTGATGGAAGATGATGTATGGTCTCTTCTCGATAGACATGCACTTGGAGTTATTCGATTGACGCTATCTCGTAACGTCGCTTTCAACATAGCGAAGGAGAAGACCACGACAGAGCTTATGACCATGCTATCAAATATGTATGAAAAATCTTTTACCTCTGATAAGTGCTTAATTTTGCTTAATTATCCTCATTTAAATAAGCATTATCATAGGTCTTTGGTTTATATCTTTATTTTTACACGTAAAATGGTGTATTCTCTTCTCACCATTGCGTTGTCCTTTTTCTCTTAATTTTCATTATACATTTGCATGTATTCATACATGTCTTGGAAGGCCGTATGCAAAATATTTTTAAGAGACACTTATTACGTGTATTTATTTTTTGTAGGAATCCTAACCCCAGACTACTCTCGGGATTCAAGAAGTCCAAAGTTTCAAATAGCCCATGTTCAACTCAAAGATCTAAAGGAGTTAGAGCCCAAAGAGCAAAGCCCAAGCCAAAAGTCCAAGAAGCCAAGTCTCAAGTCAAAGAGTCAAAGCCCAAGAACAAAGCCCAAGACCAAGTATAGAAAGATTTTACAATATGGCTGGAGAATCTTAGGAAGATATGGATTCATATGATTTTGGCATAAAAAGGGTGGAACTCTCTTGAATTAGAAAGAAGAAGTGTGCTATATTGATGTTTCTATTTCAGAAAAAAAAGGAGAAAGTCTATTTTGGTCACAAGAACTCTCTATTTTGGGTGGATTTTGGAATTCAAGTAAGGAGCTTAATGGAGGTCAACTAAATCTACAAGAACGGCAAGAAATTTCGTGAATGGCTAGAGGAGTGCTATTATTTAGCAACCAATCTCAAACAAAGAAGGAGGATTTCCCGGATTCCCGCCTAATCTGGACAGTACTTACTAATTTGAACATAACTTTTGACTCAAAATTCGGATTAAGGCAAGGTTTGATTTTTTGGAAAGAAGACTTAAAGGGGAACAAAATTATATTTCACGAAGATCTCCTAATTCGGATGTTTAAGGGGTCAAAAATGTCATCAAGTGGAGAGAAGTGCAATTTTGGTTGGAATTTTGGAATTAGAAGTTTCTCTTTTGTTTTTCTTTCCCTTCTCTTTTTCCCTTTAGTCTATATAAACCTAAAGTGAGAGACTTTTGGGGACTCTCTCTGATCTTTTCTCATTCTCTTTTCTCTCTTCTTCTTTTAGTTTTTTTTGGAGTCATTTTATTGTAGTGTTTGGAAAACCATTAAGGAGGATGACAACTCCAAACATGGTTGGCTAAACACCCTTCTAAGGTTAGGGATTTGAAACCTTTTTCCAATTTATGTGGGCGATGTGGATGATTTGATTATTTATTTTAATTGAATAATTTTCTTAGTTTGGTTAATTGTTCCTCTCTATATGTTCTTTGATTTCGTATGATCTAATGATATATGGAATGCTTGGATCCCCTGTGAGTTGGATACAAAGTGAGTTTTATATTTCTCTAATTATTCAATTGAATTTAATAGTCAGTGGTTTTATCGTATAATTTTCCATCTAGATTAAATCTTTATTTAATTCTAGATGTGTTTTCATCCAAATCTAAGCATAAGGAGGGATAGGTGGATTTTCCTGAAACCTTAGACCTCTTTTTCATTGCTTTACAGTAACAGTGATTTTTGCTCCATTCTCATTGAGTGGAAAACTGATTTTAAATCTCTTTTTTCTCTAGATTTCGTTTCCTTAATTCTTGTTGCACAATAGTCAATCCCTGTGGATTCGACCCTGTGCTCACCAGATACATCAACTGTGTCACTTGTGCACTTGCAAGTATATTATTTTTACTCTTGATTTTATGTCCATTAATTTGGATTAAATTAAGTTGTAACAACCTCCAATAAGGTGTATTTGATGTGGCAGTTATTCAACCTAAAGATGTCAGAAGGCGCGTCTGTGGCTGAGCATTTGAACGAGTTTAATATAGTCACTACTTAGTTGAGCTCTGTAGAAATCGAATTTACTGATGAGGTTAGGGCTTTGATTCGTCTGTCCTCTTTGCTAGAAAGCTGACACGACACTGTAACGGCAGTGAGCAGTTCTTCAGGTAATTCGAAATTAAAGTTTGATGTTATTCGGGACTTGATTCTAAGTGAAGAGATTCGCAGGAGGGAATCAGGTGAAACATTTGCTTTAAATACCGAGTCTAGGGGAAGAAGATATGAGAAGAAAAACTCTGATCGCGGTAGATCTAAACCAAGAAAAAGAAGCAAATCAAGATTTGGAAAATTACCTGAGTGCCGGAACTATATGGGGAAGGGACATCTAAAGAGAGATTGTTGAGCACCAAGGAAGTATGACAGAGGTGAGCAAAAACTCTGTAAATGTCACAGAACAGTTTCATGATGCTCTGATTTTGAGCGTCGACAGTCCTATTGAATAATGAGTTTTAGACTCAGGGGAATCCTTTCACTCTAGCCCACTTCAGGAAATCATGGAGAATTATATCAATGGTGATTTCAGAAAGGTTTATTTGGCTGATAATGAACCTTTGAATATTATGGGCAAGGAAAATGTTCGGATTAGATTACCTAATGGAGGCATATGGAAGATGCAAAATGTTAGGCATATTCCTAGTTTGAAAAGAAATTTGAGTTCTGTGGGTCAACTTGATGACGAAGGGCATGCAGTAATCTTCGTGGGTGGTTAGTGAAAAATTACCAAAAGAGCTTTGGTTGTAGCTCATGGAAAGAAGATGGATATTCTCTATATGAGGACAAATACTAGAACTACCATTGCAGTTGCTGATGCAGACGTAGATTCGAATTTGTGGCACTGTAGGCTTGGTGATATGAGTGAAAAGGGGATGAAGGTACTTTTGTCAAAAGGAAAATTGTCGGGTATAAAATCAATGAATAATGATTTGAGTGAGGACTGCATTTTTGGGAAACAGAAGATGGTCAGTTTTTCAAAGGCTGGCAGAACACCTAAGATAGAAAAATTAGAGCTGGTTCATATTGATGTGTGGGGACCTGCTTTTGTTTCATATCTTGGAGGCTCATCATATTATGTTACATTCATCGATGATTCGACAAGAAAGGTATGAGTTTATTTTTTGAAAAATAAATCTGATGTTTATGATACTTTTAAAAGGTGGAAAGCCATGGTGGAGAATGAGATAGGTTTGAAAGTAAAGTTTTTGAGATCTGATAATGGAGGAGAGTATGAAGACAATGAGTTCAAACGATTATGTGCAATGAATGAGATCCGAATGGAGAAGACTGTTCCTGAGACACCGCAACAGAATGGTGTCGCACAATGCATGAACAAAACTTTTAATGAGTGTGTTAGAAGTATGAGGATATACTCTGAATTGCCCAAGATGTTCTAGGCTGATGCAATTAACACTGTAACATACTTGATCAACTATGAACCCTCAATTCTATTGGATAATTGCTTACCGGAGGAAGCTTGGAGCGGAGAAGAGGTAAATCTTTAACATTTAAAAATGTTTGGCTATGTTTCATATATGCATATAGATTCTAATGCTAGGAGTAAACTTGATCCAAAGTCCATGAAATGTAATTTTATTGGGTATGACATTGATGAGTTTGGTTATCGGTTCTGGGATTACCAAAGTCAGAAAATTATTAGAAATAGAGATGTTATATTTAATGAAAAAGTAATGTTTAAGAAAATGTCAGTTACAAAATCTAAGAATGCAGGTAGTCATGCTGAGAAGGCTGAGTACATTGAGTTAGAAGGGATTCCTGAGAATGATGTGCAGAACAGAGTTCAGAATAATCTTGAAATAGTAGTTCTAAGGGTGGAACAAGTTGCTCCACAGGTGGAACAAGCTGCTCCACAGGTGGAGCAAGGCACACCTATGATTGAGTTGAGACGGTCTGCTAGATGTTCCAAAGCTACACAGTGTTATTCTCCTTCCTTAAATTATATATTGTTGTCTGATGGTGGTGAACCAGAGAGTTATGATGAAGCATTGCAGGTTGAAAATTCGACCAAGTGAGAGTTAGCTATGCAGGATGAGATGAACTCCTTCATTTCAAATCAGACATGGGAGTTGACTAAACTTCCAAAGGAAAAGAAGGCTTTGCATAACAAATGAGTTTACAGGGTCAAGGAAGAACATGATGGTAGCAAGCGCTACAAAGCTAGATCGGTTGTGAAGAGATGTCAGCAGAAAGAAGGTGTCGACTACACTGAGATTTTCTCTCCGGTTGGGAAGTTGACTACAATCAGATTGATATTAGGAATTGTGGCTGCAGAAGATTTGTTTCTTGAGTAGTTAGATGTGAAAATAGCTTTCATCCATGATGATTTGGAGGAAGATATCTACATAAAGCAACCACAAGGATTCGTAGCACCAGAAAAAGATGGATTGGTATGCAAGCTACAAAAGAGCTTGTATGGTTTGAAACAGGCTCTGAGAAAGTGGTACAAGAAATTTGAAGGATTCATGTGCAACAATGGCTTCAAAAGATGTCAGCAGATCATTGTTGCTATGTTAAGAGATTTGACAATAGTTATATTATTTTTCTTTTGTATGTGAATGACATGCTTATTGTAGGATCAATTATTCAAGAGATCAATAGCTTAAAGAAACAATTGTCTAATCAGTGACTGGTACTCTAAACTTTTCACAAGGAGATATGTCAAAAATGTTCTCAACAGGTTCAGGATGCAAGATGCAAAACCAGTGAGCGCACCATTAGCTAGTCACTTCAAATTATCTAAACAACAGTCACCGAAGATGAAGCAGGAGCATGCATACATGGAAGAGGTTCCATATACTTCAGCTATTGACAGCCTAATGTATGCTATGGTTTGCACCAAGCCAGACATATCACATGCAATGAGAGTTATAAGCAAATATATGAGTAATCCGGATAAACCATATTGAGAGGCAGTAAAAGGGACCCTTAGATACTTAAAGGGTACCATAGGCATAACACTTTGTTTTAAAGGGGCAAATATGGCCCTGCAGGGATATGTAGATTCAGACTTAGCTGGTGATGTTGACAACATGAGGAGTACTACCGGGTATGTGTATACTTTGGGTGGTACATCAGTAAGTTGGGTTTCTCAGTTATAGAAAATTTTGGCTCTCTCCACTACAGAAGCTGAATATGTTACAGTTACTAAAGCTAGCAAGGAGATGACTTGGTTGCAAATTTTTTTGGGAGAGTTGGGTAAGAAGTAGGAGAACAATATTTTGTACAGTGATAGTCAGAGTGCTATTCATCTTGCAAAGAATCCGGCATTTTATTCCAGAACGAAACACATACAGCTGAGATACCATTTCATATGTTCTCTTTTGGACGATAAAGTATTATTACTTGAGAAAATCCATGGAAGTGAGAATCCAATAGACAAGTTAACCAAGACAGTCACCATTGAGAAACTGAAGCTATGTTTAACCTCAGTGTGTTTACGAGCCTAATGATGGATGAGTGAGTAGCTGGGATGTCGTTTGTTTTGGAAGCATGTGGGGTTAGAGCTTTTATTGGAGTCAGTCTCCAAATGGGAGATTGATAGGAGGTGTGTAGCCTGCCTTGAATGAACATCCTACCTCTGTTCTCGCAGATCCAACTTTGCGGTAAGTTGGCGATGAGTACTTTTGTATTTTTGACTTTTGTTATATAACCCTAATACTATTAAGATAGGGGTGGGCGGCTACTGCCATTTTAGATCGCAACTCTGTAATTCTCTTTTGTACCATATCATAGTGAAATCTCGGTGATTCTGTGGACGTATCTCAACCTGAGGGAACCGCGTACATCTATGTTTTCTGTGTGTGTTTGTTCTTGTTATTTTTCTATCTATATTTTGTGTCTCACATATTCTATTTAGGGTTCATTCCCTAACATTGTTCCATTAAGATTATTTTCAGAAAGATCTAAGACTCGCAAAAATTTACAGTCCCCAAGACTTGAAGGAATACTCCCCCGATATGTGGTTATTGTTTAGAAGGAGAGTGAGCATACAATGGAATGATATTGCCCAGGGATGATGGAATACATCCTGTCAACTTATTTCCGGTTAAGCTTTGAACGTTTAAGTTTTGAAACGTCCCAATAATAGAGGGAATACTACCAGTGAGTAGGTTATACTCCACAGTCAATAAAGTTAAGCTAACGAGGTTTCCAATTCCAAAGGGCATGCTTCCATTTATTTGATTTCCTCCTATAGAAAATGTGCTTAAATGGGTTGAAAAATTTGCTATAGGGCTAGGCAGCTCGCTTCCAAACTTATTTTATATAATGTGCTTAAATGGGTTGAGAAATTTGCTATAGAGCTAGGCAGCTCGCCTCAAAACTTGTTTTGAGATAGAATCAAAATTCTCAAGCTGCTCAGTTGGTGAGAGATGTCAGAAAACTCAAATCATTGGCTTCCTCATTTCCTAGATTATTATCAAATAGGTTCAATTTCCAAAGACTTTGTAGGCCTCCTAAACTATCTGGAACTCCCCCAACAAAGTTGTTTGAAGGGATATCAATTATTCCAAGTCTTGACGCAATATTGGATAATGAAATCGGAATGCGTCCACTTAATTTGTTTGCTCCACACATAAATGTTACGAGATTAGGAAGATTGAGGGCTATGTTTAGCCGGTGAATTGGTTTATGTTGTGCGAAAGCGTGTAAATATAGTGAAACGAATCCAAAAACAGTAAAATTAAATGAGTCAAAAGAAAAAACAAATCACAAAAGAGACACGATTTACATGGTTCGGCAAGATGCCTACATCTACGAGCAATGATAATTCGTCACTAATTCAACAAAAAGATTTACAACTCTCACAAAAACAGAAGATTGGTTATAAGAGAATGAGCGAGCAAAGGGGTCTAAAGCTCGGGTACGATACCTCAGCCATAACTGGGGTTTGGGAAAAACATGGAAAACAAAACAATGAAGTTGAATTGAATGATCCGTCCATCCATGTCTATCCCTTTATATCGTATCCATCTCGTGCCTTGCAGCTTGGAGGACAGTAGTAGACGAAGACTTGGTCCAGTTAAATCACAATTCGAGAGTCTTCACAATACCAATTGACTACTCTTTATCAATATGGAATGTCCATTTGGTAGGGCTTCGTGACCTCCATGAAAACGTTGATGAAGATATTGCTAGCTGAAGGCTACACTCGACCCATTAAGACAAAAAGAAAAAACCAGGCTCCCGACAGGACGAGTAGCAAGGGAAAGTTCAGCCAGCACTCTCGAGATTGGCAACCCGTGTCTTTTAAAACTGTCAGAAATTAATTTTTCTTGTAGGGGGGGGGGGGGGGGGGGGGGGAATTAATAGATTTGGCATGGGAATACGGGACTGGGTTTCGTAGCCCCTGAAATTATTACTTTTTGAATAATGGGTCAAATGTAGTCATAAAATGTGTTAATGTTACATTCCAATGAAAGTCCAATAATGTTTTTTTTTAAACCAAAAAAATAAATATAAATAAAGGTCCAGCAATATGCAAATGTTTATAGAGCCATTACATAAATAAAAGAGAAATAGATAGCGGACTACGCACGGTCTTCATTGGTCCACCCCCTTCTTAACACCCACCAACAACAGTGGTTAAGATCCACTCACCCTTAAAGTTCATCCACCCAACTTTGGTTTTTAAAAAAGTTATGTTAAGTTTAACTATAATTAAAAAAGGTGTTAAAAGGGACTCATGGACCGACATTCGGTTGCTCCAAGTAAAATTAATTATTGTTTTAAATAAAATTAATTATATTTTTTATTTTTTTATCATACATATAAAAAATTTTAAATTTTTGAAGGACCAAACTTCCAACATAATAAACTTTGGGGGGCCATTCCCCCCCCCCCCCGGTTCCGCCGTGATTCAATCAAATTCAAGTCAAAGGCTTTTTCCATGAACAAGAGAAATGCTAGCCCTACTCTTAGGCATACTCTTTTTAACCCAAAAACAACACTTTAAATTTTTTTTTTTTTTTTTTTTTTTTTTGGTGACGAGGGTATCCGGGCCTCTTAGAGCACCCGACTAGTTCCCCCGGGCACGTGCAGAGCCCTCTCTCCACACGCACCAGGAAAGTCGGGATAATACTAATTAACCCTAAGATTAAAAATTCTTAACTAGAGTAAGATTATATTGTTGAACCCCAACTGTTGGTGATTCTTAACCACAGATAATAAGGGTTAGAAGGGACTTGTGTTGAGCTGTGAGTGCGATTTAAAAAAATATCCAATCTCCTATTTTTTTTGTTGCATTTGGAAATTGGGTAATTTGGCAATTTAACAGTGCCTCAATGACCTTGAACTCGGGTAATTTAGCAATCTGACAGTGCCTCAATACCTTTTCTTTTTTAATGCGAGGTCCACATTCTTTTTTTCCAGCGATCTCCAAATTTTTTTTGGTAAATTAAATCGTCAACAACCCTTTGATTATGCTTAAAATGTCTATGAGTGCTAGCTCTCAGATTTAGAAAACCAGGTTCCCAATAGGACGCGCATAAAAGAGAAAGTGCTCCCAATAGGACGCGCATAAAAGAGAAAGTGCAGCATACAAAAATTGTCGGTGTATTGGTAAAAGCACGAATCCACCTAAAATCTATATTATAATATAAAAAAATAAGTCTCACCTAACCTCTCTTTTTGCTCTCTAATCTTTAATTTAGAGAATCTTATGAATTCTATTTGAAGGATGTTACGTGATATCCTTTTTTAATATCAACCGTTAACTCTTTTTTTTATATAAAAAAAAAAAAAGATAAAAAAGATAGAGAGAATATAAAAAATTATGTAAGCAGATTGTGATAAGAGACATTGAGAGTGTATAATTTTATTTTTTTTATTTACATCCGTGCAACGCACGGGTCTGTCATAGATAGGTTTGGAGCATCCCCCTTTGGTGTACCCAAGGAGTGTTCTGTGAAAGTGTGCTAAGACAAATGAAACGATTCCAAGGAACAACAACACAAACGAAATAAAGAACACACCACACGAGTAGACACAAGATTTACATAATTTGGCAAGATGCCTACATTCACGGGCAATAACAATCAATCCACTAAATCAACACAGAGATTTCTACAAAACACTCAGAAACCTTCTTCCTCTTTACACCCTGTTTATGGCTCTCTCTTCTTATGTTCAAAATAATTCTTAAAACCCCTTATATACTTAGGGTTAACACATAAGAGACAAAATATCCAAAAAGGGTCAAGTCAAAATTGGCAACAGGCTGACAACGAAGTTAATTATAAGAGCCAATACTTGGAGATCAATGAAATATTAAATAATGGTGTCACTCACTATTCTCATTGAAACCTTCCAGATGTTCACAATCACAACACCCCTCATCTCAACTTATCCTGCAAATCCGTTTCAAAAGAACATGCATTGGCATTGAATCAGCACACCCCAAAAACCCTACTCAAGGATTTGGTGTAGTTTATTTTAAAGACAGATATATGGACTGGAAACACAATTCTACTTCCTCTCTAACAGCAGCAGTTGGATACTCTTTTGAAACTTGGCTAATTCAAGTATTTCAATGACAGATCCACAGAGATTAATGACTATCACACACTTGAATTGTCTTAGCAACGTGGTTCTCAAAAGTTTGCATTCACGACAACATTGCCAGTCAAGTTCAGTGATTAGAGGCAATTTCCGTTCTCTTGAGCAGGTCAATGTGTATGCAGTATGCCCATGCTGATCCATCATCCTTTAAGCGGGCCAATGGTTTTGCCCATAAACTTACAGCCCAGAGCCCCAGACTCTTTATCTGAGCTCTATTAATGCTCATATATCTAGGACTACGAGTGGAGGTAACCCCAGACTCTTTATCTGAGCTCTATTAATCCTCAGATATCTAGGACTAGGAGTGGAAGTTAGGTTTAGTAGGGCTGTTAATGGGCCGGGCTTGGGCCAAACCCTACCCTAACACGGGCCAGGCCAGGTTCAGGCCAAATCAGGGCCTTATGCATTACATATAGTTTAGAAGGCCATAAGTTCAGATAAAATCTGATAGTATTTTCTTTGTATTACATATAGTCTAGCTTTCTTTGCATTGCAATTGCTAATAGTCTGCAAAAAGAAAAATTGCTAATACTTAAAAGTAGCATTTTCTTCATTGTGCATAATTTTATGCATGGAAATCAATAGCCAATAAGCCAAAGCTAGACTCTTAGCTATATCTTGGGCTTGGCGTCTACCTCTTTTCTCGCCATGTGTCCCCTTTTTAAGTCTCTTTAATTGTGGTTAAGATCCATTAATCTTTGGGATTAAAACATTTAACTTTGATTTTTAGAAAAAAAATATTTTTTTCACCACAAGGGTTATAACTCGTTAACCATAGTTCAATGACAGTTAAAGGGGTTTTGTGATGGCGAAGAGTAATAGTCCGCTCCACGGAGGAGAGGATTATTGCTCTTGTGAAATACAGCAAATGAGAGTAGGTGGCACATTGATAGGAACATTTTATCTAGCAAATGGTGGTCCAGGCCGAAAGTTTACATCTAGCAAAACCCTAGCTACAACTACAAAACCACATGTTGTGTAGTGGGTCAGAGCAAGGATAGGCCAAACATATGTGGACAAAAACGAGGACCCTCTTTCTTCAAGTGGGTTATGTCCACACGCTTCTCAATGTGAGGTGTTCCATTCAGATTCTAATGGTCCGACCCGACATGTGGGACTTCCACGCTTCTACAACCAGGACTCACTCGAACACTACATGACGATAAGTCCTTGATCACTAAATCATGTAGGGACAACCCCCAACTACACGATAACTTTCTAGTCTACTCGAATCTAATCTGTTCATCGTGATAGGATCTATTAGAGAAGATAATGTAGAAAAAAATAACGAGCAGAGAAAACAAAGGTGAGACATTATTGAAGAAGATGACGTGGTAGTTGCCGGAGAAGATCTACTGCTGCCAGAGCCGAGATGGTCTAAGGTTTTGATTTCATGATTTGGGAAAAAAAAAATGCAAATTTCGTATATAATGAAAGAATGACAACTTTCGTAGAGGTGTAGTTTTGGAAGTTTATAAACTTTATCGCATGACATGCCAGGGCTTTGTCCCAATGGTAGTGTATCCCCTACTTTAGGGGGGAGGTCCGGGTTCAATTCCCGCGAGGGTGGGAGTCGTTTATACTCTCTACCCGCCCACTAACCGAACAGATACTAACACCTAACCCGACATTGCGGCCTAAACGTATATCTCGAAACCAAAAAAAAAAAAACTTTATCACATGACATCAGCACATCGTCAATTGAGGGAAGGGGTGTAAGTGCCATTATTTTGAAAAGTAAGGGTACCTAATATATTTTCTGAAAATTGAGGGAGGTTATGTGTATTTTCGTCAAACCTCATGGGTGTAAATGTATTTTCCTCATTCTCAATTGTGGAAAATCAACTGCTGGGCCTGGAAAGTTCCATTAATTTTTGTTTATTGCTATAAAAAAAAAGGTTGAAGCTTGAAACTGAATTTCATGAGGGTGTGAAACCATAGACACGGGCCTTGACTGATATGCTTCACATAGTAGCCTTCACCTCCAAGAAAATGGTACGTATCATATAAGAGAGAAAATTGTTTGAGTAATCATCTTTGCAAAAAAAAAAGTTTATTATATAATATTTAAGGATGAGGGACCTCATAATACACAAGGACTTGAGGACGATGAAGCAAGAAGAAGTCAAGAAAGTGATTCCAAGTGTAGACCCAGACACAATCTCAAGGAACTTCTAAGGTTAACTGGCCCTCGGTGGTGGAGTGGCTAAGGTTCTTGGTCTTTGTGATATAGACTCAGGTGAAGGGTCATGCCTGGAGTGTTGGAATGGAATGGTTTGATAGTCATAAAAGCCAACCAGTGCCGACCCTTTTATTTTTATTTTTTATTTTAAAAATGGTTGCAAGATGAACTGTTACAAACCTTCTCCTTCAATGTTGATTCATGAAGATACAATTTCTCATTGAGTGCGAATCGTTTTCCAACATGTTTGGATCTGGTCTGTAAAACCAAATCCATGTTGATCTTGTGAAGATACTTGAAATCGATCCAGATCCAAAGTCGTGAAAAATTGAATCCAAAATCCATTCTTGGTGATCACCATCCCAACGGTGTTCATCTCTTCATCCTCATCTTCGTATCTTATAGGGAATGTATTCATAATTGGTGTAACAGGTTTTGATATGCCTAATCCACTTCTTAACTATTTGATAACTAGAGGGGAAATGCAGTTTTGGTGCATGCTTTTAATAAAACAACCTCAAATTATGGTTTTAGAATTCATCAGCACATGAGAGATTTGAATTTCCATCTAGCAGCATTTCTCGAGAAAAGTCTTCTTGTAACTGTGAAGTAATCCATCAAAACTAGAGAGACTATGCTTCTTGACAAATGCACTTCTCTCAACGTTCATTTCTGGCCGATAATACTCACATTGCAGTTCGTATATTAGATTAAAAAAATTTATGAAAGAAAAAGAGGAAAAAGAAAGAAACATAGATACATTAATTTTTTTCCTTAAACTTCTTTGAATAATGAGGTTCCCAAAGGTAAGAAGAAATATTTCTTTGTCACCATCATATTTCTTATAAAATAGTTCTTGTTGTGATAATATTACAATCAGTTCATCACTTGGATGCAACAAATTTTGCTTCTTCTTATTTCCGGTGTCAAAAGGATCAACATGCTAGATTTCACTACACATTATATCTCATAATTGCACAGATTCTGAGGCAGGAACCAGGAACATATCTCAAGAATATATGGAATTCATCTAAAAATAAAATCCATTCTTGACAAAGTAAGGAAATGCTCCACTAACTAATCTAAGCCTCTTGAGAATCCCTAAGTCCATATTTTAAATCCTAGCCCTAAGAAGCGAGTCTCTAATCTTATTCATTTTCTTAACAACGTCAATCATTACCATCCGGTCTTTTGCTGATGTTGTAGAACATGAGAGACCAATTGTAAGCACTGAAAGCAAGCATTCCAATGTTCCACTTCTAACATTTCTTCGGTGACCTTCCTCATCGTTGATTATTGCCATTTCTTCTTCTTCCTCATCTTCTACTTCCAAGGGCAGTGATAAGTCTACTATGTCCATCAGTTTTTCAGGCAAAGCCATTTCAGTGTATTGATGGATGCTTAGACCATCTTTGAACATGTCGTCAGTGGGTCTTTTTCCTGTAAACATCTCCAACAAGAGTATCCCATAGCTATACACATCGCCAAGTAGAGATACTTGGCCTCCCATGCCATACTCTGCAATTAATTATTCTACTTTCATTAGGATATGGAGTGAATACGCTTACAATTTAGACATTAAGAAAACAGAAAGCAGATGGATATATTATTATTGTTCATTCTTGTTGACCATCAAGAAGAATATGATAGATTGGACAATTAGGATTATCCAATCAAGTCAAATTTCACTTAAAGTGATTCCTAGATAGGGCACATCAAAATGTTGGTCGGGATCCTCCCATGCACTGCACCATGCAAGCAGGGGCAATTATTTCTTTCCACTTGCTTTGAACTCATTTCAAGTATTGACACAGTAATACTTTTCAATGAAGAAGCCTACCTGTTAAAATAATTTAACAAGTAAAATAATATAGAATATTAAGAAGTAAATAATTTGGATGAAATTCGTACCTGGAGGAACATACCCAATAGATCCCTTTACCCCAATCGATAATGTTTGACTTTTTGAGGAATCCTTTGATTTTTCAATGAGGAATCTGGCTAACCCGAAGTCGCCGACATGGGCAGTCTTATCTTCATCAAGAAGTACATTGCTCGGCTTTAGATCACAATGAACCATTGGCGTATGGCAACGGTGATGGAGATAATCCAATGCAGAAGCAACATCAATGGCTATATTCAATCTTTGGATAAGGTTCAAACTCTTGAATTGATGATGTTCATCAACTCTTGGATGCAACCACTGGTCTAGGCTGCCATTGGACATAAACTCAAAAACGAGAGCTTTGAAGTCATTCCCTTTATAATCCAAACTTGAGCACGCAGTTATGACCTTGAGGAGATTACGGTGCCGAATATTTTTCAAGGCTTTGCATTCAGCTATGAAACTCCTGGAGCCTCCATGTTGTTGAAGGTTTAATACCTTCACAGCAACAATTTCTCCATTGTCATGCCGAACCCCTTTATACACAGAACCAAAACTACCCACACCAATTAAATTGTCTGCAGAGAACCCATTAGTTGATTTAAAGAGTTCAGTGTAAGAAACACCTAGCTTCCAGTCCTTGGAGGATGATGTGGCAGAAGTTCTCTTTCTTGAATTTCTTATCCAATAAAATGTAACAAGGAAACACGACATTGTAACTACAAGTAGAACTACAATAGCTACTATGATTCCTTTTGTGGTAGTAAGAAATTTTTTCTGTGTATGAGGGGCCTTCCTAGAGCACACAGGTAAATGTAATTCTGGGACACCACCACAGAGCTTATTGTTTCCAAGAATTGAAATAGCGCTTGCATTTGCAAAGATCTTTGATACTTCGCCTTGGAAATCATTGAAAGAAAGATTGAGATTCCTGAGAGATGAAAAATTTCCTAGATATTCTGGTATTTGTCCGGATAAGTTATTGCGTGAAAGATCTATCTCTTTTAGACCTTTTAAATTGCTCAAAGATTGAGGAATAGTCCCTTGAAAAAAGTTACCCTCCATATGTACGCGTTCCAAAAGAATACAATTGCTGAGAGTGCTTGGAATTTCACCAGACAATTTGTTCTCAGACACGTCTAACTCCCCAAGATTTACCAATCTACCCACTTCAAGTGGTAGAGAACCGGTCAACGAATTATGAGCCACAGCAAAATATTTTGAAAGGGAGGAGAGACCAATAACCTGTTTGGGTATGGTACCATTGAGGTTATTGCGAGAAAGGTTCAATTCAAACAAATTTGTGCAGTTTCCGAGACTCGGAGGTATACTTCCCTCTAAATTATTTTCTTCCATACGCAGTGAAATCAATAGAGTCAAGTTACCAAGGGAGGGTGGAATTAGCCCTGAAAATCTGTTTGAAGTCAAGGTCAATCTCCGTATATTCTGAAGCTTCCCAATACCATCAGGGACACTACCGGTGAAGAAGTTATATTCTAGGCCTATATCGGTCAAGTTGACAAGGTTCTCAATCCCAGTGGGGATGCTTCCATGTATCAGGTTTGAACTTGCAGCAAATACATTGAGCTGGGTGGAGAGGTTAGCTATGGAGCTGGGTAATTCACCTCCGAGACCATTATCATTCACACTCAACCATTGCAGCCTGCTACAATTAGCCAAAGAAGTGAGAAAGTCCAAATCACCAGCTTCCCCATTTCCAAATTGATTACCCCAAATATTAAATATTTGGAGATTTTGTAAGCTTCCAAAATTTGTAGGCACATGCCCGGTGAGGCTATTTTCAGCGAGGTCAAGTTTTTCAAGCATAGATGCATTGGACAACGAAACAGGAATGGGTCCTGTGAAATTGTTCATACTCCCAAAAAATGTTTTGAGATTAGGGAGATTAAGGCCTACGTCCGGTGGGAAAGTCCCATGCAGCTGACAATATACAAAAGTAAATAGGTAGAGAGAGGAAAGATTGTAAATTGAGGAAGGAATAGTACCAGAGAGTTTATTATCAGAAAGTGTAAGAAAACCCAAGTTCGAGAGTCGACCAAGCTCGTTGGGTATGCCTCCTTGTAGACTGTTACTCCCGAGTGCAAGAGCCGATAAGGATGAGAAGTTCCCTATCCAAGCTGGAATGCTTCCCGTAAGGCTGTTTAGCCGGAGAAATAGGTAGACCATTTTTGACAGTGAACTAAGACCGTCAGGGATATGCCCTACGAGCTCGTTGTCAGTTACATCAAGTGCTCTGAGGTTTGAACAATTACCGATTTCTTGAGGAATTTCGCCGTGGAAGCTGTTATTCCAGAGGTTGATCTCAGTAAGATAGGTAAGGTTTCCTATAGAAGGTGATATGGACCCAACCAAACTCTGAGCTTCCAAGTCCAAAATTGTGACTCTTTTATTCCGGGGACTGCATGTAATACCTGTCCAGTTACAGACATGGAGAGAATCGTTCCACGAGCTCATGACTCGGTTTGGATCCCGAGTTATCCGATCCTTGAAGGCGAGTAAAGCTAGCCGATCTGGCTCATTCCGGACTCTGAGTGCTTCTGCAGATTCCAGATGCGAGAGAAGAATCGCATGAAGGATAAATGGCCAAAACACCATTAAAATCAGAGATGGACTATCCATATTGTTGGAACTTCGGAAGCAACAAGTACAAAGCAGGCTGGGGCACGAGCAAATGCCTTCCTAACACCAACATTTTATATGAAATTTCCAAGATCATCTCAGACCAAAACACCCTCAGATATTTAATTGGTCCATCAAGGAAATTGTCCCTTCCTTACCTCATGTGCTAAAAGAAAAGATCGGGCTGTCCTTACTGAGATTGGATCACACTAAATTGTGATTGAACTTCACGCCTTTAACCCTTATAAATTGTGGTTAAGATTCACTAGTCCATGGGATTCAACAGTATAACCTTCGTTTTTAGGAAAAAAAGTTGAAATAATACTAATTAACCCTAAGATTAAAAATTCTTAACTAGAGTAAGATTATATTGTTGAACCCCAGCTATTAGTGAATCTTAACCACAGATAATAAGGGTTAGAAAGGACTTGTGTTGAGCTGTAAGTGCGATTTTAAAAAATATCCAATCTCCTATTTTTTTTGTTGCATTTGGAAATTGGGTAATTTGGCAATTTAACAGTGCCTCAATGACCTTGAACTCGGGTAATTTAGCAATCTGACAGTGCCTCAATACCTTTTCTTTTTTAATGCGAGGTCCACATTCTTTTTTTCCAGCGGTCTCCAAATTTTTGTTGGTAAATTAAATCGTCAATAACCCTTTGATTATGCTTAAAATGTCTATGAGTGCTAGCTCTCAAATTTAGAAAACCAGGCTCCCAATAGGACGCGCATAAAAGAGAAAGTGCTCCCAATAGGACGCGCATAAAAGAGAAAGTGCAGGATACAAAAATTGTCGGTTGGTGAAAGCACGAATCCACCTAAAATCTATATTATAATATAAAAAAATAAGTATCACCTAACCTCTCTTTTTGCTCTCCAATCTTTAATTTCGGGAATCTTATGAATTCTATTTGAAGGATGTTACGTGATATCCTTTTTTAATCTCAACCGTTAACTCTTTTTCTACAAAAAAAAAAGAAGATAAAAAGGATAGAGAGAATATAAAAAAATATGTAAGCAGATTGTGATAAGAGACATTGAGAGTGTATAATTTTTTTTTATTATTTACATCCGTGCAACGCACGGGGTCTTTGCTAATACTTTATATATTGGTAGGGTCACACAATTTCTGTATCGGACTTGCACACAAAATCCGACTTTTTGAAGTACTTATTAAATTTCTATTTATGTTTGTATCTCCTAGTCTTTATCTGGAATTGGATTAATTTATATTTTTGTTTTTTATCTCCTTGTCTGAAGTAGGATTAATTTTTATTATTGTTTGTATCTCCTTGTCTGGAATTAGATGTATGGCATGACCCATGTTACACCTCCAACACCTGTCTTTGCATGACGGGTAGGAACACATTTAATTGAAGAAACACGTATCGTAGGGTGGTACATGCCCACCTCCAAAACTTACCGCATTCATTAATTGTGATTAGATTTACTTGTTTTTTGGATTAAATAATAAAACCCTAGTTTTATAAAAAATAAAAAAATCACATTCTTAGGTGAGTCAGGCGATGCATGCCATGGGTTTTTAATGTCTTCCCACGCGTCAGCTGAAGAGTGATGCTCGAGACAGAGCATCTGCTACAGATAATACGTTGCTGGCAAAAGAAAACCAAAAACATAAAAGCCTATGGGGGGTGATTTGGTCATTTACCGTATGAAAGTATCTCCTTCAAAATTGGGTGTTTGGATTTTGGAAGGGATTTGCTCGTGCCTCCGTTGCTCTGTATTTGTTGCTTCCGAAGTTCCAACACCATGGATAGTCCATGTCTGAATTTACGGATATTTTGGTCATTTATCCTTCATGTGATTCTTCTCTCGTGCGTGAACTCGAATCCGGAATCTGCAGAAGCACTCACGTTCCGGAATGAGTCAGATCGGCTCGCTTTACTCGCCTTCAAGGATTGGATAACTCAGGATCCGAACTGAGTCATGAGCTCATGGAATGATTTTCTCCATTTCTGCAATTGGACAGGTATTACATGCAATCCCCAGAATGAAAGAGTCACAATTTTGGACTTGGAAGCTCAGAGTTTGGTTGGGTCCATATCACCCTCTATAGGAAACCTTACACACCTTACTGAAATCAGCCTCGGAGATAACGGCTTCCACGTCGAAATTCCCCAAGAAATCGGTAATTTGCTCCAACTACAAGATCTCAATCTGTCCTACAATTTCACAGGAAAAATTCCAACCAATCTGACCCATTGTTCAGACCTCAGAGTAGTTGATGTAGGTTACAACCAGCTAGTAGGGCATATCCCTGACCAACTTAGTTCACTCTCAGAAATGGTCTACCTACTTCTTCGGGGAAACAACCTTACGGGAAGCATTCCAGCTTGGATAGGGAACTTCTCGTCTTTATCGGCTCTTGCACTCGGGAGTAACAGGACCCATTCCCATTTCCTTGTCCAATGCGTCTATGCTTGAAAACCTTGACCTCGCTCAAAATAGCCTAACCGGGCATGTGCCTGCAAATTTTGGAAACTTACAAAATCTAAATATACTTAATTTGGGGGGTAATCAACTTGGGATGAGGAAGCTGGTGATTTGGACTTCCTCACTTCTTTGGCTAATTGTAGCAGGCTGGAAGTGTTTAGTGTGCTTCAAAATCATCTCGGAGGTGAATTACCAAGCTCCATAGCTAATCTCTCCACCCAGCTCATTATATTTGCTGTAAGTGCAAACTTGATACATGGAAGCATCCCCATAGGGATTGAGAACCTTGCCAACTTGACCTATCTAGGCCTGGAACATAACTTCTTCACCGGTTGTGTCCCTGATGGGTATTGGGAAGCTTCAGAATTTACGCAAATTGACCTTGAATTCAAACAGATTTTCAGGGCTAATTCCATCCTCCCTGGGTAACTTGACTCTATTGATTAAGCTGCTTATGGATGAGAATAGCTTAGAGGGAAGTATAGCTCCGAGTCTCGGAAACTGCACGAATTTGTTAGAATTGAACCTTTCTCGCAATAGCCTCAATGGTACCATACCCGAACAGGTTATTGGTCTCTCCTCCCTTTCCATTTCTTTTGCCGTGGCTCATAATTTGTTGACCGGTTCTCTACCACTTGAAGTGGGTAGCTTGATAAATCTTAGGGAGTTAGACGTGTCTGAGAACAAATTGTATGGTGAAATTCCAAGCACTCTCAGCAATTGTCTTCTTTTGGAACGCCTACATATGGAGGGTAACTTTTTCCAAGGAACTATTCCTCAATCTTTGAGTAAAATTCAAAAAGGTCTACAAGACATAGATCTTTCACGTAATAATAACTTGTCCGGACAGATACCAGAATATCTAGGAAAATTTTCATCTCTCAAGAATCTCAATCTTTCTTTCAATGATATCCAAGGTGAAGTATCAAAGATGTTTACAAATGCAAGTGCTAGCAAATGCAAGTGCTATTTCAATCCTTGGAAACATTAAGCTATGTGGCGGTGTCCTAGAATTACATTTACCATTGTGCTCCAGAAGGCTCCTCATACACAGAAAAAATTTCTTACTAGCACAAAAGGAATCACAGTAGTTATTGTAGTTCTACTTGTAGTTACAGTGTCGTGTTTCCTTGCTACATTTTATTGGATAAGAAATTCAAGAATGAGAATTTCTGCCACATCATCCTCCAAGGACTGGAAGCTAGGTGTTTCTTACACTGGACTCTTTAAATCAACTAATGGGTTTGCTGCGGACAATTTGATTGGTGTGGGTAGTTTTGGTTCTGTGTATGAAGGGGTTTGGCATGAAAATGGAGCAATTGTTGCTGTGAAGGTATTAAACCTTCAACAACATGGAGGTTCCAAGAGTTTCATAGCTGAATGCAAAGCCTTGAAAAATATTCGACACTGTAATCTCCTCAAGATCATAACTGTCTGCTCAAGTTTGGATTATAAAGGAAGTAACTTCAAAGCTCTCGTTTTTGAGTTCATGTCCAATGGTAGCCTAGACCAGTGGTTGCATCTAAGAGCCCGTGAACATCATCAATTCAAGAGTTTGAACCTTATCCAAAGATTGAATATAGCCATTGATGTTGCTTCTGCATTGGATTATCTCCATCACCACATGCCAATCGTTCATTGTGATCTAAAACCGAGAAATGTACTTCTTGATGAAGATATGATTGCCCATGTTGGTGACTTCGGTTTAGCCAGGTTCCTCTTTGAAACATCAAAGGATTACTCAAAAACTGAAACCTCATCGATTGGGGTAAAGGGATCTATTGGGTATGTTCCTCCAGGTATGGATTTCATCCAAATTGTTTACTCCTTAATATTCTATATTTAACTTGTTAAATTATTTTAACAGGTAGGCTTCCCTTTTGAAAATTATATTTGAACCAATCTATATAAGTAACATGTTGTTCTCTGAAGTAAATATGTTTGAGTCAACAAGTATGAACAATAATAATAATACATTTGATTTATGTTTTCTTAATGTCTAAACTAAAAAATATTCACTCTATCTCCTAATGAAAGTAGATCAATGAATTGCAGAGTATGGCATGGGAGGCCAAGTATCTTTACATGGCGATGTGTACAATTATGGAATACTCTTGTTGGAGATGTTTACAAGAAAAAGACCCACTGACGACATGTTCAAAGTGTTAGGATATGAACCCTACAACAGGATCTGTGGGACACGAAATATAGACAGAAAAATGAACAAGAACAAACACACAAGAACACCAGATTTACATGGTTCCCTCAAGTTGAGGTACGTCCACGGAGTCGTCGAGATTTCATTATGTTCTGAAGCAAAAAAGAATTACAGAGTTGCTATCTAAACTTATAGTAGCCGCCCACACCTATTCTTAATAGTAAGTTGGATCCGCGAGAATAGAGGTATGTTGTTCAGTTGAGGTAGGCTCCACACTTCTTATCAATCTCTCACTTGGAGACTGACTCCAACAAAGGCTCTAACTCCACGTGCTTCCAAACACAAACGAACATCTCAGCGACTCACTCCTCCATCACCAGGCTTGTAGACACACTGAAGCTAAACATAACTTCAGTTTCTCAATGGTGACTGCCTTGGTCAACATGTCTGCTGGATTCTCACTTTCACGGATCTTCTCATGTAACAGTACTCCATCATCCAAAAGAGAACTTATGAAATGATATCTCAACTGTATGTGTTTCGTTCTAGAATGAAATGCTGGATTCTTTGTAAGATGAATAGCACTCTGACTATCGCTTTACAAAATACTCTTCTCCTACTTCTTACCCAACTCACCCAAAAAACTTTGCAATCAAGTCATCTCCTTGCTAGCTTCAGTAACTGCAACATATTCAGCTTCTGTAGTGGAGAGAGCCACAATCTTCTGTAACTGAGAAAACCAACTTACTACTGTACCACCCAAAGTATACACATAACCAGTAGTACTCCTCCTGTTGTCAACATCACCAGCTAAATCTGAATCAACATAACCCCGTAGTGCCATATCTGTCCTTTTAAAACAAAGTGTTGTGTCTGTGATACCTTTTAAGTATCTAAGGATCCATTTTACTGCCTCCCAATGTGGTTTACCCGAATTACTCATATATCTGCTCACAACTCCCACTGCATGTGCTATGTCTGGCTTGGTGCAGACCATAGCATACATTAGGCTGCTAATAGTTGAAGCATATGGAACCCCTTCCATGTATGCATGCTTCTGTTTCGTCTTCGGTGACTACTCTTTAGAAAAATTGAAGTGATTGGCTAATGGTGTGCTAACTAGTTTTGCATCTTGCATGCTGAACTTGTTGAGAACCTTTTTGACATACTCTTCTTGTGACAAGTTTAGAGTACCAGCTACTCTATTTCTGTTGATCCTCATCCCCAAAATCTGTTTTGCAACACTAGATCTTTCATTGCAAACTGATTAGATAACTGTTTCTTTAAGTTATTGATCTCTTGAATGCTTGACCCTACAATAAGCATATCATCCACATACAAGAGCAAAATAATATAACTGTTGTCAAATTTCTTAACATCGCAACAATGATCTGCTTGGCATCTCGTGAAGCCATTGTTGCACATGAATCCATCGAATTTCTTGTACCACTATTTCGGAGTCTGTTTCAAACCATACAAGCTCTTCTATAGCTTGCATACCAATCCATCTTTTCCCAGTGCTATGAATCCCTGTGGTTGCTTCATGTAGATGTCCTCCAAATCACCATGAAGGAAAACTGTTTTCACATCTAACTGCTCAAGAAACAAATCTTTTGCAGCCACAATTCCCAACACCAATCTGATTGTAGTCAACTTCACAACTGGAGAGAAAATCTCAGTGTAGTCTACACCTTCTTTTTGTTGAAATCTCTTTACAACCAATCTAGCTTTGTAGCGTTTGCTACCATCATGTTCTTCTTTGACCCTGTAAACCCATTTGTTATGCAAAACCTTCTTTTCCTTTAGAAGCTCAGTTAACTCCCATGTCTGATTTGACATGAGGGAGTCCATCTCATCTTGCATAGCTAACTCCCACTTGGTCGAATTTTCAACCTGCAATGCTTCATAATAACTTTCTGGTTCACCACCATCAGACAACAATATATAATTTAAGGAAGAAGAATAACGTTGTGTAGGTTTGGAACCTCTGGCGGACCGTCTCACCTCAATCATAGATGTGCCTTATTCCAACGGTGGAATAACTTGTTCCACCTCTGGAGCAGCTTGTTCTACCCTTGGAACCACTGTTTCGGGATTATGCTGAACTCTATTATGCACATCATTCTCAGAGATCCCTTCTAATTCAATGTACTCAGCATTTTTAGCATGAGTATCTGCATTTTTAGATTCTACAACTGACCTTTCCATATACATTACTTTTTCATTAAATATGACAGCTCTACTTCTAATGATTTTCCGACTTTGGTAATCCGAAAACCGATAACCAAACTCATTAGTGCCATACCCAATAAAAGTACATTTCTTGGACTTCGGGTCAAGTTTGCTCCTAGCATTAGAATCTATATGTGCATATGAAACACAACCAAACACTTTTAAATATGAAAGATTTACCTCTTTTCCGCTCCAAGCCTCCTCTGATAAGCAGTTATCCAAATGAACAGAGGGTCCACGGTTGATCAAGTATGCTGCAGTGTTAATTGCATCAGCCCAGAACATCTTGGGCAATCCAGAGTATATCCTCATGTTTCTAGCACGCTCATTAAGAGTTCTGTTCATGCGTCTTGTGACGTCATTCTGTTGCGGTGTCCCGGGAACAGTCTTCTCCATTTTGATCCCATTAATTGCACAGAATCGTTTGAACTTGTTTAGTTCTATACTCCCGTCCATTATCAGATCTCAAGCACTTTATTTTCAACTCTGTCTCATTTTTCACCATGGTCTTCCACCTTTTAAAAGTATCGTAAACATTAGATTTATTTTTCAAAAAATAAACTCATACCTTTCCTGTCGAGTCATCGATGAAAGTAACATAATATGACGTGCCTCCAAGAGATAAAACTGGAGCAGGTCCCCACACATCAGTATGAACTAACTCTAATTTTTCTGTCTTAAGTGTTTTGCTAGCCTTTGAAAAACTGACCCTCTTTTGTATCCCGAAGATGCAGTCTTCACACAAATCAATATCCACTGATTTTATACTCGACAATTTTCTTTCGACAAAAGTACCTTCATCCCCTTTTCACTCATATGACCAAGTCTATAGTGCCACATATTCAAATCTACACCTGCATTAGCAACTGCAATGGTAGTTCTAGTATTTGTTGTCATATAGAGAATACCTGTCTTCTTTCCACAAGCTACAACCAAAGCTCATTTGGTGATTTTCCACAAACCATCCACGAAGATTACTATATGCCCTTCATCATCAAGCTGACCCACAGAAATTAAGTTTCTCTTCCAGCCTGGAATATGCCTAACATTCTATATCTTCTATGTACCTCCATTAGGTAATCTGATTCGAACATCTCCCTTGCCCACAATATTCAAAGGTTCATCATCAGCCAAATAAACCTTTCTGAAATTACTACTGATGTAGTTCTCCATGATTTTTCGAAGTGTGCTAGAGTGAAAGGATGCCCCTGAGTCTAAGACCCATGATTCAATAGGACTGTTGACGCTTAAAATCAGAGCATCATGAATATGTTTTGTGACATTTGCAGAGTTTTGCTCACCTCTGTCATTCTTCCTTTGTGCTCGACAATCTCTCTTTAGATGCTCCTTCTCCCCACAGTTCCAGCACTCGGGTAATTTTCTAGATCTCGATTTACTTCTTTTTCTGGGCTTAGAACTACCGCGATCAGAATTTTTCTTCCTATACGTTCTTTTCCTGGACTCGATATTTAAAGCAGAACCCGATGTTTCATCTGATTCCTTCATACAAATCTCTTCACTTAGAATCAAATCCCGAACATCATCAAACTGTAATTTCGAATTTCCTGAAGAACCGCTTACTGCTGTTACAGTGCTGTGCCAGCTTTCTGGCAAAGAGGATAGAAGAATCATAGTCCTAACCTCATCAGCAAATTCGATTTCTACAGAATTCAACTGAGTAGTGACTATGTTGAACTCATTCAAGTGCTCAGCCACGGACGCACCTTCTAACATCTTTAGATTGAATAACCGCCGCATCAAATATACCTTGTTAGAGGTAGAAGGTTTTTCGTATGTATTTGAAAGCGCGGTCATAAGATCTGTCATGGTCTTCTGCTTCGCTATGTTGAAGGCGATGTTACGAGACAGCGTCAATCGAATAACTCTAAGCGCCTGTCTATCGATAAGAGCCCATACATCATCTTCCATCGCATCTGGTTTCTTTCTTGAAAGAGGCTGATACAGCTTCTTCTGGTATAAATAATCTTCGATTTGCATCTTCCAAAAACCAAAATCCATGCCATTGAACTTGTCGATCTACCCTTGATCGGCCATCCCTCCCACTAGAACCTAGAGTTCTGATATCACTTGTTAGGGAATGAACCTTACAACAAGATCTGTGAGACACGAAATATAGACAGAAAAATGAATAAGAACAAACACACAAGAACACCAGATTTACGTGGTTCCCTCAAGTTGAGGTACGTCAACGGAGTCGCCGAGATTTCACTATGTTCTGGAGCAAAAAAGAATTGCAGAGTTGCGATCTAAACTTACAGTAGCCACCCATACCTATTCTTAATAGTAAGTTGGATCCGCGAGAACAGAGGTAGGATGTTCAGTCGAGGCAGGCTCCACACTTCCTATCACAAGGATGGTCTAAGCATCCATCAATACATTGAAATGGCTTTGCCTGAAAAACTGATGGACATAGTAGACCCAACACTGCCCTTGGAAGTAGAAGATAAGGAAGATGAAGAAGAAGTGAAAAAAGAAGAAATGACAATAATCAGCAATGAGGAAGACCATGGAAGAAATATTAGAAGTGGAATAGTGGAATGCTTACTTTCAGTGCTTAAAATCGGTCTCTCATGTTCTACAACATCTGCAAAAGACCGGATGGTGATGAGCCACGTTCTTAATAAAATGTATGGGATTAGAGACCCACTTCTTATGGCTAAGTTTTAAAATGTGCACCTTACTGAATAATTTAGTATGGTCTAGTTGATAAAATGTGGGTTGTTGTATTATACGATAATAAAATGCTTGAGTTTTTGGGAGTTTCTGAATTATATATCACACCCTGTGGCTTGCTCCAATGCTAGGATGTGGCCTATCTTATGAGAGAGTTCGTGAGATCTATTCCCACTGAGTGATGATGTGTAGGTCCAGTCCCATGTTAATCTTGAGAAGATACTTGAAATCGATCTAAGATCCAAGGTTATGAGAAATCAATCCATTCTTGGCCATCACCATCCCAACGGTGTTCAACATCTCTTCATCCTCTTCTTCGTGTCTTTTAGGGAATGTATTCATAATTGGTGTAACATGTTTTGATCTGCCTAAATCAACTTCTTAACTAATTGATAACTAGATGTGAAATTCCGTTTTGATGTATGCTTTCAATAAAACCACCTCAAATCATGGTTTATTCATCAGCACATGAGAAAATTGAATTTCCATCAAGGAGCATTTCTCGACAAAATTCTTCTCACAACTATGAAGTAATTCCTCAAAACTAGAGAGACTGCTTCTTGACAAATGCATGCACTTCTTGAAGTTCAATATTTCTGATCTATTCACAAAGTAGTTAGTATATTAGGTTAAAAAAATAACGAAAGAAAAAAGAGAAAAAGAGAAAAAAAGAAAAAGAAACATAGATACATTTATTTTTTCCCTCGAATTTTTTTGAACAATGAGGTGCCCAAATGTAAGAAGGAATATTTCCATGTGACAATCAACTTTGTTATATAATACTTATTGTTGTGATAATATGGCCATCAATCCATCACTTGGATCAACCAGTTTTGCTTCTTCTTATTGCCGGTGTCAAAAGGATCAACATGCTAATCCCCACGCAAAATCAATAATCATTTGAATTAACTGAACAAATCTAGATGAAGTGAATAGAGCTTGCAACATTGAACAACTCCAACACATCACTACTTACCCCATATATATTTGGAATCTCGCACAAAGCCCTTTTTTTAAAACAATATCACAAACAAACCACCACAAGGATACAATAATGACAATAGCAATAACAACAACAGATGATTGATGTGAGAGAGACATGTGCTTTCACATGCTAGTTGGAGCCTATTTTGCCTCTCCAAGTATACCTATGCCAAGAAACACTTCCTTATCACCAACAATTCAATTAGGACATCTTTCATGTCCTTTCGATCACCCGATGATATTGCAGAACATGCGACTCCAATTCCAAATACAGAAACTAGACACTCTTGTAATTTACCTCTCACGTCTTTTTGATTGTCAATTTTGTTGGTAGTTTCTTTAAGTTGCTCTTCTATGAGCAAACGTGGATCCACAATCTCCATCACTTGTTCAGGCAACGCCATCATAGAGAAGTTATGAAGGCTTAGACCATCCTTAAACAAGTCATCAGTTGGTCTCCTTCCCGTAAACATCTCGAGTAAGAGGATCCCATAGCCATACACATCTCCTTGTGTGGACACATCACTGCCAATCCCATACTCTGCAATATATGCATCTTGCTATGTTAAAACGAGCCTGAAATAACGAAAAACCATATGTAGGGCAAGTCCCAAATAACTTCTAAAGCCAGACTTGGCCCAAGACTAGAATGATTGTAGGTCAGCTTGGTCAGGGCCATTAACAGTGTTGAATCTTGATCTTGTCATATTAAGGTAAGTGAAGTTGTAAAGAACAAAAATACCATTGAAAAAGAAATCCCACAAATATAAGCAATACGAAAAAGAAATGAATGAACAACGTACCTGGAGCAACATATCCAATAGACCCCTTGATTGCAACCGAACTGCTTTGATCTTTACTAGAATTGCTAATAGCTCTCGAAAGAAACTTGGCTAACCTGAAGTCCCCCACATGGGCAATCATGTCATCATCGAGCAAGACATTGCTTGGCTTAAGATCACAATGAATAATAGGTGTCTCGCAATGATGATGAAGGTAATCCAATGCAGCAGCAACATCAATGGCTATGTTTAATCTTTGGGTAAAGTTTAGATGCATCAATTGATGTTGCCTATTTATTCTTGGATGCAACCAGTTTTCTAGACTGCCATTAGGCATTAATTCAAAAACAAGAGCTTTAAAATCATTACCCTTGAAGTCCACACTCGAGCAAGAAGTTATGATCTTGAGGAGATTTCGATGCCGAATTTTTCTCATGGCTTCACATTCTGCAATGAAACTTTTGGAAGCTCCTTGTTGTTGAAGGTTCAGCACCTTCACTGCAAGCAATTTATTATCTGGATGAAGAATTCCTTTGTAAACAAACCCAAAACTTCCCGCACCAATCAAATTGGCTGAAGCAAATCCATCGGTGCCTTTGAGGAGCTCCTCATAAGAAACCCTTAAAAATCCATCCTCCAAGAAAGATGTTGAAGAAGATGTCTTTCTTGACTTTTTTTTCCAACAAAGAAATAACACCCCCAAAAAAGCTAAGCAAAGAACCACACCAATGATTATCGGGAGTATAACTTTGAAAGAGGGAGACTTTCCGCGTTTCCTTGGTTCTCGATTAGAACACACCTGCAACTTCAGTTTTGGAATTCCTCCACAAAGCTTATTATTTCCAGTGACTGAAATTGCACTTGCATTTCTAAAGATTCCTGCCATTGGTACCTCACCTTCAAGATGGTTGAACGACAAATTTAATTGCCGTAACATAGACAAGTTCTCAAAAGATTTTGGTATATTGCCAGACAAATTGTTGTGCGAGAGATCTAAAACTTGAATGGATTTCAAAGAACTCAAAGATGGGGGAATGTCTCCTTCAAAGAAGTTTCCATTCATATAGAGTTCTTCCAATGATGAGCATTCACCCAGTGTAGTCGGAATTTTACCAGATAATTTGTTTCCAGAGATGTCCATCTGGGCAATATGTTTCAAGTTACGTACTTCTGGTGGGAGAAAACCAGTCAAGGAATTATGAGATAAGTCAAGGTAATTTGATAAGGAGGAAAGACCAATGACTTGCTCGGGTATGGTTCCATCCATGTTATTTTTCGAAAGATCCAAGGCTTGCAAAGATTTACAGGCCCCAAGACTTGAAGGAATACTCCCAGTTAAGTGGTTCTGGGACAGGTGGAGTTTATACAATGAAGTGATATTTCCCAGGGTTGATGGAATACCTCCAGTCAATCTATTTCCAAATAAGCTCAGTAAGTTCAGGTTTTGTAACATCCCAATAATGGATGGAATACTACCAGTGAGTAGGTTAAGCTCCATGGTCAATATAGTTAAGTTAACTAGGTTTCCAATCTCAAAGGGTATGCTTCCAGTTATCTGATTTCCTCCTATATATAATGCCCTTATATGAGTTGAGAAATTCGCTATAGAGATAGGCAGCTCACCCCCAAAATTATTATTGGCTAGACCCAAGATTCTCAAACTGCTGCAGTTGGCTAGAGACGTCAAAAAACTCAAATCATAGGATCCCCCGCTTCCTAGATTATTATAAGGCACGCTTAGTAACTGAAGACTCTGTAGGCTTCCCAGATTAGCAGGGACTCCACCCACAAATTTGTTTCTAGAGAGATCAATTTGTTCAAGTCTCGAGACATTGGATAATGAAACCGGAATGAGTCCACTTAATTGGTTTCCCCCCAAAGTAAATTGTATGAGATTAGGTAGAGTGAGACCTATGTTTGGTGGAAAACTTCCGTGGAGTTGGTTTTGAGCCATGGATATGATAACAATGGATGAGAGATTGTAAAGCAAGTCAGGAATCATACCTGACAATCTATTTATGCTTAATTGAAGGACTGTTAAGCTTGTTAATTGGCCTATCTCCTCCGGAATGCTTCCCTCTAAATTATTATAACCCAGAGAAAGAACCTGCAGAGATGAAAGATTCCCCAAAGAAGACGGGATTCCTCCACTAAGATTGTTAACATAAAGATTGAATCTAGTGAGCTTGGACAAGGAGCCTAGCTCCACTGGGATTTTCCCTATGAGTTTGTTGTAAGCTAATTGGAAATATTGGAGGTTGGAACAACGGGACAAATTGACAGGAATTTCTCCTCCCAATGTATTATTATTGAGAAAGAGAAGTTGTAGTCGAAACAAGCCACCAACTTCTTGAGGGATAACACCGTAGAAGCTGTTGTTTTGGAGAAAGAGCACCCTAAGGAAGGTGAGGTTTCCGATGAAAGGAGAGATGGACCCAAGCAATCCCTTGGATTGTAGATCCAACCTCGTGACTCTTCGATGGCGAAGACCACATGTAACCCCTTGCCAATCACAAAAATGGGCAGAATCGTTCCATGAACTCAGGGTTCCGAGTGGATCCCGAGTTACACGACCCTTGAAGTCGAGCAACGCAAGTCGATCTGACTGATTTCCCAAAGATAAGAAGGTGGTAGTGGTTGTGGGTAGAGAATGAGCCACGCAAAAGAGAAGGTTGGTTAAGAGGAGAAATGAGGAAAAGTAGGATACCTCTTTCATAACTGGGGTTTGAGGAAAACAAACCAGTATAGCAGAATTTTGCAATCCATCCCTCCTTCCCATCTCTTCTATATTTTTCCAAAGGAATTCTTGCACCAGAAAAACGGGGCTCTGGAAGATTTGCACCAAAAAGACGTTTCCACCTTATCGCTTCATATCATGGTAGTTTGTATCAACGATCATGCAAATTTTCATTGCTGATTTGTATGCCGATAAACTAACAGCCCAGGCTCTATTATAGATCTTCTGTCCTCAGCTATTTCCGACTGGGAGTGGTGGTCACTTTTACCTAATCGGTGGCCTGTTTCGTCTTGGACTTTGCTACTGGAGACCGTCTAAGGGCCGAGACCACTGAGACCTCGCGCCCGAGCACGGGATCACATGAGATTTCAGGTGGGGCCCATCTTCACATAGTGGCCCCACCTGAAATCTCGTGCAATCCCGTCCTCGGGCACGAGGTCTCCTTGGTCTCAGCCCTAACACGGTCTCTATAGCATTTTCTAATATTTTTAGTCCTATGGGCTATGATATTGTTCAACATTTAAAACAAAATTTTAAAATACAAGAAGAAGAAAAAATATAATCAACAATCATCTTGATCCGACGATTGTAACCATCTGATCTATCACAATCTTTTCGGCAATTGAAATGGGAAAGAGAGGGGCCCTCACGGTCTCAATCACACCCACAGATCAACATGTATCCTTTTTAGCCCTTATTAACCGTGGTTAAAAATTCCTAACCCATAGGTTTCAACAATCTAACCTTGGATTTACAATTTTTTTTTAAAATATAACCCTAAGGTTAAAATTTCTTAACCTTAAAATTAATTTTTTTTCTAAAAACTAAGGTTATATTGTTGAACCCTAAGGATTAAGAATTCTTAACCATGATTAATACGGATTAAAAGGGCACGTATTGACCTGTGGCTGCGATTGATCTTGATCGCAATTGGCTGTGATTCCATCTCCACACGCATTGATAGGAACATTTTATTTATTCATTTTATATTTTGGTTCAAATATCATCTCCCAATTTGTCGCGAACGTCGCCTATCAATGGTCCAGGGAAGTTTTATTTTAGGGACAATTTGTTTTGGTGGGAAGGGTATCAGTAACACGCGCACACTCTACAGTCTAAACACACCCACACAAAGGTTGAATTAGTACTTTCTAGGAACATTTCATCTACAAAGTCTTCAATCAATAGTTGAAGTTAGGGACATTTCATCTAACATTGACCACGCTCTAACACACACCACACACACATGCAGCCCATGTAAGCTTCACCCTAGAGCTCCTCAAAACGGGTAACCGTTTGAGGCGCGGGTCATCCAGAGTTGAATTAGTACGTTTTTAAATGTTGAGGGAAACCCAGAAAGGAACCGAATCCTCTACGGTTATAACCGGATTATGGGGAATCCGGTTATGCCCTTGAGCTCGCCACATGTCCCTTTTGACACGACTTAGGATCTTCTCCAATTAGTGCTGGTGAGGAGACCGCCAGCATCCAATAAGAAGATGTCACACACTCCCTTCACGTCAATAAAGGCATATATTGATCTGTGTGCATAAACTTAAGAGGCGTGATCCGATTAGTGTTGGTAGTCTCCTCAGCATCACCAACTAGAGAAGATCCTAAGTCTTTTAACACCCATTAATTGTGGTTAAGATTCACCCACCCTTAGGGTTCACCCATCCATCCTTGGTTTTTAGAAAAAAAATATTAAAAGTATTTTAATATTAGGAGTAGGTGGGTGAATCTTAAATACAATTAAGAGGTGTCAAAAGGGACACGTGGCAACCTCAGGGCATAACCGGATTCAGAATCCTGTTATAACTGTATAAGATTTGGTTCTGCCTTGAAATTATTTTGGGATATATATGCATAAGGGAATGCCGGTATTCATTAGTTCATGCCCACATTTTTAACACCCACTAACTCTAATTAAGATTCACCCACCCCTAGGGTTCATTCATCAAACCTTGATTTCGTTTAAATGAAAATATGTGTTAATCTTAATTTAGTTAAGAGGAGTGCTAGCCCCATTACATTTACTCCAAAAATTTTCACAGACGCAAGAGTAAGTATTACACGTGGATTTGTTTGATATTTTAACATATTAAAAACTATAATCAGGAAATATTTGACATTTGTAGCCATCAAGTTGCGTCTTTGGAAGATTTGCAACTGGGGTTAGCATTTCTATATAGTTAAACTTAACTAAAGTTAAAAGGCCATTAAAAGGGACACATCGACATGGCATTCCACGAGGAGTGCTAGCCCTACTCGCGGTCAACCTCTACTTTTACATTCCACCAAACACCAGTCCACTTTTATGTAATTAAAGTATTTTTTCACGAAAAGTTGGACAAGTGGTTGTAGAGGGTGAGAGTATGAGTTGACTAAGAGTAGGGCCAGCATTGCTCTTTTTGGTATTTAGGATCACACATACGTGTAAAAGTATGCCATGTGTCTCCTTTAACCCCAGTTTCTTCTAAAACCTATCATTTAGTTAGCATTAAATATAAGGATTAATGTTGACTAAATGAGCTTGCAGGCCTTACTCTCAGCCATTAATCAACACCTACTGTCGCGACCCAAAATCCCACATAAGAGTTAGGAGAGACTTTGAGCGTGACTGTACATCATATCATACCATGCTGTATAAATAAATAAGACAACTAACATAGCGGAAGTGTGAACCAAAAATTTGTTTTATACATCAACAATATTCCAAGTTATAACAAAACTGTACATGACAAACGTATGAAATGGACATGCCTACTTTAACAAAATAACAAAATACAATCACTCTCTCACTCTCGCTCAATAGTATCCAGGATAAGGCCACTTATCCAGGTTCCTATCCTCTTCTAGTTGAGCCTCAACCGGCTCCTCCTCACCGTAATCCTCCTCGACTCATGGACCGGGAGCACAAATATCGAACAGACCTGTATACATAAAATGTACAGCTGAACATGGAATACTCAACGTGATATAAGCTACTATTTAGCAATGTTATGAAACATTAACATGCAACAGTTCATCAAAATCGTAGAGCGTAGAGCGGAAACTAAATATACATCTTAACTTAGAAATGTGCATAGTTTTCCAAAAATATACTCTTATGAGCTTTCATTAAAATCAAACTTATGAGTCTTATGAGAAACCGTAACTTATGAGTCTTTTGAGTTAATCTTGTGTGAATCAAGGTTCTTATGAGATCTTTGAGCTTATGAGAATCACTTATGAGTTCTTTCGAGAACTTTGCTTATGAGACTTTTGAGATCCTTATGAGCTTATGAGATTTTGAGCCGGGTGATAACACCCTTTAGAGACTTATGAGTCGGGCATGTAAATGCCCTTCAACGAAGGTGTATAGAGTAGGCATGCCATCATCTTTGACCAACCCTTCGTTTGACATTATCAACCGGTGCCAACCCTTTTATTTTTATTTTAAAAATGGTTGCAAGATGAACTGTTACAAACCTTTTCCTTCTATGTAGATTCATGAAGATACAATTTCTCATTGAGTGCAAATCGTTATCCAACATGTTTGGATATGGTCTGTAAAACCAAATCCATGTTGATCTCGTGAAGATACTTGAAATCGATCCAGATCCAAGGTCGTGAAAAATTGAATCCATTCCCGGTGATCGCCATCCCAACGGCATTCATCTCTTTATCCTCATCTTCGTGTCTTATAGGGAATGTGTTCATTATTGTTATAACAGGTTTTGATCTGCCTAATCGACTTTTTAACTATTTGATAACTAGAGGGGAAACGCAGTTTTGGTGCATGCTTTTAATAAAACAACCTCAAATTATGGTTTTAGAATTCATCAGCACATGAGAGATTTGAATTTCCATCTAGCAGCATTTCTCAAGAAAATTCTTCTTGTAACTGTGAAGTAATCCCTCAAAACTAGAGAGACTATGCTTCTTGACAAATGCACTTCTCCCGACGTTCATTTCTGGTTGATAATGCTCACATTGCAGTTCGTATATTAGATTAAAAAAATTTATGAAAGAAAGAGGAAAAAGAAAGAAACATAGATACATTTATTTTTTTCCTTAAACTTCTTTGAATAACGAGGTTCCCAAAGGTAAGAAGGAATATTTCTTTGTCACCATCATCTTTATTATATAATACTTCTGAAAGGGAAAAATCCCGTGCATGCCACACGTCTATAGCTGCTTAGTTGGTAGAGGAATGTTAGCAAAAAGCCACCTGTGAATGAGTCTGAGGGGGCGGGTGTGCACCCTGAAATAAGCTCCGACGGTAAAGTCAGTATAAGGCACAAGCACATGAACATATGAACATAATAGTATAAAGATACTTACCGTGAGGTCACTGGGTATATGCACTTGAGGACGAGCTCTACTGTTATGCTCTGGAGATTGTAGCTTAGGAGGCACAAATAATATGGCTTAGACAACGTAGCTCTGACAACGTAGCTCGTATAAGGCACAGACAACGTAGCTCTGACAAGGCACAGACAACGTAGCTCTGACAACGTAGCTCGGATAAGGCACAGACAACGTAGCTCTGATAACGTAGCTCAGATAAGGCACAGACAACGTAGCTCTAACAACGTAGCTCGGATAAGGCACAGACAACGTAGCTCGGATAAGGCACAGACAACGTAGCTCTGATAACGTAGCTCAGATAAGGCACAGACAACGTAACTCTGATAACATAGCTCTAGCTCGGATAACATAGCTCGGATAACATAGCTCTGACAACGTATACGTTGTACATCAAACAACGGGTACGTTGTGCATCAGACAACGGGTACGTTGTACATCAGACAACGGACAACGAGCTCGGCACTATTCACAACACAACGTGACAACGTATTCGGCACTATTCACAGCAAACAACGCTACAACGGATTTAGCACTATTCACAGCAGACAACGCTACAACGGATTCGGCACTATTCATGGCCTATTTGAGAGAATCCGGTGACCATAATAGATTGTGAGGCCATAAAGAGCATCAAGTAGCCGGATAACACCAAAGGAAGATGAGAGAATCAGGTGAGTGGCCGCCTGCATAGCCCTTCGGGGTAGGGGTGTGAATGACTCAAGCTTCTCAGATCTCTTTCTTCCTCTTCTTCTTCTGCCTTTTATTTCCTCTCTTGCCTTCCGCACCATCCTTCTTCTCTTTCTGGTGATTCTTGCTTATTTATAGGCATTTGAAGTCATCATGACTTGTGTAGTCATGATGAGGTCACCTGTCAGACAACACTCAAGAGAGCCAGCACATAGCCCAAGTGGGCTTAGGTTGGCTAAATTGTTAGAATTTGTTAGCATGAGAAATTCCTATTTTACCCCTTCTTTTTACTCTTTTTTACGAATTTTATCCCTTACAACTTCTTCTTGTGATAATTTTACAATCAGTTCATCACTTGGATGCAACAAGTTTTGCTTCTTCTTGGTGTCAAAAGGATCAACATGCTAGAATTCACTACACATTATATCTCATAATTGCACAGATACAGGCATGAACCTGGAACATATCTCAAGAATAAATGGAATTCATCTAAAATAAAATCCATTCCTGACAAAGTAAGGAAATGCTCCACTAACTAATCTAAGCCTCTTGAGAATCCCCAAGTCCATATTTTAAATCCTAGCCCTAAGAAGCGAGTCTCTAATCTTATTCATTTTCTTAACAATGTCAATCATTACCATCCGGTCTTGTGCTGATGTTGCAGAACATGAGAGACCGATTGTAAGCACTGAAAGCAAGCATTCCAATGTTCCACTTCTAACATTTCTTCGGTGACCTTCCTCATTATTGATTATTTCCATTTCTTCTTCTTCCTCATCTTCTACTTCCAAGGGCAGTGATGGGTCTACTATGTCCATCAGTTTCTCAGGCAAACCCGTTTGATGCTTAGACCATCTTTGAACATGTCGTCAGTGGGTCTTTTTCCTGTAAACATCTCCAACAAGAGTATCCCATAGCTGTAGACATGGCCAAGCAGAGTACTTGGCCTCCCATGCCATTCTCTGCAATTCATTATTCGACTTTCATTAGGATATGGAGTGAATACGCTTACAATTTAGACATTAAGAAAACAGAAAGCAGATGGATATATTATTATTGTTCATTCTTGTTGACCATCAAGAAGAATATGATAGATTGGACAATTAGGATTATCCAATCAAGTCAAATTTCACTCAAGTGATTCCTAGATAGGGCACATCAAAATGTTGGTCGGGATCCTCCCATGCACTGCACCATGCAAGCAGGGGGACTTACTTCTTTCCACTTGCTTTGAACTCATTTCAAGTATTGGCTTAGTAATACTTTTCAACGAAGAAGCCTACCTGTTAAAATAATTTTACAAGTAAAATATAGAATCACTACTAAACTATAGGCCCATAACGGCGGTTATCAAAAACCGTAGTAAAAGGTTACTTATTACGATGGCTAAGTACAACCGCAGTAGGAACTCGGTTCCGCCTTGGTATAACGGCGGTATTTTAATTACCGCCGTTAATTTATTGATTTCCATGGCGTTTTTAAAAAAAATGCCGTTAGAAACTTACTTATAACGGCGGTATTTAAAATACTGCCGTGGAAAATCCTTCCCACCACCTTTTCATCTTCCCGCCCTGTCACTTCCCGCTTTGTATATAGCGGTAGAATCTTTTATAACCGTTGTTATACATATTACATATAGCTGTGATTATAAAATAAATGCAGGTATAAACTAATTCTACCGGTGGTTTATAAAAACCGCATTTATAAATCCATAAATACCAGCCCAATAGTTTCCCCTCATTTTCACCCTGTTTCATCGCCTCTCGTCAACTCTCCTCTCCTTCTTTGTGCTCCAGCTTCTTGCTCCAACCTCTGGCATCTCTAGCCACCTCCAGCATCTCCGGCCACCTCTGGCATCTTAGCTGAATGTCCAGCCCACCTCTGCCGTGGTTCCACGCTCTGTAGCAGCTCCGGCCACCTTGTTGTCATCCTCTTCGGTAGCCCCTCCTTTTAGTTTTTTTTTTTGTTTCATGCAATGAATTTTAAGTGTAGATTTAATGATTTTAAATGTAGGCCCTCTTCTCCACCTCCTCTGGCGACCTCAGTCGTCCTCAGCGGCTCCACGCTCAGGTGATCATCTCTCTCTCTAACTCTCTATCTCTCTCTAACTCACTAACTCTCCACGCTCAGGTACTGACCGTGTAGAGCCCCGGACCTTTTCACATTTAATGCATGACACTTTCGTTGCCATCTTGCCTTCAAAGAGGTATAGTTAATAAATAAGGAAGAAATTGGAAATTTCGAAACGTCAGAAATGTTCCTTTTCGAAGTACGAACCCAATGCAAGTTGAATCGTCGAAATCCGACGAGCAAGTCAAAAGTTATGGCCGAAACAAGGAGGAAAAATATGGAATTTTGCTGCAAGTTACGACCGATCGTACACACCCTACGAACGATCGTAGGTGAGTTACAATCGATCGTAGAGGTTACGATCGATCGTAGAATCTCAGGAATTGACAAAAGTTTCGTGTCGATATACGATCGATCGTGGATAATTTGCGATGGATCGTAGTACAACTTACGATCGATCGTAGATCGCGAATCCAGAAATTTTAATCGGATTTTTAGGGTTTCTTCACTACCTATAAAGGTTGCCCGAGCCTTTAGGGCTCTCATTCACACACCTAGAGTATTTTTGAGAGTTAGAGAGAGAGGAGAAGGGGATCCTAACCTAGGGTTTGTTCTTGAAGGAGAAATCAAGGGTTTGATACCCTAGATCACCCCAAGCTTCGGTCAAGCTCGGGAGGACCACGTTCTCCAAGCTCGGTAGCATCTCACGCACGTTTTTGCAAAGGTTTTCTTCCTTATTCGGGTCGGTACTTCTTGCTACCCTCCTAGTTATAGTTCCTTCTTTTATTTTATTTCTCTTTGTCTTCTTTCATTTACACATGTATTATGAGATGGGTTGTGAATGGTGAATGGTGAATGATGAATGGAGATGAATATGGGCGATTGGATGCCGTGTGTATTGATGTGATGGATGAATGGGGAGGGCATTGTACCATAATGAACATACATATGTGATGTGAGTAAAACCCACCTAGAAAAGCATGTCGTAGGGTTAATAAATGATGAATGCACCATGTTTGATGAAATGCCAAGGTGAATAAAATGAATAATAAATTAAGAAAATGCATGTTTAAGTTATGGAAATTGCTAGGGTCATGATAGTGTGATTGTTCGCTTTCCCTAAATGATATGAATATTAAATTGCTCAAATCATTGATGTTATGTGTTATGAATTACTCAAATGCCATATTTAATTTCAAATGCAAGTATGCACACGACCTCACGAGCACGCATACATGACATGATTTACCGAGGTTTTCAAGAATGGGGTTTAGAGGTGGGGCATATCTTACGATATGTTTTACCTCGTTCAAAGCATGAAAAGACATGGCATGACAAGCATAAGCATTCTAGGAAGAAGGGTCTCCCTTCCCTCACAAGTAGTTTACTTTTCCAAGCAAGCATGACAAGACATGGCATGACAAGCATAAGCATTCTAGGAAGAAGGGTCTCCCTTCCCTCACAAGTAGTTTACTTTTCCAAGCAAGCATGACAAGACATGGCATGACAAGCATAAGCATTCTAGGACGAAGGGTCTCCCTTCCCTCACAAGTAGTTTACTTTTCCAAGCAAGCATGACAAGACATGGCATGACAAGTATAAGCATTCTAGGAAGAAGGGTCTCCCTTCCCTCACAAGTAGATTACTTTTCCGAACAAGCAAGCAAGATACATGACATGACAAGCATGAGCATTTAAGAAGAAGGGTCTCCCTTCCCTCACAAGTAGTTTACTTTCCAAGCAAGCATGACATGACATGACACGCATGATATGACAAGATAAGACAACATGACAAGTTTCAAGCACGGAAATGGTATTTCCAATCAAGTCAAGTGCACAAGGTTTTCAAGGGCTTTATCGGCTTTCTACGAAATACAAGCATGATTATAAATTGCTTTTACTTCCTTGTATGATATAAATTGTTCTTGTTCTATATATGCAATTTGTTTCCTACTTTATGTAAGCTATCTGTATACTATGACTGTTGGTTAGTATTTAGTACCCGCTGAGTATTCCATGCTCAGCCGTACTTCTTATGTCGGCAGGTTCTGAGAGAGCTGCTGCTCCATTTGATGTTTGTGCTCCTGGTCCATGGGTGGAGGAGGAGTACGTCGAGGAGCCTTTGGAGGAACCTCCCATAGAGGGTTATCAGTAGGTGGTGTTAGATTCTGAGTAGATTAGCTGTATGTGAGTATGAGTGATTATATCCATGTATTTTGGCGGGCATGTCCGCACTTTCTTTGTTTTGATTTCTTGGTATTAAACTTGGACCATGTGTATATACTTAGAGGTTGTTAGACTTCCGCTGTGTTTTATAGTTATGTTTCTGCTGTCATCCTCTATTGTATATGCTCTGTGGGTTTTTGCAGATTGGTTTGTCAAGCAAGTCACATAAGCCATGATTAGTCGTCCAAAGTTCACTCTAACTCCTAGGGTGGGTTTTGGGTCGCGACAGACCGTGAGCAACTCATTGAAGAAGAGAGCTCCCCCACCCTCCTCTGTGCCTGTGAGCTCCCCCACCCTCCTCTGTTTTAATTTTTTTCCTTGCATTGCAATGAATTATTTTCCTTTTATAATTTCCGGTAATTAACTCTTGTAAATGTTAGGTTAGTTTAATTTTTTACTCCCCAAATCTATAATTTTTTAATTCAAATGTAGTGTTACTTTTAGATTAATTTTGAAGTTAGTTTTAATTATATAAAATTCTGTAATTTTGTTTCATGTAGGGTTATTTTTTACGGTTTAATTTATGATCCTTTTAGTCTTGGTTAGTTTTAATTAGTTAAAATTCTGTAATTTTCTTTGATGTGTGATTAGTTTTTATGGTTTAATTTATGATCCATTTTAGTTTTTTTGTTAGTTTAATATCTTGTTAATGGTAGGTTAACTTTTAACTAATTAAATTTTAATTTATGACTTAGTTTGTAATTAGTTTAATTCTGATTTTGTTGATTAGTTCTAGCTTAGTCTAAATATGTTTTTGTTAACTTTTTTAGATTAGTTTTAGTCTTAGCTTAGTGCAAATCCTTTTTGGTTAATTATTCTAGTTAAATTCTGATATTTAAGTAAACCCCTAGGTTAGTTTCATATGTGATTTTTCTTTGGATAAATTACACTCACCTCCCATGAGGTTTGGTGAAATTTCACAAACCTCCCCTCTAGTTTCTGAAATAACATTGGCCTCTATTCAACTTTGGTTGTCTATAACAGATACCCCGACCCCCTTCCCTTAAGTTTACCATTACTTTATGGATGGACTTTGATGATTTCATCTTTTAAACTTTAAAAATGTCTAAAGTACCCTTTCGAAACGTAAAGTTAGCATTAAAATAAAATAAATTTATTTAGTTTCGTAACCAAGGTTAAACATAATTAACCTAAGGTTAATTTTTTTATTCATTTCTAAAAATCCATATTAGACGGATGAATGATCCTACAGGCCGGTGAGTGAATCTTAATCATAGTTAGTGGGTGGGTGTTAAAGGGGACACATGGTGGCTTGTAGAGCCCCCTTTAATTGTGGTTAAGCAATCAACCTAAGGTTTTTTTTTTATTTTTAAAAATCAATGTTAGATGGATGAATCTTATGGGTGAGTGAATTTTAACCACAATTAGTCGGCGTTAAAGGGGGTACGTGGTGGCTTGTAGAGCTCTCTTTAGTTAAGCATAAGCATCCTAAGGTTTTATTTTTTTTTCCTAAAAACCAAGGTTTGATGGATGAACCCTAGGGGTGAATGAATCTTAACCATAGTTAGTGAGTGTTAAAAGGGACACGTGGCGGCTTTTAAAGATTCTTTAAATGTGGTTACATATAATTAACCTTAGATTAAATTTATTTTATTTTATTTTCTTAAAACCAATATTAGATTAATGAATCCTAGGGATGATGAATGCTTAGTTGGACTTTAAATTGTTAAGTTGAAGGTTGATTGGATGTCTACATCATTTTGAAGTAAAACTTATTACTTCAAAAAGATGTAGACATTCAATTACTCTTGAACTTAACAATTTAAAGTCCAACTAAGCATGGATTTCGAAATAAGCTCTCCCTATTTAGATTAGTGTTACCGAACGCTACCTTATAGCTTGATTATTTAACCCTAAAATACAAACTTGAGTTTGGTTAGAATGGATCTCGGCCTCACGAGATAGCTTTAGCTTGAATGCAACCTTAATCACACAACCATTCCTCTAGTTGATGGGGTTTCATTTGCTTCATATGCCTCAAATGCAAGGATACATGCGTAAACAGATAAATCGTGTTAAGAAACTTTAAGCCCCTGATTCCTCCTTGAAATGTCTTTTTGATGGTAATTGTATATTAGTATCTATGTTAACTGTTGAAAATGCTTATTGGTTTAATTTTATACACATGCATGCATAGAACCTTAGATCTCCCATTCAAAAATCATTGTGTGACAAGTGCATTTCTTGTATCACCTATGTGGACGGATTAGTTATAAACTATGACGTTTAGTTCTCTTGTGGGGCTAAATGTAGGTTAAAATTTTTTTGGTCTTGTTTGTGATAAAGTGTATTTGTTTATATATGATTCTTGAATTGTCCGGTTGGACAGTTTGGGAATGTATAATCTCCAGTATAGTCAGTTGCTCATGTTTTGTCCAAATTGAGAAAAATTTTGGCAATCGTTTCTCTTGTTCTCTGGGTACATATTTAAAGAATGTGGGGGGCTTGCCCTTAGTCTAAGTCGTGTACTTGGAGAACCATAGGGAAATGCTGCCAAAATTTCCTTGAAATGGGACAAAGTACCTAAGCTATTGACTGATGGGGATTATGCATTCCTCAATAGGATAGGAACACCCTACCCTTTAGAAGAAGAGTTGATGGCGATAGGAAGCATGCATACATATTGTAATTGACTGATGATATCAAATTGTTGCTATTTCTCAGAATAGTAAACGAAGAAAGACTTAGACATCTTTTCGGTACTCTCATGGATAGGAGTTGGATTGAAATGTCAAGGTACTTTTTCTTCATAATTTTGTAAACAACATTAATTGATAAAGTGTTAGCATCTAAGCAATTGTGAGTGTATTTTTTTGTATTAAATAGGGTTTCAAAGGTATATATAAAAGGGGTGAAGGAATTCATAGAGTTTGGAATAGCTCGTGGAGCGACCGATAACACCGGCAGTATAAAGTGTCCGTGTCCCAACTGCAACAATGTCCTTTATCAAGATAAGGTTACAACGTATGAGCATATAATCTGTGATAGATTTGACTTGAATTATAAAATCTGGTTTCATCACGGGGAGGACATATTACAACATCGACCAGTTGCCCATGTGTCTCAAAATCTTGACGTTTGTAGATTAGACAGACCGAATGAGATAGAAGATATGGTGCACGATGTGTTCGGGGTCCTAAACCAATAAGAGGGTACTAGTAGTCAGGATCCTAATCCTGAGTCTGAGAAATTTTTTCAATTGATAAGGGATGCAGGACGACCTTTGTATCCAGCATGTAAGAATAACACGAAGTTGTCTGTCATTGTAAGATTATATCACATTAAGTATTTTAGTGGATGGAGCAATAAGTCATTCACTATGTTGTTTGAGTTGTTGAGGGAGATACTCCCCGAGGGCTCAACACTACCAGATGAAAAAGGTGATGTCAGACTTGGGGCTTCACTATGATAAAATCGATGCATGTCCCAATGATTGCATGCTTTACTGGAAAGAGTTTGCAAAGAAGACAGTATGTGACATTTGTGGTGAATCAAGATGGAAGACAGGAAATGGTGAAGAGGAACGCAAAAAGAAAACTCCAGCGAAGATTTTGAGTCACTTCCCATTGAGACCCAGGTTACAAAGGTTATTCATTTCATCCAAAATTGCTTCTGAAATGAGATGGCATGACGAGGGTCGAACTAGGGATGAGAGGTTAAGGCATCTTGCAGACTCACCGGCTTGGGAAAATTTGAACAACAATTATCCTTTTTTTGCTTCAGATGCTCGAAATGTCAGGCTTGGGTTGGCGAGTGATGACTTCAACGTATTTAGGACGATGAGTATTGCTCACAGCACATGGCCTGTGGTTTTTATTTCCTACAACTTACCGCCGTGGCTGTGCATGAAGCAACCTAATTTCATTATGTCCTTGCTTATTCCTGGTCCCTTTGGGCCAGGAAATGTCATTGATGTGTACATGAGGCCTCGAGTCGAAGAGTTGAAGGACTTGTAGATGAATGGGTTTCCAACTTATGATGCGTCGAAAAAGGAGACATTTATAATGCGTGCGACATTGCTCTGGACCATTAGTGACTTCTCAGGGTATGCCATGTTGTTAGGTTGGAGCACAAAAGGAAAGTTGGCATGTCCTTCATGCCACAAAGACACTTGTCACTTATACCTGTCTAAAAGTAGAAAGCATTGCTACATGGGGCACTGTCGTTTCTTAACGACGGATCACCGGTTCCGGAAAAATAGAAACTCTTTCGATGGCAATTCTGAATTCAGGTGTGCTCCAACTATAATGTCTAGGTCTGATGTGCTGTGTCAGTTAGAGGATAGTATATTCTCCCTTGGGAAGCAGGCTGGGCAAAAAAGACCAAGGCAAACGGGCCATGAGGATATGCCCTATAATTGGAAGAAGACCAGTATATTCTTCGAGTTACCTTACTGAGAGCACAATTTGTTGAGACACAACCTTGATGTAATGCATGTAGAAGAAGACCAGTATATTCTTCGAGTTACCATACTGGGAGCATAATTTGTTGAGACACAACCTTGATGTAATGCATATAGAGAAAATTTATGCGATAATGTGCTTGGGACTTTGTTAGGTTTGGAAGGAAAATCTAAGAATGGCATAAAAGCTCGACTTGACTTGGTTGATATGGGCGTGAGACGTGCACTTCACCCTGAGTTCCAGCCTGGCAGAAGCAAAGTTTATCTGCCCCCTACATGCTTTTCGATGGACAAGAATGAGAAAGAGTTGTTTTGCAAGGTTCTGAAGAGTGTGAAGGTTCCAGATGGTTACTTGTCAAATTTACAAGACATGTTAATGTGAAAGATCGTAAAATTTATGGACTGAAAAGTTACAACTCTCATATAATAATGCAACAATTCCTACCATTGGCTGTGAGGAAGGCATTACCGAAGAATGTAACTTCAGTCTTAATTGAATTGAGCAACTTCTTTTTGACATTATGTTCCAAAGTCTGTCAGGTCGAGGATTTGAGCAGGTTAGAGGAGAAAATTACTCTTACGCTTTATCATTTAGAGAGAATTTTCTACTGGCATTCTTTGATGTTATGGTGCACTTGCCTATACACTTGGCCACAGAGGCAAAGCTAGGTGGACCTATCCAATACCGGTGGATGTATCCCATCGAAAGGTATGACATCAATTATAATCTATCAAATACTATAATGTCGTGTTATAATTGTCTTGTTGTCTTATCTAAATTTAATTCGCATAGGTACCTATATACATTGAAATCTTATGTCCGCAATCGAGCTCTACCAAAGGGTAGCATTGCAGAAGGATACTTGACGGAAGAATGCTTGACATTCAGCTCAAGGTACCTAAATGATGTGGAATCGAGATTGAACAGGCCAGTGAGAAATGACGATGAAACTCCAATAGGGAGTACACAGCCATTCTTAGTGAATTAGAATGGCAACAGATACATCGTTATGTGTTGTTTAACTCGAACAAACTCACAACATATCGAGAGTAAGACAAATATTATAAAGGCTTTCCTCTATTATCTTTTGTTTAAACTCTCATTTTTTACTTAACAAATGAGATTTGACCACCACTTGATATCGAATGGTTCCTTACAGTTAGCATATGATTGAACTGAGGATGACCAATCCAAGACATATTAGGTTGGCTCCCCACATACTCCAAAAAAAGCACAACGAAAAATTTAGCTTATGGTTTAGGGGCTATGTAAGTCATATTTTCTTAACTGGATACATTTGTTCTCATTCCATTATTAATGTTTGAGATTTGAATTAATTGCATCTTGGCCTTCAAATAGGTTCAACTATTGCGTGATTCAGGCAACCCGGTGTCTAACAAGATTACATGGCTCTCATACGGTCCACAAAAAGCCGCAACAAGGTATATGGGACGCTATAAATGGATACAAGTTTTGTACAATACTTAGGGAGCGTGGACGTAAGAGTCAAAATAGTGGTGTTGCGGTCACAGCAATGACTACAAGCTATGCAACTTCCATGGATAAAACCTTATTGTCACAGATATCACCTAGTATGGTCATTTAACAGACGTAGTTGAGGTGACATATTATGAAAGCTTACAATTTTTATTGTTTAAGTGCGATTGGGCTGATGTGAAGACACATGGTAGAGGAATAAAGATTGATGCGTTTGGGTTTAAACTCGTGAACTTCACACGCTTACTCCCGACAAACTTGGTGTCGAGCAAATCCTATGTTATAGCATCTTAGGCAGAGCAGGTGTTTTATATCGAAGATCCAACGGAAGAAGATTGGCATGTCATCATCAAGACTAAACCAAAAGACTTATTTGACATGAATGAAGAATCTCTTGCGGACGATAATGCATTTAGCGAGAACGAGCCATTAAACGATCAACAGTTGGATGACATCTCACCTGATGATGATGAAGGTGCTAGTTGGGTGAGACTAGGGATTACTAGAGCAACTGTTGATGCGCCCCCTGAACTGCTACAACAACAAGCGTTTTCTACCGAATCCAGTGATGATGAAGTTGAGAATTCGGACTGGGGCTATGAAGTTGAATGATGTAATTAGTTGCTACCATGTAAAATTACGATGTAATTAGTTGTGAACATGCAAATGAATGAGAATTTGACCTTCAATATATTATTTTCATATTAGTGATCTCAATCCATAGACTTTTATGTGTTTCCTTTTCCCGGTGTATGATAAATATGCTCTAGGTTGTTTATGTTCATGTTAGTGAAAAAATACATATACTTTTATGTGTTTAAATTATGTACTTATGAAAAATCTGCTCTGAGTTGTTTATTTTCATGTTAGTGAAGTAATCCATACACTATTAAATGTTGTTTATGTTCATGTTAGTGATCTCAATCTATAGACTTTTATGTGTTTCCTTTTCCCGGTGTATGATAAATATGCTCTAGGTTGTTTGTGCTCATGTTAGTGAAAAAATAGATATACTTTTATGTGTTTAAACTATGTACCTATGAAAAATTTGCTTTGAGTTGTTTATTTTCATGTTAGTGAAATAATCCATACACTATTAAATGTTGTTTATGTTTATATTAGTGATCTCAATTCATAGAATTTTATGTGTTTCATTTTCCCGGTGTATGATAAATATGCTCTAAGTTGTTTATGTTCATGTTAGTTATAAAATACATATGTTTTTATATGTTTAAACTATGTACCTATGAAAAATCTATTCTGACTTGTTTATTTTCATGTTAGTGAAGTAATCCATACACTATTAAATATTGTTTATGTTCATGTTAATGATCTCAATCCATAGAATTTTATGGGTTTCCTTTCCCGGTGTATGATAAATATGCTCTAGGTTGTTTATATTTGAAAACAAATTTGGTGAACCTCGAATCCAATGTTTGAGTTGAGAACTCACAAGATCGAGGGGATGGTTCGGTTTCCCTAAAAGTCTATCTACCCTTTGTATGATTTTAAGAGTTAAGTTATTAACTTAAAGGATGATAAAATTTAAGTGTGGAAATATGAAAAACGATCAAACCATAACACAAGGATTTTTACGTGGAAACCCTTCTGGAAAAAACCCCAAGACCTAGTCCAGCCAAGAGAAATCACTAAGACAAAGTAAACAAGAACTTACAGGACTCGAACTTGACTCTTTCGAACTCGACATTACGATCCTTCAGTTCTTAGTCCTCCACACCTCGAAAAGTCATCACGTACTCACAAGTCCTGTGATCAACCACAGTCGCTCGTACTTCTCTTTGTGTCTCGAAAACAATCCATGTTCTTCCGATCGATCTCCGTCAATGATGGCTTCGGAATCCATTGACCAAATCACTCTATCACGATCCTTCTCGGATCGATCTCCTTTGTAAAGGCTTCGGAACACTCTGCCAAGGTGTTCTATCCAGAATGGGTTGATGGTTTTATAAAAATCAACACCTAGATGGACTCCTTCAATGGACAAGTCCAAACAAGCAAAATTGGAACTTTTGGCTTGCAAACTCTAGATTGAATGCAACTAACAAAAGGGGTTGAGAATAACACTTTCTATAGGTTCTATAACCTCTGGAGAAACTTAAAAAAACTCTCCACACACTCCCTAAGTTGTGCTCCACGAAGTAGAAGAGTTCACCATATATAGAGGATCAAAATCCATGGTTAGAAGTTGCTAAAAGGGTTTAAAACCAAAGAGGAAGGCAAAAAAGCGTATAAGAATGATTTCCCACATCAGGGTCGACCCTCAAGGATACTTGGGTCGACCCAAATGTGCACTTGGGTCGACCCAAGTATCCTCCAGGGTCGACCCTCACATATGCAACGTTCTGTCCAAAATTGCCATACATTTTTTTTGCTCTTCAGGGTTGACCCTCAACGCCCAAGGTCGACCCTGAGGTGAAATTTTATCTTTAAGCCTCATTTTAGCTCTCGGTCCCTTTAGAAAATTTGTAGCTTTTTTCGGCACGATCGATTTGATATATTATAAAGCAAAATCTGAGCTATTGTTTGGGATATATGCCACCTACAAGCAACATTGGTTTTTTGAAAAATTTCAGCATTTTGAACTTGTTTTACACTACTTATCTCATCACCTAGGGTCCGTATGATTAGACTAGGACGCTTACCGCCTAAGGCATCATGTTAGGATTATTTTAGGTCAAATCCCACCTATGGTCACATGGTATCTAGGTCACTTACCATCCAATGAAGGAAACGAAGAAAATGATCAACCGAGTCGATCAACCAAGTCTTCAACGCTCTTCAACCGTCTTCAACTTCACTTGTTTGCGGATGCTTGACGGCAATGACACAAGATACACACCTAGACACTTAGACTCACTTGTTTTGACACCGGAATTTGCCAACATAAAAAACGTGGACTTTACGATCTCCCCCTTTGGCAATTTCGTGGCAAAACCAAACTGAAGTACATGACTTGACACAAACTCACCCAAACACATGAAACGGTGAATTAGGATATTACATGACTCCAACATCATTACATGACACCAATTGACAAATCATCTTTACTGAAGTACATGACTTCACACAAAAATCATCTTAAATAAAGACACTGAAGCTCTTGTCAAGTAAAATCTGTCTGCTGCAACCCTGAACATGCACATGCTCATAAACAAAACACTCAGTGAAGCATGTATGGAATATGAAAATAAGTAACCACAGGTAATGCAAAGAATGTACTGAACTAGGGAAGTACTACCCTAACATTCTCCCCCTTTTTGGCACAATTGCCAAAGGTAATCATGAAGCCAATATCACAAGAAATATAACAATTTAACACATGAAATATCAAGGCAATCGCAACCAATCAAATGCAGACAATGCGGGGACTAAAGAGTAGGGAACAAGATAGAAATATAAAGCAAAAACTCCCCTCAACTACTCAGGCACAAAACTCCCCCTCAATAACTCAACTTGATCTTCTCCCCCTAAGATCCAGGATACCACCAAAAACAGGGCACTTATGCTAGAAAGGCCCTTGCCAAAGGAAAATGAAACATACAAAAAAATATCATGTGCCACACAAACATGCATCAAAAGTATTCCAAGTAATAGTAATTTAAAATTAAAAATCCAATGAAGAACATGATTAGTTAGTCCGACCGAGAATACACATCTAACTAAATCTCACGAAATGCTAAAGCATAGCCAATTCACTTAGTCACATTTAGTGAACAGTTCAAAAGTGAAGCAATATGAGTGTAGTGGTGGTCTGATAAGATACTAGATCAAGATTTCTTTCCCTTTCCAAGAATATGACATTAACCACTAAGGGGACTCCCGGAGACATAAATCTTAGAAGTCAAACCTAGTTAGATCCAGATATGCTAATTTTTTACATTTTGGTGAACCTTTATCCATTTTATTTGACTCTGTATTTTTCTTTTACTTTTTGGCAAATACCTCTAAACTTGGTAAGATTTCTTTTGATGTTCATTATTTGAACATATCTTTTCATGCAATGATGGCTTTCACATTATCCAGGTAGGTAGTCTTGGCTATTGGCAGCAAAGACTTTCACTCTAATGATCCAAATAGATACCTATTGTCCGCCTAGGTAGCCATTTCATACTGTTTGCATCCAATAGTTACTTTCACACTATCCTAGTAGGTAGCCCTTTTCATTGCAACAATTTTAGCTCATGGAGGATACACAAAATGGGGATGACTAACAAAATAGTCATTCTAAATTGGTCATCCAAGGTCACACTTATGGGATAAGTCAAACACCTACAGATTGGAAAATAGACCTCTCAACAGAATCAGTCAGAGTACATGTGAAATTTATGAAGCATACAAACATAAATAAGTCTCTAACTGTTCAAGATAAAACTGGTCAAATTTTTAGCCTAACCAAGAGACTATGAAAGTGATATATCCTCAATCAGCAACAAACTCATGTTCAACCCTGGAGAAGTATAGAAATAAAGATCATACCAAGAATACAGATCATGCAAGTCAAACAGGGGCAACATGAAAAAAAATGTTTTTGGATTTTATGGTTTTTCAATGTTTTTGAATTTTTCAAAATAAAAAAAAACAGAAAAATATACCAAAGAAAATAAACACTAGTAAAAAAAGTATACACAAATAGCATAACACTAGAACAAGATAGAACGCTAACAACACACCCTAGGTTATGACAGGCACGGGCTAAGTGAAGCCCTTCAGGTCTTCCTTTCTCACCCAAACAGTTTTAGAAGTTTGATTGACCCTTTAGTCTCTAACCGTTTCAGTTGAGATAGGTATGACCTTTTGCCTCTTCCTTCTGTTCCTCCTTTTCTAGGATTGAGTCCTAGAATTATGGCGGATATTATAGTTCTTCCCGTTACCTCCTCTATATCTAGCGTGAGGAGTGTCATGACCATGCCACTGTCTAGAGTTGTGAGCAATTTCTATCACATCTTCATACAAACTCCTAGACTTCTCCACTAGGACCTCAACTCTCATTTGAAGATTCCCATTGAAGACATTGAGGCTTAATATGACCATTTACTCCACATTTATGACATGTAAGAATGAATTTCTGAGTAGAAGGGTCTTTCCCTTTAGCAGAAGGGCACCTTTTAGCACCAGGCTCAGTGTTTGAGGTGGATGGAGTTCCCTTCACATCTCCACACCTCTGATTTTGTTCAAGATCAGCCAACTTGATTTCAAGGCTTGTCTTTTCATCAAGACAAACATGTAAATCAAATTCAAATAGCTGAGTCTTGGCAAGGAGGGAAGCCTTATCTTCCTCAAGTTGTGACACAAGAGCTCTCAACCCTAAAGCCACTTGGTCTAAGGCATCTTTTTCCATTTCAATAGATTTGATCTTTTTAGACATGAAAAACTAAACCTTTTTCAGCTTTAGGCATTCCTGAAATAGTTCATCATAGGCTGCCTCAAGATCTCCCTCATAATCTGAGTCATTCTGACTCTCATCATCCTCCTCACCATCACTACAGTGGTGGTTACTCACAGCATTTAAAGAAGATTCTTCAACCCCAGACAAAGATGTAGTGAAGGCCACATAACCCCTAGTCTCCTCACAAGAAGAACTATCTAATTTCTCATATTCAGATTCACTGTCATCCCTTGCCTTGCCCTTAAATCTTTTCTTATTAGAGCATTCAGCGGTAATATGACCATAGTCTGGCATTCATAGCATTGAACACCATGGGGTTTCTTGTCCACACTTTTAAGATGTTTCTTACTTTCAAAGTGCTTGGACTTGGGCTTTTCAAAAGATTTTTGTCCTTTCGGATTAAATCTCTTGTTAAGTTTTAAAAATTTTCTAAATTTCTTTGCAAATAAAGCCAACTCTTCTTCTTCATCCTTAGAGTCACTATTTGAATCATCTATGGATTCCTTGATGGATTTCAAGACAATGAATTTTGGTTTCTTAGATGGGTTCAGATGTAACTCATAGGTTTGGAGAGAACCAACTAACTCTTCGATTTTAAGAGTATCTACATTTTTGCTCTCTTCGATGACGGTAACCTTCGATCGAAATCTCTCAGGTAGAGATCTCAAAATTTTTCTAACAATTTTGGACTCAGGAATTCTTTCCCCTAAATTGAAACTAAAATTGACAATGTCACTCAGATTAGCATAAAAACTGTCAAAGGTTTCATTATCATCCATCATCAACTTTTCAAACTTAGAGGTAAGCATTTGAAGTTTGGAGATCTTGACAGTTGTAGTCCCTTCATGGGTAATTTGAAGAATGTCCCATGCCTCATTCGAAGTGTCACATTGAGAAATACGTCGAAATTCTTCGAGTGTGACAGCGGCGAAGATTGCATTTAGACCCTTACTATTCCATCTACAACTTTCAAGTTTTATATTGATCCATTCAGAAGAAGGTTTAGGGATGGTCTCGTCATCTATGGTCTTTGTTGGATGGGTCCAACCTTGTTCGATGGAGAACCATACTCTCTCATCTAATGATTTTAGAAACGCTCTCATTCGTGCTTTCCAATAGCCATAATTATTTCCATCAAATAATGGGGGACAAGAGATGGATCCTCCCTCTCTTTGGAGATTCATATTCACCGAAAATATGAGTCAAGATCACACTAAAAAGTTAGTGATCCCACTTTGATACCAATTGGAAAAAAAATCTGGTGAACCTCAAATCCGATATTTGAGTTGAGAACTCACAAGATCGAGGGGAAGGTTCGGTTTCCTTAAAAGTCTATCTAACCTTTGTATGATTTTAACAGTTAAATTATTAACTTAAGAGATGATAAAATTTGAGTGCGGAAATAGGAGAAACAATCAAACCATAACACAAGGATTTTTAAGTGGAAACCCTTCTAGGAAAAACCATGGGACCTAGTCCAGTCAAGAGAAATCATTAAGACAAAGTAAACAAGAACATACAAGACTCGAACTTGACTCTTTCGGACTCGACACTACGATCCTTCAGTTCTTAGTCCTCTACGCTTCGAAAATTCATCACGTACTCACATGTCCTGTGATCAACCGCAGCCGCTCGTACTTCTCTTTGTGTCTCGAAAACAATCCACGTTCTTCCGATCGATCTCCGTCAATGACGGCTTCGGAATCCACCGACCAAATCACTCTACCATGATCCTTCTCGAATCGATCTCCTTCGCAAAGGCTCCAAAACACTCCGGTCAAGGTGTTCTATCCAGAACGGGTTGATGGTTTTATAAAAATCAACACCTAGATGGATTCCTTCAATGGACAAGCCCAAACAAGCAAAATTGGAACTTTTGGCTTGCAAACTCTAGGTTGAATGCAACTAACAAAAAGGGTTGAGAATAACACTTTCCATAGGTTCTATGAACCTCTGGAGAAACTTAAGAACACTCTCCACACACTCCCTAAGTTGTGCTCCACAAAGTAGAAGGGTTCACCATATATAGAGGATCAAAATCCATGGTTAGAAGTTGCTAAAAGGGTTTAAAATCAAAGAGGAAGGCAAAAAAATGTATAGGAATGATTTCCCACATCAGGGTCGACCCAAATGTGCACTTGGGTCGACCCAAGTATCCTCCAGGGTCGACCCTCACATATGCAACGTTCTGTCCAAAATTGCCATACATTTTTTTTGCTCTTCAGGGTCGACCCTCAACGCCCAAGGTCGCCCCCGAGGTAAAAAACATTTTCTAAGCCTCATTTTTAGCTCTCAGTCCCTTCACAAAAGTTGTAGCTCTTTTAGACGCGATCGATTTGATATATTATAGAATGAAATCTTAGCTACGGTTTGGGAGATATGCCACCTACAAGCAACATTGGTTCTTTGAAAAATTTTAGCATTTTGAACTTGTTTTGCACTACTTATCTCATCTCCTAGGGTCTGTATGATTAGACTAGGACACTTACCACCTAAGGCATCCTGTTAGGATTATTCTAGGTCAAATACCACCTATGGTCACATGGTATCTAGGTCACTTACCATCCTATGAAGGAAACGAAGGAAATGATCAACCGAGTTGATCAACCGAGTCTTCAACGCTCTTCAACCGTCTTCAACTTCACTTGTTTGCGGATGCTTAACGGCAATGACACAAGCTACACACCTAGACACCTAAACTCACTTGTTTTGACATTGGAATATGCCAACACAGAAAACGTGGACTTTACAATGTTCTTGTTAGTGAAAAAATACATATATTTTTATGTGTTTAAACTATGTACCTATGAAAAATCTGCTCTGAGTTGTCTATTTTCATGTTAGTGAAGTAATCCATACATTATTAAATGTTGTTTATGTTCATGTTAGTGAAGTAATCCATACACAATTAAATGTTGTTTATATTCATGTTAGTGAATAAATTCATACACTTTTATGTATAAACTCTGTAATTATGAAATATTTGTTCCGAGTTGTTTATTTTGCAGATGGACCCTACACATCTGGTGCTGCATTGCCCCCTCCCCCTCCAGGACCTATTAGGAGGGGTTGGGGCAAGAACAGGAGTTTTGCCTTGCATAGACTCCCTCCCAGGGTGAAACAGAGGGTCTTGACCGATGAGTATGAGCAGCCTGTAGAAAAGGCTGTGAAGATGTTGGCTGATTACCTCAATAATCTTGCCTGGGATGGGCATTTGTTTAGGCTCGATGTGCCTAGTTGGCTTCACATCGATAAGGAGCAGAAACAGCGAGCTTTGGAGTTGGTTCGGGTAAGAATCAAAAATATCTGAAATTGAGTTAATATTTAGTTTTTCAGTACATGTCTTTTTGTTTACTATTTGCTCATGGTTTAATCATATGAAATCGTGTTTCAGGAAAAATTTGACATCGAACCATTTGAAGAGAAATTCATTCTTGCTTCCCTCGGGCATAAATACCAAGATTGGAAGGCGAAGCAGCACCGGGAGAACGTCACCCCAGGGGCTACGCCGGAGTAGCTTCTTGCTGCGTGCCCAGCAGATGTGGTGGCCACCCAGAGGCCTACATTGGTAGCTTTTTGGTTCTCCGAGGAGGGCCAGGAATATATATATATATATATATATATATATTTTTTTTTTTTTTTTTCATTATTCTAATAGGTAACTTACATAAATTATGCTTCAACTCTCTTAATTAACCATAATTTAAATTTGTTGCAAAAACGAAGCGAAACAAATAAAAGAAATCGCTCGAAACAGAAGGTCCCCCATACGAGCAGCACGAAGAGCTTTGCCAGGGTTAGGCATTATGCGGTATGTTAAGTTGGATTTGTTAAAAGATGTTTTTGTAATTTATTTGTATTGTATTGACCAAATTTTAATTACTATTGTGACTATCATAGCGAGCTGCGAGCCCCACTCAAACGCCCCCAAGTTGTGCAGAGGTCTACATCCTCATGCACTGGGGCAAGGATGGCACGCTAGTTTCGGCAAAGGTGGGGGAGAATATTGTATGTAAATTTTCATGTTTGAAAATCTTAGAGTTTCCCCTTATTCCTACCAAATATCAACTGTCTCCAATTGTTTGCAGCGCCAGATGCAAGAGTTGAGGAGACAGGCACCGGAGGGCTTGCATGATACCGGAAGGCTGAGATGATATATACGCTCAGGTCATGGGGCCTGAGAGAGCTGGACGTATCTGTGGACTTGGATTAGGCCCCACCCCCACCCAGTTATGGGGGTCACGATCTGTGAGTTGGTCCCTTTAGTGCCTCTCCTCCTGATCCTCAGACTGTCGAGAGGATCAAAGCTCTCGAGGAGTTAAATGCAGAGAAAGACCAGTTGCTGATGGAGACTCGGATGCGTGTGGCGTCGTTGGAGCATTTTATGCAGGATTATATGGTGGGACAGGTATTTAATATAAGAAAAATTAATTATTATTTTTTAATATTTAGATATTCATTCATTGATTTACCTAATATTTTCACAACAGGGTGCAGATCAGCCTTCTACAGTACCACATGCGACTCCGGAGGTAAATGTTAAGTTTAAAAGATTTTAATTATAATTTCAAATCTTTTATATATCATGGTGGTCGTGGTGTATGGTAGTGGTGGTGGTAGTGGTGATGGTAGGTGTCGTGGTGGGTAGGTGATGGTAGTGGTGGTGGGTGGTCATGGTGGGTAGGTGATGATAGTGGTGGTAGTGGTCGTGCGTAGTAGTGGTGGTGGTAGTGGTGATGGTAGTGGTGATGGTAGTGGTTGAGGGTAGGTGTCGTGGTGGGTAGGTGATGATAGTGGTGGTAGTGGTCGTGGGTAGTAGTCGTGGTGGGTAGGTGATGGTAGTGGTGGTGGTAGTGGCGATGGTAGTGGTTGTGGGTAGGTGTCGTGGTGGGTAGGTGATGGTAGTGGTGGTGGGTGGTCATGGATAGTGGTCGTGGTGGGTAGGTGATGATAGTGGTGGTAGTGGTTGTGAGTAGTAGTCATGGTGGGTAGGTGATGGTAGTGGTGGTAGTGGTGGTGGTAGTGGTGATGGTAGTGGTTTGGGTAGGTGTCATGGTGGATAGGTGGTGGTAGTGGTGGTGGATGATCGTGGTGGGTAGGTGATGATAGTGGTGGTTGTGATCGTGAGTAGTAGTCGTGGTGGGTAGGTGGTGGTAGTGGTTGGTGGGTAGGTGATGGTAGTGGTGGTGGGTGGTCGTGGGTAGTGGTCGTGGTGGGTAGGTGATGATAATGGTGGTAGCGGTTGAGGTGGGTAGGTGGTGGTAGTGGTGGTGGGTGGTGGTAGTGGTAGTGGGTAGTAGTCATGGTGGGTAGGTGATGGTCGTGGTGGTAGTGGTGGTGGATAGTAGTCGTGGTGGGTAGTAGTCGTGGTGGGTAGGTGATGGTAGTGGTGGTAGTGGTCGTGGGTAGTGGTAGTGTTATTATTGTGGAAGATGTTAAATGAAACCATGAATGTAATTGGCTAAAAAAAAAATGTCATGCCTTGGTACTATGAGCATTCCTAGCAGCCTCACCAAATTTTAGACCTATTTAGTTGGTATGTTAGTAATGGAAATACCTCACTAACACTTAGGATGTATTGAAATACACGTGTTAGAAGAAACGGGATCGAAATCCGATTCCCAGTTTGGAAATGGTGGGATGATGTAGGTTTAGGCCATAGTATAGTATCCAAGTATGGATTTCAGTCGTCTCGGTGCCCAAATCGGGCATACGGCATCGGATTCGCTCGAAACCAATTCCAACACTTAGGATGTATTGAAATACACGTGTTAGAAGAAACGGGATCGAAATCCGATCCCCGATTTGGAAATTGTGGGACGATGTAGGTTTAAGTCATAGTATAGTATCAAAGTATAGATTTCAGCCATCTCGGCGCCCAAATAGGGCATACGGCCTCAGATTCGCTCGAAACCAACTCTAACACTTAGGTTATATTGAAATACATGTGTTAAAAGAAATGAGATCGAAATCCGATGCCCGGTTTTGAAATGGTGGGACGATGTAGGTGTAGGCCATCCAAGTATGGATTTCAGCCATCTCGACGCCCAAATCGGTCATACGGCCTCGGATTCACTCGAAACCAACTCCAACACTTAGGATGTATTGAAATACACGCGTTAGAAGAAACAGGATCAAAATCTGACCCCCGGTTTGGAAATGGTAGGACGATGTGTTTTTAGGCCATAGTATAGTATCCAGGTATGGATTTTGGCAGTCTCGGCGCCCAAATCGGGCATACGGCCTCGGATTCACTCGAAACCAACTTCAACACTTAGGATGTATTGAAATACATGCGTTAGAAGAAACGGGATCAAAATCCGACCCCCGGTTTGGAAATAGTGGGACGATGTAGGTTTAGGCCATAGTATAGTATCCAAGTATGGATTTCGGCCGTCTCGGCGCCCAAATCGGGCATTCGGCCTCGGATTCGCTCGAAACCAACTCCAATACTTAGGATGTATTGAAATACACGCGTTAGAAGAAACGAGATCGAAATCCGACCCCTGGTTTGGAAATGGAGCGCGTTTCTAGGTTTAGGCTAATGAACTAAACTTTTTTCTTTAATCCAATAACTATGACATCTTTACGATTAATTTTTTATTTGCAAATCTTTGATGAAATTTATAAATTTTAGGATTTTGCTAGTCTGATAATAAATTGTATTTTATTATTTTTGTAGGATGGTGTCGGCAGCATGCATTTGTCAGGTTTTGGGGCAGCAGGAGCGCATCAGTCGGAGGGACCTGCTAGGCAGCTCTAGTAGATTTTTTTATTTTACATTTGATACATATTTTTGGACAGGTATATTTATATATTGGCGGACATTTTAGATGGTTTGTTATGTACATGAATTTATATGTTTATGGTTTATATTTTAATGTTTAGAACTTTTTGTAGATAATTTAAATTTGTTTTATATTGCTTACAGGTACAAGTAATACAGGTAAAAAATATTTTAATTAATAAATATTATATATTTTTTATTTTTTTATTCATTGCGGCGGTTTAAAACCGCCGTTACAGATACAATATGGTAACGGCGGTTTAAAATGCCATTGGAAATCAATTTATGACGGCGGTTTTTTTGTGCCGTTATAGATACTATATATAATGGTGGTGTAAAATGCCGTTGAAAGTTTACTCTATAGCTGTGTATATATAACCGCCATTATAAGGGTAATCTATAGTTGCGGACATATTAACCGCCATTACAAAACGCCATTGTATCCCTTGCGACAGGACCTCTGACGGCATTTAAGTAAACCGTCGTTATATAATTATAACGACGGTTTTTTCAGTTCTTGCGGCGGATATTAGCCGCCGCAATAAACATTCATTTTTGTAGTGAATATATATTAAGAAGTGAATAATTTGGATGAAATCCGTACCTGGAGGAAAGATACCCAATAGATCCCTTTACCCCAATCGATAATGTTTGACTTTTTGAGAAATCATTATAATGTTTGTCGAAGACACGCCTTTGCCTTCATACTTGGAAAATTTTCAAGATTTTGAAATTTTTGCCTTTAAACCGAAGCATTTAATGCTTACGCTTTTGAAACTTGACACGTGTCAACTAGTGACGTTTGACCTGCCGCGTTCATTTAATGCATATGACCGTTGGTCATGATGACTGATGGTGCATCAATCAACAAATGCCTTTTCGTATTCCAACATTTGGTGTTCCACCTTTTGCCTATTTATTTGGCCTTTTGGCTCATTTTCAGTTTACCTCCTCTTATTCTTCTTCTTAACCTCTCTTGCCTTCTCGAGAAACTTTTCTCTTCTCTTGCATTTCAATGGCTTCGCATGGAAGGTTGGGAGACATAGGAGACTCATTTTTCATAGATGCTCAACAGATGCATCCTGACACAAGCATTCCAACTGATGGATGGTGCTTGTTAAGAGCAGACCCTGTTGATGGCGTTGGGAGTCCACCTCCAGCCATAGGTGTTCCAAGGTTTAGGGTATTTAGAGGCGACTTCCTTCCCATGAAGCCTACTTTTCGATCTCATTCTGGACCATCTGAAGACTAAGAAGGATGGGTCCATGATATGCTGAGCGATGATGAGTTCGTGGAACTTCTCAAAGATGATGGAGTGAAAGAGGTGGTGGAACTGACTTCATCGTTCCAGATAAAGAGGGATCAAGATGCTTTGAAGCAACTCCTCTTCCGGTGGAACCACTCTACTCATACCTTCATCACTCCTTGGGGTGAGATTGTGCCTTCACTAGAGGACGTAGCAGCATTGCTACAACTGGAGATTTTCGGTGAACATGTCATAACCGCCATCAACTACAATGACCCAGCTATGATGGAGTGCACAAAGGCTTTGACTTCAGCTTTGAAGGCGTCTACAAAGAAGTCAATGAAGAGAGCCAATTTCAATGGCTGGGTCAGCTATTTTTGGAGAGAACAAGCTTCGAAGAAAAAGGGAGTTGGTACATCTCAACCTTCAGCTTATGGTGCTGGGATGCACAACCCTTTCAGGAGAGAGGCATTCATTGCCATGTGGTTGTCAAGATACATCTTCCTCGCCTACCCTTATGAGAAGATCCAAGAGCGCCTTTTTGGTTGCGCCTCGAGAATTGCTAACGGTGCAAGGTACTCCTTAGCTTCTTTTTTTTTTTGGTAATCTTTACCACAATCTAGATTTATTTCATAGAGGCTTGGTTAAGTCTAAGGGAGAGTCTCCCATCGAGACTTTTGCATGAGCCTCCTTCCTCCAGATGTGGTTATGGGAGAGAGTTCCAGGGTACGCGCCTTCACCCTCTTCATTGGTTCAACTGGCCATTAATAAAGGGACGCCAGAGAAGCTTTTCCCAAGAGCCCTCCGATGGTCTAACGTGAGGCCAAAGAAGAATGCGAAGCATTTTCATTCCTTGAATAAAGGATTCTTTAACTTCCGCCCTTACACTCAGACTCCTGAAGGTGCACTTCCTTTGGATTTTTACACTTCAGGGACTTCCTTTCATCAAGTCGAATTTTCAGGTCATATGACAGCATAAGACCTTAGCTTCTTTGCTATTATTACTGATAGCGTTTTGGTTGTCGTGAACGAGTCGCCTTTCATATCAGTCTCATACAATCCAAGCCGCTTTCAAAGACAATTTGGCTTGGACCAGGGAGTCCTTATGCTGGGTGTACATATCTACCTACCACCACCAGCAGGTAGGATGTACTTAGTCAGTAGATGGCGCGAGTACTTGTCTCCCGCTCTTGACTCCTTTCTGATGCCACAAGCTGATAGAGAGGGACGGTATACTCCTGCCATGAAGGAGTATTGGGCTAGATCAATAATATATTTCCAAAACTTCATTAATTCTCCTTCCTCTCTTGAGGTCCTGGCTGAGGAGCCCAGTCCACGGTTAAAGAGCCGTAAGAAACCAGGGAAGATTACCCCAAAGAAAACTACAGCCAGAAGATCGAGGAAAATAAAATTAGTCCTTGCTTCGAAGAAGGCGGCCCCGCCTCCGAAGAAGAGTAAGAAGGTAAAATTCTATGCTTTTGTGCTTTTGACTTGATTCGTTTTTCCTCTTTGACATTGAATTTCACTTTTGCCTTTGACTTGAAATTTCTTCTATAATATTTTATCTTTTCAAAAGAAGGTGAATTCTTCGGAAGAAAACACAGAAGATTTCTTATCATCTTCTTCTGAGAAAATTCAAGAAAACACTGATGAAGAGGAGGAGACTGAAGCAATATATATCAGTGAGAGTGAGGGAGATAATGACTAATCTTCCTCAACTAGGGATGAGTCTGGGGTGGTAGAAAGTTCTTATATCATGCGCCCTCGACAGGAAGCACCTAGAACTCCTGTCCACACAACATTAGAGGCGAGAGAAGAACCAGTACACCCTACTGGTGATTTCCCTCTTCATCCAGTCCATAATATTGTCCGCATCTCAGCTTTCTTCGAGGGGGTTGCCAGCCATCCACTCAATGGGGTTTTGAGAAATGATCCGGAGCTTCACAGTAGGCCCGAGATTATTGGCCGGCCTTTGTGTATTCTCATGGATTCCCTCTCAGGGATTATGGGTGAATACATTACTGGCCTTGAAGAAGACATGGCTGCATTGAGGGAATTCAACTTACAGAGATCTTCACAGGCAGAGCCTTCTTCAGTTCAACCACCCCAGAGACAGGCTTCTTCTCCGCCTTTGGTCGTACACCAAGAAAAGGTGTCTTCTCCGCCATTTCAACAGGATGCACCTGCGCCTTTAGTCGATCCACCCTTAAGGCCTGCTTTTGTGCCTCAAGATACTGTTTCAGCTATCGGCCAAGGGAGTGAGTGGAATTCAGCTACTCCTTCTGCCACAACTATGATCGAAGATAAGGCAAACACTGTGACTACCAAACTCTCATTCGTTCATAGCTATATAGACCACACAACAAGTAGGATTTGAACCTACGAACAAAGTAAGGCCTGAATTGACGCCTTTTGCTCGTTTGATTTTTGAACAGTATGGCGATATTCTCAAACGCTGCTCTGTTAAGGCACACTATTTCCGATCCATTTTTCTGGAGTCCATCTATAAAGTCCTCCTATCCATGCATCATAAGAGTTTAGTTGATTTATCAAAAGAGGAACTGAGACATTAGAGGACCATTTTGGAAGATGCTCACACCATAGGCGTGGAGATTGAATGGCTGCTACAGCGCCTTGATGAGCTATCAATAGCTCAAGAGTTTAGAGAAAAGTTGGTGGTGGTGGAGCAGGAAGAAAGAGAGCATCTCATCACTATGAAGATGTTGACTGATGCTGAGAAGGACATTGCCGAGAGAGTGCTACAGGCAGAAGTAGAATTAAAAGCTGCTCAAACTAAACTCTATTCTCTGGAGGAAGAACAACAGATTTTGGCCAAAAATCATGAAGAACTAGAAGAGGCAATTGTAAAGGCGCAAAACAAATTAGCGCCTCTTCAAGAAGAGGGCAAAGTGTTTGAACATCTTCTTGTAGGTGGACTCCTACAAGATTTATTTCCCAGCAAATAGGATTGTGTACTTGAATGTAATCGACAATATTTTGAGAAATGAATAGAAAATCATTTATTGTCTTTCTGTTTTCTATTCTTATGGATGATACAACTTTAACCATTTCCCGTTAATAGGATCATGTAAAATAGTACCATCAGACTTTTCAAGTCTATAGTATCCACTTTCCATTGCTTCTCGGATAATATAGGGCTTTTCCCAATTTGGTGTAAACTTAGTGGTGGATGTCCCATTTTTAACATGTAAGGCTGTGTGAAGGACAAGGTCGCCTTCATTGAATAGTCGAAGTCGCACTATTTTATCATACGCCTTCGCTATTTGCCTTTGATAGTTAGTCATTTGTTCTTCCGCCTTCATGCGCCTTTCATTAATAACTTCCACTTCATTTGTCTTGGCTATCCCATTACTCTCAATTTTTGATTCATCATTGAGTATCATTCTTGCCGAAGGGACAGCTATCTCAACTGTTAGGGTCGCCTCTACACCAAAGACTAAAGAGTACGATGATACCCCTGTTGCTGTTCGAGGCGATGTCCGATAAGCCCATAATGTCAGCATAAACTTTTGTGACCACTTCTTGTGTTCGCCTTCCACCATTTTTTTAAATATTTTGAGCAAAGTTTTATTTATAGCTTCAGCTTGCCCATTTCCCTTTGGATAATATGGTGTGGATCTGACATGCTTTATATGATATTTTTCGAGCAGTTCTCAAACAACGCTGTTGACAAATGGTGTGACATTATCTGTTATTATCCTGTTTGGGATGCCAAACCTACAGATAATATTTTCTTTGACGAAATTGGAGACTGCGCCTCCAGTGGCACGCTTCATGGGTATAGCTTCTACCCATTTCGTATAATATTCAGTGGTAGCGATGATCCAAATATTTACTTCGGAAGGCGGATTTATAGGTCCTATGAGATCAAACCCCTATGTATGGAAAGGCCATGGCGTATTAATTTGTTGAAGTGTTAATGTCGGAACATGAATCAGGTCACCTTGTACTTGACATTGATGGCAAGACTTTACAAACTTAGCTGAATCGGCTTCAATAGTAGGCCAATAGTATCCAAGTTCAAGGAGTTGAGTGTATAACTTCCTTTTCCCTTGATGACTTCCACATTCGCCGCTATAGACTTCGAAAAGCACTGTTTCAGCTTCTCGTTGGTTTAAACATCTCAGTGGAGCGCCTTCTATCCCTTTCCTAAAGAGTTCATTCTGGTGCAGGAGGAATTTCTGCGCCTTTCTCCGCAATCGGGATGCATCCTTCTTGTTTGGTGACAATTCCCCATTTTTATGTATTCAATATATGGTTGCCTCCAATCCTCCCCATTTTCTACGAGATGACATTCGTTAGGATCAGGAAGCGACTGACATCTAGGGCAATCTCTTTGTAGACTGTTAGAATCAATGATCATATTTGGCCAATAAAGTCCAAATCTCTGTAAACGTCTGAATAGTGGCACTGAGGAATCTTGACCACAAACCTTGTTGTGCACTTCTTTCAGTTGTCCTTTTGCTTCTTCTGTTCCTATGCATCTCATAAGGATCCCATCTGGTGACCGATAGTACAACGTGTCATCAAGATGTAAGAAGCTTTTCAATATTTTTAGAGATTCGTTTGAGCCGTCTTTGACGAGTTGGGTTTTAATCTCATTTCGCCAATCATTATCTTCTATAGGCTGAGGGCGCAATATTTCGTTCCAGGTAACTAAAACTGTTCTTTTCATGACACTAATATCCTTTATTTCTTCCTCGAAAACTAATTTCGAGGTGAGTGTGGCCAAAGCATCAGCATGTTTATTACCAGAGTGTCCTGTATGTTTGAAAGTAATTTTTTCGAAACATTTTTAAAGTTGTTGCGCCATCACTCTATACAAAGCAAGACCGTGATCTTTAAGGGCGAAGTCGCCATTCATCTGACTAATGACTAGATTGGAGTCGCTTTTGACTTTCAATTTTCGTACCCCCACTTCTTTGGCCATTGTTAAACCAATGAGAAATGCTTCATATTATGCGGTGTTGTTTGAACAGTCAAAGTCTAGCTTGAAAGACAGTGAGGTAGTTTCACCATTAGGTGCTTGTAGAACTACTCTGGCTCCACCACCTTTGTTAGTTCTAGAGCCGTCGAAGAACATAATCCATTCTTCTTCTGAATTATCAACGAGAACAACTTCTGGTAAAGTTCCGGGGATTTCCTCTGTAATTTTCAAGTCATCCTATCCAGGAAAACCAGCTAGAAGGTCTGCTACTGCCTGCCCTTTTATGGCTTGTAATGTTTCACATTTTATATCAAATTCTGATAACATGAGGAGCCATTTGGCTGCTCGCCCTGACAGTACTAGCTTTGTTAACAAAAATCTGATTGGATTTGATTTTGTGAAAACAATTACCTTGTGTGACAGGAGATAATGTTGAAATTTCTGTGCAGCATAAATGAGTAATAAACACATTTTTTCAATCCGAGGGTACTTTAGCTCTACGTTTCTCAAAGCACGGCTGATGTAGTATATTGGTCGCTCCTTTCCTTCGTCATCGACTTGGGCTAATAGTGCACCAATAGCATGATCTGTTGCGGCTAGATAAAGTTTCAATGTTTTTCCTGGATTAGGAGCAATCATTGTTACTGCTGAGGACAAAACTTGTTTGATTTTTTCAAACGCTTCGTAACATGCAGTTGTCTATTCATATTTAGCATCATTTTTCAACAATTTTGAAAAAGGCTTTGTAATTTCCACCAATCCAGGTATAAATCTCCGGATGTAGGATACTCTTCCAAGAAAACTTTTGAGTTCCTTCAAGTTTCGCAGTGGTGTCATCGTGAGTATAGCTTTTGTTTTTTCTGGGTCAACATTGATACCATGACGGTGAACAATGAAATCGAGAAATTTTCTGACCGACACTCCGAAGGCGCATTTCAAAGGGTTCATTTTGAGTTGGTATTTTCGACACCTTTCGAAAACCTTTTTCAGAATGGCCTCACGATTATTTCTTCTTTTTGACTTCACCACTAGGTCGTCAACATAATCTTCTACTTCTTTGTGAAACATGTCGTGGAAGATTGTGGTTCTGGCCCTTTGATATGTTGCTCCAGTATTTTTTAACCTAAAAGGCATGACAGTATAATTGAAGTTCCCAAAAGGAGTCCGAAAAGCCGTTTTCTCCGCATCACTTGGGGACATCTTGATTTGGTTATATCCACTATAACCATCCATAAAGGAGAATAATTCATGTCTTGCTATTGCATCGATGAGCAAGTCCACATGTGGGAGAGGAAAGTCATCTTTTAGACATGCTTTATTCAAGTCTCTGAAATCCACACAACACCGTATTTGTCCGTTTTTCTTCTTTACAGGGACTATATTTGCGAGCCACATCGGGTGTTGAATTGGTTTAATGAATCCTGCTTCCAGTAGTTTCTCAATCTCAACTTTGATTTGTTGCTCTATTTCTGGACGGAAATTTTGTGGTGCTTGTTTGACTGATATTGCTTTAAGGTCGACATTAAGCTCATGCATTATTAAATTGGCACTTAAGCCAGACATCTCATGATACGACCAAGCAAAGACGTCTTTATTATCAACGAGAAGATTACATAAAGATTCCTTTTCTTCAGGAGACAACTTTGTGCTCAAAAACACAGGACGTTAGTTCTTTTCATCTCCTAAGTTGATTTTTTCTAAATCTTCTTGAACCACCTTCGCACCATCCTGCATGCATTCTAGGACATTAGAGACTTTAGTTATTTTTCCTTTTGATGTTCCATCAGTAGTTTCATTAGAAACTTCAGTCTTTTCTTCTTTTGATGGTCTACCAGTAGCATTTCCTTCTTTTGTGTTTACTACTGGTGGTTGTGATTGTCACAAACGGTACGCCATTCTCCCATCGGGCAACCTTACTCAGATCCACCTACTTCGATTTGTTGTTTTGTGTGGTGATTGTTAGTGCCCGTCCTCCCCGTGAGGATGCTTCGTGATCGAAGTATCCTCGGATCTTCTTTTGCCAATAGATGTGAGAGGAATGCCTTGAGGGACAGAGAGGGCTGTTTCACCTTCTGGTGCAAGCTCGTCATAAAAGGTGACGTTAGTGATATGAGCTTCAGATCTATCAAAAGGGATCGCAAAAGCGGCAACGCGATGTTCTTTCCTCCCCGAGTCCATTTGAGACATTAATGATAACTGGATGAGACAACTTGGTGATGATGTAACCAAGGCCGGCCGAGGAGACCATGATAATTCACCGATGCGTCAAGTACATGAAAGCGGGTAGCACACCGGATAGCTCCCACCTGAAGGTCAATGTTAATATAGCCCATTGTGCGCTGATTGTGATTGCTAAAACCTGAGACATCAATAGATTGAGGAGTGATACAGTTCATAGGCAGGTTATTAGCTTTCACAGTAGAGAGGGGAAACAAATTTATGGAGGAACTAGGATCAATAAATACACGTCGGACGGTTGTGCCATTTAGTGTAGCAGTGACATATAATGGACGGTTATGATCTGAACGTGGAGCCATCATATTAGTGGTGGTAAATGTAATGGCGGGCGTTGGAGTGGAAATTTTGGGAGTGGATGATGTACGGACAGTGCTGTCAGCCTTGAAGCATTCTTCGCCATGTCGATCAACAATTTTGGTAAAAGCATGAGCAAGATTATGGCGAGCAGCTTCAGAAAAAGCCATGTGATCCATAAAATTCTGAACAACAGTGAGAAGTAAGAAGGCAGCTTCAATGGAAGGCGCAATAGTTTCCTCAGTATCAGCAACATGTCCAACCATGGCAACCCGCTCTTTACGTTGGTGTGTGGGTAAAGGATCAGCATGTACCGATGAATTGCCATTAGGGCATTGGACTTCGCCGGCGGTGACTTTCCTGTGAAAAAATCATCGTAACGTCCAGCAATTACTAGTAAAGTGACTAGTGTTGCGACGGTAGATACAATAATTAAGACTCTTTTTTTCTTCTGGTGTCAGACGACACAACAGAGTAGGAGGGCGAATGATGCTGTCTTTAAGCCATTCATAGAAAATATCTTCAATGAACTCGATATCAACAGAAAAAGGTGGAGGTTCGTTAACCTCCGAGGGAACAACCTTAGGTTTCCTTGGTGGGCCAGAAGTGGATCTGGACCGCTTTTTGTCGGGATGAACTTCAGCCGCTAGGGTTTGCGCCTTTGGGGGACGAGGTTCACGATGCCAATTTCGCTCTTGCGACTTCACTGATTTGCTGGTGCGTCGGGTGGCCCGTTGAAGGTGGGAGAAGTTTGTTATTCCAAGATTCTCTAAGTGAACTCGAAACTCCTTGAGCATGCCGCTGATGCAAGTTTGAACCAAAAAGTCTTCAGTAATAGGATCGCGGCACTCAAAGGCGCACTCTCGAAACCGCTTCACATAGTCAATAAGACCTTCCAATGGTTTCTGGCATTCTCGGCTGAGATCTATAAAAGAAATATGATCTTCCACCAGAAAAAATTTCTTTGCAAACGCCATGACCATGTCCTCCCAAGAGTGGATAGAATTGGGTATTAAATCATTGTACCAAGTATATGCTCGGTCAGATAGAGATTTGGAAAACTCCCGAAGATGTAATTCATGGTCAGAGGCGTTCATGCCCAAAACGTCGACGAAACGCTTAACATGCTCTTTGGCATTGCAGTCTTTTCCATTGTACCGAGGAAAAGTTGGAACAATATAGCCTTGGGGATATGGCTTTTCAAGGATATTCGTCGAGTACGGCGGATTGGAATCGAATTGAAAGTTTTCATTCGCCGTTTGCTTCTGCCGTTCAAGAATGGCGGCAATGTCAGCCGCAGTAACATAGCTGTGCTTTGGAGTGTCACGGTCATGTGAATCACTCCGAGGGTTGCCACTGCGAATTTCTTGGAGCAAAAATAGCATATGAGTTTGAGCCTCTACAGCCTGAGCTTGGGCCTGAGCTTGGGATTGCTGCAATGTTTGGAGCATTGGAGCCATTACAGACATTAAATCGGCAACCAAACCGTCAAGAATAGGAGTGGTGGTATCTTGGTTGGGTGCTGAAGAATCATTGATAATTCCTTCGTTGGATGCCATTGATTTTGCAAAAGCAAGCCCAGCGGGGTCGCCAAATGTAACTGGGTGATTTTTTTGACTTGATCACAGGTCAATCTAAACCACAGAGGGCTATTCTAACCTATGGCAAAAGGGAAAAATGGCAAAGAAAATGAGGTCGAGAGCACACCAAGAATTCTGAGAGTACCGAGGATTGGCCGCCCTTGGCCTAGTCAATGACTAGTAGTGTGTTGTTGTCGTGATGATGTTGTCACTTTTTGGTTGATAACCTTTCCTATTTATAGGATTTTGATTTGGGACATAATGATTGTCATTCTTTGTAACGGACACATTAAATATTTGTAACGCTTTTGGGTATTTAATATAATAACGCCTTTGCATTTATTTGTGTCAGAACAATCACACTTATTCCTCGGATGTTGTATAGCGACTTGTTACTCATCAAAAGTTCTAGGTGGATTGGTGAAGGTGGCTCTGCTTTACACGTGATGGCACACTCTTCAACCAATGAACCTCTCACCCTCCAAACCTTAAGTCTCTTTTTCACCCTTTTATTATATGTGAACATTATGGAAAAATAGATAAGTTCATAGTTAAAAGCGTTATAGCCAAGTATGGATGACACAGTACCCAATACAGGTGAAAGGCGTCATTTACCATGTTTAAGGCGCATGAGATAGGTCCACGCATTTCTTAAAAAAAATCACCCATCAACACCAAGCTACCCACTTCAAGTGGTAGAGAACCGGTCAACGAAAAATTATGAGCCACGGCAAAATATTTTGAAAGGGAGGAGAGACCAATAACCTGTTTGGGTATGGTACCATTGAGGTTATTGCGAGAAAGGTTCAATTCAAACAAATTTGTGCAGTTTCCGAGACTCGGAGGTATACTTCCCTCTAAATTTTTTCTTCCATACGCAGTGAAATCAATAGAGTCAAGTTACCAAGGGGGGGTCGAATTAGCCCTGAAAATCTAATTGAAGTCAAGGTCAATCTGCGTAAATTCTGAAGCTTCCCAATACCATCAGGGACACTACCAGTGAAGAAGTTATATTCTAGGCCTATATCGGTCAAGTTGACAAGGTTCTCAATCCCAGTGGGGATGCTTCCATGTATCAGGTTTGAACTTGCAGCAAATACATTGAGCTGGGTGGAGAGATTAGCTATGGACTGGGTACTTCACCTCCGAGACCATTATCATTCACACTCAACCATTGCAGCCTGCTACAATTAGCCAAAGAAGTGAGAAAGTCCAAATCACCGGCTTCCCCATTTCCAAATTGATTACCCCAAATATTAAATATTTGGAGATTTTGTAACCTTCCAAAATTTGTAGGTACATGCCCCAGTGAGGCTATTTTCAGCGAGGTCAAGTTTTTCGAGCATAGATGCATTGGACAACGAAACAGGAATGGGTCCTGTGAAATTGTTCATACTCCCAAAAAATGTTTTGAGATTAGGGAGATTAAGGCCTACGTCCGGTGGGAAAGTCCCATGCAGCTGGCAATATACAAAAGTAAATAGGTAGAGAGAGGAAAGATTGAAATTGAGGAAGGAATAGTACCAGAGTTTATTATCAGAAAGTGTAAGAAAGCCCAAGTTCGAGAGTCGACCAAGCTCGTTGGGTATGTCTCCTTGTAGATTGTTACTCCCGAGTGCAAGAACCGATAAAGATGACAAGTTCCCTATCCAAGCTGGGATGCTTCCCGTAAGGCTGTTTAGCCGGAGAAATAGGTAGACCATTTTCGACAGTGAACTAAGACCGTCAGGGATATGCCCTACGAACTCGTTGTCAGTTACATCAAGTGCTCTGAGGTTTGAACAATTACCAATTTCTTGGGGAATTTCGCCGTGGAAGCTGTTATTCCAGAGGTTGATCTCAGTAAGATGGGTAAGGTTTCCTATAGAAGGTGATATGGACCCAACCAAAGCTTCCAAGTCCAAAATTGTGACTCTTTTATTCCGGGGACTGCATGTAATACCTGTCCAATTACAGACATGGAGAGAATCGTTCCACGAGCTCATGACTCGGTTTGGATCCCGAGTTATCCGATCCTTGAAGGTGAGTAAAGCGAGCCGATCTGGCTCATTCCGGACTCTGAGTGCTTCTGCAGATTCCAGATGCGAGAGAAGAATCGCATGAAGGATAAATGGCCAAAACACCATTAAAATCAGAGATGGACTATCCATATTGTTGGAACTTCGGAAGCAACAAGTACAAAGCAGGCTGGGGCACGAGCAAATGCCTTCCTAACACCAACATTTTATATGAAATTTCCAAGATCATCTCAGACCAAAACACCCTCAGATTTTTAATTGGTCCATCAAGGAAATTCTCCCTTCCTTGTCTCATGTGCTAAAAGAAAAGATCGGGCTGTCCCTACTGAGATTGGATCACACTCAATTGTGATTGAACTCTTTTTGAGTTCAATCATGCCTTTAACCCTTATAAATTGTGGGTAAGATCCACTAGTCCATGGGATTTAACAGTATAACCTTCGTTTTTAGGAAAAAAAGTTGAAATAATACTAATTAACCCTAAGATTAAAAATTCTTAACTAGAGTAAAGATTATATGGTTGAACCCCAACTGTTAATGAATCTTAACCACAGATAATAAGGGTTAGAAGGGACACGTGTTGAGCTGTGAGTGCGATAAAAAAAATATCCAATCTCCTATTTTTTTGTTGCATTCGGAAATTGGGTTATTTGCATATTGAAAAAATATTCAAGCTCCTATTTTTTTGTTGCATTTGGAAATTCGGTAATTTGGTAATTTAATAGGAATTATTCTAGAGATACTCCCAAAGTGTACTCCCAAATATACTCCCAAATCTTATTTGTCTATCTCGATTATAAACGGTTAGGATTAAAGCTGATGTGGCATTAGAAAAGATAAAATAAGTTAACTCAAATCCTAACCCTTAATGGTTGGTTATAAACGGTTAGGATTAGGGAGTATATTCGGGAGTATATTTGGGAGTATTTATTCTGACTCATTTAATAGTGCCTCAATGCCCTTGAACTTGTGTAATTTAGCAATCTGACAAAGCCTCAGTACCTTTTCTTGTTTAATGCGAGGTCCGCTTTCTTTTTTCCGAGCGAGCTCCAGATTTTTTTTGGTAAATTAAATTGTCAATAACCCTTTATTTATGCTCAAAATGTCTATGAGTGCTAGCTCTCAGATTAAATTTTTTTTCTAAACCCACAATGGTGAGACACCTATCAATACAAATTCCTTTTTTTTTTTTTGGTAAACTCAGTAACACCACAAGGTGAGTACTGAAGGCAAAGAAGGGAAACACACACCCACACCCCCCCCCCCCCCCCCCCATGCAAACTTTAATAAGTAGATAAGTAAAAAAATATATATAATTTTTTCAAAACAATAATTATGGCGTCAATCGATTCTAAAGATAGAAAAGCAGCCACTAATTCTGTAACCACAGTGAGGTTGGAAAGATGCAACTCTGGACTGGCATTTCTGAATCTATTAGTCCACTTATGCACGCTACATGCTACACTCGCCCCATTTAGACAAAAAGAAAAAACCAGGCTCCCAATAGGACGCGCATAAAAGAGAAAGTGTAGCGTACAAAAATTGTGGGTGTATTGGTAAAAGCACGAATCCACCTAAAATTTATATTATAATATAAAAAAATAAGTATCATCTAACCCTTTTATTTTTGGCTCTCTAATCTTTAATTTCTAGAATCTTAGAATTTTATTTTAAGGATATCACGTGATATTCTTTTTGAATCTTAATCGTTAACTCTTTTTTATAAAGAGAGATAAGAAAGATAGAGAAAGAATATAAAGAGATATTTTAGGGGATTGGGATAAGAGATATTATAGAGAGGATATAATTTTTTTTTAATTTACATCCGTGTAACGCACGGGTCTCCGCTAATACTTTATATATTGGTAGGGTCACACAATTTCTGTATCGGACTTGCACACAAAAATCGACTTTTTTAAGTACTTATTAAATATTTGTATCTCCTGATCCTTACCTGAAATTGGATTAATTTTTATTTTTGTTTGTATCTCCTTGTCTGGAATGGGATTAATTTTTATTTTTGTTTGTATCTCCTTGTCTGGAATTATGGCATACCATATGTTACACCACTAACACCTGTCTTTGCATGACGCGTAGGAACACATTTAATTGAAGAAGCATCTACCGTAGGGTGGTACATGCCCACCTCAAAAGCTCGTCACAAAACCGGTTACAACTGGGGAAGATCACCAGTCAAAACCAAAACGTAAAAGCCTATGGGCGGTGTTTGGGTCATTTATTGTATGAAATTTTCTCCTTCAAAATTGGGTATTTGGATTTTGGAAGGGATTTGCTCGTGCCTCAGTTGCTCTGTATTTGTTGCTTCCGAAGTTCCAACACCATGGATAGTCCATGTCTGAATTTACGGATATTTTGGTCATTTATCCTTCATGTGATTCTTCTCTTGTGCGTGAACTCGAATCCGGAATCTGCAGAAGCACTCACGTTCCGGAATGAGTCAGATCGGCTCGCTTTACTCGCCTTCAAGGATTGGATAACTCAGGATCCAAACCGAGTCATGAGCTCATGGAATGATTCTCTCCATTTCTGTAATTGGACAGGTATTACATGCAATCCCCAGAATGAAAGAGTCACAATTTTGGACTTGGAAGCTCAGAGTTTGGTTGGGCCCATATCACCCTCTATAGGAAACCTTACACACCTTACTGAAATCAACCTCGGAGATAACGGCTTCCACGGCGAAATTCCCCAAGAATTCGGTAATTTGCTCCAACTACAAGATCTCAATCTGTCCTACAATTTCTTCTCAGGAAAAATTCCAACCAATCTAACCCATTGTTCAGACCTCAGAGTAGTTGATGTAGGTTACAACGAGCTAGTAGGGCATATCCCTGACCAACTTAGTTCACTCTCAGAAATGGTCTACCTACTTCTTCGGGGAAACAACCTTACGGGAAGAATCCCAGCTTGGATAGGGAACTTCTCATCTTTATCGGCTCTTGCACTCGGGCTTAACAATCTACAAGGAGGCATACCCAACGAGCTTGGTCGACTCTCGAACTTGGGCTTTCTTACACTTACTGGAAATAAACTCTCTGGTACTATTCCTTCTTCAATTTACAATCTTTCCTATCTTTACACATTTGCTTTTACAGATTGCCAGTTGCAGGGGACTTTTCCACCTGACTTAGGCCTTAATCTTCCCAATCTCAAAATATTTCTGGGGGGTATAAACAATTTCACGGGACCCATTCCCATTTCCTTGTCCAATGCGTCTATGCTTGAAAACCTTGACCTCGCTCAAAATAGCCTCACCGGGCATGTGCCTGCAAATTTTGGAACCTTACAAAATCTAAATATACTTAATTTGGGGGGTAATCAACTTGGGAATGGGGAAGCTGGTGATTTGGACTTCCTCACTTCCTTGGCTAATTGTAGCAGGCTGGAAGTGTTTAGTGTGCTTCAAAATCATCTCGGAGGTGAATTACCAAGCTCCATAGCTAATCTCTCCACCCAGTTCATTATATTTGCTGTAAGTGCAAACTTGATACATGGAAGCATCCCCGTAGGGATTGAGAACCTTGTCAACTTGACCTATCTAGGCCTGGAATATAACTTCTTCACCGGTCGTGTCCCTGATGGTATTGGGAAGCTTCAGAATTTACGCAAATTGACCTTGAATTCAAACAGATTTTCAGGGCTAATTCCATCCTCCCTTGGTAACTTGACTCTATTGATTAAGCTGCTTATGGATGAGAATAGCTTAGAGGGAAGTATACCTCCGAGTCTCGGAAACTGCACGAATTTGTTAGAATTGAACCTTTCTCGCAATAACCTCAATGGTACCATACCCGAACAGGTTATTGGTCTCTCCTCCCTTTCAATTTCTTTTGCCGTGGCTCATAATTCGTTAAGCGGTTCTCTACCACTTGAAGTGGGTAGCTTGATAAATCTTAGAGAGTTAGACGTGTCTGAGAACAAATTGGCTGGTGAAATTCCAAGCACTCTAAGCAATTGTCTTGTTTTGGAACGCCTACATATGGAGGGTAACTTTTTCCAAGGAACTATTCCTCAATCTTTGAGTAATTTAAAAGGTCTACAACACATAGATCTTTCACATAATAACTTGTCCGGACAGATACCAGAATATCTAGGAAATTTTTCATCTCTCAAGAATCTCAATCTTTCTTTCAATGATTTCCAAGGTGAAGTATCAAAGATCTTTACAAATGCAAGCGTTATTTCAATCCTTGGAAACAATAAGCTATGTGGTGGTGTCCCAGAATTACATTTACCTGTGTGCTCAAGGAAGGCTCCTCATACACAGAAAAAATTTCTTACTAGCACAAAAGGAATCACACTAGCTATTGTAGTTCTACTTGTAGTTACAGTGTCGTGTTTCCTTGCTACATTTTATTGGATAAGAAAGTCAAGAATGAGAACTTCTGCCACATCATCCTCCAAGGACTGGAAGCTAGGTGTTTCTTACACTGGACTCTTTAAATCAACTAATGGGTTTGCTGCGGACAATTTGATTGGTGTGGGTAGTTTTGGTTCTGTGTATAAAGGGGTTTGGCATGAAAATGGAGCAATTGTTGCTGTGAAGGTTTTAAACCTTCAACAACATGGAGGTTCCAAGAGTTTCATAGCTGAATGCAAAGCCTTGAAAAATATTCGACACCGGAATATCCTCAAGATCATTACTGTCTGCTCAAGTTTGGATTATAAAGGAAGTAACTTCAAAGCGCTCATTTTTGAGTTCATGTCCAATGGTAGCCTAGACCAGTGGTTGCATCCAAGAGCGCATGAACACCATCAATTCAAGTGTTTGAACCTTATCCAAAGATTAAATATAGCCATTGATGTTGCTTCAGCATTGGATTATCTCCATCACCATTGCCACACGCCAATCGCTCATTGTGATCTAAAGCCGAGCAATGTCCTTCTTGATGAAGATATGACTGCCCATGTCGGCGACTTCGGGTTAGCCAGGTTCCTCTTTGAAACATCAAAGGATTCCTCAACAAATCAAACCATGTCGATTGGGGTGAAGGGATCTATGGGGTATGTTCCTCCAGGTACGAATTTCATCCAAATTGTTTACTCCTTAATATTTGAAATTTTACTTGTTAAATTATTTTAATAGGTAGGCTTCCCTGTTGAAAATTATATTTGAACCAATCTAAATAAGTAACATGATGTTTTCTGAAGTAAATATGTTTGAGCCAACAAGTATGAACAATAATAATAATAATAATACATTTGCTTTCTGTTTTCTTAATGTTTAAACTAAAAAACTATTCACTCTATATCCTAATGAAAGTAGATTAATGAATTGCAGAGTATGGCATGGGAGGCCAAGTATCTCTACTTGGTGATGTGTACAGTTATGGAATACTCTTGTTGGAGATGTTTACAGGAAAAAGACCCACTGACGACATGTTCAAAGATGGTCTAAGCATCCATCAATACATTGAAATGGCTTTGCCTGAAAAACTGATGGACATAGTAGACCCAACACTGCCCTTGGAAGTAGAAGATGAGAAAGAGGAAGAAGAAGTAAAAAAAGAAGAAATGGCAATAATCAGCAATGAAGAAGACCACCGAAGAAATATTAGAAGTAGAATAGTGGAATGCTTACTTTCAGTGCTTAAAATCGGTCTCTCATGTTCTACAACATCTGCAAAAGACCGGATGGTGATGAGTCACGTTCTTAATAAAATGTATGGGATTAGAGACTCACTTCTTATGGCTAGGATTTAAAATGTGCACCTTACTTAATAAGTTAGCGTGGTCTAGTTGATAAAATCTGGGTGGTTGTATTATATGATAATAAAATGCTTGGATTTTTGGCAGTTTTTGAATTATATATCACACCCTGTTGCTTGCTCCAATGGTAGGGTGTGACCTATCTTATGAGAGAGGTTATGAGATCTATTCTCCTTGTCTCATGTTATCGTTGGATGTCAGGTATCTTCACAAGATCAACATGGAGTTGGTTTTATACGCCAAATCCAAACTAGTTGGATTTCAAGTATTTATCATCTCTGGGAAGTCTATCCAAACGCTACCGTAGTGTTGATTCATGAAGCTACAATTTCTCATTGAGTGCAAATTGTCATCCAAACGGTTTGGATTTGGCCTATAAAACCAACACCATGTTGGTCTTGTGAAGATACTTGAAATTGATCTAAGATCCAAGGTTATGAGAAATCATTCCATTATTGGCCATCACCATCCCAACGGTGTTCAACATCTCTTCATCATCCCCTCCTTCCTGTCTTTTAGGGAATGGATTCATAATTGGTGTAACAGGTTTTGATCTGCCTAAATCGACTTCTTAACTATTTGATAACTAGATGGGAAGTGCAGTTTTGGTGCATGCTCTTAATAAAACCACCAAAAATCATGGTTTATTCATCAGCACATGAGAGATTTGAATTTCCATCAAGCAGCATTTCTCGACAAAATTCTTCTTGCAACTGTGAAGTAATCCCTCAAAACTAGAGACTGTTCTTCTTGACAAATGCACTTCTCGAAGTTAATTTCTTGATCTATTCACAATGCAGTTCGTATATTAGGTTAAAAAATTAGGAAAAAGAAAGAGAAACATAGATACATTTATTTTTTCCCTTAAATTTTTTTGAATAGTGAGGTGCCCAAAGGTAAGAAGGAATATTTCCATGCCACAATCATCTTTGTTATATAATACTTCTTGTTGTGATAATATTGCCATCGATCCATCACTTGGATCAACCAGTTTTGCTTCTTCTTATTGCCGGTGTCAAAAGGATCAACATGCTAATCCCCACGCAAAATCAATAATCATTTGAATTAACAGGACAAATCTAGATGAAGTGAAGAGAGCTTGCGACATTGAGCAACTCCAACACATCAACTAATTACCCCATATATATTTGGAATCTCGCACAAAACCTTTTTTAAAACAATATCACACACACCACCACCACCAGGATACAATAATGACAATAGCAATAACAACAACAGATGATGTGTGAGAGATGTGCCTTCACATGCTAATTGGAGCCTATTTTGCCTCTCCAAGTATCCCTATATGCCAAGAAACACTTCCTTATCACCAACAATTCAATTAGAAAATCTTTCATGTCCTTTCGATCACCTGATGATATTGCAGAACATGCGACTCCAATTCCAAATACAGAAACTAGGCATTCTTGTAATTTACCTCTCACGTCTCTTTGATTGTCAATGTTGTTGGTAGTTTCTTTAAGTTGCTCTTCTATGAGCAAACGTTAATCCACAATCTCCATCACTTGTTCAGGCAATGCCATCATAGAGAAATTATGAAGGCTTAGACCATCCTTAAACAAGTCATCAGTTGGTCTCCTTCCCGTAAAAATCTCCAGTAAGAGGATTCCATAGCTGTACACATCTCCTCGTGTGGACACATCAAAGCCAATCCCATACTCTGCAATATATGCATCTTCCTATGTTAAAACGAGCCTGAAATAATGAAAAACCATACGTAGGGCAAGTCCCAAACAACCTTCTTAAGCCAGACTTGGCCCAAAACTAGAATGATTGTAGGTCAGCTTGGTCAGGGTCATTAACAGTGTTGAATCTTGGTCTTGTCATATTAAAGTAAGTGAAGTTCTAAACAACAAAAATACCATTGAAAAAGAAATCCCACAAGTATAAGGAATACAAAAAAGTAATGAATTAACAACGTACCTGGAGCAACATATCCAATAGACCCCTTGAATGCAACCGAACTACTTTGATCTTTACTAGAGTTGCTAATAGCTCTCGAAAGAAACTTGGCTAACCCGAAGTCCCCCACATGGGCGATCATGTCATCATCGAGCAAGACATTGCTTGGCTTAAGATCACAATGAATAATAGGTGTCCCGCAATGATGATGAAGGTAATCCAATGCAGCAGCAACATCAATGGCTATGTTTAATCTTGGGTAAAGTTTAGATGCCTCAATTGATGTTGCCCATTTATACTTCGATGCAACCAGTTTTCTAGGCTGCCATTAGGCATTAATTCAAAAACTAGGGCTTTAAAATCATTACCCTTGAAGTCCACACTCAAGCAAGAAGTTATGATCTTGAGGAGATTTCGATGCCGAATTTTTCTCAGGGCTTCACATTCCGCAATGAAACTCTTGGAAGCTCCTTGTTGTTGAAGGTTCAGCACCTTCACCGAAACCAGTTTGTTATCTTGATGGAGAAATCCTTTGTAAACAAACCCAAAACTTCCCGCACCAATCAAATTGGCTGAAGCAAATCCATAGGTGCCTTTGAGGAGCTCCTCATAAGAAACCCTTAAAAATCCATCCTCCAAGGAAGATGTTGAAGAAGATTTTTTATTGACTTTCTTTTCCAATAAAGAAATAACAACCCCAAAAAAGCTAAGCAAAGAACCACACCAATGATTATCGGGAGCATAACTTTGAAAGAGGGGGACTTTCCACGTTTCCTTGCTTCTTGATTAGAACACACCTGCAACTTCAGTTTCAGGATTCCTCCACAAAGCTTATTATTTCCAATGACTGAAATTGCGCTTGCATTTCTAAAGATTCCTGCCATTGGTACCTCGCCTTCAAGATGTTGAACGACAAATTTAATTGTCGTAACATAGTCAAGTTCTCAAAACATTATGGTATATTAAGCAAACTTTACAACGTTACAAAGAACTTCAGGACATTATAGCTATCCTTGGATTGGATGAATTATCCGAAGAAGATCGTTTAACCGTAGCAAGAGCACGAAAAATTGAGCGTTTCTTATCACAACCCTTCTTCGTAGCAGAAGTATTTACGGGTTCTCCAGGGAAATATGTTGGTATCCTTCGCGGTAGCTTCATCGATGTTACCTACCAAATAAAAGGCCTGTTCAGGAAGACCATCTAATTCTCCGGAAATGATCAATTGAAACCCCCTAATTGTTTCTGCTATGCCAGACAAATTGTTGTGCGAGAGATCTAAAACTTGAATGGATTTCAAAGAACTCAAAAATGGGGTAATACTCCTTCAAAGAAGTTTCCATTCAAATAGAGTTCTTCCAATGATGAGCATTCACCCAGTGTAGTCGGAATTTTACTTTGTTTCCAGAGATGTCCAACTTGGCAATATGTTTCAAGTTACCTACTTCTGGTGGGAGAAAACCAGTCAAGGAATTATGAGATAAGTTAAGGTAATTTGATAAGGAGGAAAGACCAATGACTTGCTCGGGTATGGTTCCATCAAGGTTATTTTCAGAAAGATCCAAGACTTGCAACGATTTACAGGCCCCAATATTTGATGGAATACTCCCAGTTAATTGGTTCTGGGCCAGGCGGAGTATATACAATGAAGTGATATTTCCCAGGGATGATGGAATACCTCCAGTCAATCTGTTTCCATATAAGCTCAGTAAGTTCAGGTTTTGAAACATCCCAATATCAGATGAAATACTACCAGTGAGTAGGTTAAGCTCCATGGTCAAAATAGTTAAGTTAACCAGGTTTCCAATCTCAAAGGGTATGCTTCCAGTTATTTGATTTTCTCCTATATATAATGCCCTTAAATGACTTGAGAAATTGGCTATAGAGCTAGGCAACTCGCCTCCAAAATTATTACTGGTTAGACCCAAGATTCTCAAACTGGTGCAGTTGGCCAGAGAGGTCAAAAAACTCAAATCATAGAGTCCCCCACTTCCTAGATTATTATAAGTCACGCTTAGCAACTGAAGACTCTGTAGCCCTCCCAGATTAGCAGGGACACCACCCACGAATTTGTTTCTAGAGAGATCAATTAATTGAAATCTCGATATATTGGATAATGAAACCAGAATGAGTCCACATAATTGGTTTCCTCCCATAGTAAATTGTATGAGATTAGGAAGAGTGAGGCCTATGTTTGGTGGAAAACTTCCTTGGAGTTGGTTTTGAGCCATGACTAAAACAACAATGGATGAGAGATTGTAAAGCAAGATAGGAATCATACCTGACAATCTATTTACGCTTAATTGAAGTCTTGTTAAGCTTGTTAATCTGCCTATCTCCTCCGGAATGCTTCTGTAGAGACCCGAAATTTATTCCATCGGAATTCGTGCAATTTAGATGAATTTCTTGAAATATGTATCCGATTTTAAATATATGCATTCCTAAAAGATGAGTTAAAATGGATACCTTAACATACCCTCAAGTTCAAGAAGCCATAGTTTTATCGCCGCAAATCAGAATCGGGTAATTCTTAAATTTTTGGAAAGGTATTAGAATCCTCTTCAAGGTTCATGTTTACCATTTTTCTAGATTCATAATCAGAGTTAGGTTAAAAATTAGATTTCTGAAACCGGGTCTGCAACTCATTGCAGACCAGTTAGCTTTAGGGGTATTTTGGTCCATGAATAAAGAAGAATTAGAAATTTTTCAAGACATTAAAGTTGTTCCCCTTCAAATGACGAGTCCAACACAAGTTGAATCGTCTAATTTTGATAACCAAATCAAAAGTTATGGCTAAAATACTGAAGAAGAGTTTCGGAAAAAAAAAAAGGGGAGGGTGACCGATCACCCACCACCGGTGATCAATTGCCCAAAACGGGAATTTTTCCGGAAAAACGTGATTTTGACCTTTTTTACCTTTCCTAGGGTTTCCAACTCTATAAATACCTCCTTAACTCGTGAATTAGGTTTCCTAGAGCCTCATAAACATCAAAAAGAGAGATGATAGTGTATTTTGAGAAATCCAAAGAGGGAAAAAACCTAAAGATTTCAAGGATTCAACTAAAGAAGAAAGAGGAAGACGTGATGATTTAGATCGAACTCCATTCGCAAGCGATAGATCTTAGGGAGACAATTAAGTGAGGTAAATAACAAATCTAGTATTCCATATTTTGAATATTAACCTAAAAGAATGAATAAAAAGAGAGTAAATCTAAGTAAAGATATAAGAATATGTAGGATCTATGAATATGTTTACGATTTCTATATTATTATTGATAGACTTGTTAAAATATGATATGAAGAACCATATTATAATTTTTATATTATTATTGATAGATTTGTTAAAATAGGATGTGAAGAACCATATTTTGATTTCTACATTATTATTGATAGATTTGTTAAAATAGGATGTGAAGAACTGTATTTGGATTTTTATATTATTATTGATGGAATTGTTAAAATAGGATAAGAAGAATCATATTATGATTTATATATTATTATTGATAGATTTGTTAAAATAGGATGTGAAGAACCATATTTTGATTTTCTATATTATTATTGATAGATTTGTTAAAATAGGATGTGAAGAACCATATTTTAATATCTCTCTTATTAACTATGGATTTGCTAAATTAGGATATGAAGAATCCTGTTAAAAATTAATTATGATTCAACAAGGGGTTGGAAAAATTTATTGAAGTGTGTGGATTTATGAGGAGAATGAGATGAATTGATGTAAATTGAATGAATGAATAATTGTGATATTGTATTGACACGTGAGTTTAATTTTATGTTTAAAATTCATAAAAATTATCATGGATAAAGGATGTTAATCTTAATTAAAACGAAAATGAGACTTGGATATGTAAATTAGCTCGTGAATATTATAAATATTTGAATGACATTTGTAATAGTTGATTGTTGTATTATAGGAACTATGAAAGATTGTGTGTTTCTGTTATATTCTTAATACATGATATACCTTTGGGTAAACGAACCTCTGATGAAAGTCAGGCTTACCTAGGCCTGGTTAACATAGTCGTATGGGATGCTATGGTGAAATGTCATATGACCCTTGACGATTAATCTTAGGTGTAATTTAAACAAAAAGTATATAATTGTGCACTCATGAATGAAAAATCTGTAAAAATATGAAGAAAGAATTAAAGACAGTAATAAGATGTAAGTGAGACCAAAAGTAAAGTAAGAAAAGTAAGAAAGTAAGAAAGAAAGACACACGAAAGAGATAATGCATGTTGTGTTGTGCACCACCAGATACCATCAGAAAGGGCGAGATGTATGCCAAAGTAAGTAAGCCGTCGTACCGAAAAATGTACTAAGTCGTCCGTATCGGAGAATGTACGAAGGGTGATATCTCGGTAAAGTAAAGTATAGTAACCCCTTTCCTTATACGGTAAAGCGGTATTTTAAGTTATTACTAATGCATGTGAATGTGTTGTTCATGGAATGATAACGTATGAAGAATAAAAAATAAGAAAAGAAAGATCTCCAAAGATGCTAGTGCCTTGCTTCAAAAAAAATTTTCCAAGGATATTAGCTATCTGGCTTTAAGAAATATCTCAAAGAAAAGTAAGAAAAAAAGAAGAGTAATAATGTAAGAAAAGTAAGAAAAAGAAAAGAAAAGTAAAAATGTAAGAAAAGTAAGAAAAAGAAAAGAAAAGTAAGAAAATGAGAAAAGTAAGAAAGTAGGAAAAGAAAGAAAGAAATTGACGTAATGTATTTAGTTGTTTCCGCACTCTGATTACGTATGTGAATTGATGTATGAATCTATAAAATGCATGTAATTTAATGTTCATTATATTGCTCACTATGGTTTGTTATATACGTGGAGTAACTCGTTACTTAGCGGATGACTTTTATTATTTGCAGGTTCAGGATCAGGTTTTGATATTTGTGCGTCCCGACCGTGGGAAAAAGATGAATACTTCGGAGAAACGGAAGGTAATTATTTTAAGGAAGAACGGGATCTTGATCGTTGGCCCTACTTTTGAATTTAATTTGTTTGTGGTCAAATTTCAGGGAGACTTTAATTGACCTTATGGATATTTATGTTTTGTTTAGTTTGATGATGATCATGATGGAGGGTTTGTATTTATTTTATTTCAGTTGTAGTCAATGATTATGAATTTAGTTGATGTTTTAATTAAAGAAATTTTTAAGTTCAGATTTTAGTATGCCTTTAAAGCTTATTAAATGAATTAAGTCAAGCAAGTCACATGTCAAGATCTCACATCCTCTTAGGTGGGGTTTTGGGGTGTGACAACTTCCCTCTAAATTATTATACCCCAAAGAAAGAACCTGCAGAGATGAAAGATTCCCCAAAGAAGATGGGATTCCTACACTACGATTGTTAACATAAAGATTGAATCTAGTGAGCTTGGACAAGGAGCCTAGCTCCACCGGGATTTTCCCTATGAGTTTGTTGTAAGCTAATTGGAAATATTGGAGGTTGGAACAATGGGACAAATTGACAGGAATTTCTCCTCCCAATGTATTATGAAACAAGCCACCAACTTCTAGAGGGATAACACCGAAGAAGCTGATGTTTTGGAGAAAGAGCACCCTAAGGAAGGTGAGGTTTCCGATGAAAGGAGAGATGGACCCAAGCAATCCCTTGGATTGTAGATCCAACCTCATGACTCTTCGATGGTGAAGACTACATGTAACCCCTTGCCAATCACAAAAATGGGCAGAATCGTTCCACGAACTCAAGGTTCCGAGTGCATCCCCAGTTACATGACCCTTAAAGTCGAGCAACGCGAGACGATCCTGAAGACAAACTGATTTTATTGAATTCTCAAAAAGTGATTACAAAGAGACCCAACTAGGATTTATATAGATAATAGTATATAGATAAAATAGAAACTAAATCTAAATCAAACATTCTAATCTCTCAATCACAATCTCTTTCTAAATCCAAATCTTTCCAATAATCTCAATCTTTTTCTAAATCCAATTCTTTCCAACCATCTCAATTTCATTCTAAATCCATTTCTTTCCAATTGTGATGATGGTAATGATATGATGCATCTCATGCATATCATTACCATACATGTACTCTATTACTCCCCCTCAAACTCATGTAGATTTGAAAATTTGCGTGAGTTTGATACTCAATCAGGTAAGGTAGCTTGCTAGTCATTCCAATGTCGTTGCAGATCTTGATAGTTGCCAATCGTCACCGTTGTTGATGTGTTGTATGAAGAGCCTCAATGGCCTAAACCTCTATGGGTCAATGAAAAGGGGGGTGGACCTCAATGGGTCAGGGCCGAATAGCCTCTTGGGCAATGAAATAGGCCTCGTGGGCCATATTCAAAAAGACATCCGTGAGCGTGCCTATGGTCTTGCCAAAGGGGTCACGGGTCTAGACCTCAATGAGTCAGGGCCTCAATGGGCCGAATAGCCTCTTGGGCAATGAAAGGGCCTCGTGGGCCATATTCAAAAAGACATCCGTGATCGTGGCTATGGTCTTGCCAAAGGGGTCACGGGTCTTCAAAAGGGCCTCTTTGGGCCAAAAAAAAAAAATAACTGCCTTTTTTTTTTTTCAATCAACAACAGTTTCTTTTAAGGGATACATTCTTCGAATGATGATCAAAGTGGCAAGAATGAAATAGCCTGTGACTTGGTGGTGACCCTCCACTTGGGGATCTCTAAGCTGAAATGGCCCATTGATGAACCACTCTAAAGATCCGATTATGTTGGTAGACGCAATGCATACTTTTGGAGGGCTGATGTGTGTTGTGCAAGAAAGATGGGAGATGTGTTGGTGAATGTGGGGTTGGACGTATGACAGATGAGAGTACCAATGACGAAAGATGATGAGCATGTGTACGGAGGTTTGCATACAGAGTTGCAGAGTTACCCAGCCAATAGAGATGAGGACGTTGCAAGAAAGATGATGGCTACTGGTCTTGATCTTTAAGCAACACTATTAGTGTAGGCATGACCATCGTGCTTGAACCCAGATTGGCATTTCAACTAGTAGATTGTAGATGTTTGAGAATTTGGTTTGCTTGAAAAGCATCCAATGAATAGTTAAGACTACTAAGAGCCTCTTTTGCTGCAGGCCCCCACTTCACTTGTTGCAATATGTGAGAAGCACGTTCCACAATGTGCCCGGCGTTTATGGACTGCCTAGCCAATGGAGCAGTTACTATTGGCATTTTTGTATTTCTTGGGGTTTTCTGAACCTTATCAGCAGATCTAAAGCCTTCAACAGTGCCTCCCACAACCTTTGCTTCTGAAGACCGTCCATTAGACTTGGACTAGTTGTGTGTCTTTTGTAGAGAGGTGGGGCCTAGATGTGACAGGGACTGAATGTGAACAGGCCTGGTGACTTCCCGTGAGAGTGAGGTACTGAACTTGCAGAGAAAATAGATTGATAGAGGCTGTTGTTGCAACGGCAGAAGCTGAAGAGAAACCGAGGCCCGGTGGACGGCAACTAAGCCGCCCACCGGTGATGTTATCACCGAGACACTATTAGCACAGGCGGATCTTGTGCTCTGATACCATGAAGACAAACTGATTTTATTGAAATCTCAAAAAGTGATTACAAAGAGACCCAACTAGGGTTTATATAGATAATAGTATATAGATAAAATAGAAACTAAATCTAAATCAAACATTCTAATCTCTCAATCACAATCTCTTTCTAAATCCAAATCTTTCCAATAATCTCAATCTTTTTCTAAATCCAATTCTTTCCAACCATCTCAATTTCATTCTAAATCCATTTCTTTCCAATTGTGATGATGGTAATGATATGATGCATCTCATGCATATCATTACCATACATGTACTCTATTACTCCCCCTCAAACTCATGTAGATTTGAAATTTTGCGTGAGTTTGATACTCAATCAGGTAAGGGAGCTTGCTAGTTATTCCAATGTCGTTGCAGATCTTTATAGTTGCCAATCGTCACCGTTGTTGATGTGTTGTATGAAGAGCCTCAATGGCCTAAACCTCTATGGGTCAATGAAAAGAGGGGTGGACCTCAATGGGTCAGGGCCGAATAGCCTCTTGGGCAATGAAATAGGCCTCGTGGGCTATATTCAAAAAGACATCCGTGAGCGTGCCTATGGTCTTGCCAAAGGGGTCACGGGTCTGGACCTCAATGGGTCAGGGCCTCAATGGGCCGAATAGCCTCTTGGGCAATGAAAGGGCCTCGTGGGCCATATTCAAAAAGACATCCGTGATCGTGCCTATGGTCTTGCCAAAGGGGTCACGGGTCTTCAAAAGGGCCTCTTTGGGCCAAAAAAAAAAAAATAACTGCCTTTTTTTTTTTCAATTAACAACAGTTTCCTTTCAGGGATACATTCTTCGAATGATGATCAAAGTGGCAAGAATGAAATAGCCTGTGACTTGGTGGTGACCCTCCACTTGGGGATCTCTAAGCTGAAATGGCCCATTGATGAACTACTCTAAAGATCCGATTATGTTGGTAGACGCAATGCACACTTTTGGAGGGCTGATGTGTGTTGTGCAAGAAAGATGGGAGATGTGTTGGTGAATGTGGGGTTGGACGTATGACAGATGAGAGTACCAATGACGAAAGATGATGAGCATGTGTATGGAGGTTTGCATACAGAGTTGCAGAGTTACCCAACCAATAGAGATGAGGACGTTGCAAGAAAGATGATGGCTACTGGTCTTGATCTTTAAGCAACACTATTAGTGTAGGCATGACCATCGTGCTTGAACCCAGATTGGCATTTCAACTAGTAGATTGTAGATGTTTGAGAATTTGGTTTGCTTGAAAAGCATCCAATGAATAGTTAAGACTACTAAGAGCCTCTTTTGCTGCAGGCCCCCACTTCACTTGTTGCAATATGTGAGAAGCACGTTCCACAATGTGCCCGGCGTTTATGGACTGCCTAGCCAATGGAGCAGTTACTATTGGCATTTTTGTATTTCTTGGGGTTTTCTGAACCTTATCAGCAGATCTAAAGCCTTCAACAGTGCCTCCCACAACCTTTGCTTCTGAAGACCGTCCATTAGACTTGGACTAGTTGTGTGTCTTTTGTAGAGAGGTGGGGCCTAGATGTGACAGGGACTGAATGTGAACAGGCCTGGTGACTTCCCGTGAGAGTGAGGTACTGAACTTGCAGAGAAAATAGATTGATAGAGGCTGTTGTTGCAACGGCAGAAGCTGAAGAGAAACCGAGGCCCGGTGGACGGCAACTAAGCCGCCCACCGGTGATGTTATCACCGAGACACTATTAGCACAGGCGGATCTTGTGCTCTGATACCATGAAGACAAACTGATTTTATTGAAATCTCAAAAAGTGATTACAAAGAGACCCAACTAGGGTTTATATAGATAATAGTATATAGATAAAATAGAAACTAAATCTAAATCAAACATTCTAATCTCTCAATCACAATCTCTTTCTAAATCCAAATCTTTCCAATAATCTCAATCTTTTTCTAAATCCAATTCTTTCCAACCATCTCAATTTCATTCTAAATCCATTTCTTTCCAATTGTGATGATGGTAATGATATGATGCATCTCATGCATATCATTACCATACATGTACTCTATTACTCCCCCTCAAACTCATGTAGATTTGAAATTTTGCGTGAGTTTGATACTCAATCAGGTAAGGGAGCTTGCTAGTTATTCCAATGTCGTTGCAGATCTTTATAGTTGCCAATCGTCACCGTTGTTGATGTGTTGTATGAAGAGCCTCAATGGCCTAAACCTCTATGGGTCAATGAAAAGAGGGGTGGACCTCAATGGGTCAGGGCCGAATAGCCTCTTGGGCAATGAAATAGGCCTCGTGGGCTATATTCAAAAAGACATCCGTGAGCGTGCCTATGGTCTTGCCAAAGGGGTCACGGGTCTGGACCTCAATGGGTCAGGGCCTCAATGGGCCGAATAGCCTCTTGGGCAATGAAAGGGCCTCGTGGGCCATATTCAAAAAGACATCCGTGATCGTGCCTATGGTCTTGCCAAAGGGGTCACGGGTCTTCAAAAGGGCCTCTTTGGGCCAAAAAAAAAAAAATAACTGCCTTTTTTTTTTTCAATTAACAACAGTTTCCTTTCAGGGATACATTCTTCGAATGATGATCAAAGTGGCAAGAATGAAATAGCCTGTGACTTGGTGGTGACCCTCCACTTGGGGATCTCTAAGCTGAAATGGCCCATTGATGAACTACTCTAAAGATCCGATTATGTTGGTAGACGCAATGCACACTTTTGGAGGGCTGATGTGTGTTGTGCAAGAAAGATGGGAGATGTGTTGGTGAATGTGGGGTTGGACGTATGACAGATGAGAGTACCAATGACGAAAGATGATGAGCATGTGTATGGAGGTTTGCATACAGAGTTGCAGAGTTACCCAACCAATAGAGATGAGGACGTTGCAAGAAAGATGATGGCTACTGGTCTTGATCTTTAAGCAACACTATTAGTGTAGGCATGACCATCGTGCTTGAACCCAGATTGGCATTTCAACTAGTAGATTGTAGATGTTTGAGAATTTGGTTTGCTTGAAAAGCATCCAATGAATAGTTAAGACTACTAAGAGCCTCTTTTGCTGCAGGCCCCCACTTCACTTGTTGCAATATGTGAGAAGCACGTTCCACAATGTGCCCGGCGTTTATGGACTGCCTAGCCAATGGAGCAGTTACTATTGGCATTTTTGTATTTCTTGGGGTTTTCTGAACCTTATCAGCAGATCTAAAGCCTTCAACAGTGCCTCCCACAACCTTTGCTTCTGAAGACCGTCCATTAGACTTGGACTAGTTGTGTGTCTTTTGTAGAGAGGTGGGGCCTAGATGTGACAGGGACTGAATGTGAACAGGCCTGGTGACTTCCCGTGAGAGTGAGGTACTGAACTTGCAGAGAAAATAGATTGATAGAGGCTGTTGTTGCAACGGCAGAAGCTGAAGAGAAACCGAGGCCCGGTGGACGGCAACTAAGCCGCCCACCGGTGATGTTATCACCGAGACACTATTAGCACAGGCGGATCTTGTGCTCTGATACCATGAAGACAAACTGATTTTATTGAAATCTCAAAAAGTGATTACAAAGAGACCCAACTAGGGTTTATATAGATAATAGTATATAGATAAAATAGAAACTAAATCTAAATCAAACATTCTAATCTCTCAATCACAATCTCTTTCTAAATCCAAATCTTTCCAATAATCTCAATCTTTTTCTAAATCCAATTCTTTCCAACCATCTCAATTTCATTCTAAATCCATTTCTTTCCAATTGTGATGATGGTAATGATATGATGCATCTCATGCATATCATTACCATACATGTACTCTATTACTCCCCCTCAAACTCATGTAGATTTGAAATTTTGCGTGAGTTTGATACTCAATCAGGTAAGGTAGCTTGCTAGTTATTCCAATGTAGTTGCAGATCTTTATAGTTGCCAATCGTCACCGTTGTTGATGTGTTGTATGAAGAGCCTCAATGGCCTAAACCTCTATGGGTCAATGAAAAGAGGGGTGGACCTCAATGGGTCAGGGCCGAATAGCCTCTTGGGCAATGAAATAGGCCTCGTGGGCTATATTCAAAAAGACATCCGTGAGCGTGCCTATGGTCTTGCCAAAGGGGTCACGGGTCTGGACCTCAATGGGTCAGGGCCTCAATGGGCCGAATAGCCTCTTGGGCAATGAAAGGGCCTCGTGGGCCATATTCAAAAAGACATCCGTGATCGTGCCTATGGTCTTGCCAAAGGGGTCACGGGTCTTCAAAAGGGCCTCTTTGGGCCAAAAAAAAAAAATAACTGCCTTTTTTTTTTTTCAATTAACAACAGTTTCCTTTCAGGGATACATTCTTCGAATGATGATCAAAGTGGCAAGAATGAAATAGCCTGTGACTTGGTGGTGACCCTCCACTTGGGGATCTCTAAGCTGAAATGGCCCATTGATGAACTACTCTAAAGATCCGATTATGTTGGTAGACGCAATGCACACTTTTGGAGGGCTGATGTGTGTTGTGCAAGAAAGATGGGAGATGTGTTGGTGAATGTGGGGTTGGACGTATGACAGATGAGAGTACCAATGACGAAAGATGATGAGCATGTGTATGGAGGTTTGCATACAGAGTTGCAGAGTTACCCAACCAATAGAGATGAGGACGTTGCAAGAAAGATGATGGCTACTGGTCTTGATCTTTAAGCAACACTATTAGTGTAGGCATGACCATCGTGCTTGAACCCAGATTGGCATTTCAACTAGTAGATTGTAGATGTTTGAGAATTTGGTTTGCTTGAAAAGCATCCAATGAATAGTTAAGACTACTAAGAGCCTCTTTTGCTGCAGGCCCCCACTTCACTTGTTGCAATATGTGAGAAGCACGTTCCACAATGTGCCCGGCGTTTATGGACTGCCTAGCCAATGGAGCAGTTACTATTGGCATTTTTGTATTTCTTGGGGTTTTCTGAACCTTATCAGCAGATCTAAAGCCTTCAACAGTGCCTCCCACAACCTTTGCTTCTGAAGACCGTCCATTAGACTTGGACTAGTTGTGTGTCTTTTGTAGAGAGGTGGGGCCTAGATGTGACAGGGACTGAATGTGAATAGGGCTGGTGACTTCCCGTGAGAGTGAGGTACTGAACTTGTAGAGAAAATAGATTGATAGGGGCTGTTGTTGCAACGGCAGAAGCTGAAGAGAAACTGAGGCCCGGTGGACGGCAACTAAGCCGCCCAGTGGTGATGTTATCACCGAGACACTATTAGCACAGGCGGATCTTGTGCTCTGATACCATGAAGACAAACTGATTTTATTGAATTCTCAAAAAGTGATTACAAAGAGACCCAACTAGGGTTTATATAGATAATAGTATATAGATAAAATAGAAACTAAATCTAAATCAAACATTCTAATCTCTCAACCACAATCTCTTTCTAAATCCAAATCTTTCAAATAATCTCAATCTTTTTCTAAATCCAATTCTTTCCAACCATCTCAATTTCATTCTAAATCCATTTCTTTCCAATTGTGATGATGGTAATGATATGATGCATCTCATGCATATCATTACCATACATGTACTCTATTAGATCCGAATGAGCCACGCAAAAGAGAAGATTGGTTAAGAGTAGAAATGAGGAAAAGTAGGAGGATACCTCTATCATAAATGGGGTTTGAGGAAAACAAACAAGTATAGCCGAATTTTGCAAACCATACCTCCTTCTCATCTCTTCTATAATTTTCCCTGGCTCTGGGAGACTCGCACCAAAAATATAATGAACGATCCTACTGCCTCTCTCTAAACTGCTGCAATTGGTTCGTGGAAATTTTCATTGCTGATTTTTATGCCAAGAAACTAACAGCTTATAGTTTTTCAGTCCTCAGCTATATCCGACCGACTGGATTTTTTATGCCAATAAACCACCCCTTCTTATACTTCTAGTCCTACGATATTGTTCAACATTTTAAAATATAATAAGAAGAAAAAATTAATCAACAGTCATCATGATCTGACGACTGTAACCATAAAATTGGTAGGGGTCCGCCAACCCCCACCCCCCCGCTCCTTGACTCCTTCCGAGTGAAATTTTTTTGTTTCAAAGTAGGGGACCCTCAGGGTTTAATAATTGCAGACTAAATAAATGCAAGTAGGTGGGAGGCACATTGCTAGAATGATAGGAACATTTCATCTCCTATTTGCCATAACCCCAATGACTCCTAAGTCCTATCAATGGTCCAGGGAGGTTTTATTTTAGTTAGGGACATTTTTTTTTTTTGGTTGGAAGGGTATCAAGTAACACACATGCACAGTCTAAACCCACGCACACAAGGTTGAATTAGTACCTTTTAGGAACTTTTCATCTACAAAGTCTTGAGATCGAATCACAGCCAATCGTGATTGAATTCAGGGACAATTCAATCGCTCCCACAGGTCAACACATGTCCCCTTTAACCATTATTAACCATGGTTACGATTCTCTAATCCTTAATGTTCAATAATCTAATCTTAGTTTTTTGAAAAAAATATTTTTTAAAATATTAACCTTAAGAGTTAAAAATTCTTAACTAGAGTTAAAAAATATTTAATCTTTTTTTCAAAATACTAAAGTTAGATTATTAAATACTAAGGATTAGAGAACCCTAACCACGGTTAATAGGGCTTAAAGGGGACACGTGTTGACTTGTGAGAGCGATTGAATTGTCCCTGAATTCGATCACGATTGGCTGTGATTCAATCTCCAAAGTCTTCTATCAATAATTGAAGTTGTGGGCATTTCATCTAACACTGACCGCGCTCTATGTAGTTGGGTCATCCAGGGTTGAATTAGTACGATTTCAAATGTTGAGGGAAACCTTGAAAGGAACCAAATCCTCTACGGTTATAACTGGATTCTGGAATCAGGTAACCTTTAGGTCCCCACATATCCCAGTTGACATGACTTAGGATCTTCTCCAGTTGGTGCTGGTGAGGAGACCACCAGAATCCAATCGGAAGATGTCACACACTCCTTTCATGCCAATCAAGGCATTAATCTGTGTGCATAAACTTAAGAGGCGTGCAAAAGGGTGTGTGACGCCTTTTGATTGGTGCTGGTAGTCTCCTCACCATCACCAACCAGAGAAAATCATAAGTCTTTTGACACCCATTGATTGTGGTTAAGATTCACCCACCCATCCTTGGTTTTAAAAAAAAAAATATTAAAAATATTTTAATATTAGGAGTGGGTGGGTGAATCTTAACCAGAGTTCAGGGGTGTCAAAAGGGACACATGGCAACCTTAGGGACATAACCGGATTCAGAATCCGATTATAACAATTATAACTGTACAGGATTTGGTTCCGCCTTGAAATTATTTTGGGATATATATGCATAAGGGAATGCCAGTCTTCCTTAGTCCACGCCCACATTTATAAAATTCACTAACTCTAGTTAAGATTCACCCACCCTTAAGGTTCATTCATCCAACCTTATTTTTTAAAAAAATAAAAATATGTTTTAATCTTAATTTAGTTAAGAGGAGTGCTAGCCCGAGTTGCATTTACTTCTAAAATTTTCCAGAGATGCAAGAGTTAGTATAGCATGTGATTCGTTTAATGTTTTAACAAATTAACAACTGATAATCAGAAAATGTTTAACATTTGTAGGCACCAAGTTGCGTCTTTGGAAGTTTTGCAACTGGGACTAGTATTTCTATTTAGTTAAACTTAGGCAAAAAGGGACACGTGGACATGGCATTCTACACGGGTCCCTAATCACTGCTCAATTATTTTTGGTAGCTAGGCTCACACATACAAGTAAAAGTATGCCATGTCTACTTTAACCCCAGTTTCTTCTAAAAACTATAATTTAATTAGCATTAACTATAAGGAGTAATGTCGACTAAATGAGCTTGCAGCCTTATTCTCAGCCATTAATCAACACCTAGTGTTGGGAAATCAAAAATAAATAAATAGTATGCAGATATCAAAATAAGAAAGAGATTAATTTTGAGCCGGAGTTCTGCTTCACCGTGTTGAAGCTGAGGTCCTTTTTTTGTACTATGAGCATGGTAGATTTGTAATTTTTGAGCTGTGCTAGGATAATTTTATAAAACACGAAATTATAAGGTCGCCATTAGGATAGTGTAAAAAGGGGAGCTCCGCTCCACGCTGTGAAGCAGAGCTCCTCTTTGTATTTACTGAATAATGGGATTTATTTTCATGCAGAGCTCTGTGCAGTGCAGAGCTCCCTTTTCACACTACCGGTGGCAAAATATGTAATTATGTGTAATTATACATTTTGCCACCGATAGTGTGAAAAGGGAGCTCCGCACCGTGCAGAGCTCCGCTTGATATTTAAACACATAAGAAAATAGTAACTATTTTTTTGTGAATGAAGAAAAAGGCAGATAGGAGAGAAATGATCGCCTTAAATGCGTCAATTATTAATTATCTACGGGCCAATTCAAAGTGTTTGTACAGATTAGGTGATTGTAACCATTTAACTTAAAGGAATGAAATGAAATAGACAGCCAAGATCATCTGTCCATCATATGCTATTTGTGGTCGAGATTGATGGGTTATATGCCAAATTTCAACACACACAACTCACTATTAAGTTTTGATGAGTTTCTCATTGGCGTCTGATTGAGATTGGAACACAACGAGAAGGGTTCATATCAATATCTGCTGCTGAAGAATAACTATGTGTATCATATTTGCTAATGTATCCATTAGGACCATGATGAGGTACTCCGGGAATCCAGGGTCGCAGAATCAATATGCTAATATCAATTAGGTAAATCATTACTCATTTGAATTAACAAGTTTAATCTTTGATAAATTAAACAAAGTCTGCTACATTGTAAAACTCCATCACACAACAACAACAACAAAAAAATAAAATATATATATATATATATATATATATGTGTGTGTGTGTGTGTAGGGGAAATGTTAACCTTCACGCCGTACGTAAAGGTTAACATTGTTCACGCAGGCTTGTTTGGATGTCATTTTTGTAATTAAGGAGTGTTGTTTGGGTAGTTATTAAAAATCAGATTTTTCATAAAATTAAAAAACTGTAACTCATACAACCAAGAATTACTAAACTGCCACAATTTCATGCTTGCGTGAATCTTCTTAACATTCCATATGGCGTGAATGTTATCACAACCCTATATCTTTACTATTATAATGCGAGAGCCTTGCGTAGATGAAGTTTCCTAAATTCCCAAACTACCCTTATGTATAAACAAAAAATTGATTTAATATTTTACTTTAATTCCCAAACTACCCTCTGCCTTTATTTAATATTTTACTTTAATTCCCAAACTACCCCTTGCTCACCTATCTATTTAGAATCACAGTCAATCGCGATTGAACTCAGGGAGAATTCAATCACACCCGCGGGTTAACACGTGTCCCTTTTATTTTACTTTAATTCCCAAACTACCCTCTGCCTTTATTTAATATTTTACTTTAATTCCCAAACTACCCCTTGCTCACCTATCTATTTAGAATCACAGTCAATCGCGATTGAACTCAGGGAGAGTTCATTCACACCTGCGGGTTAACAAGTGTCCCTTTTAACTCCTATTAACTGTGGTTAACTCCTTCCTCTCGCGCTCATGTGCATCGCACGTGCAACTAGCGAGTTCAATCACACCCGCGGGTTAACACGTGTCCCTTTTAACTCCTATTAACTGTGGTTAACTCTTTCCCCTCGCCCTCACGTGCATCGCACGTGCCACCCGCTAGTATATATATATAGAGAGAGAGAGAGAGAGAGTGTGTGTGGTAATATTTAGCAACCACTAAGGTAAGATGTGCCTTGACCTGCTAGTTGCACCCTATTTAGCCTCTTGATCTCCATGTATCTTTATGGCAAGAAACACTTAAACTTGCAATTCATCTTTCATGTCCATTCAATCACCCGGTGATATTGCAGAACATGTAACTCCAATTCTAACTAAAGCAATGAGGCACTCTTGCATTTTACTTCTCATGGCTCTCTGATTTCCAATGTTGGTAGCTTCTTTAAGATCTTCTACGAGAAGACAGGGATTATTGATCTCTATCACTTGTTCGGGTAAGGCCATCTTACAGAAACTATGAAGGCTTAGACCATCCTTAAACATGTCATCAGTTGGTCTTCTTCCCGTAACCATCTCCACTAAAAGGATCCCGTAGCTATACACATCCCCTTGTGTGGACACCTCATTACCAATCCCATATTCTGTAATTTATGCATCTTCTGGGTTAATACCAGTGTGAAATAAAGGAATCACTAGCTTGAAACTTATAAATTTGAAGAGAGTTGAACCAAACGCTAACTGACTAGCTTTGAGCAATCAGTTGGGCAAGGGCCAAATGACCTTCTTAAGCCAAACTTGGACTGAACCAAGATTGATTGTGTGTCAACTTGGTCAGGGCACAATGTTGTATTAACATATATGCGCTTGAAGATGCCAACAATTTTGCAAAAGAAAATTTTTCAAAAATAAGAAATATAGGAAAATTTGTGAATTAATAACGTACCCGGAGCAACATATCCAATAGACCCTTTAACTGCAGTTGAGCTACTTTGATCTTTGCCTGAGTTGCTAGTAGGATGTGAAAGAAACTTGGCTAACCCGAAGTCACCGACATGGGCGATCATGTCATCATCAAGCAGAACATTGCTTTGGCTTAAGATCACAGTGAACAATTGGTGTCTGGCAATGGTGACAAAGATAATCCAATGCAGAAGCAACATCAAAGGCTATGTTTAATCTATGGGTAAGGTTCAAATGCCTCGATTGATGTTGCCCGTCTAGAATTGGATGCAACCAATTTTCTAGACTCCTGTTAGGCATGAACTCAAAAACTAAAGCTTTAAAATTATTACCCTTGAAGTCCACACTCGAGCAAGAAGTTATGATCTTGAGGAGATTTCAGTGCCGAATTTTTCTTAATGCTTCGCATTCGGCAGTGAAACTCTTGGAAGCTCCTTGTTGTTGAAGGTGCAATACCTTCACAGCAACCAGTATGTCATCTTGAGGAAGAATTCCTTTGTAAACAGACCCAAAACATCCTGCACCAATCAAATTGTCTGATGCAAATCCATCGGTTGCTTTGAGGAGCCCCTCATAAGAAACCCTTAAGAATCCATCATCTAAGGAAGGTGTGGAAGAAGATTTGTTACTTGGCTTTCTTTTCCAATAAAGAATATGAAATAACAACCCAAAAAAAGCTAAGCAAAGAACCACACCAGTGATTATCAGGACTATAACTTTATATTTGATGGGCTTTCCTATATGCCTTGGTTGTTGATCAGAACACACATGCAACATCAATTTTGGGGTTCCTCCACAAAGCTTGTTATTTCCAGTGACTGAAATTGCACTTGCATTTTTGAAGAATCCTCCCGTTGGCACCTCGCCTTCAAGATGGTTGAATGACAAATCTAATTGCCTCAAAAAAAGCAAATTCTCAAAAGATTTTGGAATTTTTCCAGATAGATTGTTGTGTGAGAGATTTAGAACTTGAATAGCTTTCAGAGAACTTAGAGATGGAGTGATGTTTCCTTCAAAAAAGTTTCCACCCATATAGAGAAATTCTAATGACGAGCAATCTCTCAATTCACTAGGAATTTCACCAGATAATTTGTTTTCAGAAATATCCAAAGTCCCAAGATATTTCAACTGACCCACTTCTGATGGGAGAAAACCAGTCAACGAATTATGAGATAAGTCAAGGTAATTTGATATGGAGGAAAGACCAATGACTTGTCTAGGTATGGTTCCATCAAGGTTATTTATAGAAAGATTCAAGATTTGCAAATATTTACAGGCCCCAAGACTTGGAGGAATGCTCCCAGTTAAGTGGTTATCGTCTAGAAGAAGTCTATACAATGGAGTTATATTGCCCAGGGATGATGGAATACTTCCCGTCAATCTATTTCCAGATAATCTCAGTACGTTCAGGTTTTGAAACGTCCCAATAACAGAGGGAATAGTACCAGTGAGTAGGTTATACTCCATAGTCAAAAGAGTTAAGTTAACAAGGTTTCCAATCCCAAAGGGTATACTTCCAGTTATTTGATTTGTTCCTAAATATAATGCGCTTAAATTTGTTGAGAAATTCGCTATAGAACTAGGCAGCTCTCCTCCAAACTTATTTTCAGAGAGGCCTAAGATTCTCAAACTGCTGCAGTTAGTTAGAGAGGTCAAAAAGCTCAAATCATAGGATCCTAGATTATTAAAGGCCACGTTTAGTCGCTGAAGACTCTGTAGGCCCCCTAGATTAGCTGGAACTCCGCCAACAAAGTAATTTTTAGGTATACCAATGGTTTGAAGTCTTGAAGCATTAGATAATGAAACTGGGATGTGTCCCCTTAATTGGTTTTCACCCAAAATTAAAGATTTGAGATTAGGAAGGGTGAGGCCTATGTTGGGTGGAAGACTTCCGTGGAGTTGGTTTTGAGACATAGCTAGAGTAGCAATGGCTGAGAGATTGTAAAGTGAGGGAGGAATCTTACCTGTCAGTCTATTTGTGCTCAGCGCAAGAAATATTAAGTTTGTCAATCGGCCTAGCTCCTTTGGAATACTTCCCTCTAAAAGATTGTACTTTAAAGTAAGGATTTGTAGAGATGAAAGGTTCCCGAGAGAAGGTGGGATGGCTCCGGTTAGATTGTTGTTGTAAAGATACAAATATAAGAGCTTGGACAAGGAGCTTAGCTCTTCCGGAATTTTCCCTACGAGTTTGTTACCACCGAGACCGAGGTATAGGAGATTGGAACAACGAGAGAGATTGGTAGGAATTTCTCCTCCTAATGAGTTGTTGTCTAGAAGGATACCTTGTAGTCGAAACAAACCACCAACTTCTTGAGGGATATAGCCATAGAAGCTGTTGTTTAGGAGATTGATCTCCCTAAGGAAGGTGAGGTTTCCTATGAAAGGAGAGATTGACCCGAACAATCCCTGGGATTGTAGATCCAACATAGTGACCCTTTGATGCCAACGACCACATGTAACCCCTTCCCAATCACAAAAATGGATGGAGTCGTTCCATGAACTCAATTTCCCAAGTGGATATTGAGTTATACGACCCTTAAAGTCGAGCAACGCAAGTCGATCCGTCTCGTTTCCTATGGATGAAAAGGTTGTTGTGGTGGTGGGTAGAGAATGCACCATGTAAAAGAGAATGTTTGTTAGGATCGAAAATGAAAAAGGGACCATAAAGCTCAAGTGCAACACCTCTTCCATTACTAAGGTTTGAGAAATACAGAGAAAACAAAGCAGTAAAGTTGACTTGGGCAATCAGTCCCTCCTTCCCTATCCCTTTTATATTGTTCCCATTCCCATTTTGCGAGGGTGACCTCGAGGAACTGAACCAAATAACATATAAATACAAGGACTTGCGAGGGTGACAACAAATATATATATATATACACACACATACATGGGCCTCAGATTGTCTCTGGCCAAGCCAGAAAGGGCTCTCGGGGTTCCATACATTGTGCGACAGTTGGCATAAATATGGGGAGAAGTCATTCCATTTTCTCCCCATAATTTTGACTTCTCCCCATTTGATATCTCTCACCCTTATTCTCACATACTTATCGCCACATGTCTTACTATGGGTGGAGAAGTCAAAATCATGGCCCCATGATTTTGACTTCTCCACCACTTGTTACCTATTCTATGGAACCCGAGACAAGCCCTTTCTGACTTCGCCAGAGACGATCCAAGGCCATACACATGGGACTTGCGAGGGTCACCTCCAAGACCTTAACCAAATAACAAATATATACGGTATGTACTCGGGGAACGCTAGTCCTTCCATGATGCGCGCATTGAAAAGTGGGTGGTATTTAACCAAGGATAGGTGGTTGAAGTTGAACTCTAAGGGTTAGTGAGCCTTAACTACAGTTAAGGAGTGTTAAAAGGACACGTGTTGACTTATGGGAGGGGAGCCAGATGGAATCCCATCCCAGCAGAAACACAGTTCCACCTCATCCCTTCACGGCAATTTGCCTCTCTTAACTTCTACAACTAGTTTTTGGAATTTTCCATAGCTGAATTTCAACTTTCTCGTCTAATCTCCCAACCAAATGGCTCCACTTGTATCCTCATGTGGTAGTTTTCCCATTACCGTGTTACGTCTGAACTTTGTCAAACCGAGCCTAAAAAGTGTGTGAACTGATGATGGTTTTGAAAGAGACCTCATATGAATAGTTGTGCTTTAAGTTTTCTGTCTATAGCTTTTGATTTATATCAGGACTATAGTAGGAGGTGGGACCCTACTCAGATGGCAACGTTATTAAGAATTCGGTCACCATCTAATCTTGATGGGAGGTTTAGTAGGGGTGAAATGTTTGATGACTGCTCCTTCTGGATGTTCGCTTCTTTTTCTTTTATTCAAAAAAATAAATAAAAATCTTCTTTTATTATGGGGCTTTACATATATGGCACCAAGGTTTTGCATTCAGACGTAGCCTTTGAAAAAAAAAATTTCCGCATCCTACCCACGTGGGAAAAGCCACCCATGTGAGCATTTCTTGTATTTCTTTTCTACACCCTGCTCATTTTCTTGATGATTGATAAATGTAGCTAGGATTGTATCTATTTTATCGTGTTTTTTTTTGGTAATGGTCTATTTAATTACTTATTTAGATTAAAAGCTAGGGTCTCTCTATTTAGACTGAAAGACATGGCTCTTGATTGTAATATACATGTAAATAATGGTCCATGACTTAATATTCATGATTGATTGCTATTTTACGGCCTACAATCACCGATGAAAATAGCGATCAATCGCTAAAAATTAGCAATCAATAAATGAAAATTAGTGATCCAACAAATAGTTTTCTTATTGAATAGGTAAGAATGTGAGGAAGTAAATTGATTATCTTTCTTGCGACCTAATTATTGAATTCACGCGGGTAATTTATATCCTACAACTGTAAGCCTAAATGCTTTGTTTTGACATACATTGGGCGGAATAGTTATTTTGGTTTGCAAAGTTTGGTTGTTGTGATACATTACTTGTAAATGAGCGAATTAAGTATACATATATGATAGATGCTGTGAGTAATATATATTGGGAATGCCCTTTTTGTACATTAATTACAAGTTTATTTTAAGAATTTCTTTTACGATCGCTAAATTCAGATTATTGAACCTCTCTAAATCCCAAATTATGTTACTATGGTGATGTGTAAAGAGGATTTAGGGCAAAAGAAAGTAAAATTGAATATTCAAGTGTTATCTACATTTAGTTGTAAAATCTTTTATGGAAAATTACACTGACCTTCCTTGAGGTTTGGAAAAATTGCAGAAACCTCCCCTCTTGTTTGTGAAATACCTTCCTCTTCAGTTATTAGTACAAATTCTGTCTTCTGTTAGTTTGCCGTTATTAACATGGATTGATTTTGATGATATCATTAAATATTTTAAAATGCTCAAATTACCCAAAATACCAATGACATAACAAACATTATTTTTTAGCCTACTTGTTCTTTTCTTAACAAAACACTTCAAGTGGTGAGGGAGAAAACCTTGTTGGTGAGGCATCTTAGGAGAGAATGTTGTTGTTGAGTAAACAAAACACCAATCGTTGTTTATAACTCACGAGCCTAGTGAAATGAGAGTAAAATCGTAAAAGTGCATTCTCCGTTGACGGTGTTAATTTGACAAACCTAATAGGAGATGGCCTAATAGGAGAGAGTAGTGTAATTTTAGAAACAAGAGGTGAGGTTTCTACAATTTTTCCAAATCTCATGAGAGATTAAGTTTAAATATTGTAACTTTTTTTTTGTGATGAATGAAGAAAAAGGCCGAAAGGAGGGAAATGATCCCCTTAAATGCGTCAATTATTAATTATCAACTGGCAAATTCAAAGTGTGTGTCCTTTTTCTTTTGTTTTTGGGCAATTAGGAATAGATATGGATTAAGGCAAGCACTCCTCATACAAGGAACACCTAAACTCCTTCAGTTGGATTAAAGAAATAGTGTACAGATTTGATGATTGTAACCATTTAACTTAAGAAATGAAATAGACAGCCAAGATCATTTGTCCATCATATGCTATTTGTGGTCCAGATTGATGGGTTATATGCCAAATTTCAACACAAAGAACTCACTATTATTGTTTGATGAGCTTCTCATTGCCGTCTAATTGAGATTGGAACAAAATGAGAGGGGCTCATTTCAATATCTGCTGCTAAAGAGTAACTATGTGTATCATATTTGCTGTTGTATCCATTAGGACGATGATGAGGTATTCTGGGGTCGAAGAATCAATATGCTAATATCAACGTAAATCATTACTTATTTAATCTTAGATAATTTAAACAAATCCTGCTACATTGTAAAACTCCATCACACAACAACAACAATATATATATATATAGGGAGAGAGAGAGTGGTAATATTTAGTAACCACTAAGGTAAGATGTGCCTTGACCTACTAGTTGCACCCTATATAGCCTCTTGATCTCCTTGTATCTTTATGCCAAGAAACACTTCCTTGGTCACTTGCAATTCTGCAAGAACATCTTTCATGTCCATTCGATCACCCGGTGATATTGCAAAATATGCAACTCCAATCTATATCTATCTATCTCTCTATACTAATACTATATGCCAGTTGGTGCCACGTGGCATATCTCAATCCTCTCCATTCTTTTTTCAAGGTGATGTCATGTGTCTATTGACATGACAAACTTTTCTTAGTAGATCAATAAGATATTGCCATGTGTCTACCAATTAAATCACTCACCAATGTTTTCCTTCCTAATTAATGAGTCTCATAATGAGTTCAGTAACTATTTTCCCTACACTAATAACTATTTTTCCTACCCTAATTAAGATGATGCCACTAACTATTTTTTAATGATCCCACTAACCATTTTAATTACTCTCCTAATTAATTTTGATGGCAATGGTGAGGTGGCCTTTTTTTGTCTCTCTCAACTCCATCCCTCTCTTTCTCTCTCGCCATTTTACTCCCCACATCTCCCCATTAAAGCCTCCCTCTTACCCACTCCCATGTCTATACTAATGAGCATTTATAGTTTAAAATGTTTCAATCTCTATTCTGTATTCTCTAAAACCACGGAAGTAGACCCGCCTCTTTACCTCCCATACTCTTCCTTTACCCCTTCTCAAACTAATTCCCATTTCTCTCTTCATTTACTCCCTCATACGTTGGATTTTCCCTTGATACCATTTGATTTTGTAACTCCGGTTTGGAAAGATAAACCGACTCTTCAAAGCCTTGCAATTCTGTCTTCCCCTTAAAATCTTATAAAGGGGTGAGTCCATTGAATAGATAGAGTGTGTGTGGTGGTAAGATGGGATAGTCGGTTGGATCTTCGGATTGATCGAATGACGGAGTTGAGTAAGACGCATATGAGAGCGAAGATGTAGAAGGTAAAAAAAGAGACACTTAAGGTTATTTGAAGATGGTCATAGTGCTATGCAGGTGTAGACAATACCCAAGATGGTGATGAATCCTTTAAGATGTGTTTGTGATGTTGTGATTCATGGTGGTCAAGAAGAGTATTGTAATTTGTAAATATCTAACATTTTATTGCGTTGCAATTTTTACGTTCTAATTATCAATACGAATTTCAATATATACATACAGTGACATGCTTCTTTGAGGGAACTATTTGCATCTTCCATGGAAACTGTTGCAGACTCTAAATGGTTTATTGTCTACCTTCCACTTCAACTCAAAACCTTTTGTAAATTTGGAGGTCATTCCTTCCTTAGGTATTGGACCATGCTCCCATGGCCTGTATCTTCAATGACATTTGATGCATTTTGGGTTGTTTGCTTCCATTAGAGGTCCCTTTGTTTTCAATTGTACCTCATCTTTGCACTACATATGTATCTAAAATCACAAATTGCATACGGGGAGAGAATGAGGATGCTTGAAGGAGTTTATTATAGTCAAATAAGACAAATAATATCTGGGCAGTTTTTCCTTTTTTTTTTTTTTTTCGTGTATTGGATCTATACGGTTTTGCTTTCATTATTGTTTTTTTTGAAGATTGGGTTGGATTATCTTTTTGGGGACACTTGATGTCCATTTAATTTTTAATAAAAGGAAAATGGGGTTGTGAGAGAACGAAAATGAGACATTTTTTATTAAAAGAAGTAGAATGGTGGTCATAGGATGTTTAAGGCGTAGGCTTTTTCTGTTAATAAACATTAAATACTGTTTTTAGTAAACTCCCTTAGACTTTATCAATACCAGCCCCACCCGTTTCAACTATTGTATTCTCAAATCCTTATTAAATCCTTATATTACAACTCACACAAAAAAAGAAATTGTATTGCATATATGCTAGATGTCGGATTTTCTTTAGATTGATACTTTCTTTTTCTCCTTCTCCTTTAGTTCAATGTACATACATGCAACATAGCAAAAACACAAGCCACGTGCATGCATGTTAGTGTGTTATTAAATGTTAGTAGTAAGGCCACATGCTCATGTGGATACCACGAAAATGAGACAACGGGAGTCCTTCAACCTATTCCAACTTTGTAAATGACATATTTTTTAATTGATTATCCACTTAATAACAATCCTTAATTAAAATTATTGTTTTAAAAATTAAAATAATAAGACCTCTACTATTTATTACCATTTACGTATTTTTATTTTGAGTAAAATAGGCGAAGAGTGGTGTGAATATTTATCTCTTTAACTGCAAGCAACAAGATAAGGATCCTTAGGCCTCAAAAAAAAAAAAAAAGGATTCATGCTTCAAATCCTTTACTCATTCATACTACAAAATGTTTAAAAATGTATCTATTCGATTTATTTTATCTACTTTTTTTTTATATTGTTATTTTATATTACATTTTAGTGCAGGTTGTGTTATGCATGTCCATGTTCATGATCAATTTTAAATTATTTTCTTTCTTCTATTTTATTTCTAATTTGTTTTATCATTTCTATTGGGATGTCTAAAGATCGTGGTTAGATATAACATAAAACCACGTTATAAGAAATCACTATTAGCAAATCTAAAAGTTTCTTTTACAGTGGCGTATTATTTCAAAATGAGCGCAGCTAGCTATAATACCTTTTTTTTTAGTGGTGGTGAGAATCAAAACTGAGACTTCTATTTGTTTCCCAAATTTACTGAAACTTTTAGATTCTCAAAATTTCAATTAATTAATTTTTTATTTCCAACTTTTCTATAGCTTGTCATAGGTTGGTCACTTAGCTTAAGAAATATGTTGCATATATCTATTCTCTTTATATTTTTTCATGTTTGAATTATTATATAATAAAATATAATTTATAATTTTTTTTATAATATTCATGTCATTCTTCATCCCGTGCATCGCACGGGGTGTTTGCTAGTTCTAACTAAAGCAATCAGGCACTCTTGCATTTTACCTCTCATGGATCTCTGATTTCCATTGTTGGTAGCTTCTTTAAGTTCTTCTACGAGAAGACAGGAATCAATGATCTCCATCACTTGTTCGGGTAAGGCCATCTTACAGAAACTATGAAGGCATAGACCATCCTTAAACATGTCATCAGTTGGTCTTCTTCCCGTAACCATCTCCAGTAAAAGGATCCCGTAGCTATACACATCCCCTTGTGTGGACACCTCATTACCAATCCCATACTCCGTAATTTATGCATCTTCTGGGTTAATACCAGTGTGAAATAAAGGAATCACTAGCTTGAAACTTATAAATTTTAAGAGAGTTGAACCAAACACTAACTGACTAGCTTTGAGCTGTCTGTTGGGCAAGGGCCAAATGACCTTCTTAAGCCAAACTTGGGCTGAACCAAGATTGATTGTATGTCAACTTGGTCAGGGCACAATGTTGTATTAACATAAATGAGCTTGAAGATGCCAACAATTTTGAAAAGAAAATTTCACAAAAAATAAGAGTTATAGGAAAATTTGTGAATGAATAACGTACCCGGAGCAACATACCCAATAGACCCTTTAACTGCAGTTGAGCTACTTTGATCTTTGCCTGAGTTGCTAGTAGGACGTGATTAGAACACGTGATGCATTGAAAAGTGGGTGGTATTTAACCAAGGATAGGTGGTTGAAGTTGAACTCTAAGGGTTAGTGAGTTTTATTTAGAGTTAAGGGGTGTTAAAGGGACACGTGTTGACTTATGGGACGGGAGACAGACAAAATCCGATCCCAGCAGAAACACAGTTCCACTCAATCCTTCACGGCAATTTGTCACTCTGATCTAACTTCTACAACTGGTTTTTGGAATTTTCCATAGCTGGATTTCAACTTTCTCGTCTAATATCCCAACCAAATGGATCCACTTGTATCCTCCATTGGTATTTTTCCCATTACCGTGTTACGTCTCAACTTCTGGCTTGACTAGACTTTGTCAAGCCGAGCCTAAAAAGTGTGTGAACTGATGATGGTTTTGAAAGAGAGTTCATATGAGTAGTTGTGCTTTCTATATATCTTTTGATCTATATTATGACTATAATAGGAGTGGGACCCTACTCAAATGGCAACGTTATTAAGAATATTCGGTCACCATCTGATCTTGATGTGAGGTTGAGGGGTGAGGTGTTCGATGACTGCTTCCTTACCACCTTATCTTCATGGCAGGTTTAGGAGGGGTGAAGTATTTGATGACTGCTCCTTCTGGATGTTTGCTTCCCGGTTACAACTGGAGAAGAATACGACTTTCTTTTATTAAAAAAAAAAAAATCTTCTTTTATTATGGAGTTTTACATAAATAGCCCCAATGTCTTGCATTTAGACATAGATAGCCATTGATTTTTGAGGAGTGCAAGCCCTACTCTTAGAGAATTCCTACTTTCACCTTAAGCCAACCATTTTTCCATTCCCATTGTTAGAGTACATACTTTTTCGGTGATTGTAAAGCTTTAACAATGAAAATTAATAAATGATTGGCTCAGGGTGAAAGTAGGAATAATGCCCTGAGAGTAAGGCTAGCACTCTTGATTTTTTAATTTTTTTTGGGTCTACCCACGTGGGAAGATGATGTAGAACACATAACTGAAGCTTTACTTGGATCGTGTGGAGCGATAGAATTCCAAGCAGGGCAAGCGGAGTGCCTACATTAGCGCATGAAAGGGCATCAATATTTTTATTCCAATTTTACCTAGGATTTCTTCCAGCATGCTATTTAGGAAATTAGGAAGCTTTGCCATTTTGGTAACAATGGTGGCAAATCTCCTTAGTGTAGACTTTTCCTATTTCGTATTAGGGTCTTATTACTTAAAGGTCTTATGTAGCCTCTTGGCAAGCAAATATTATCGAATAAACAACTTTCCAGAAAGAATTCTTCTTGTTCTAGTTCGTGGATTCGAGTTTGGTTCTATAGGAGGAGACAATGATCGACTCCTGGTCATTACCACTGCGTCAATTGGTATCAGAGCGAGGACTACCCTTGTTTCAATGGCCGCTGACGGCAGAGCAAATATGACAAACCTTCAAGATTGGTGCTCCGGAGGGTCGATCTGTTACGAGAGATGTGTTCGATTCTTCCATGTTGGAAGTTCAGAAGTCGATCCAACATCTGGAGGCGATGGTCGCACAATTGATGCATCATGATCTTCAGAGGAATCACGAACTTGAAAACGAACGTGTTCACAACATTCGGAGGCAACGGGGTCCTGAACCAAGGGTAATAAAAAATTGGCGTCGTGTCTACTAAGGTGACTCTACAGATGAGGAAGTTGATGATTTAGCCATGCATGGAGAACGAAGACGCGTGGTCCAGAATAATGATTTTTGTATGAAGATGGACCTTCCATCCTTCAACAGGCAATTGCACATTGAAGATTTCCTTGATTAGCTAACTGAAGTCGAACGATTCTTTGATTATATGGGGATTGCGGATGAAAAGAAGGTTAAACTGGTTGCCTACAAACTAAAGGAGGGAGCCTCGGCTTGGTGGGAACAATTACAGCAAACACGGACTCGACAAGGAAAAGACAGATTTCGATCTTGGCATAGAATGAAACAATTGTTGAAGGGGAGATTTCTTCCGCTAGACTTTGAGAAGACGTTATTCCAGTAGTACCAATGGTGCCAACAGGGTAGTCATATAGTGCATGAGTATATGTCCGAGTTCTAGTGGCTATCTGCTCGTAACGACTTGCTTGAAACTGATGGACAATTAGTCTCAAGGTTTTTTGGTGGGTTGCGTCTGGCCATTCAAGATCAGGTCGCCCTGCAAGCAGTCCATACCCTGCTGGATGCAATACAGCTGGCCACACGGGTGGAGTCCCAATTAAACCGTTGAGGGTTTAGTAATCTGGTCCCTAAGGCCATTTCCTACCATCCATCTACAGGAACCAGAACCAATCAAGGGAGTAAAGACCCCAACACACGCACAGGAGCCTGAACAGAATAGGGGGAAACATCGTTTCATGGAGTAGCACAGTTTCCCATTACAAACCGTGACATGGGGAGTAATAAGGTGAAGCAGGGTGCTGGCCCTTCTAATAGTAGACCTCAAAATTCGTATGCTCCACCACAACCTAACAAGTGTTATCGCTGTGGTCAACCTGGTCATCGTTCCAACCAGTGCCCACGATGTCAAATGGCTAATTTAGCAACCCATGAGGAAGGGGAAGATGATAGAGAACACGATCTTGGTGAAGAACATGTTGAGGAGAATGATGAGGAGGCATGGACTTACGAGGATGAGGGTGTATCCCTTGTAGTGCGCCGATTAATGAATGCACTGAGGCAAGAGATTAATTTAAAAATCACAATATTAATGTAACCAAGTGCACTGTTAACCAGGGAGTTTGTGATTTAATCATTGATGGTGGCAGTAGCGAGAATATTATCTCCAAGACTATGGTCGACAAGTTGCAGTTGAAAAAAAAGAAGCATCCTTCTCCTTATGCCATCAGCTGGATCAAACAGGTGGGCGAGACTAAGGTAACTGGACAATGTCAAATTTCCTTTTCTATTGGAAAACTTTATAAGAATAAGATTGTATGTGATGTAGAAGATATGGATGCTTTTCATATGTTATTTGGTAGGCCCTGGCAGTATGATTTAGATACAGTTCATAGGGGTAAAAATAACACTTTTACGTTTTATAAGGATGGTGTTAAAATTGTTCTTGTCCCTGTGAGAAGAGAGGCTCGTCCTACAACTTCTCAAGTGAAGGGACGATCCTTGCTTGTGGTTACTAATATTGAACAGGAGTCAAAAGAATCTGGTGAGATTTATGTCGTAATTGTGAAGGGCAAAGAAATAGAGAAATTCGATTCAAAGCCTATTTCGGAAAAATTGAAGTCGTTATTATCTAAGTTCCTGGAGCTAGTCTGTCAAATCAGCCCCATTATCAGATGAGTCCTAAAGAATTTGAGATTCTACAAGGACAAGTTGATGAATTGCTTAGAAAAGGACAGATCAAAAAAAGTATAAGCCCATGTGTTGTACTAGCCCTATTGACGCCAAAGAAAGATGGAAGTTGGCTGATGTGCATTGACAGTAGGGCCATTAACAAAATCACTATAAGGTACAGGTTCCTAATTCCATGACTGGATGACATGTTAGATATGTTGGAGGGTGCGAAAGTGTTATCCAAAATTGACCCAAAGAGTGGGTATCATTAGATTCGTATTTGGTCAGGCGATGAGTGGAAGACTGCTTTTAAAACAAATGAGGGATTTTATGATTGGTTGGTGATGCCATTCGGGTTGTCCAATGCATCGAGTACCTTCATGTGAGTTATGAATCAGGTATTTAAACCTTTTATTGGGCGATTTGTGGTTGTATATTTTGATGATATTTTGATTTATAGCCGCAATGAGACTGACCACTGTGAGCATGAGATTTTCACCCGACCCACAAGAAATGGTTTGACAAAAGAGTTGTCACCTATTCATTCTTAGGGATAGGTCCCGGGTGTTCGTTTGTTTTGGATAAGGCAAATGGTCTAGTCAGAGATTAAGGTAAGCGGTTTGATTAAGCTCTGGGGAAGGTGTTAGGCACCCCAGGACCCCCATTTTATAACGTTACCTACTTCCTAAACTTAAGCCAATTTTAATCTCAAAGTTTAATTAAAATGCCAAAATGTTTAAAAGAGTGTTAATCCAAGAAATAGAAAGCTAGATGACTAGGGTCGAACCCGAATAGGGTTGCTTACGTACTCACATAGGGGTGAGATCAAACCGAGCGTAGTTCTGGCACATGAGCCCGTGCCAAGGCTAGGGGGTGTGAGTGTGTGCATAAGAGTGACTTAGGGGTTTGCCCAAGGGCCAAGGTTGATTGACCGGGGAGGTCAAGTGCACATGTGTTAAGTCTAACCGCGATTAGAGGAGATTTAATTATGGTTAGATGAGCTAACAAAAGCTAAAGAGATTCTACAAGTCTCTTTTTGGTCTTTTTGTATTTTTTTTATATTTTTTTGGATTTTGGGGATATTTGGATGTTTTTGGTATTTTGGTTATATTTGAATGTTTTTGATATTTTGAGATTTTATCATGTTATTGATATTTTGAGTTTTTATCATATTTTTTTGGATTTTCATATAGGTAGGGTTTTGACAAACTTAACTAAAGTCAAATTTAATCCAAGAGAAAGATCAAGGAAAAGTTAGGCCAAAAGATTATATTTAGGACATAAAGAGGGATGTGCATTATGAATAGTAAATGGTCTATTGTCAACACCTATTTTGTTGGATTGATGTTGATAATAGATCAAATACTATTGTCTTTGGTATGAGGCATTTTGAGTAATATCCTCTTTAAGTCCTTAAACCATCATTTACTCATTCAACATAGAATATGAAGGAAAAGAAAAGAAAAGTAGAGAAATTGAAAACTCATCATTTCCCTTTTAAAGTGGTTCATTTACACCATTATTAATGATGTAATATCGCTTTAAAGAATATTAAAGAGGGGATGAGCTTTTACAAAAAAATTCAAGAAAGAGGACTAGAATCCTAAAAAAGAAACAAAATGAAAAAGAGAGGTATAGATTTAACTTCCACTCTCTGTGAGCCTACCCATATCCACACTTGTGGGTACATAAAAAAGGAAAAAATATGCACATGAAAAGGAAAAAAAAAACATCTCTTTGCTTTTGATTTGGGGTCCCTCTACACCAGTAGATTGGTGTAGAGAGGCCCAACTATGCTTGAGAAATGAGAGACCAAAAAGAGAGAACTAAATAAAAATGAGATTAAAAAAAAAAAAAAAAAGATGATGAAAGAAAGAGTGCATACTCCTCCAAGATTTCTTCTTCAATGCTCCAAAATGTAATGTTTTGTTTAGAGTCCACAAATTAGGAGAGTTAGTGAAGAACTCTAAACTTTTAGTCTTAGAATTCTTTCAAAACTCTAAACCTTAGTTTCTTATCCCTTCTTCAAATTCAAGAGAAACACAAGTGGGTGAGAACCTTTTAGGGGTCTTGAGGGATAAATCTAAGGGGCTAAGGGATTGGTATTTATAGGAAAACTAAGAGGTTGGGTTGTGTCTTTTACATGGTGGATAAAAGGAGTTAGTGGGTAAAGCATTGAATGTTGTAAGGTGAGTTGATAGGTTGAGTGTTGTAAGGAGTGTAAGAGAGTTGATGGATTGAGTGTTGTAAGGTGTGTAAAAGAGTTGATGGGTTGAGTGTTGTAAAAGGTGTAAGAGAGTTATAAGGGGTGTAAGAGAGTTGATGGGTTGAGTGTTGTAAGAGGTGTAAGAGAGTTGATGGGTTTAGTGAACTATGAGTTATATGGGAATGAGTTGTAGGATATTGGGTAGATGGATATGGATATGTGGATTAGATCTTATGGATCATGGGTTATTAGTATATGGGTCATGGGTTATGGTTATTGGACTTTGACTATGACATTTGGGCTTGGGCTATTGTAAATAGGCTTTGGTTTTGGCTTAGGCAATTGGGTAACTGGGTAATTGAGCTTGACTACTTGGGTTTAGGTTTAGGCTAACCATGGTTAGGGTTTACATATGATTTGAACCTAGGGTTTAAGCATGGTTGACCTAGGGTAAAGGTATGGTTTACCCATGGTTAAGTCTATTAACTATGGTTAAAAGGGGTGTAAAAATGTGGTGTTGACAACCACATGCAACATTTGTGGGAGATATTCAATGTACTACGGACAAATAGTTTGTTTGTAAATTATAAAAAGTGTAGTTTAATGACAAATAGCCTAGTTTTTTTTAGCATTATAGTAAGTGATTTAGGAATAAAGATTGATGATACAAAGGTAACGACAATTCGGGAGTGGCCTACGCCAAGATCAATCGGTGAAGTTCGCAGTTTTCGTGGCCTTGCAACTTTTTACAGGCGATTTGTGAGGAATTTCAGTACTATAGCAACACCCCTCATTGATTGCTTAAAGCTGAAACAATTCAAGTGGACTGATGAAGCAAAGCAAAGTTTTGCAGTACTTAAAGAGCGATTGACTTTCGCACCGGTCTTGGCACTTCCTAGTTTTGACAAGCTCTTTGAAGTGGACTGTGATGCTTCTTGTGTGGGTATTGGTGTTGTTCTTTCTCAAGAGGGCAGACCAGTAGCTTTTTACAGAAACTCAGTGATGCATGAAAAAAGTGGTCTAATATGAGTTGAAGTTCTATGCTGTGGTCCAGTCGTTGAAGCATTGGGAGCATTATTTAATACATTGGGAATTCATTTTGAATACTGATCACCAAGCACTTAATTATCTTAACAGCTCTACCACACATAATCACATGCATGCTCACTAGATTGCAAAGGTTCAGAAGTATACCTTTGCCCTTAAGCACAAATCAGGTCACTTGAATAAAGTGGCTGATGCATCGAGTTGACAAGTTGCATTGATTATCATTGTTCGCAGTGAAATTATGGGATTTGATTATTTGAAGGACATGTATGCCGATGATGAGGATTTTAAGGAAGCGTGGACTCACTGTAATTCCAAATAGACCAGTTTTGTTGAATTTCAACTTGTAGATGGTTTCCTTTCTAAGGGAACTCACTATTTAAGAGACACATGGAGGTGTTTTAGGTGATCACATGGGGGCGTGATAAGAGCATTGCATTGGTGGAAGCATGTTATTATTGGTCACAACTGAAACGTGAAATTGAACGATACGTTAGGCGTTGCTACACGTGCCAGACTGCTAAGGGACAAGCACAAAACATTGGTCTATACACTCCCCTACCCATTGCCACCTTTGCACACTTTGGATTTGGTTCCGCTGCCCAAACTTCCTGGTATGAGTATTATTATGGATCACTCGATTGAGAAGATGACTACTGTTCATGATGAGGTAAACAAAAGTTATAAGAGTCTACTACCAAATACAAGGCAACGACGGACAAACACCATTGTTTGAAGGTTTTCAATGAGGGTGATATGGGTATGGTCCATCTACCCAAGGAAAGGTTCCCGTGGGTATTTACAATAAGCTCAAGCAGAAGAAGATTGGCCCTTTTCAAACTCTGTGGAAGATTAATGATAATGCCTATGTGGCTGATCTACCAGCAGACATGGCTATTTCCAAGAATTTTAATGTTCAAGATCTGTTTCATTACTATGCCCCTGAATCTCATTTGTTGCCACTGGTTAACTCGAGGTCGATTTCTTTTAAAGAAGAGAAGACTGCTGTAGAACACATAGCTGAAGCTTACTTGGATCGCATGGAGTGACAGAATTCTAAGCGTGGCAAGCAGAGTGCCTACATTAGCGCATGAAAGGGCATCCATTTTTTAATTCCAATTTTACATAGGATTTCTTCCAGCATTTTATATAGGAAATTAGGAAGCTTTGCCATTTTGGTAACAATGGTGGCAAATCTCCTTAGTTTAGACTTTTCCTATCTCGTATTAGGGTCTTATTATTTATAAGTCTTATGTAGCCTCTTGGCAAGCAACTCTTATTGAATAAAAAACTTTCCGGAGAAATTCTTCTTGTTCTTGCTCGTGGATTCGAGTTTGGTTCTATAGGAGGAGACGGTGATCGACTCCTGGTCATTACCGCTACGTCAGAAGAGCCACCCATGTGGGCTTTTCTTGTATTTTTTTTCCTTTTTTCTTTTTGGATGAAAATGTTTCTAACTAAAGTAAATGAAAATTGAGTGACCGACCCCAATTCATCCGTCTTCTACCTCTTGAAATCGTGATCTACTCCCATTTTTCAGTCTGAAGATCCTCTTTGATTTTCAATGACCGTCGACAATTTTTCGGATTTTTGGTGACCTCTGACCCTATTTGTATTCAAGCTAAGCAGAGACGATTTAAGAAGAGATTAGGGATTGTGGCGACCTCTGTCGACTCTTTTTGATTTCCGCAACCTACGACTCCTCTTTTTCTTGATAATTGATTAATGAAGCTAGGATTGTATCTCTTTTATCGTTTTTTTGTAAAGGTCTAATGCATTGCCTATTCAGATTAAAAGCTAGGGTCTCTCTATTTAGATTTGAAAGACAAGGTTCTTGATTGTAATATACATGTAAATAGCGGTCGATGACTTAATATTTATGGTTGATCACTATTTTGCAGCCTACTTAATCATTGATGAAAATAGTGATCAATCGCTAAAAATTAGCAATCAATAAATGAAAATTAGCTATCCAAAAAACAGTTTTCTTATTGAATTTGTAAGAATGTGGGGTAAGTACGTTGATTATCTTTCATGAGACCTAACTATTGACTTCACGCGCGAAATTTCTATCCTACAACTATAGCCCTAAATGCTTTAATAGTTTTGAGAGTATGACATATGTTGGGTGGAATAGTTATTTTGGTTTGCAAAGTTTGGTTGTTTTAATACCTTAACTTGTAAATGAGTGAATTAAGTATACGATGTTGTGAGCAATATGTATTGGGAATGCCTTTTTTGTACATTAATTATAAGTTTATTTAAAGAATTTTTGTTATGACCTCTGAATTTAGATTATTGAACCTAGCTTCTCTAAATCCCATATTACTTTACTATGGTGATGTGTAAAGAGGATTTAGGGCAAAAGAGAGTAAAATTGAATATTCAAGTGTTATCTACTTCTAGTTATAAAATCTTTTATGGTAAATTACACGAACCTCCCTCGAGGTTTGAAGAAATTGCAAAAACCTCCCCTATTGTTTTTGAAATAACACTGCCCTCCCCTCTTCTCCAATTGTTAGTACAGATTATTCTCCCTTTCCCTTAGTTTGCCGTTATTAAAATGTATGGATTTTGATGATGTCATGGTTTAAATATTTTAAAATGCTCAAATTACACCAAAATACCAATGACATAACAAACATTATTTTTTAGCCTACTTGTTCTTTTCTTAACAAAACACTTCAAGTGGTGAGGGAGAAAACCTTGTTGGTGAGGCATCTGAGGAGAGAATGTTGTTGTTGAGAAAACAAAACACCAATCGTTGTTTATAACTCACGAGCCTAGTGAAATGAGGGTAAAATCGTAAAAGTGCATCCTCCGTTAATGGTGTTAACTTGACAAGCCTAACAGGGGAGGGCAGTGTAGAAACAAGAGAGAAGGTTTCTACAATTTTATCAAACCTCAGGGATGGTCAATGTATTTACCCAATCTTTTATTATTACCATAAATACCTATTGGCCATCAGCCTCATAGAAGAGTGGTTAAGGTTATCCTCAAAATAAATGGCATTCTAGGGGTGAAAGGAAAGCTTAGATCTTCTACTGTAAATGAAATACATGTACACGATGGAACATCTTATTAGAGATAGTTTAGAGAATGCAGGTGGTGTAATAAGATGATTAGGTAGATTTGAATTTGAAAAAATTATGATCAATTAGTTTGATTTGATTAGGATTAAATTTGAAAAAGTTTCTATATTGAAATGATGTGATATCTATATACACCCTCTATGGTGTTTTTGTAAATCACCCAAGATTTATTCTCAATAAATCTCGTTTCTTATCATTTTTTTTGGGGGGGGGGGAGAAAGAGGGTTAAGGCAGATTCCAACCTGCACTAAACAAAAGCACCCATTTATGACCGAATGAATCTAAACTCTTTCCCATCCTTAAACACAATAGAGGACAATCGAGAGGGAAAAAGACCACAACAGTTTAGACAAAGTTTAGACAAAAGGTCCGCTGCATAATTGTCCTCGCGATGCATGTGGCAAATCTCCACCATTTGGAAAACCGCAATTAGGTCTTCAATTTGCCCCAAGGTAAAGGACCCCGTCCATGGCCCTTGGATGATTTATCATGGTATGGATGACTTACAATGACCCAATAGCAGCCCGAGGAACGAAACAAAAACCTAAGCAAAAATGGGAAGCTTTCTCCTTCGATGAATCCCATTAGGATTTGTAATCTGCGGAGTTGATGATTCGATGATGGTCTTCAGATAGCCTGTGAAAAAGACCACAACTGTTAAACCCCATGTAAGAGGAGACGCTTGAATTCGTAAACAGACTCCAGTATTTCTGCTCCTTCCATAGCAAGATGGCATCTTTATCGGTCACCACTAGTTGATAACTGCCATTAGAGGAAGAACTAAGGGGGGTGTTTGGCATTTCCCGATGAACGATTTCTCCATCCGTTTCCAAGATTGCGCCATCACTTCCACTATTGCTGAAGAGGCAAGAGATCCGGAGAGGATGACGTCGCCACTGATTGGAATGCCAGCAACACGCAGTTGCTGACTCACTCCATTCATGCCTCTTTCTCTCTCTCATGTGAAAATGAATATAGAGCTTTGAACAAACCCACAATAAAATCCGAGAATTACAATGGAAGAAGCCCACACCAAAGCTTCGAAAACGACTGTGCTCTAGTTTGGAAGAACTTGGGCGAGCACCACCACGGGGAATGATAGAAACCAACCTTGATGATGATTTTTTTTTTTTGGCTGAACTGTTGTTTTTTCTCTGGTATAACAGTTGGGTCTATGGGAGGAGATGATGGTGTTTTTTTGGGTGAAGTGATTGTGGCCGTTCGATCTTTAGTAATGTGAGGTGGTGTGCTTGGGTTAAAACCCAAGCAAGATCCAACCACTAGCGAGGCAAGAAGACGATCCGGATCCCCCATGGAGGGTTTAAATAGATATCAAATTATCTCAATCTAGAAATTTTAGCAATTCAAACTAATTGATCCTAATCTTTTTCAATTTCAAATCTACTTAGATACATTACTACACCACTATGTATTTTTTAAACTATCTCTAATACTTCTCAGTAATTTATCTAGAAAAAAAATTCTAGCTCATTCCCAGAATTTTGTACTCACGAATAGGAATGGCAATGGGGCGGGTTTGGGCCGTGGCACCCGCATCCCGACCCCACCCCTAATGGAAAAGTCCTACCCCAAACCCAGGGCGGGGCGCTTCAAAATTTTCAAAATAGTTCTTAAACCCATCTGCACCCTACCCCGTCCCGTTAAGCACTAGATGGGGAGATTCGGGGCGGGTCAAGGCTATATTTCATACTATATATGTAGAACCCCGGAACCAAGTTCACTAGGCTGTGAATAGTGCTATGAATAGTGCTGTGAATAGTGCTATGAATATTGCTGTGAATAGTGCTGTGAATAGTGCTATGAATAGTGCCTTCAAGGCCTAAAGCCTTAATGAAATTATGGGTCCGTGTTTTGAAATGAAAGAAGGTTTTGAATGAATCAAAATATGTATGGAAAGTGTTTTTGGAGGTTAGTGACAAATGAAAAATGAGAGTATGACATACTCCAAGTGTCAAAGAAATTGATGCCTAAACATACCCTCAATTTTGAGGAGCGCTGGAATTATCACCGCGGATCGAAATTAAGTGATTCTTGAATTTTTGGAAAGGTATTGAAACCCTCTTTGAGGTTCATGTTTACCATTTTTTCAGATTTTGAGTCTAAGTTGGGTCAAACATCGGATTTCTGGACACTGGTTTGCTATCAATTTTGGTCTGCTGAAATCTATTTCAGACCAGTCAGCTTTATGGCCATTTTAGTATATGAATAAAGCATAATTAGGAGATAAAAGTTGTTCCCCTTTGAATAATGAGTCCAACGCAAGTTGAATCGTCAAAATCGGATAAACGAGTCAAAAGTTATGATCAAAAAACTAAAGCGGGAAAAACCTGTACCACTACGTCAAAAGTCGGTAAAAACCATGGTCAAAAACCGTGGTTTTCGAGCATAAACCACGGTTCCCGACTGTGGTTTTTTCCATCCTGATTTTTGTAGTTGTTTTTGTAAACAACAAATAGGGACAGTGGTAAAAGGTAGCACAAAACAACGGTCGATAACCGTGGTTTATGTATAAATAAACCATGGTCCGTATCCGTTGTTTATTTATCATAAACAACAGTCCTAAACCATTGTTTTGACTTATTACATAAATAAATTTTTTAAACAAAAACAATGGTCTTTGACCATGGTTGTTCCAACGGTCGGAAAACATGGTTTATGTACAATACATAAACCACAGTCAATATCCGTTTTTAATTTATCATAAACAACTGTCCTAAACCGTCGTTTTCGAATTTTCTTAACAAAAACAACGGTCTCTGACCGTGGTTTTTGTAAATAATTTAGAAAAAAAATATTTATTTTTCAACCAAACAGCACTTGCACCTGTAATACTTTTCAATAAATTTAACACTCACTCACCACAGTAGATAAAAAAACACTCAACCATCACTTTAAATACCCTATAAACACATTAAACTTCAAAAACTTAATCATTACTTCAAACATCCAACCATCATAATAAACTTCAAGTTCAAACTTGTTAGTTATGTACATCTGAGAATGTTGTGAAATAAATTACGAAGTAATGAATTAAAAAAGTAAAATTACACATGAGAAAAATCAAAGAAACCGTGTAAAAGGTTTGAGCCAAGTAATAATATCTACAGGTATAATTTCTCCAAGTGTCCATTCTCCTTCATACAAATCTGAATAGATATCATAGACTTCATCTATGATGATGCTATAGGAATCGGCAGATAGTGTTACATCTCTATTGACGCGTCCAAGTGCAACAGTCTTCCTCTTGAAATTCACCAATAAACAACGTGATCTTAAGTCAACAGGAGACTCGGGGAGAACTGAAGGTCGCCTTACCTACAAACATTAAATATATATTATGTGAGACACTTCACAAAATGTTAATCATTTAAATATAATTCAGTCTAAATTAATGTTTATTCCATATAAAATTATATGAGCTAATAACAAACTAGCGGAATGCACGTTCATCAGCTCTAATGATTGTAAAAAATATATATATTGCAAAAAATATATCAAATAACAGGATCAAAAGCATAAAATGAAGACATTTTTCATTCAATTCATGAATATATTTCCTAATTTTATGATGATCTCCTCGATCCAAATACATCAAACATCAAATTACTAACAAGGGAGTGTCCTAACCGTGCAACATGAGACCAAAAGAAAAAAAAAACCCTGTTATTTCTATCTATTTCTCCCCTCTAACTCTTATCTCTCTCTCTTTCCCTTTCCTCTCATTAATCTATGATTAAGAGTGTAGTTTATTCCCACTTTTTTAAAAATAGTTCTAGAATTGTAGACTATTTGACCCCAAAAATCAGAGAGACCAAACTGATTAAGAGTCAATGCATTCATCAACCACAAAAACAATGATCACAACAGAAAAATCAATCTAAAATCAAAACTGTAAAATTAAAACTCATACCAACTCCAATTAAATACTCCCATAGATCATAAGCCACCGAACCTTGATGAAATTCAAACAGAAATTGAGAGAAGGCCTGGAGACCTTAAAACAAATTCTCTGTTTTTACTGAAAATATCAGACGACTTGATAGATGAATCATAGCAAACGGTTCCAAATTTCTTCGTAGAATCAGGATTTTAAAGCATCGGGGTGCGATCTGTTTAATGCACATAGCAGATCATGTTGAAGAAGTTTGAACAGATGCTCCTAACAAACCCATTAATTTTAGGCCTGTAGAAAAAAAAAATGAAGCAAGAAGAAGATTTAGAAAGAATACTATTGTTACTTACTGATGACAACAGCGGATGGAAGCGGTACGGGGGGGGGGCAAGGGGCAAGAGTAATATATCAAACTATCTGCAAAGAATCCCAGCTAGGAGAAGAAGTATCACCAAACAAGGAAATAGGAGTCCTTACAAAGTTCAGTCACCCAATTATTTACTGCCATATCTAAAATGTAATGTTGAAAGAGAGAGAGTACAGGAAATTGGGTTAGTTGCATACCACCTAAAATAGGGTTGCAGATTCTGTAGGTGAGAAAGAGACTCACTTCAAGTGTCAGGAAAGTGGAGATGAAGCCATTTCAAATATTGTGATTGGGTTCCACCGTACTAATTATCAGCAACTTCTCACTTTCAACTTCCACTTCTACCTGTACATTTGTTTTGGGAACTAAGCACCTCTAGGAACCTATTTCTTACAGTCTAACACTCTCCTACACATACTCTCTCCCTCCTCCCAAAATCTCCACAATGACTTTCCTAATAAGGTAAGACAAAGTTGAAGAGCATGATCCATCCCAAACAGTAAATAGTAGTCTAAATATTTTTTTTGATCAATAACCCAGCAATTGCATTAAAAAAAAAGTAGCTACAAAGGAGAGTTTAAAAGGGTGTAAACTCAAAAGAAGAGAAAAGAGAAGAGAAGGATAACAGGCTCCCTCCAAAACCCAAAAACACATCCTGACATAGATACACCCAAACCAACAGAGTATCCAAGTCCACCCTATCTCGGCGTGTGGAATTCCAGTCTGCCACTAGTCTGCGGATACGGTGACAAATGCGAGGTAAGGAAGAGGAAGAATCATTGAAGACCCTCTTATTCCGCTCCCTCCAAATCGACCAAAAGTAGTCTAAATAATGAACCAAAGGAACAGCCAAAGGAGGAAGAAAATCAACCAAATTGGCAGCAGTTGTTCTTAATGGGTTAGAGGACAGAGAAAAGATTTTATTAGCAGAGTACACTTCAATTCTTCGGAACTATAAGGGAGTAAAGAAGCAGCCCTCCGAAGTAGAGAAGAAAAACCATGATAGCATCTTTGAAATAACTGTGCAACTAAGGGAAATAAAGAACGCCAACACCATGAAGGACGAGGAGATTTGATCTTTACGTCAAAAACTGAGCTTTCTTCAAACAAGTTGTGATGAAAATTTGGACACCAATTTAACATAATCTAAAGATTCCATGAAGGGATTGCCCTATGATAGCATGGCTGAAGGGTCCAACTCCTAGTATCTCAATACTCCATATGCGAATTCAGATGACCATCCAGTCCTTGATTTATTAGATGAACATAAATGTTGAACTCACAGCAAGAACGGACGAAACAACTGTGGCTGGAACCACTGTTTAGGCCACAATGATACCAGTATCTTCACTATATTCTCTACTGAATCTAAATAATATTATTTAATGTGAACTCATTATTTATTACTATATTATACACTAACAGATCATTATAAAAATTCTGAAATATGTTTTTATATTGAATGCCAAATTTATTCAATTTATGCTTTTAAAGCTTGACATTTGATCCTATTTTTTGCAATCATTAGGATGGAACACTCACGTGCAGCACACGTGCATTATGCTAGTAACTAATAAATAAGTTATTACAATTAAGTTCACCATGGCTGTTGTACTTGCTAAAAGAACTACAATGAGCAGTAGGAAAACCATCATATTGCTTGGGCAAACCTGAGAAGATAGAAACAAATATTCGAAACCTAAAAGAGAAATAAAAAATTAAAATATTATTTCAAAAGTATATGTATGTGGATTGAGAACCTAAGCTTGCATACTCAAATTTGGAAATGGGAGTGGATCCCTATGTTTCTCCTAGTTAGATATCTATGATTTCTGAAGCATGGAAGTCCATGAGATGCAGATGCATACCAAGCTAGCCATTAATACGTTCCTATTGCGAGCTTCTACTTCTATCAGTTCTCAGAAAAATACGACCCCAACATTCTATCTTTGAAGCCGAGGGACACACAACACCTATAATGAAAATGGGTTACTGAAACGGGAATCCATGGTTCTTGGTTGTGGATCGGAGAATTGCCAGGAAGTGAAAAAAGCTGTAATTCTAAGATTTAGAGAGCCGATAATAGAAGAAATTACAAAAAAAATTATTAAAGTGGGTAAGGGAAGCATCCATCTCAGATATAGAGGCTGGGCTACTTCAATGGGATAGCCCCAGATCAAGGAAGAGAAGAGAAGACTTTGACTGCTATCCCATTATGCCATAGTTGCATATATATTGTTTTGGGAAAAATACAAAATAACATAAAAGCAGAGCATTACCGCTCTTCAGCCCTTGCATATAATGTTTTTCATAGGAGAAAAATAAAACAGAGCATGGAATTACAGCATATGACACCTTATATCTAAACAGGTAATAATTTGAAATGGTGAGTGCTATTTTTAAGAAATTAAAAAATAATAATAATGACTATAAACCTTACATGGAATTACAGTATTAGCATACCGCACAGATATGGCCATACTTGAACTCTACCTGAGATATGGTGAATTAGATCGTAGGAGATTTAGTCTAGCATTCCCCTTGGTTATAATAAAGAGTAAAATTGATTATAATACAATATCAGTTTAGAATTAGAACCAGGCCCAGCTGACAAAGCCACCAGTGCAGAAATAATAACCTGGTAACTTGCCAACCACTAGTAACTTGAACCCTATTATACATGGTCTATATACTATAACAGATACTACTGGGTAATGGGAAGAAAATAACAACAATAAATAGTAGATACTTTCGATTTACAGCACTTAGGATATGTTGGGAGACAACTACGATTTCAGGCCAGACAGCAGTTGCAAGGAGTAAACACCAGATTGCGTATTTGAAACCAGACTCTAATCATTCAACCATAGAGCACATGTCAGAAGAATGCAACACATTAGGCATCTTCCTAACAATTGAAGCACTAGGAGCTAACTAACTTAGTAACTCTAGTTAACTGTATTTCTACCACACAAACCTCACCCTAGACTTGGTTTATCAAATATACCTAACATGTTTTCCATCGTGGAACAGATTTCTAGTCACAAATCAACACGTGCACAAAAAGCTATTATAATAAAGCCCATAAATATAAATATAAAATAATGCACATTAAGATAACAAATCAACCCTTCAAGAAAATAAAACATACAAAAAATAACTCAAGTAGATAATTTGTACCTGAGAAGTATTACAAAACTCCGAGGAATCCGACATATGTCCCCCTTGAGTAGAAGATTGGCTTGATAATGCAGCAATTCGTTGATCCATGGCATCAAGTCTCAATTCAAGACTTTTACGTGCTCTCTTCTCAAGTTGAGCAGTCTCCTTGTAAGGAGCTGACGCATGAAGAATAGTCTTAGAGACACCACTACTCATTCCCCGTACACGGCCGATGTATTTGAACAAATTCTGATATGTGTCAATTCAAATAATGGCACTTCTGATTTGATTTTAGGGAGTGTTTATAACATGTGATTACATCTCTGCCTCCCATTGGTGCAAAGTGTTTTACCTTAGCTAAGTCAGCTAGTGAAATTCCCAATGGTAGTCCCTTGCATGACTTGTACAAACATGGATCTTTTGTGGGGGTAATGTAAACTTCATTATCAAATACCCCTAAGATCATGCCCAGAAAAAAAAAATTTTATTTCTTTTTCTTTCTAGAGTTGGGTGACAAGGTGGTTAGTTTCCCAAAGTCAGCTAGTGAAATTCCCAATGGTAGTCACTTGCATGACTTGTACAAACTTGAATCTTTTGTGGGGGTAATGTGAACTTCATTATCAAATACCCCTAAGATTATGCCCAGGAAAAAAAAAAAAACAGGATTCTTTATTTCTTGTTCTTTCTAGAGTTGGGTGCACGGGCCAAATCAAGAGAAGCAACAAGGTGGTTAGTTTCCCAATTCAACGCAGATGTAACAACAATAGTAAGTAGTCCAAGCTCAAGAAGATCTTCTCTAGCAAAAATCTCATTAACATTAGAACCATTAACAGATTACAGATCATCATGAGTGGTAGTGGCGGAGCCAAGATCGACAATGAGGATTACTAGAATAGTTGATCAAGACTTAGTTCTTCAATTTCTAAAATCGTGGGAAACTAATCTCAGGTGAAGGATAAGTATAATGGGACCCTAATGGTACAGAACGAAATATTAAATCAAGTATTGGATCTCATTCAAATTACAATAAAATGCCCTAAACAGAGCCAGATTATCATATTACTATGCAAAATCAATTATCTCCTACTATTATTAAAAAAGTTTATTAGTTCTTGAAAAAAATAAACAAAGTTTTTAACAAATGGTAACCATTTGGTAGAAATTTGAAACATGATTGGTCCAAACCACCATGGAATAGGCAATCAACTCACCCACCAAGAAAATCAAATAAGGAAGGGGGAATCTTCCACCATTTGTAAATTCCAGCGTTCCATACTAATAGGAAAACCAAAAAAAAAAAAAAGAGGAAACATATTTTCTAGTGTTCCATAGTTGTTTGATAGGAAAACCAAAAAAAAAAAAGCAGATTTAAAGAATTTGATGATCGGTGAAGTTCAAAGAAAAGTTGATTTAAAGAGATGATTCCAATTCCAAAGATACATTCAATTTTATGGCCTTTCAAATTACAATAAAAAAATGCCCTACACAGAACCAGATTGATATATAGCAGAAACCAAAAAGAATGCTCTAAATAGAACCAGATTTATTTATTTTTTATGAGAGAGCAAACATCAATGATTTAAATTTAAACAAAATAATGACGATAAACCCCAATCAGATATGGGAATTAACAAGGTTTATAGGAAATCAAACATCAAAAAGAAGAAAAATATATATCCACTGAAGAAGGGTTTGAGCTCCTTCGCTCTCTCTTTCACCCGTTCTCAAAATCCGCCATTGCTATCGATAACTGAGGTTTCTGGGACTAGGGTTTTGGTTTCTATCTTCTGCACCGACTTCCTCTCTCCAACCATTTTGATTCTCATTCAAATTACGAAAATTATCATCTTAATCTTAAAAATAAATTATCTCATGGCTATTCTCCAGAATTTTTTTTTAACTAAACATGCAACTCGATCAAATCGAGATAAACAAAACATAGCAGAAACCAATTCCATCAGACCTAGAAAAAACGAGATCAAATGAGCAATCAAACATACCTGGGAGCTTTCTTCCTTCACAGTACAAATGATAAAGAAACGACTTAGAAGAGGGATTTGGGAACTTTGAGTACAGAGAGCTGAAGAAGACCTATCCGAGAGCTACTTTAGTTTTGCCAAACTACCTAGGTAGAGGGATTTGGGAAACATGAGAGGTGGAATGAGATTTGTGTGGGAGCACTAAATCTCATTGAACTCTCTTCTTTAAAGTGAACCATCGGATGATCATTGAACGGTTGTGATTAAAAGTATTGATCACATCCTTGAATAAGTTTAACCGAGTGGAGTAGAAAAACGATCATTAAGGACCGTGGTTATTACCGAAAATTTTATACCACTGTTTAGGTCTATCTTTGTTAGCGACTTAATAAGCTACTGCTAAAAGCAGTTGTAATTTGCGCGCATAAGTGTCTTTTTTAAGCCTTTTTCACGTAGTGTGTCCAGACACAATTCAATTTCGGCGACGAATTGTGCTGGAGGTCGAATTTCGTCGACGAATTCAACTCAAAAAATGGCAAAAACGCCCAGTAATGAGCTATAACTCATCACCGACCTTGGGAGATATTTTTCTAAGATATTTTAGGATTTTTGGCAACCTTTAGGCTATAAATAGAAGGGGGTTTCGTGGGTTTGATCTACTTAAACCCTAAGCTTGGATTTGTGAGAGATTGAAGAAGAGAAGAAGAAGAAGAAGAAGAAAGCTAAGAATTGTTTGGATGTTCTGAGTTCATGTTTTGCCATCAAAGGAAGAGTTCTTCTTGCCTTCTTGGTGTTCTAACACCTGAATTTCAATTCTAAAGTGAATCATCAAGTTGGGAATTCTCGAAAGTGAGTTTGTGGTTGGTGTTTAGAAGCAAAAGTGAAACTCTGTTCTAGTTTTTAGATTTCTATAAGCTTCTCAAAGCTTGGATATTGATCCCTCAAGCTTTCTAAAAGCTCTCAATCGAAGGAAATCAATCCTTCAAAAGGTAGAACAATCTACTAAGTACCTTGTTATGATTCATTCATGCTTAGTAATTAGTAAAGCATGGTTTTTTTGTAGAAATTGAGGTGTATATCCTTGTTAGTAAGCTTTGTTGCATGTTCTTGAGGAAAGTAAGGTTTGTAGCCTTATATGTATATACTACTATATACTATTAACATGAATGAAATGAAATAGTGAGTATTGATGTATGTTTTTGAGAAAACTAAGGCATACAGCCTTATATGCGTATGCTATTGAAGGAATAAAATGAAATTAGGAATTTTATTATACTTGATGATTTTCTTGCTTACCCTATAAATCATAAATTATACATATGATTACTACACTTGTATGATAAGTTTTTGTATTGAGTATAAGTATCAAAAGGATGGTTTTACCTAAAAGTAAGCTTGAAATTATGATTTGACAAAAGGGGCTAAGTAAACTGTGTATATGCTATGATAACTCCATGAGTGAAATTACATGATCTATTCTAATGTTTTCAATACTCTCTACTATGATACTCATAAGTACTTTATGCATGTGACTCAATGTTTAAAAGCTTTCCATGATCTCTATGATGCTCACAAGCATTCTATGCACATGTATGACGTGTATGACCGAGGTTTCTCATAAGAATAAGAAAGTAAAAGCTCATAAGACTCACAAGAAAGGTTCATAAGAAAGGGAAAAGACAAGCTCATAAGAATATGAAAAGATGTTTAAGTGTACTATGACCAGGTACGGACACTATCATCTGTTTCCAAGTAAGTATGAGAGGATACTGGTATACTATGACCAGGTACGGGTGCTAGTATCTGTCTCCAAGTAAAATAAAGAATATGAAAGAATTTAGTGTACTATGACCAGGTACGGGCACTAGTATCTGTTTCCAAGAATTAAAGAATGATGTATTAGTGTACTATGACCAGGTACGGGCACTATCATCTGTTCCATGAAAGCAAGAGAGGATGTTAGTATACTATGACCAGGTACGGGTACTAGCATCTGTCTCCAAGTAAGTATAAAATAAGTGAAAAGTATGATCTCATAAGAACTCACAAGATGCTAATAAGCTCATAAGACTCACATAAGCAACGCAAAAGAAACTATGAAGACTCATAAGGGAACTCTCAATAACTCATAAGGATCTAATAAGGAGAAGTAAAGGAAATTCATAAGGAACTCACAAGACATATAAGACTCATAAGATATTTGAAATACGTTTTGTGAATGTACGAACTCAAAGTATGATTTAAAGTATGCTTTTTGAGACTATGCAATTGTTATATTGTTTTAAACTTCCACACTTTGATTATGCATATGTTCTAATGAACTGTACTCTGTATGACATGTTAATGTTAACATTGTCAGTTAGTATTTTGTATACGCTGAGTATTCAATGCTCAACCGAACTGTTATGTCGGTAGGTTCCAGGTTGGACGATTGTGCTCCAGAACCGAGGGTCGAGCAGGAGCTTGCTAGGGATCATCATGCTGATTATAGGGGCCTGGACATATGGCCTTATGGTTGAGGGAGAGTGACATGTATTTGGAGTTTCATTTTGGGGGTTTTGCATCAGACTTGAGTTGGTAACTCAAGGGATGAATTTTGTATAAAAGGTTTAGTTCTCATTCAGTTTTAGTTGACTCTTGTATATAGAACCTTATTATATAGAAGAAATTTTCAGGTTATATGCTCTCTTACAGGATGATATGTAAGCCTTATGTGTCATACAGGATGGTATGACATGGCGGTCACGAGCTAAAGTATCCCTAACTCCTATGGGGTATTTTGGGTCGCGACAGATTTGGTATCAGAGCTTAGGCATTAGAACCAGAGGGATTGAAGGTTGTTCTTTGAGTTGAATTTAGAACTCAGATGAACTCGTTTATAGGTTAATACCGCGACAAAATGGGTATCAAGCTTAGGGACTATGTTGTCTTCTAAGTGGACATGAGTTAGTCGTATTCCAAGTAGAGACTAATCATTAGTCTTATTCAGTGATCGGTTAATGCCTTAACCGAATTTGAGAACGTAGCATCGCCAAGAAATCAGTTGTATGCTTATATTATTATGTGTATACTCGTATGTTTACTATACACTTATTAAGCACAATATGTTATGAACGTACCATGTGTTGTGTTTAGCGGACTGGTTTCCAAGTTAGACTCACGTTTTGCCATTGTTCTCAGGATCGATCATGAGACTTAGCAATCGGAGTCGTGGTTATCAGACTAGAAGTAATGGAGAGAACACTCCTTTGGGTGGTGAGTAGCCCGACCTTACACAGATTTTAGGGCAGATTGCCGAGGCCATGACACTTATGGCAGCTAGGCAGCCTGTTGCTCATCCTGCTGCTGCAACCATACCTCCATCTGAGCATCCCACCGCAGGTCTTGTGGCCTTCAGGAAAATGCAGTCTCTGATTTTTTACGGGACACCTGATCCTACGATCGCCGAGGCCTGGATCATGCAGCTAGAGAAGACCTTTAGGGCGCTTCGCTGCACTGATGAGTAGAGAGTTGAATGGGCTTCCTTTGTGATGGAAGGTGAAGCCGAACATTGGTGGAGGTCTGTATTGAGGCAAAAAGATTCCACCAAGGCAGGGGAGCCATGGTCTTGGGGAGAGTTTCTTGACATCTTCTATAAGAAATATTTCCCCATAGGAGTTAAAGAGAAGAAGGAAGTGGATTTCCTTACCTTGGAACATGACAGTGGCTGAGTACGAGGCCAAGTTCTCTGAGTTGTCGAGGTTTGCTCCGCATGTGATAGCCACCGAGGCTATGAGGGCCAAGAAGTTCGAAAGGGGTCTGACAGCCTCAGGCATAAGACCTATGCGGAGGTCAATGATAAAGCTCAGCTAGCAGAGAAAAATGCTGAGGAATTCGTCAAAAGGAGAGAAATGTTGAGAAGCCAGTCCAGTGACTCCGCACCACCTGAGAAGAGGGCGAGGATTACTCTATGCCAATCCTCTAGACCTACACAAGCACAAAGGCCTCTTATTGCACCTTAGGCTTCTCACCCTACTACTATGCAGGTCACTCGACATGAGCAGCCCGCATTGTCTGCATCTACAGTCGAATTTTGTGGTTACTGTAGGAGAAAACACTTGGCTGGCGATTGCCGAGCGCTCATGGGTGCGTGTTATCATTGCGGTGATCCAGGACATTAGGTTCGAGATTGTCCACGTCGTCAGCCGCAATCCCAAACCCAGGGGAGCAAACTCCCAGTTCCACTGCCCACGCAGCAGGAGTCTTACCAGGCTTCGAGGCCCCATCAGCCTACACAGTCGCCTCGCCAGGCAAACCAGGGCAGAGCTTTCGCCATATCACAAAGGGATGCCCAGACATCTGCGGATGTGGTTCAAGGTACTTGAAATTATGATAGTTGCATAATATGATATGTGTGTACTAAATACGACAAGTGAATAACAACATGATATTTATATGTTATATATTGTGATGTATGAACTTATGTGTGCTTAATGCAAAATAAGAATGTAGTTAGGTATTGTACTTAGGTGCCTTGTTGATAAGCACATGTCTAGCCCATGTGTTCATCGATGCAAGCTCAATATCTTATTGTGTCGAGCCTAGCTTCATTAAGGGTTTTCTTGGGAAGCTTGAGTTGAAACACGCCGAAGAGTGGGAAAAGTATTCCTACTTGGTTGCATAGCTTGTACTAATTTCACGGACGAAATTTCTGTAAGGGGGGGAGGATGTAGAACCCCGGAACCATGTTCACTAGGCTATGAATAGTGCTGTGAATAGTGCTATGAATAATGCTGTGAATAGTGCCTTCAAGGCCTAAAGCCTTAATGAAATTATAGGTTCATGTTTTGAAATGAAAGGAGGTTTTGAATGAATCAAAATATGTATGGAAAGTGTTTTTGGAGGTTAGGAACAAATGAAAAATAAGAGTATGACATACTCCAAGTGTCAAAGAAATTGATGCCTAAACATACCCCTCAACTTTGAGGAGCGCTAAAATTATCACCGCTGATCGGAATTGAGTGATTCTTAAATTTTTGGAAAGTTATTGAAACCCTCTTTGAGGTTCATGTTTACTATGTTTTCATATTTTGAGTCTAAGTTGGGTTAAACATCGGATTTTTGGAAACTGGTCCGCTATCAATTTTGGTCTGCTGAAATCCATTTCAGACCAGTCAGCTTTAGGCCACTTTAGTATATGAATAAAGCATAATTAGGAGTTGTGTAAAACATAAAAGTTGTTCCCCTTTGAATAATTAATCCAACTCAAGTTGAATCGTCAAAATTGGATAAACGAGTCAAAAGTTATGATCAAAATACTAAAGCGGGAAAAACCTGTCCAGGTACAATTCAATTTCGGTGACTAATTGTGCTGGAGGCCGAATTTCGTCGACAAATTCAACTCAAAAATGGCAAAAACGCCTAGTAATGAGTTGTAACTCATCACCGACCTTGGGGGATATTTTCCTAAGATATTTTGGGATTTTTGGAAACCTTTACGCTGTGTTTGGTTGCCGAGAAAATTTGAAAAAGAAAAGAAGAGAAAAGAAAAGAAAATTTCAAATTTTCCGTTGTTTGGTTGTCTAGAAAATTAGAGAGAAAGTTATCGAGAAAGTATTTTCTCTTGTTTGGTTGCTAAGAAAATATATGGAAAAAATATATTTGTTATTTTTTTACCACAATAATCATTCTTACTTTAAAACCTTTATTTATAATCAATAAATTTTAAATATATATCTTCATAGAATGTTATTTATGATTAAAAAAAAAATCAAACTTTTGTTCAATATCATTTTCTAGATGACAGAGATGTTAATGACACCGGATTCAATATCACTTTTTTCTCTCCTAACACGGGTTGACTCTGCTTCTGCTAGGATCGGAATCCTCAATGACAGCGGAAGTCAATTTGTAATCTCAACTAAACTCTCGAATTTATTTCAGCAAATGTTTTGAAGTCTAATTAACTTTCAAATCATTTAATTGCACTGTATTTATCATTTTATTTTAGAAGTATAGATTTGAGTAATGAATTAAAATGGTACATTTACAGCTGAACATTATCAGGATCTTCAAGCAATTGGAGTACTTTTCGCAATACTAGCAAAGAGTTATTAAGAGAATATAAAGCTACTATTCTCAACAGATGTGCCAAAATTACAAGAACTGGATAGCTCCTGCAAGAATTTAAGAACTTCTCTAAGCTGTGAAGCTCCCAAGAAGCATATGCAGAGAGGGTGTTTGGTCCAAGCCATGGTTAAGAAGCCAGGAACTCTAAGTATGGAACTGTGATCATCGTCTCTTATTTCTGCAGGACTTTCATTGTAAATCTCCCCTGCATCTTCGAAGGTCCAATCATCTAGACTGTCCTCCTTACTCGCTTTTGTATGGTTCCCAATATAAAACCTGTCAACAAGATTAGGAGATTGATATTTGGATCGATCTTCAAGCATTTTTATTGCAGCAGAGGTATCCATTGGTTTCCATGGATCATTGAGAAGCATCTCAAACCAATGATTGTCAACTTCTTGAGGCATTCTAATTTTTGAGTTTGGCATGTTGCAAAACGAGTTTTTTTTGGGTAGTTGATATCATTTACCTACATCAGTAGAGTCAGCCGGTCAGAAGTTGGCATGGGGTGTGGCCTTCCAAGGGGAAGGTCTGGGATCCAATCTCCCCTCTGGTACGAGCAGCAAGAGCTCCACTGCACAAAACGAGCTTTTTATTGCAAATAATTCTCTAGTTTTACTTTATGTTTGAGTGAAAGAAATATCTAAAAAAGATTTAAGGAGAAATAATTTCTGAGAAGTTTCCTTTCCAAATTCCAATAGATAAGGAACATAGTGAGAACTCAATCTGCGCAAGGATAAATTACTGAGAAAAGAAGTATTTTCAAAAAACATAACAGATTCTTTTATAAACATTGGGTTTCATTACCAAGAATAATTTCCTCTCTATAATTTGAGAAAAGAATTTCTTCATGCAGTGGAAAAAATTGATGTAAAGCATTAAAAAGACAACACCATTGTGATGAACCACAATTTATAAAGAATATCAGTGCACTAAAACAACAGTGGAATCAAAACTTTCCTGAAACATTGAAGCGGATGATGGTGGGTTCTCCTGTCCTTGCAGGTACCTACTGACTGGTAGTTGATTGAGATGCTGATGGGATCCCAGCAAGCAGGAAGCTGAAAATACTCTACATATTAAACAACTATCTCTAGGCCCCATAATCACAAAGCTGATATGTTATGAAGTCTGGATTCAATGTATGTGCTGCAGTGTCTAAGAAAAACCACAGAAGAAACAAACCCAAGAGCACCATGTGTGTGCAGTATAAATTATAAACTGCATACAAGAACAATACATGAACACAATTAGAGGGGTGCAGAATTATGTCAGCGGAGTATAACAGAAATTGAAGAAATAAAATAAGCAGATATCGAAGACTTCCTGTATGTCCAATGTCCATGAATGTATGTGATACCAGTTAGATGAAACTTTTATCTCCAATCCAATATATGTTTTTTACTGAATAAATTTTACTCCATTGTGAGAACCATCTCTAAAATTGGCAGTACATCTTCCTTGTACAGTCTAATTCATGAAAGAACAAGTTGTACTTTACTGTTTCAATTGTTCTCAATAGAGAAGGTTTTCAAATTTAAAAGGGTCCCCAAAGACTTATATTATTGTGCTTCTTCTCGTTTAGTTTCAATTGTTCTCAATAGATAAGGTTTTCAAATTCAAAAGGGTCCCCAAAGACTTACATTATTGTGCTTCTTCTCATTCTTAAAATCTGTTTCAATAAAGTCAAGTCTAAATAGGCGTCCATGTAGTGAATTACTTAATGCAGGTCTCATCAAGACCCACAAGTATGCATCCATATGTGAGTCAAGTACAGTCTCCACAAGTCTCAGACCTATCTAGGAAAGGAAAATACAACTCATTGTTTTCTTAGCGATTCCTCCGGAATTTCATATTAATATTTTTAACAAATACCCCTCCAGCATGCTTGCTCCAATGATAAATGAAGGCAGCAGCTGCATGCTTCCACAGGACACCACCTGTACACAAAGGCATGACCATTTCTATATAAACCTCAAACCTCACATTTTCACCTCTTAGAATGTCTTGGTGGCATTAGAATATAACAGACCTTCCAATGTTGCAGCACATTAATGCATGGCACTTGCATTCATAACTAGGTACAATTGCAATATATATATATATATATGCTTTTAAGTTCTCAACCATGGGTTCATTGAACAAAAAAATGACCATGCCCAACATAATTTCCTCAGTTTATCTAACATGACAAATGACATTAAGAGAAAGTGGAATAATAGTAGGTAACCCTACTGAAATATAACTCTCAATGATAACCTATCCAAAACCACTAAAGATATTGAAGTGCATAGCCTGTCCTTCACTGTCATTGCCTTTACAAATTAAAGCAAAAGTATGGCATGAAAATCCAAATATGTTATAACTTAAGAGGTCAAAGCACCACAACCCAACCAATTTGTAGAACAGAAAACCCAAATTTAAATTTGCAGTCAAATCTAATTCTTTAACTGAAATTCTTAAAAGCTTAAACAAAACTAACCATTACCCAAAACCAAAACCATAATGTCAATGTCCCATCCTCATGTTCAACCACTCCAATCGTTCTTCAGGTGGGTAAGCAAGGAAGACTTTTGCTCTCGTCACATTCTCGGCTACATAATCAAATGCTCTCATAGGAAAGAACGGTCTACTCCTTCAATCTTCATTATCTCTTCATATAGTTTGTCATAATTGATATTACTTTTGTCGAATGACTCAGATAATTTCTCAATCTTGTTTCCAAGTTCTTCGATTTTTTCAGCAATAACATCTGAACTCCATGTTCTCTTATTATTACGCTTTAAGCCTGAAGAAGATGTAGTTCGAGAAGCAGGCACCGGTTGCGTACAAGTATCAGCTAAATCATCACCTGTTTCTCCCTCAACTTCTTTATCGAGCGAAACAAAGTCCTCCATATTGTCAAGGTTCCTTGCCTCTTCTTCCCTAAAACTCCGTGATGTCTCCTTGGGTGTAAATGCACCAACCCCAGTTGCTTGATCTGTGCCACAAACAATAAGCAACTTGTCATAATTATAGATAGGCTTGTAGCGGAATTGTTTTGCATCAGGGTGTGCCTATGTATTGACATTACATACAAATATTGTTACTATAAGCTTTATATTCAAAATAAAAATAAATAAATGAAACTTAAAACTCACATCTATGTATGTCCTCCACACTGCAGGCTCAACATCAAATGTCTTGCTCATATCATTCCAAGAAAACCCGCTACCATTCCTCATAAGTTCTCTTAAAGTTGCAAAGTTCTTCTTAATCGTCTTTAAGCGATTTTTGATATGTTGGGTTGTGCAATTTATTTGAAATTTATCATTCATTTCTTTGCAAGCTGCTGTATAAGCAGGACCTTTAAAGGCTTTATCAACCTTTAGACCAAGTTGCGCCTGCACTACTAGTACGTCAATAAGACAATTGTCCATATCTTGAGTCCACGACAAGTTCTTAGTCTTATCCTTCTCGGAACTTGTCTCCACTTGATGAATATTCATACCTAAATACAATAAATTCCATAGCCAAAAATCAAAGTCCAAAAACGAGTTCCAAACATGAAATTCAGCAACATCAATCAATTGGCCTAGAAAGATTTCAGCTAGAGATCAATTATGGAAGAAGATGAAAATTCTTACCATATTGGCCTTCAGTTCCAGTTCTCAAGTTCAGCCACTCCTAATAATTTACTAAGAAAACAAAAGAGTTCAATGGATTCACTGCCATTTAGTCATGGATCGATCAATGTCCAGATCCTCCATTGTGGCTGCTCCTTTCTATTCAAAATATCTATTCAGTCTCCTTCTATCCGTAACTACTCTGCTCAATGAAAGCAATTTTTGCAATGTCCATGCTTCACTTCAAGCTATAAGAATATGGGTTAGAATTGGAGAACAAACAGAAACTTTCTGAAATGCAGCAAAAATCAATCAGAGGCACTAAGCTACTCTACTTAAAAACGATGCCTATTTGGGATTTGTGAGTGAAATAGGATTTAGCAAAATTTTACATGGCTGCCAGCCTGATGTAACCTTCCATTGGCTGGCAATGCAACACAAAACATGGCACTGACCGATTTTGTAGCAAACTAATTATTTGTAAAGTACAAGGGCAATGTATATGGCCTCATAGCTAGAAGGGTACCTGTATTAATGGGAATTTAAATGTATGTTTAGGGTGTGTTGGGTTGCGTAGAGTTGAAGCACTTCCTCATCAAAGGATTATATTATATGATCCTATCCATATACACAACAATAAATAACGGCATGAAAGTCTGTATTTCAAATCAAAGTCTTCAAAATAACAAAAGATTAACTTCTACACCCTCTTAATCAGTATATCAACTTCTCACTTTGCCATTCATTGACATTCTGTCCGTTGACCTCATGTTTCAGTAAGACTATAAGGAGTTAATCATATCTCTTATTGATGAGTTAACATATAATCATGCCACATCTTATCAGCTATATTTTGCCTTAAAGTAGCACCTTCTCTAGAATCATCACTTCTATTCATCTGAGAAACAACACCCTCTCGAGTGACCTCTTGCATCATAAGCTCCTGGTCAACTTCAGCCAAAAGCGTGTCATCTGGATCGACACCCATGAGAAAATTATGAAGGATGCAACATGCTTGCACAATTCTTACTTGCGTTGCAAAAGGATAATTTGGTTCAGTTCCGCTTCCTATAATAGGAAACCGCTTCTTCAATACCCCAAAAGCTCTTTCAATTGCATTTCGCAAAGACGAATGTCGAAGGTTAAAAATCTCTCTCGCATTCTCAGGTTGATGGTTAGTATACTCTTTAAGATGGTAACGAGTGTTTCGATATGGTGCAAGAAATCCACTTCGCAACGTGAACCCCGCATCAACCAAGTAATATTTACCTAAGACCAAATGAGAAGTTTGGTTACTTCACAATGATAATGTGATCTAAAATAGGATAACATATTTTAATGCTAAATGTTAGTTACCTTGAGGGACAATTAGCTTGTCCTCCCTCGTTAAAGCGGAGTTCAATACTCTAGAATCAGAAGCAGAACCTTCCCAACCAGGAAGGATATACGTGACTTTCAAATCAAATGAGCATGCAGCCAAGATATTCTGCGATGGATAATCTTTTCGACCTCGATATCTCGGCACATCTTCTTTTGATACTTTTACACGAATCTGTGTCCCATCAATTGCACCTATGCAATCCTGTCATAAATGTAATATTATTTTTTACCTTATAGAAAATTACATGTAATTATCCTAACCTATCATTTGAATTGTGTTTACCTTGAAATACGGCCAAAATCTATCATTGTTTTTTATCTCTGAGGGAATTTTTGATCCATCTGGCTGCTTAAGAAGTGAATCTTCAAGGCTTATAATTGCTCGTAACACTTGGTGAAAATGGCGACTCACGGTCTCGCTAGAGCGCCTAAAGTGAAAACCTATCGTTCGATTCTTCATATTATGCGATATAATATGGAGGAACTTTGCAAGTTGCTCCTCCACAGAACTACGCACATTATCATGTACACGATTTGTTCCCCTTAGTATGTAAATCAATCTGGCAAATGCTTCTTTGCCCATTCGTAGTTGGTTGCGACAATCAGTTTCCCTCTCATCGACTAGCCGTCTCATTATATCATTCCTTGTTGTTTCACCGTTGGTTGATGACAACTTATCCAAATAATATTGATGGTGGTGTACTACTGCAATGCATGCCGCATAAGCTGCATATGCAGCTGCCATAGCAGCAGCACATTTTTTTTTCCTTTCCAAGTTATCCTGATTTTCCATCTAGAATTTCAAGAACCTAATAACAATAATTAAAGCAAATTAATAAGTGGTAGGTCATGATCTCAAGGATAATTAAAGCACCAAGAGATAAGCATACTTGAGTCTAAAAAAAAAGTTAGGAACAAGTGGTTATACACCATTTGACGGATCACACTTATTTATGTCAAAAGCAAGGGAATAAAACGATACAGCTATTTGATTAGTATTTCAAATAGCAATGTAATGTGTGGAAAAATTAAAAGATTGGACAATATGTATTTAATTAAATTTTTTTATAAGTAACAAAAAAAATATATTTTTTTAGTAAAAATCAGCTTAGTCAAAGTGCCTTGGGGACTCTTAGATTATAGGAAATTTATTGGATCCATTTGTTTCGACAACACATCATTCATCAATTAAAACTTTACACTGTAATTCCCACAAAAGAACTATGAACACACTTCCTGATATAGATGAATTTTCAGCAGCCCAATAACAATCCATAGGTGATAGGATACTAATTGGAACCCGTTTCTCAACAACACATCACTCATCAATTTAAACTCTACATTGTAATTCCCACAAAAAATATTATTAAACACACTTCTTGATATACATGATTTTTTTTCAGCAGCCTATAGCAATCCCTTCACTAAATATCTAGATAAAGGGGAAAGGAGTAAGATCCAAATGAACATGGGTGATGAGATTAACGAATACTAATCTTCCCAGACAAAAAAATAATAAATGAAAAATGAAGACCCATTAAGATCCATCCATACCTCAGATTTAAAAAACTGGATGAATGAAACCCACATAAATAATTTACAGATTCTTGTCAAAAAATCTGATTTCACTTCTCATACTTCAACAAAAATTCATAAGAAAGAACAACCTCAACCAAAAAGAACCCGTTTCAACAAATCCAATCACATTTCAACACAAGGCATCACATAATTTTTTTTTTTAAGGGAAAAAAAACCACATGAATAATTTAAAAAAAATAGTTCTCAAAGCAAAAATAATCACTTAAAATATGTAATTCTATTAATGGTCGAATATGCAAACTCACCCAAAGATAAGATCGAAGAACTGTACAGCTCTGCAGTCCTGCAATAAATTTTGCAATAAATTTAGGCAAGCAATTGTCAAACTTCAAATCTAAATAGTAACTCAAGTAGATAAGGAAAGATAAAGCTTAAATAGGGTATAGGATTTTGAAAATTTTAAAGAATTAGATAAACCCTAGAGCTTGCTTAGCATCTGCAGTTAATGAAATGAAAGTGGTTTTACCCAGTTTAAGATCTGGTAGTTGGTATAGCAGAATCTAGGAAGCAAAAAAGATGTATAAAGTCTTGGGACTGATTTAGTCCATTGAGACATTTCATCAAACACCTTCTATCCGAAATGTGTTAGGGTTCAAAATCATGAACCAAATCGCAAGCAGAGAGAGAGAAATCACTCAACCCAACCGAATATGAAAGGGAGAATGAACAAGGAGACAAACGAACAGATAGAGAAAGGTGAGAGAGAGAGAGAGAGAGAGAGAGAGAGAGCGAGAGAGAGAAGAGAGAGAGAGAGGAGAGAGAGAGAGAGATAGAGGTACCTGAACCAGTTGCCGGAGTCGCCGATCTCACCGGAGTCGCCGGAAAAGTTGCCGAAAATCAACTGCTGGTCGTGAAGAGGAGTGAGGTAGAAGTGGAGAAGAAGAGACGCAAAGGGGTTGAAATAAAAACCCCCGATTTTTTTTTCTCTCCTCTTTCTTTTCTTTCCTTTTCTCTTTAAAATCCAACCATTTTGTAAAGATTTTGAAATCCATGTTTTGAGAGAAAATTTTAAAAAATTTTCTTCCCTTTTTCTTTTTCTTCATTTGTTTTCTTAGTAACCAAACGGCGGAAACTTCAATTTTCCTTCAATTTTCTTTTCCACCTCTATTTTCTCAGCAACCAAACACAACATTAGGTTATAAATAGAAGGGGGTTTCATGGGTTTGATCTACTCAAACCCTAAGCTTGGATTTGTGAGAGATTGAAGAAGAAGAAGAAGAAGAAGAAGAAGAAAGCTAAAAATTGTTTGGATGTTCTGAGTTCATGTTTTGCCATCAAAGGAAGAGTTCTTCTTGCCTTCTTGGTGTTCTAACACCTGAATTTCAATTCCAAAATGATTCATCAAGTTGGGAATTCTCGGAAGTGAGTTCATGGTTGGTGTTTAGAAGCAAAAGTGAAACTCTGTTCTAGTTTCCATATTTCTATAAGCTTCTCAAAGCTTGGATATTGATCCCTCAAGCTTTCTAAAAGCTCTCAATCGAAGGAAATCAATCCTTCAAAAGATAGAACAATCTACTAACTACCTTGTTATGATTCATTCATGCTTAGTAATTAGTAAAGCATGTTTTTTTTTGTAGAAATTGAGGTGCATAGCCTTGTTAGTAAGCTTTGTTGCATGTTCTTGAGGAAAGTAAGGTTTGTAGCCTTATATGTATATACTACTATATACTATTAACATGAATGAAATGAAATAGTGAGTATTGATGTATGTTTTTAAGAAAACTAAGGCATATGGCCTTATATGCGTATGCTATTGAAGGAATAAAATGAAATTTGGAATTTTGTTATACTTGATGATTTTCTTGCTTACCCTATAAATCATAAATTATGCATATGATTACTACACTTGTATGATGGGTTTTTGTATTGAGTACAAGTATCAAAAGGATGGTTTTACCTAAAAGTAAGCTTGAAATTATGATTTACACTAAGAATCAGGTAATTTTTGTATTAAAGTAAGGGTAAAATAGTGATTTGACATTTTAAACAGGGCGGGGGCGGCCTAAACCCATCCCTGGCCCAAACCCAATTTGGGTTTAACATCAAATTTCCAAACCCTCCCCTAGCCGTTTAAATGCTCTCCAAACCCGTCCCAATAGGGGCGGGGCGGGTTACCCGATTAGCCTGGCTCGTTGCCATCCCTACTCATGAAAAAGCAACAGCTTTAAGTAATTGGAAAAAACAAAAACCTATTGCTTCACATTAACAATGTCAAAATTTTTTGATTCTGAAAGTAGGGCTAACATTTCTTAAATAAATAAATAAATAAGGACTTTGCTACTGAGACCCTCTTAGGGTCGAGACCATGCTCTAAGAGAGCAAGATTTTAGGTGGGGCCCATTTCACCTGGTGGGCTCCACCTGAAATCTTGCTCTCTTAGAGAATGGTCTCAGTGGTCTCGGCCGTAAGAGGGTCTCAGAAGCTTTATCCAATAAAAAACAACCTTTATAGTACAGTTTTTAGTACAGGTGCTCCAACCGGAGAAATAATTGTCAACATGAATGAGTTGGCCCTTTTTTTCACAAATAACTAAAAATGCCTTGTCATATTAATTATTTTTTTTTAATGATTGGAGGTGCCCCCAACCCATTTGGAGATCGTGTTAATCCTCGAGGATGAGCGCAATCTCCCGCAAACTGTGCATATTAGGAAAGACCGGAGGATGGGCTCGAACTCAGGATCAATGGGAGCATCTCATTGCCTTTGAACCACCGCACCACACACGGTGATACTAAATTATCAACCGCCACACATGGTGATACTAACAATACCAACCGGGGTTACGGCCTAACCATTTCATAATATCAACATATATATACCATATTCTTTAGCTGAAGAGTCATGGGAACATATTCATGTTAAAAAATATTAGAGTTATCAACGGGCTGGACCTTTAGGTCCGTGGAACTGCAGCCCGGTCCTAAATATTAAACTTGGCCCGACTTAAGCAAGAATCAAGCCTGGTTGGAACTGGAAGTAATAAAATTTCGATCATCAACTCCCATAACTAACAGCAATACATGGTACCTTCCATGATTGATACTAAAAACAAAAAACACCCTAGGTGAACCACGTATTTCCTATGTTTCGCTTTGACTTAATTTCCTTTATCTGCTTTTACTTAAAACCTCCTAGAGCAAAGTAGCAGATTAAGGATTGATGTAAGGGAAAATCATAGGGAGATTAATTTCAGATCATTGTCTTGTTAGTGAAGATACATACAGCTCTGAAATAAGCTCTCAAAGTTGGATGTAGCGCAGCCCAATTAGGTGGAGTGACTTGCAGGGTTCATGTCTGGAACAGGCAAAGTAGATTGATATTAAAGGAAAGAGCATCTAAGCAGTTTAAATTCAGATCTCTGAATTGTTGAATAAGCTTCCTGATTTGATGATTCCCTCCTCCCCCACCCCCACACTTGATGATTTCCTCCTCCCCCTACACTGTTCTTCCCTTTTCCAATGTGAATAAATAATTTTAAAAAATTGTTTTAACTTGCAAATTCCATACAAGAGTAAAACAATTTTATGTTATGGGACTTGGGATTGGTATTAGAACTTTTTACCACAGATCATGATCCTCAACCTTCTCAACTTCAACCTGAGTCTAAAGCCTTTGCATCACCATATACCGAATTCGGGTAATTTTTAGATTTAGGTCTTTAATTTAGCTGTTAGATCATCTCTCTTTTACTTATTAACCGGGTAGTATAAGAGAAAGGATTTTTTTGGAGCCATCAAGAGAGAGCAGTGGTCTTTTGCGCGGTTTTCACGGGTTTGAGAGTGGGGGAGAAAGAGGGGTGTACAAGGGTTGTTGCCTATGGATTTGGGGTATTGAAATACACATTCTTTTGCGCGGTTTTCACGGGTTTGAGAGTGGGGGAGAAAGAGGGGTGTACAAGGGTTGTTGGCTATGGATTTGGGGTATTGAAATACACATTCTTGTATTTTCTCTTATCATCATTCTCAGTGGAAATATTTGCAGGTTGATCTCGTGGGCGTAGGGTTTTACACTGAACCACAAATTCTTGCCTTGTACTATTGGGTATCTAGATTCAATTTTTTGGTATTTCTCGTTGTGGTACTAACTTTGCAAGTTAGTAGAGAATTATTGGTGGAGATTGAATCATAATAATTGGTATTAGAGCGTAAGTTTTGCATGGGAATTTAAAAGAAATTTAAAAGGAGAAATGGTGGATTTTTTTTATCAAAGTGGAGTGTGCTCGATTGAAGGTAATCGTTTTGGATTAGTTTTTATTTCTTTTAATTTGGTTAATATGAGTGGCAGTAAAGAGTATGGGTGCTCAATTTCAATGGAGAAATTTGATGGGAGGGGCAGTTTTACTCTATGGCAGATGGGGGTAAAGGATGTTTTGGTTCAATAGGATCTGGCTAGGACGCTGAAGGGAGACCTCGGTAAACCTAGGAAGATGAATGATGATGAATGGAAAGACAGTAAGCTGAGGGCAGTCAACACAATTCGATCATGTCTTGCAGATAATGTTTTATTTAATGTTACGAGTGAAGGTTTAACATCAGACTTGTGGGAACAATTAGAGTGACTCTATATGGGAAAGAGCCTAACTAATAAATTATATCCGAATGGACAACTGTATGGGCTGAAGATGATTGAAAGAGGTAATCATTTGGATTAATACATGAGTGTCTTCAATCAGATCTTAGATTAGCTCCAAAAGGTTGATGTTAAGATGGAGGAAAATGACAGAGCCCTAATGCTTCTTACCTCACTTCCTAATTCTTACAATAGTTTGGTGGTGATGCTTTTGTATAGAAAAAATATTGTGAAGCTTGAAGATGTCACAACAATGCTCCTATCAAATAATATCTAGAGGAGCCTAATCTTGACGGTATTCAAGATCAATGATTAGTAGCTCGTAGAGAAAAACAAAGAGGAAGGACTTTAGATTGAGGATCTTGGAATGGCAGGGCTAGATCTAAATCAAAGAGAATTGGAAAAATACAATGTTTTCAGTACATGGAATATGGTCATATAAAGAGTGATTGTCCTCAACGTGTTGATAAAAGAACAATAGAGGTGGTCTTAATAATGTGACGACTGCAATTGGGAACAACAAAGAATGTAAAGAATACTTTGGATATGTTCTCAAAGTTTCTACATTTATGGACACTTCTTTTCGTGATGAGTAGTTATTAGATTCGGTTTGTTCTGTTCACATATACTACATAACAGAATATTTTGATACATTCCAAGAGAAGAGAATGGGTATTGTATCCTTAGGTGATGGGTCCACTTGTGATATCACGGATGTTGGGATGATTAAAATCAAGATGTTTGATGGAGTAGCATGCACTTTGGGTAGTGTTTTGTTTGTTCCAAAGATGCAAAAAAATTTCTTATCAGTTGGTAGGTTACACTCTAAGGGCTGTAGGTATTTTGTTGGAGGTGGAGTTATGAAAATCACACGTGGCTGCATAGTCCTAATGAATGGAGAGAAGTGTGATAGGTTGGTGTGGTGAAGTCTTTTTCACAGTAGGGGTAGAGACAAATATAGCATGTTTCTAGTATAGAAATGACACGTCGAAATCTCTCTAGAGTTGACTAGGGAGTCGACTAGGGACAGCGACACATGTGCATTAGCCATGTCATGATCGATTCAGGTGGATTCAAGGCCAATAATTGTTTGTCGTGATAGCAGATACGTAATTAAATCTATGGTGAGTTGATTCAAGTTCGAGGTGAAGGTGCATCTTGAGCATTGATGATGCAAATTTTATTGAGGAAGAAATGTGTGATTTATCTCCAAGGTGGTTCCAAATATTTTGGACAAGGTGGAGTGGTGGACACATGTCACAGGCAAAGACACAAACAAAAGATCTTCATGGGACTGCAAATTAAAAACATTCAAGATGGAGATTGTTATGTTTATGTCTTTATTATAAGAAAATTCGACCGATACTATTCAATCAAGGTTAATGTGATTCATGGCCTCGGTTGAGTTGGGTTTCAGTGATTGGTTTACTTAAATTGTCTATTCTTTGCTTTATTTGTTGGAAAATTTGGAGAATAATGATTTCTTGAAAGTTTGATCATAAACAGTGCAACACATTATTAGTCAGATGAAATGTTCTTGATTAAAGATCTCTATATTATGGAGCACAATCTTGTTTATTTTTTTCAATTGAATTTGGCTCTTCCTTCTCTTAGAAGTCCTATTTTCAGTAATTGGTTCAAACCAACCCCAGGTTGGTCCAAATTGAACATTGATGGGGCATATAGAGGTAATTCAGGTTTGAGCAGTGGAGGTGGTGTTATCAGGAATCACCTTGGGATGTTCGATGGTGTTTTTTCAAACTACTATGAGGTTTCTAATAATATAATTGTGGAGATGAAGGCTATTTTTTTATAGTTGTGCTCTTTGTGTGGAGTTGGGTCTTCGGAAAGTCATTATTGAGAGTGGCTCTCGCATGTCTATTGATGCAATAAATGGTGTGGTGAACCATCGATCCCTAGATGATTTGGTATAAATGGAACTATTATGCTGCTTCTAGAGAAATGTGAATTTGTGTTTGTACATACTTTCAGAGAAAACAACGAGGTTGCAAACATTCTTTCAAAGGATGCTTGCACTTACTCATCGAAATGAGGATTTTCATGATAAAAATCAGCTTCCTAAACAGGTTAGAGGGTGTCTTGTTCTTGATAAATTGACTGTTTCTAATCTAAGATGTTAATTGTTTGAGTCTGAGGTATGGTTTATATCCCCCTCTTGGTTGTATCAATTTCTATTTTTAATAAACTAGTAGGGAGTCCATGCCAAACCTCCCTCCCCCACTAGGTGGCTTTTTTTTTTTTGAAGATCATCTCTAGATATGAGGCTTATGGCTCTTTTATTAACCGGGTAGTACGAAGGGAGGAAAGGAAGAGAGATTAAAAAAAAGGAGGAGGGGGGGGGGAATTTTTTAGAGTTGTCAAATTTGATGTGCTTAGTCCCAGTTTTATGAACGGTGGTCTTTTGTGAGGTTTTTAGGAGTTTGAGAGTGGGAGAGAAAAAGGAGTGTACAAAGATTTTTTGGGTGTAGGTTTCGGGTATTAAAATACACATTTTTGTATATATATTTTTTTATCATCATTCTAAAGATTTGTAAGTTGTTCATGTAGACATAGGCTTCCGAACCTAATAAATTCTCTATTTGTGTTATGCTTTTAGTTCAAGATATTCGTTTAGGCTGCAACTCTGGTTAGTTTTTTTTTCTAAGTTGGCAAACGGGTGGACATATCAACAATTGCACCCGTGAAATTAATGAAGCATAAATGGGTGAACAAATGAAGATGCTTAAACGGTAGCATTAGAGTCCTCCATTTGCCTGTGGGTGTTTCCCATTGGTTTAGCCCACTTCCAAGGGCTCCCCAGGATCTCTGTAATACTTCTTCCTAGGTTTAAATGAAATTATCTCTGAACCAAAAAAAATAAAAAATTGTTAGAGATGCAAATGTGGATACCCTCTTCCAAAGTTGATGCATTTATTTTCTTCTTTTCTTTTTGACTATGTTAAATGTACTTCATGTAGTAGATACTTGACAATGTCTCGTGTATTTTATTAAAATTCATAATTGCATGTTCTGAAATACATTTTTATAGAGATACATGGATTGTTAGTGATTGATCTTGGCAAGCATTAAATACCTCATATATATTCCCTAACATGGCAAGGCCTGGTTTAAATTGTAACATGTATTTTGTAGCAGTTTTTTAAAATGACTCTAAGAACCCTTAAAAAATACTTATTTATTCAATTCATTATCAAACTAGTTTCTTGTAAATAATTATTTATTTCGTAGATAAGTGACGTTACCAAATGAGTTTTTTTTGTCAAAAAGAATATATTATATTTATATTTATAAGAAAAATACTTATTTATATAGTAGTGTTGCCAAATGCTACTTTGATCCCCAATCAAATGAGTGGGGGCATACAGCCGCCACCAATGGGGTAATCTTTCCTTCCCCTTTACCATTGACCACGCTCTATCGAGTGGGTCATCCAGGTCCACATCAGTACAGTTTAAATGTTGAAGGGAAATCCTTCAAGATAGTTTTGGTATGAACAAATTAGCAATAGTCCCCTCCTCGGCCTATGAGGGTTCCTCCTTGCTTTCACAAAGCTCCTTCAAACTATAGTTAACAAATTTTAACACTTGTGGTTATATATATTTTTTTTCATTCAAAAACCAAGGTTAGATGTTTTAACCCTAAAAGTTAATAAATATTCATCACAGTTAAAGGGAATCAAAAGGGGACACATGGAATACAAAAGCGGACTGAGACCGTAATTCACCTCCTCTGAACCGAGGAGGTGAATATTTTCCTTTTGATATTTGGGCTCACACATACCAATGAAATTGTCTCCCAAATATACTCCCAAAGCCAAGACTGGATCACAGTTAATTGCGATGTAGTAATATATAAATAAACAACGCAATTTATAATAATAATACATAATAAAAATACATTATAATAAATGTGCATTTCCTATACTCTTTAATTCATAATGCATGTGTTTATTAGACTCATCTTCTCAATCTATGTCCCATCAAGTATCTAGTTACTCTTGGACGAACCGTAAACCAGGAGGTCTCGAGTTCGAATCCTGGCTCCCCTCACTAACAGTTGTATGGGTTGGGGGTATTACCTATGTAGCTCATGGGATTTAAAATGAGCTTTCAAGTCATGGGATATCCATGGTTATCAAAAAAAAAGTTATCTACTTACTCCCTTGAAGAAGGGGAGCCATGGGGTGGTCTTATATTGATTATAAGTACTCACTATCAGTAAAGACTCTATTAGAAAGAGTCCTTAATTTTTATACACTTATAAGTGAGACCCATAAATAATCAACTATTAGTAACTCTTATTAAATTTAAATTAATATAAAAATGTTTATGTTTTCAACAATGAAGAAAAGTCTAATAAACTAAATTTAGACTTTCAATACTTTAGCTGGTAGGGCCCAATCCTAAGCTAACTCTTAATAGAGTCCTTATTTTGTATACACTATTAAGTGAGACCCATAAATTATCAGCTATTAGTAACTCTTATTAAATTTAAATTAATATAAAAAATATATGTTTTCAATAATGAATAAAAAATTATACGTGCAAATCTAATAAAGTAAATTTAGACTTTTAATACTTTAGCTGGTAAAGTATATTTAGACTTTTAATAGTTTAGCTAGGAGGACCCAATCTTAAAGTACCTCTTAATAAAAACTTTTTAGTCTCCTTACATGTAGAATGAAATTATTAGTAACTCTTTTGTAATGGATGTCTTTTAAAGTGTGCTTGCTATTAATTATGACTCTATTAGAAAGACACCTTGCTTTATATACACTTACAAGTGAGTGGGACCATAAATAATCGGTTATTAGTAACTTTTTTCTGATATTAAATTTAATTTCACATTAAAAAAATGTAAATTTGGTTACTAAAACAAATTCTATAAAATATATTAAGATATTGTAAAATTAATTAATGTAAAGAGAGTAACGTCTAATAAAAATATATAAAAAAATTATACGTGCACCTTTCCCAGTATATATATACTAGAGGGTGGCACATGCAATGCACGTGAGAGCGAGGGGAAAGAGTTAACCACAATTAATAGGAGTTAAAAGAGACACGTGTTAACTTGTGGGTGCGATTGAACTCTCCCTGAGTTCAATCACGATTGATTGTGATTCTATTCTTTAAATAGATAGATGAGGGTAGTTTGGGAATTAAAGTAAAACACTAAATTAAAATTTTGTTTTATATAAGGGTAGTTAAGGAATTTCAGAAAATTCAGGCTACACCTGCCTCTCCCATTATAATAGTAAAGATATATATATAGCCTCCATATGCTAAATAAATAGGCCTCTATGGGCTTTTTGAAAGAGAGCCTCTATGGGCATGAAAATAGCCTAATGGGCTGAAACAGTCTGCAATAGAATTATCAGCCTCTGATTTTGGGCTAATCATGACCCTCTATGAACTAGTATGTGAGATGAACACTAGAGTATCTTACATAAAGACGATTGTAATGATGGTAATAGAGAAGATTCAGCTTGAACATGATAGAGATGGGGACATGCGGTACAAACAGGATGTGTCCTCATCTCTTTTTCCTCTTCTTTTTGGCTTCTTCCACATATCCTGAACTAGGAAGATGATAAAAGGGGACAATGGCCCTTCAATGTATTGCACCAAATTAGAGTGAGATCTCCTTCTTGTAACAGTGCCATAATAAGAGAAGGGGGTATATAAAGTTTAGAGATAAGGATAGAGAGAAGGAAAAAGTGGCTACAACCAAAGTAAGAAGGGTGCTTAGAACAAAATTATTGAAATTAATAAACTGAAAATACTAACTAAGATTCTTTGAATCCGACGGGCAGCATTGTCGGCTACCCGCCGGAAAGAAGAGATGAAAGATAAGACTATCAAAACTGGTGGATCTTCCACTCTGATACCATAACAAAAATCTAATTTATTGAATAATTTTGGATGATTACAATTACCTCTAATAGAGTTTATATAAAGATTACATAGACCTCAAGATAGAAACCTAATCTAATCAAATCCTTGATTGATGATAATCCAATATTGTGATGAGATACACTTGAATGATTTGGTGTACCTCATTCACATTATTACAGTACTCCTGATATATTCCCTAATAATAGAGTGAGAGAGAGATGACTGGTAACATTTAGTAACGACTAAGGTATGATGTGCCTTAACCTGCTAGTTGCAGCCTATTTGGCCTCTCTCCATATATCCTTATGCCAAGAAACACCTCCTTATCACTTGCAACTCTGCAATAACATCTTTCATGTCCATTCGATCACCCGGTGATATTGCAGAACATGTAACTCCGATTCTAACTAAAGAAATCAAGCACTCTTGCATTTTACCTCTCATGGATCTTTGATTTTCAATGTTGGTAGCTTCATTAAGTTCTACGAGAAGGCGAGAATCCATGATCTCCATCACTTGTTCGGGCAAGGACATCTTACAAAAAATATGAAGGCTTAGATCATCCTTAAACATGTCATCAGTTGGTCTCCTTCCCATAACCATCTCCAGTAAAAGTATCCCGTAGCTGTACACGTCCCCTTCCATGGACACCTCACTACCAATCCCATACTCTGCAACATCTTACAGGTTAATACCAGCAAGAAAAACACCATATTAAAACTTATAAAGTTAAGAGAGTTGAACCAAACCCTTGGGGAAGGCCCAAACGACCTTCTTAAGCCAGAATTGGGACAAACCAAGACTAATCGTGAGTCAGCTTGGTCAGGGCCCATTAACAGCCTTGACATTGTTGTATTAACATAAGTGAACTTGAAGATACCAATAATTTTGAAAAGTAAATCTCACAAAAATAAGGGAAGATAGGAAAAGAAATGAATGAATAACGTACCTGGAGCAATATATCCAATAGACCCCTTAACTGCAACTGAACTACTTTGATCTTTGCCCAAGTTGCTAGTAGCCTTTGAAAGAAACTTGGCTAACCCAAAGTCACCCACATGGGCGATCATGTCATCGTCAAGGAGAACATTGCTTGGCTTAAGATCACAATGAGCAATAGATGTCTTGCAATGGTGATGGAGATAATCCAATGCAGAAGCAACATCAATGGCTATGTTTATTCTTTGAGTAAGGTTCAGATGCCTCGATTGATGTTGCCCATCTATGTTTGGATGCAACCAGTTTTCTAGATTCCCATTAGGCATGAACTCAAAAACTAATGCCTTAAAATCATTACCCTTGAAGTCCACACTCGAGCAAGAAGTTATGATCTTGAGAAGATTTCGATGCCGAATTTTTCTCAGGGCTTCACATTCGGCAATGAAACTCTTGGAAGCTCCTCGTTGTTCAAGGTTCAGTACCTTCACTGCAATCAGTGTGTCATTTTGATGAAGAATTCCTTTGTAAACAAACCCAAAACTTCCAGCACCAATCAAATTGGTTGAAGCAAATCCATCGGTCGCTTTGAGAAGCTCATCATAAGAAACCCTTAGGAATTTATCCTCCAGGGAAGATGTGGAAGAAGATTTCCTATTGGGCTTTCTTTTCCAATAAAGCATATAAAATAACAACCCCAAAAAAGCTAAGCAAAGAACCACACCAGTGATTATTGGGACTATAACTTTGAAAGAGGGGGACTTTCCACGCTTCCTTGGTTCTTGATTAGAACACACCCGTAACTTCAATTTCGGTATTCCTCCACAGAGCTTGTCATTTCCAGTGACTGAAATTACACTTGCATTTCTGAAGATTCCTGTCGTTGGCACCTCGCCTTCAAGATGGTTGAACGACAAATCTAATTGCCTCAAAATAGATAAGCTCTCAAAAGCTTTTGGAATTTTCCCAGACAAATTGTTGTGTGAGAGATTTAAAACTTGTATAGCTTTCAAAGAGCTCAGAGATGGTGGAATGTCTCCTTCAAAGAAGTTTCCTTCCATATAGAGTTCTTCCAATGATGAGCAATCACCCAGTGCAGTCGGAATTTTACCAGATAATTTGTTTTTAGAGATGTTCAACTTGGCAATATTTTTCAAGTTACCTACTTCTGGTGGGAGAAAACCAGTCAAGGAATTATCAGATAAGTCAAGGTGAATTGATATGGAGGAAAGACCAATGACTTGCTTGGGTATGGTTCCATCTAGGTAATTCGCGGAAAGATCCAAGATTTTCAAATATTTACAGGCCCCAAGACTTGAGGGAATGCTCCCAGTTAAGTGGTTATGTTGTAGAAGGAGACTATACAATGGAGTGATATTGCCCAGGGATGATGGAATACGTCCTGTCAATTTGTTTCCAGATAAGTCCAGTAAGTTCAGGTTTTGAAACGTCCCAATAATAGAGGGAATACTACCAGTGAGTAGATTAGACTCCATAGTCAATACAGTTAAGTTGACAAGGCTTCCAATTCCAAAGGGTATGGTTCCAGTTATTTGATTTCTTCCTATATAAAATTCTCTTAAATGGGTTGAGAAATTCGCGATAGAGCTAGGCAGCTCGCCTCCAAACTTATTTTTGTTTAGACTCAAGATTCTCAAATTGCTGCAGTTGGTCAGAGAGGTCAAAAGACTCAAATCATTGGATCCCCCACTTCCTAGATTATTATAGGCCACGCCTAGGTACTGAAGACTCTGTAGGCCTCCCAGATTAGCCGGGACTCCACCCACGAATTTGTTTATAGAGAGATCAATTTCTATAAGACTCGATGCATTGGATAATGAAACTGGAATGCGTCCACTTAATTGGTTTCCTCCACAACCAAAGGATATGAGATTAGGAAGAGTGAGGCCTAAGTTTGGTGGAAGACTTCCATGGAGTTCGTTTTGGGGCACAAATAAAGTGTCGATGGATGAGAGATTGTAAAGCGGACCAGGAATCATACCTGACAATATATTTACACCTAATCCAAGTAGTGTTAAGCTTGTTAATCGGCCTAGCTCCTCCGGAATACTTCCCTCTAAAAAATTATACCCCATAGAAAGACCCTGCAGAGATGAAAGATTCCCCAAAGAAAACGGGATTTCTCCAGTAAGAATGTTAACGTAAAGCTCCAGTGTAATGAGCTTGGACAAGGAGCCTAGCTCCACTGGGATTTTCCCTATGAGTTGGTTGTAAGCTAACTGGATATATTGGAGATTGGAACAACGGGACAAATTGACGGGAATTTCTCCTCCCAATGTATTATTGCTGAGATTGAGAACTTGTAGTCGAAACAAACCACCAACTTCTTGAGGGATAACACCGTAGAAGCTATTGTTTTGGAGAAGGAGCACCCTAAGGAAGGTGAGGTTTCCGATGAAAGGAGAGATATACCCAACCAATTCCTGGGATTCTAGCTCCAACTTCGTGACTCTTCGATGGCGACGACCACATGTAACCCCTTGCCAATCACAAAAGTGGGCGGAATCGTTCCACGAACTCAGGGTTCCGAGTCGATCCTGAGCTATACGACCCTTGAAGTCGAGCAAAGCGAGTTGATCCGTCTGATTTCCCAATGATGATAAGAAGGTGGTGGTGGTGGTGGTAGCGCTTTTGGGTTGCGAATGCGCCATGCAAAAAAGGAGGTTGGTTAAGAAGAGAAATGAGGAAAGGAGTCTAAAGCTCGAGCACGATACATTCTTCATAACTGGGGAAAAACACAGAAAACAAACCAGTATAGTTGAATTGCACAATCCGTCCCTCCTTTCTCATCCTTTATAGTGTAATATCATCTCGTCTACTTTCTTTTTTACAGCCTTGTCCCGCCCGCCCGTAGGCTTTTGACCGTACGAGGCCGTCAGACTTGCGAAGCTGTTGACTAGTATTTTGCTATCCCCACTTTGCCTACTAAATATATATATATTTTTTTTTTGGGTTGAAAAAGAAGGCCTTGGCTTGTCTCTGGCGAAGCCAGGAACTCCTCTCTGGGTTCCATACATTGTGCGACAGTTGGTAAAAATATGGGGAGAAGTCATTTTATTTTCTCCCCATTTTTTTGACTTCTCCCCATATGATATCTCTCCCCTTTATTCTCACACACTTATCACCACATGTCATATTACAGGTGGAGAAGTCAAAATATGGGCCCCATGATTTTGACTTCTCCACCACTTGTCACCTGATCTATGGAACCCCGAGATAAGCCCTTTCTGGCTTTGCTAGAGACAATCCGAGGCCGAAAAAGAAAAGGTGCTCCTGAGTATTGTCACGGTCCCCTAGGCATTGGCCCCGGGTTGCCGCGTTGGCATCCAGATTTAAGCTACCCATAGCAAGCACCTACCACCTGAGTACTAATGGCCTCCACGTTCAGTCCCACATTGTTAGGTTTCAAGACGTGCGGTCAAAGGGCAAGCCGGCAAAGAAAGGCCAACTCTAACACCCCCATAGGATCGAACTCAAGACGCCTAGCGTGCCACAGAACGTGTGAAGCCACTGAACCACCCCCTACTACAATTTTTTTTTTTTTTCTTTTTTTATGGGGCCACAACTCACAAGGACCTGACAGAAATCCTTATCTTTTGCGTCAAGAATGGGGCTAGAGTATCTTACACGGCCTAGTCTCTTTGCCCAACTCAACTCGTCTCTTTGGTTAAGATTCATTATTGAATTCATGTAATCTTAGTGTTGTTTTAAAATTAAGGTTGAGAATTAATCTTTTTTAAACAATTTTTATTTAAAAAAATACTAAAATTAGATTCATTAACCCTAAAGGTTAGTACACTCAACTTCTTGCGTGGTAGGGTGTGGCCTCTTTGTTGAGGGAGGTCGGGGAGAGCTCCAATCTCCAAAACTAACCACTAACCGTTGTTCTAACTACTGACCGTAGTTAAATGATACCCTAAAAAAAACCCTAAATGTTAGTGATCTTAACTACAATTAAAAGGAAACACAAGTCAAGGTTTGAAATCTTGAAATTTTTTATAATTTCAATCAGCTAACCCGAACTGAAATCCCGAAAAATTACAGTATCTTGGATTTTGGATTCCAATTTATTAATATTTTATTTTATATATGTTAAAAAATAATTTTTAATTAAAATTTATATAAATATTATTATTTTATTTTTTAAATTAATATATAAAATTTCACAAAATTATGATAAAAATATGGAAAAGTTTTAGAATATTTCAGAATTTTAATAAAAAAATAATAATAAAAACTATTTAAAAATATAATTTTGAAATATCATTGAAATTCTGAATTCTCGAAAATCTAAAATTTGACCCGAAATTTCGGCCAAAGTCTTTCGAACTTCACTATGGATCCATGTTGCTATAGTCAGACGAAACCAAGAATTCATGAAATTAACGAAATCTCAACTAAACTTAAAACCTTGACACATGTTTGGGAAAGAGACTAGGCAAGCCCGAGTAAGCGTAAGATACTCGAGAGCCTAGAGAAAATCCATTGCCCTGGACAGATAGTAACCCCACTAACCAAGAGCTGCCTCTCTTATTGCTGCAGCTGGTTCTTGGAATTTTCCATTGTTGACTGTTGGCTAGTCTCCTAACAAGTGCCATCATCTCAAATCACTATCGTGGATAAACCGGTAGTCTTATCCCAACAAAAATGAAAACAAGACCTTTTTTTATTTTATTTTAATTTATTTTATTTGTTCGCGATAAAAAGGCCACGGAGTGCTTTGGCAAAGCCAGAAAGGATTCCCGGGATTCCACACATTTGGACAGTTGGCGCAAAAATGGGAAAAGGTCATTTTTTTTCTCCCCATAATTTTGACTTCTCTCCCTTTGATCTCTTAACCTTATTCTCACACTTATCGCCACATGTCTTATTATAGGTGGAGAAGTCAAAATCGTCGACCCCATGATTTTGACTTCTCCACCACTTGACACCTATTCTATGGAGCATCAAGACAAGCCCTTTCCACGCCGGATAAAAACAAGAAGACTATCACTTTTATCAAGACATACGGCCTGGGATTGTCTGCGACCTCGGATTGTCTCTAGCAAAGCCAGAAAGGGTTCTCGGGTTCCATACATTGTGAGACAGCGAACATAAAAATGAGAAGTAATTTATTTTCTCCCCATGATTCCCCCCCCTTTGATATCTCTCCCCCTTTGATATCTCTCCCCCTTATTCTCATGTCCATTTTTTGGAACCCCTGAGACAAGCCCTCGAGACAAGCTCTTTCCGGCTTCGCCAGAGACAAGCCAATGGCCAAGACTACCATTACACGTGGTAGTCTTAGCACCACAAAAAATAATAACACTTAAAAACTAGGGTGGTGCTACGTGCACCCCAACTTATACACCAAATTAAGAAAAAAAAATTAATTAAACATAAAATAAAAAATAAAAAGACAAAATTGTCCTCTTATTCTTCTTCCTCATTTTTTTGGACCTATCGTTTTCAACAAAAACCCTAAGCATGATTCTCTTGATTTGGGTTTATGCTTGTGAGAAGCATGGGAACTGCCCCGCCAGTGGATTCTACGCCTATGATGGTTTCATAGCTGCTGCAAAATCCTTTGATGGATTTGCCATGACCGGTGATACCACCATGCGAGAGAGATCGTACCTTTCTTGGCACAAACGGAACTACAGGGGGTGGGCAAGTTCCCCGGATGGACCATACTCATGGATTTTTGTTATCGTCAAGAACAAGGTAGCCTTGGGGTTTTACTGTGTTGCGGGTGTCTAATGGCCTTCACCAAAAAAAAAAAAATGGCCTTACCTTTCTGATTACAAATTATAATTTTTACTTTTGATTAATTGACATATCAGGGTAATGAATAGAGAGAGGGTAATGGCTACTATCACATTGATATCTCGGTAACTACAACTATGGGCAAGCTGGAAGAATTATTAGAGTGGACATCTTAAATAATCCAAATCTCGTGGCCACTGACCCAACTATTTTGTTCAAGACAACATTCTGGTTTTGGATGACCCCACAATCGCCGAAGCCTTCATGCGACGACATCAACATCGGACGATGGATGCTGTCTAGTACTATCAGGTCAACAAGTCGGGTCCCGGACTAGGGCGTTATCACCAACTTCATCTTCGGAGGTCCCGAATCAGTAAATGTGTTTTTTTTTTTTTTTTGGTCAAAGGTAACAATACCACAAGGCAAAGCTATAGGTAATAAAAGGGAAAACACATCACTCACACACACACAGCCACAAAACCCACAGGAACCTCAAAACCGGTACCAACCGTTTGAGGGTCATGGAACTTTATGAGTTATAATGGGTGGTAGTAAACTATCGAGGTGGCAGTAAATGTGTTAACCCACGGATGTAAGATGAATTGCCTTTTACTGATAATGATAATAATATGATATTGAACAATGAGAATAGTAGAGGGAGTTCTCAGATTTAGTAAGAAACGTTCGGTAAAGGAGAAGGGGTAGTTTTGTCTTCTCATTTTTTTCATTTTATGTTTAATTAATTTTTTTTAAAAGTTGGTGTTTATCAGAAAAAAAAAAAAAAAGTAGAGGGGGGGGGGGCACGTGTAGCACCACCCTAAAACTATTGCTCCCTTTCTTTTATTGGTCAGTGAAAAGCTTAGAATTTTAAGCCTGACTAATGGTACGAGACAACTAACGCACCCTACTACACGGACAAGCTCACAAAGAAGACTCACTTGTCTCATCATCGAATAGTAGTCTCCCATTATCCATCTGGCTTGACTTGAAAGGCATCTCAAAGTATGTAAAGAAGACTTACTTGTCTCCTTAAAAGGCATCTCACAATATGTAAAGAAGACTCACTTGTCTCACAGTACGTAAAGAAGACTCAATTCTCACTTGTCTCCAAGAAAGGCATCTCACAGTATGTAAAGAAGAAAGACTTGTCTCCTTGAAAGGCATCTCACAATATGTAAAGAAGACTCACTTGTCTCTCAGTTCGTAAAGAAGACTCACTTCTCACTTGTCTCCTAGAAAGGCATCTCACAGTATGTAAAGAGAAGACTCACTTCTCACTTGTCTCCTAGAAAGGCATCTCACAGAATGTAAGGAAGACTCACTTGTCTCATTGCATAGTAGTCTCCCATTATCCATCTGGCTTGACTTGAAAGGCATCGGTCTCTGGCAGAAGCCAAAAATTGATTTAGGGTTTCTACACATCATCTAACATTTGACAACAAAAAAGGAGAAGTCATTTCATTCTCCCCATGTTTTTTATTTCTTCCCATTAGATATATCTTCCTTTAACGTCACATGTGGGATGATGTGTGGAGCCGAAACCAATTTTCTAACATATGCTAGAGACAATCAGATGCCGACTTGAAATTGCACAACTTATGAGCTAGTGCCTAGTGGGCTTGACTTGACCTAACATGAATAGCACCGCTTGGACCTGGAGGTGATAGATGGAGGGTACGACAAAAATCTTTATTCAGACATCTATCTGTCAAGGCAAAAGATTAGCTCTGGCGGCTACCCAAGTTGGGTGCTCGGGCATCCACAAACCAATGGGTATGTGGTGTTTTAAAAGGGAGAGATGTCAAGTGGGGAAAAGTCAAAATCATGGGGAGAAAATAAAATGACTTCTCTCCTAAATTATCGTCAGCTGCCTAATGTTTTGTGGATGCCCGAGCTCCTAGCGTGGGCAGCTGCCAGAGCTAATCTTTTGCCATCTGTCGATTACGAAACGCGCAGTTACACATAGAGGGTACGTGAGGAAAATCTTTGTTCAGACCTTAGTAACCCAGACCGTCCATTCCCCTCACCGCTCCTGCTCTCAAACCTCGCTCTCACGGTTTGAGAGCGAAATCGCCATAGGAGCGCGGTTTCAAATGTGCAATAGCGGTGGTTTCAAATGAGTGGAGCGGTGGTTTCAATTGTTTTTGCTTTTGAACTGTTTCTAGTCTAGTCTAGACTCTAGTTTAGCATTAAAAGACGTAAAGGCTTCTTCTACTATCCACATTTTTATCTGGCCCTGGCTTGTCTCTGGCGAAGCCAAAAAGGGTTTATCTCGGGGTTCCATAGAATTGGGGACAAGTGGTGGAGAAATCAAAATCATGGGGCCCATGATTTTGATTTCTCCACCCATAATAAGACATGTGGTGATAAGTGTGTGAGAATAAGGGGGGAGAGATATCAAATGGGGAGAAGTCAAAATAATGGGGAGAAAATGAAATGACTTCTCCCCATTTATATACCAACTGTCGCACAATGTATGGAACCCCGAGAGATCTTTCTATCTTTGCATAGACAAGCCAAGGCCTTTTATCTCTTACATAAGTACAACTCATCAATAGGGCATTTATTGTCTGACGACTCTAACCACAGTCTTTTCATCTACTTTTTATAAATGTACAACATCTCTTACGTTTTGCTTTTTAACACTATTTATTTAAAGGATCGCACCAATTGCAATTGAACTCTCTCTTAGTTCAATCAAAAAATTCAATCACACTCAAAGGTCAACATGCATTTCTTTTAATTCTTATTACTTATGATTAAGATTCACTAATTCTTAGAATTTAAAAATATCTTTGTTTTTTTTTATAAAAAATATTACAATTATATATACCGGCACTCTGGAGGCGCTCTCGACACTATCCTAAATTGAAATTTGACGCTCTTGCGCTCTCGCTCTCGCTCCCGCTCCCGCTCCCGCTCCACGGTCTAGTTACTTAGGTTCAGACATCTACTCGTCAATTACAAAACACGCATCTATCACGGGTAGACGATAAAATAAGATGACATGAGATATTAGATAGATTTGAATTTGAAAAAGATTATGATCAATTAATTTGATTTGATTAGGATTAGATTTGAAAAAGTTTCTATATTGAGATGATGTGATATCTATATAAACCCTCTATGGGGTTTTTGCAAATCATCCAAGATTTATTCTCAATAAATCTCATTTCTTATCAATTTTTTTTTGGGAAGAAAGAGGGTTTAGGCAGACCCCAACCTGCACTAAACAAAAGCACCCATTTACAACCGAATGAATCTAAACCCTTTCGCGTCCTTAAACACAATAGAGGACAACCAAGAGGGGAAAACAGAAGGAATGAAAGTCATCTACCCTAGGGAGGTACATAGTTTAGACAAAAGGTCCGCTGCATAATTGGCCTTGCGATGCACGTGGCGAATCTCCACCATTTGGAAAACCACAATTAGGTCTTCAATTTGGGCCAGGGTAAAAGACTCCGGTCATGGCCCTTGGATGATTTATCATGGTATGGATGATTTACAATGACTCAATAGCAACCCGAGAAACGAAGCAAAAATGGGAAGCTTTCTCCTACGATGAATCCCATTAGGATTTGTAATCCGTGAAGTTGATGATTCGATGATGGTCTTTAGATAACTTGTGAAAAAGACTACAGCTATTAAACCCCATGTAAGAGGAGACGCTTGAATCCATAAACAGACTCCAGTATTTCTGCTCCTTCCATAGCAAGATGGCATCTTTATCAGTGACCACTAGTTGATAACCTCCATTAGAGGAAGAACTAAGAGGGTGTTTGGGATTGTTCCCGATGAACGATTTCTCCATCCATTTCCGAGATTGCGCCATCACTTCCATTGTTGCCTAAGAGGCTATAGATCCGGAGAGGACGTCATTTCCGCTAATTGGAATGCCAACAACACGCAGTTGCCGACTCGCTCCATTCATGCCTCTCTCTCTCTCTCTCTCTCTCATGAGAAAATGAATACAGAGATTTGAACAAATCCACAACAAAATTTGAGAATTACAATGGAAGAAGACCACACCAAAGCTTAGAAAATGACTGTACTCTGGTTTGGAAGAACTTGGGCGAGCACCACCACGGGGAATGATAGAAACCAACCTTGGTGAAGTTTTTTTTTAGCTGAACTGTTGTTTTTTCTCTAGTATAAAACTGGGTTTGTGGGAGGAGATGATGGTGTTTTTTTGGGTTAAGTAATTGTGGCCGTTGGATCTTTAGTAAGGTGAGGTGGTATGCTTTAGTTAAAACCCAAGCAAGATCCCAGCACTGGCGGGGCAAGCAGACGATCTGGATCCCCCATGGAGGGTTTATATAGATATCAAATCATCTCAATCTAGAAATTTTATCAATTCAAACTAATTGATTTTAATCTTTTTCTATTTCAAATCTACTCAGATACATTATTACACTGCTATGTATTTTTTAAACTATCTCTAATACTTCTCAGAAATTTATCTGGAAAAAACATTCTAGCTCATTCTCAAAATTTTATACTCACGAATAGGGATGGCAACTGGGCGGATTTGGGCCGTGGCGCCCTCATCCCGACCCCACCCCTTTAGGAAAACTCCTACCCCAAACCCGTCCCAAACCCGGGGCAGGGCGAGGCACACTTCAAAATTTTCAAAACGATTCTTTAACCTGTCCCCACCCTACCCTATCCCGTTAAGCACTAGATGGGTCGAGTCGGGGTGGGTCAGGGCTATATTTCATACTATATACACTAAGAATCAGGTAATTTTTGTATTAAAGTAAGGGTAAAATAGTGATTTGATATTATAAATGGGGCGGGGGCGAGGCTGGGTGGCCTAAACCCATCCCCGGCCAGAACCCGACTTGGGTTCTGTTTAAATGCTCCCCAAATTCGTCCCAGTAGGGGCGGGGGTGGGTTTCCCGATTAGCCCGGCTCGTTGCCATCCCTACTCACGAAAAAGCAACAACTTTAAGTAATTGAAAAAACAAACACCTATTGCTTCACAGTAACAATGTCGAAATTTTTTGATTTTGAAAGTAGGGCTAACATTTCTCATATAAATAAAAAAGGACTTCGCTACTCAGACCCTCGTCGAGACCACCGAGACCATGCTCTGAGAGAGCAAGATTTCAGGTGGGGCCCATTTCACATGGTGGGCTCCACCTGAAATCCTGCTCTCTTAGAGCATGGTCTCGGTGGTCTCGGCCCTAAGAGGGTCTCAGAAGTTTTATCCAATAAAAAAACAATGTTTATAGTACTGGTGCTCCAACCGGAGAAATAATTGTCAGCATGATCGAGTTGGCCCTTTTTTCACAAATAACTAAAAATGCCTTCATATTAGTTAACTTTTTTTTAATGACTGGAGGTGCCCCTTGTGAACACCCCATTTTTACACCCCTTAATCCCTTTATTTTTTATTTGTAATTTTAATTTTAGTATTGCTTTACTTTATTTTATTTTTATTCCTCTTATTATTTTATTTGAGTGTCGAGGTTTTGGATCCGAGAAAGAGAGGGAGAGAGAGAGATCAACCCCTTTACCTATGTTCAAAAGCCCGTGTGTATTGCAAGCAATCCAAGCCCATTCTTCAAGACCACACTAAAATTCAAGCTTGGTGTCTACTTAAATCTGGGCCCATTTTTAAAAATCTCATTCAATCAGCCCAAGCCCAATCTCCTTTTGCCTTTAAAAAGCCAAGTGATTAGGGTTGAGAGAGGGATTCACTCAATCAGATGGGAACCCGATCTTCTCTTTTCTTCTTCTTCATTTGGCTTACTGCAACAGCAGAGAAACCCCTTTCTTCACCTAGGTTCATCCCTCTCGAGATCAGGTTCGGCGATAGAGATCTATCACCGCAGCTCCGGCCAACAGATCACCTGCGTCAATCACCTCCCATGCCTGAACCGCAACCAACACCTTTCTCTCCGGCAAGATCGCATCACGATGGTGGCTGCTCTGTCCAATACCTTCGTCTCTCTCCAGTCTTCCCTGGTTTTAGCAGAACCCAAAGAAATCTTCATTTCCGGCGAACCTGCAGCTCGCCTATCCCTCTTCTCAAAATATTAGAAGCTCAGTTTAGCCTCTCCATGTCCAATGTCGATCGTCTTCTCCGATCAGAACCAAGAAAATCCACCTCTACTCACATATGCCTCCCTCCATTCTCAGGTTATCTTGGGTGAGCAGCAACCACGATGCCAACAAAGCGAGTTCCATCTCCGGTCAGCACCTACATCCTCCAGTTCCGGCCAGATCCAGCACCTCCTGATCTCTTCTCTCTCAGGTAAACCTTCTTGTATATTTTATTTTGATTTAGTGTTCTTTTATTTTATTTTTCTTTTGGTTTACCAGTGCGACATCCCTCTCTAATCCAATGCTCTCCTCTATCTCCGGCGAGCTTCAACATGCCGGTGGCAACTCGATCTTCTTCAATTTCAAACCACCATCTTCACCGGCGCCATCACCGTCTCTCGATCCTTATCATCACCTTCGTCTAATTTCGGCCAGCAATTCTCAGATCTGAAGAGAGATTCGATTCCACCATTTCGTCTAACTCAGGCCAGCCATCATGTCAGGTGATTTAAATCCGGCTAACCCTTCCAGTTCCGGTTACCTTCTCCGGCGAGTCAAGCCATCGTCTCCACTGTTTCTCAGGTAACCTCATTTTCGTTTTCTCAAATCCAAGATTCTCTAAACCCAGATCCCTACTGTTTCATTTTTTGGGGGGTTTTATTTCTCTGTTTGTATCACTATTCTCAGACCAGTGGAGAAAGTATCCCAACCCCGATCATCCCTACCAGTTCGTTAGCCTCTCCGGTTCACACCTGAGGAGGGATCAGATCTACTCTGAAAACCTTGCCAAGTCTTGTATATTTGAGAGAGACAGAGGACTTCGTTTCTTCCTTCTCCAATTAGAGCAACAACATCACTTCCCCTCACCTTCACGCCTAGCCACACTCAGGTATGCTTCTTACTTCTCCTTTTGTTTTCCTTATTTCTGTACATGTTTGTGTGTTTTCTATTTCAGCTAAGGCTGACATTTGGATTGGTAGATTTGCTTTGAGAAGCAAATTTGGTCTTTATACTTAATGTTGTGCCTGTGATCCGGTTACGTCTTAAACCAATGAGGCCAAATTTGTTTCTCAAACTGGATTTGACCCTGGTTTGGGATATTGAGCAAAGTCAATTGACCCTTTTTTTAAGGGTCGATAGACCTTGATACAATAATCTCACCTTGGTCCTTTGTCATCCAATCATTTTCAACCATGTTTAATTTATTAATAACTTTATGCCTGTGTACAATTGCAAATCATAGCATTACGCCGTAGTCTTTTATTTTCTTTTTGCCTACTTCGGGCACTTAGGTGGATTCAACCCTAAACAACTTGCCTACCCCGTTAGTTAAAAAATACAAAAAAATCAAAAAAATACAAAACAACAAAAACACTCAAAAAACCTACAAAATTCAAAAAGAATCTACCTTAATAAGTGAACGCCCCCTAGAGGTCCCCCACGAGCACCTAGCTACGCAACTATCTCTCGGAATGAGATTCATAAATCTCAATTCCACATCCCCCAACTCAAACACGAGTTGGAAGTGACCACACTCCGAAACGAGTATAAAAACAGTCACGGACCCCGAACTACTATGAGGGTCTGATTCCGACTAACCGGATAAGTAGGCAGCCCAAAACCAGGGTTCGACCCCAACCAAAAATAAATTTTTTACACCCCATATTGATTTGTGTTTGATTAACAAAATTAATAATTATTTAGGAAATTTTAAGTGATTTCAAATGTTTGGCTTGGACCTAATGAGTAGGTTACCATCATTGGATGGAGGTCCTGGGGTGCCTAACCCCTTCCCCAGGACCTAAAGGGATCTCTTACCTAGACTACTCTGGACCGTAGACCCCCTTATTTTGGATTTATCTTGGGATCCTACTTCCCCTAAGTAGGTGGCGACTCTTAGAATAAATTTAGTGTTATTCCTCTACTCTCGGACCTTATCTCGACACTTAGAGTTGAGAGGGGAGGAAGGACGGTAAATTTAGGCGTTCACAGCTTTGGCGACTCTGCTGGGGAGGTCTAAGATCCAACCTGAAAATTAGGTATAAGTTAAACATTATTAAAATCACTAATTATTTCCTAAAGTAATTCTTACTTTTGCTAATTCTTTTTATATTGTGGGTATGTTCATATTTTCTCTTATGTGCATATCATATTCATTGCATATTAGTGTAATAACCCCTAAACCCTTTAGTTTGACTTATTACGCCTACAACTGTTTGATGATTATCTTCAGTGATGGGGCTTAACAGTCATGGTTTAGCTGTATCACCCCTGTGGGATGATTATTCTCAGGAAGGGATATAGACTAAACCCACTTGCGCCAATCGGCCCATTTTTGGGAGTCGCATATATGGCCGAGTGTCCCCCAACCACCTTAGGAACACCTTGCATTACCCCAGCATATGCATATAGTTTAGGTTGTGATATAGTCTATAAGCAGCAGTTTAGGAAGGGTTCTCCTAATCCTACTTTGCTTATAGCCTATACCCGCCCTACATTTTGATTTAACATGAGGGTACCCATTTGTACCCATATGTTCATTCAGAAAAAGGGCCTGTGTGAGCCGTTGTTGGTTTGAATAAACTCCCAACCCATCTCTAGACTTTGCATATGGGGTTCAAAAACCCAGATTTTATTGGATGTCCATATCCATATTCTATCTTAAATCCAATGGGCCTCGGTTTCCAATAACCCAACTTAGTAGGTAGACCCCTATCTACCTACCCCATTGGTTTACATATGTCAAGGATCACCCCTTTCAACAAAATAATTGGTGAAAAAAAAAACAAAGAAAAAGATGAAGTTAAAATTTGAAAACTAAACAAAATCAAAAATTCAAAATCCAAAAAAAAGAAAGTTCAAAATTAAAAAAAAAAGGAGATTCAAAATTCAATAAAAATAAAAACAAAAATAAAAACAAAAATTTCAAAAGAACAAAAAAAAAAAAAACCAAAAAAAAAAAAAAATTTCAAAAAATGAAATGAGAAATTCAAAGTGCAAATAAAATCAAAAGTAAAAAAAAAGAGTCAAAATTCAAACATAAAAAAAAAAAAAAAAAAAAAAAGAAGTGGAAGTTCAAAATCCAAATAAGTCAAAAATTCAAAAAAAATCATTTATTCAAAATTCCAAAAAAAAAAAAGGAGAAAACTCAAAATCCAAAAAAAAATAATCTAAAATGTCATTAATTCATAGTTCAAGAAAAATAAAACAAAGCAAAAGTTCAAAATTCAAAAGGATCAAAAATAATAAACCAGAAATTCAAATAATTCAAAAATCCAAGTTGAAAAGAGAAAAATTCAAAAGATAAAAAATTCAAAAGATAAAAAATCCAAATTTCAAAAAAAAAATTCAAAGAAATAAAAAAAAAGAAAAGAAGAAAGAACAAAAAAATTAAAGTTCAAAAAAAATATAAAAGTTTAAAATAAAAAAAAATCTCATGTCATCTTCATTATCATCATAACACTGCTCAATCACTACACTGCACATTCACAAGCTAGCATAACATTTTCACTGCATTGCCACTACACTTGCACTATCATTGGTTGTCACGACATTCACTGTGATGCCTTATCATTTTCACTGTACATTATCCATCACCTATAGTCACTACACTTGCATTGCACGTCATTTTGGCATTTCAATACATCTACACTACGTGCCCCTATGGCACTGTGCTTCATCATGACATTATACTGCATTTCATCATAGGATTGCATTGCACTTCATCATTGCACTACACTTACACTATCATTGCACCGCGCTCACTTTATCACTGCACTCTGCTCACTTCAACATTGCATTGGCTAGGTTTAGTCGAGTCTCCCTCATGCATCATCTAGTTGGCAACACCCTCAGAGGTAGGACAACCATGGAGTCCAGTTCCAAAAGTCTATCATTCAAAACATGTCCGGACCCTTAATTTAGCATATCTTATTTAGGAAGTTGCTTAATAGGCCATTCATTTTGAGTCTCCCATAGCACCCACCTCATTCATAATAGTTGGTTTTCATCCATGCGTTCTCATGTAGCATCATGATCCAATCCACCTCAATCCGGTAGTGACTCGCTCTTTACTTTCATCTTTGGACTTGCCCAAGTAGTGGAACAGAAGCAGAAAATATGGAGCACGGAGACACATCGAGTGACCAAAAGATCATCACAATGACTCTCCTTGATCATTGGGCAAGACATCAGAGAAATCAAATTTGTTCTCGAAGATGTCAACCTGACTCTCAACAAACTCTTGGTGGCATAGGGGCAAACCCAGATTCACCCATCAACCATTCCAACAAACACCCACTCATTTATCTTAATGACACAACCACAGACTTCTCTTACTCAACATATCATTCCATGCCCACCCTCCGCACCGTAAAAGTGCGGGCACCACCCAAAACATGTTGGATGTGACCAATTTCGAACTTGAGTTCCCTGAAACATCTGTCTCCATACATCATTTTGCTACATCAACAAACCACCCTTGTGCCACCTAAGAAAGCCAAGCAGGGCATTTTCGAGTGAAAGGAGTTCCAAGAGCAAGATGTCGAGCGAGATTGATTGAAATCAAGCCAAGTTTGAGTCGGTCTTAGTTGGGCTTTCTATCCGTCAGTGTCGATCACAGTGGCCCATGTACAAATCCAGTTTGCAACATTTTCATTTTGCAGTGCTCGAGTCATCTCCATCTTCCAATTCCTTGAAATCTCTCTTCCTTTCAAGAGTCTTCTCTCCTTTGGCTAATGAAGGCGTGACCTAGCACTTCTCAAAGAGTCTAGCGATCTGAAGCTATCCAAAATCCAAAAATATCTTTCTCCTAATAAAAAAATGCTAGCTAAGCTTATTGGATCAAATAAGGGATCACTCAAACAAAAATAAAATCCGCAACCCTGGGGGGTAGAGTATGATGAAGAGCAGAGAGAGATTCCTAACTGGAAACCCTCAAGCCCATGCGAGTGTTACAAAGCGGAACAAAGTTGGGTAATGATCCTACGTGTGTAAAAATCAGAACTTTGCTACGCTAGGGGCAGGGGATCAAGGTTAAGATCGATCAGAAAAAATGCAAGTTCACCTCCTGTTGTCCGCCAAAACCCTCCAAGGGTACATTTCAAAAGAAAAGTTACAGGTTCTCAGTTGTCCCAATTCAATAGTGTAAACACCAAAATTTACCGTCCTTCCTCCCCTCTCAACTCTAAGTGTCGAGATAAGGTCCGAGAGTAGAGGAATAACGCTAAATTTATTTTAAGAGTCGCCACCTACTTAGGGGAAGTAGGATCCCAAGATAATCCAAATAAGGGGGTCTACGGTCCAGAGTAGTCTAGGTAAGAGATCCCTTTAGGTCCTGGGGAAGGGGTTAGGCACCCCAGGACCTCCATCCAATGATGGTAACCTACTCATTAGGTCCAAGTCAAACATTTAAAAATCACTTAACATTTCCTAAAACAATTATTAATTTTGCTAATCGAATACAAATCAATATGGGATGTAAAAAGTTTATTTTTGGTTGGGGTCGAACCCTGATTGGGCTGCCTACTTATCCGGTTAGTCGGAATCAGACCCTCATAGTAGTTCGGGGCCGTGACTATTTTTATACTCGTTTCGGAGTGTGGTCATTTCCAACTCGTGTTTGAGTTGGGGGGATGTGGAATTGAGATTTATGAATCTCATTCCGAGAGATGGTTGCGTAGCTAGGTGCTCGTGGGGGAGCTCTAGGGGGCGTTCATTTATTAGGGTAAGTCCTTTTTGCATTTTGCGGGTTTTTAAATGTTTTTGTTGTTTTTGTATTTTTTTGATTTTTTTTGTATTTTTTTTATTTTGGCAAGTTTTAACTAGTCAAGAGCTAAACTAAATGCCCAAGGTAGGCAAAAAGGAAAATAAAACCTAACTAACTCAATTAACTTAAATGTAAAGAGCAGGGCGGATCAAGCGGCCTTAAACCAAAAGAGGCTATGGTTTAAATACGGACCCTGCTCTAGGTCCCAAGGGAGGATAGACCAGTACCTTTAATTTATTTCAATCTTTTTATATTTTGTTTTTGTTTCTTTCTTCTTTTTTTTTTTGTAAGACTAACTAACGGGGTGGGCCAATTATTTAGGGTTAAAAAAAAAGAAAAACTACCTAAGTGCCCAATGTAGGCAAAATAGGAAAATAAATCGTGGCCTAACCCTATTGCACATACATGGATAATACATATGTACCTAACAAAATAAATGGGCCCAAAGAGAAAGTTAATGGGCCAAGGCCCATTGACCACCAACGATCAATTGGCTTTGGTCCGCTATCTTTCTAAGGTCTCGAGGAATAGGCCCAATAATTTTAAAATGATTCTAGGGGCTTCCAATTCTCTTGCCCAAGCTTTGAACTATCCAAAGAAATATTATACTACAATAAATGAAAAGTATTAAATAAAAATAGGGGTAGAGATATACCTGCGAGGGCTGTTAGGAGAAGGAAAATCGGTCTCGGCTGCTGCTCCGTGGATCAGAATATAGAAGAGGAAACCCAACAAAGGATTTTACAAATTAAGATAATAAATAAAAAATAAAAAGAAAAAGGAAAATCAAATTGCTGGTGCAGCCATGGTCTAGCTGGAAAAGCCGACCTACTGCAGCTCTTTTGAGAAGAGATGGGAAATCGGTCGGATCAGGGTGGTGCCGCCGGAGAAGACGATCGGAGGAGAGTTCTGAAAATCTCTTGAGGATATCTACCGAACGGAGGTGAGAGGTTGGAGGTGAAGAAGCTCGCCGGAGAGGATGACTTCGCCGGAGAGGATGACTTCGCCGGAGAGGATGGTCGGAGTCTGATTTCTATGAACCTGATGCTCGCTGGCGCCGGTAATGATGTTCACCAGATGCGATGACCGGAGCTGAGAGAAGAGAAAGGATTGCAAAATGGATTAAATCCAGCAAGAGATGGAGATCAGAGGTGAACTGGATGGAGGTATGAACTAGGATTTCCTTCAGATCGAGCGATGGTGGCTGGTTCGTTGACAAGGATGTAAGTCGCCGGGGAAGATGACCGGAGCTCAGACCGAATAGATCTGAGCAAAGAGGAAGCAAGGATTCATCGGAGGAGATGGTTGCTGCAGTTGAGATGAAACCGACTGAGATTGCCGGAGACAATGATGACCAGAGCTGGATCAAATGGGAGGGAAGCCCTTGGGCGTGACTCACAGTTCGCCGGGGAAATTGGTTCGCCGGAGCTGCTTCCTTGGAGCCTTTCCTCTGGTGGATTTGCGAGCGGTTTGCTTCGTACGAGCCATGTTGTTTCAGAAGAAAAGATCGGTGGTGGAGATGGAGCAACAGGAAGCTCTCCTATTGTTGCCGTAAACTGAAAAGAAGAGAAGGGAGAAAGAGAAGGGGGTTGTGCCAAACGAATGAGATTAGGGATTTTAAACCCTATCTCTTTCTTTATATATGCAACAGTAAAGGGCCTTCGTGGTTTTTGGGCCTGGGTTTAAACCCTTAAGATGTTGGCTTATGTATACTTGGGCTTTATAACTTGGGATTTTGAACATGGATTTCTCTCTTGAGGGTTTTGAACAATGGGTAAGGTTTGCGGGCTTAACTGAGCTTTGATTTGGATTTCACGGGTATGAGAAAATGGGGGAACCTCTCTCTCTCTCAAAATAAAAATAAAGTAAGAAAATAAATTAAAATAAACACAAAATAATTAAAAAATCAAAAAAAACAAAAAAACAAAGGTTTTAAGGGTGTAAAAATGGGGTGTTCACAGTTGCCCCTCTTTGTCGGAGAGTGCTGGCAATTGAACGACAAAGACTGAAACACTGTCATTTTTACACACGTAAAACCCGAAAAGTTTATGAAAATCAAAGATAAAAGAAAATGAAACTAAACAACTAATCCTAGTAAACTTGCCAAAACAAAAAGATGGAGTGATGGGTAATAGTTTATGGCCTCATTACGGAGGTCTGCTGGGGAAAGATGGGTGCACATGGAACATGGATTGAAAGGAGCTCGTGAACACTACTGCATGGAGACTGATATAATGTTCGGCGCGAGACGAGTGCTGCGACATAAAAGTTGAGGATGAAATGGATGTCTTGGGTTAATGGAAGCTTTTGAACACTACTGCCTAGAGACTGATATAGTGTTCGGAGCATGAAGGTTGATGGTGACATCGCCTTCAATGTCAACCGACGAAAGAGAGGGTGACATCGCCTTGAATGACAACCGAAAGGATCGATGGTGACATCGCCTTGAATGTCAACCAACGAGATGGGGAGTGACATCGCCTTGAATGACGACCAACGAAATAGAGGGTGACATCACCTTGAATGTCAACCAACCGAAAGGATTGATAGTGACATCGCCTTGAATGTCAACCAACAAGATAGAGGGTGACATCGCCTTGAATGTCAACTGAAAGGATTGATGGTGACATCGTCTTGAATGTCAACCGAGATGATTGATGATGACATCGCCTTGAATGTCAACCGAAAGGATTGATGGTGACATCACCTTGAATGTCAACCAACGAAATAGAGGCACCTTGAATGTCAACCAATGAGATAAATGGTGACATTGCCTTGAATGTCAACCGAAAAGGTTGATGGTGACATTACCTTGAATGTCAACCAACGAAATAGAGGGTGACATCGCCTCGAATGTCAACCAACGAGATGGGGATGACATCGCCTTGAATGTCAACCGAAAGGATTGATGGTGACATCGCCTTGAATGTCAACCGACGAAATAGAGGGTGACATCGCCTTGAATGTCAACCCACGAGATGGAGAGTGACATCGCCTTGAATGTCAACCAATGAGATAGATGGTGACATCGCCTTGAATGTCAACCGAAAGGGTTGATGGTGACATCGCCTTGAATGTCAACCAACGAGATGGGGATGACATCGCCTTGAATGTCAACCGAAAGGATTGATGGTGACATCGCCTTGAATGTCAACCAACGATATGGAGAGTGACATCGCCTTGAATGTCAACCAATGAGATAGATGGTGACATCGCCTTGAATGTCAACAATGAGATAGATGGTGACATCGCCTTGAATGTCAACCGAAAGGGTTGATGGTGACATCGCCTTGAATGTCAACCAACGAGATGGGGATGACATCGCCTTGAATGTCAACCGAAAGGATTGATGGTGACATCGCCATGAATGTCAACCGACGAAATGGAAGAATGTACAAAAATATGATTGGCTAGAGTAGTGTCTGCTTCATTGTTTAGCCGCGATCGTATGTGACGTTATTTGCCGTGATGATTGCTGGCAAAAGAAAACCGCCGTCGTCAGACCATGAAACCCAAAACAAAATTTTTGATTTTTCTGAAAATGTTAAATTTTATTTTGAAAGATGACTTTTGCAACCATGCGAAATACTATACTCCGCCTTCGAATTTGCAAGGGAATTACCTTTTGGATGTAGCATTTGGAGATCATGAAAACATTTGGTGTTTTCGGACAGTACAGTATGACCAAGAGAAAACAGGACTTTATTGATCATTATTGTACAGGATAAGTAAAACTAAGTTTGGTCTCGCCACGTGCTAGATTGGCAATACAAAGAGTCTTGTGAACAAATGGATTGTTAAGACAAATGTGTTTGCTTGAGAGGTGAAGCGCGAATGGTCTTCTACAGATTTTGCTATCAACTTTTTCCCTTTTTTGCCCTTGGAATGACCAAGTCACGGGTTGTACAATTTTTGCGCGATGAGGCCATTGCTGGTTTTCGCTCATGCCTGCGAAGTTGATAAGATCTTTTCTTTTTTCCCTTTTTTGCCCCTAGTCACAAGACTAGGACTGGGGTTCGCGTAATTTTTGCGCATTGAGGCCGTTTCCGATTTTCACTCATGCCCGCGATTTATTTGAAGTTCGATTCTGCTCTGATTGCCTAAAAAACTGATGCACAAATGGTTTTTGACAAAATTCGCTGTTTGAACCATTTTCAACTTTTTCCCTTTTTTACCCTTGGAATGACCAAGTCACAGGGTTCGCATTATTTTTGCGCGATGAGGCCGTTTCCGGTTTTCACTCATGCCTGCGAAATTGATCAAATTATTTTTCCTTTTTTGCCCCTAGTCACAAGACTAGAGCTGGGGTTCGCGTAATTTTTGCGCAGTGAGGCCGTTTCCAGTTTTCACTCATGCCCGCGATTTATTTCATATGGAGGCTTTACTCCCTTCATTGCCTTGAACACTAGTGTTCTACCTCGGATACTGTTCTGATAATTGCTTGTACTCTTAATCTCTAAGGGATCTAGGAGGACTTGAGATGGGACGAAACGTTGGCTGAGGGGACTGAAAGTTTGGGACATCCTTTCTGCTTATCGGAATTCTGTCTTTTCTTGAACACCTCTTGATTGATTTTTTTCTTTCAATCAACCTCTTTTTTTTTTTCTTTTTTTTTTGAATTGGAGCTACTTTGTCCAAATGGTTTGAAAATTTGACCGCACCTAATTTCAAGGTTGCCTACGTACCCATTTCAGGATCAGGTCATGACGTAGTTCATAGCAGACTAAGTGCAAGGCGTCCCGATAAAAGGTCTTTTGAAGGAGAGGTTATTAGGCTCGAAGGGTTAACTAACAAACTTTATTGATATATTGTAGGTGTTACATGCTTTATAGGGAGAGCAGGCACCAAATACGGCCTCCTATCATGTCCCAAAGAAACTAAGAGTACAAGCAATTATCAGATAGGATCCTAAGCATAATACTTCTTAACTTTATCTATGTTGATTGGCTCAGGAAGATCCTCATCATCCATACGTCCAAGTCGAAGGGCGCCTCCCGAGAACTTTTTCCTGACAATGTATGGGCCTTCGTAGTTTGGTGTAAATTTCCCTCTCGGATCTGGACGATTTGGCAACAATTTCCGGAGAACAAGGTCACCAACTTCAACATCTCTGGGCTTGACTTTCTTATTGAATGCCTTAGCCATACGTCTCTGATAGGCTTGAGAGTGATCTATGGCTTTCAGTCATTTTTCTTCAATCAGATACAACTGTTCGTATCTGGCTTGTGCCCATTCTGATTCTTCAATTTCTGCTTCCATTAGTACTCGTAATGAAGGAATTTCTACCTCAATAGGCAAGACAGCTTCCATACCGTATGCTAAGGAGAATGGTGTCGCACCAGTCGAAGTGCGAATCGATGTTCGATAGGCCATGAGTGCATAGGGAAGCATTTCATGCCATGCAGAATACTTGATTGCCATTTTCTCGATGATTCGCTTAATATTTTTGTTTGCGGCTTCGACTGCACCATTGGCTTGAGGTCTGTACGGTGTAGAATTATGATGCTGGATTTTGAATCTTTGGCAGAGTTCAGTCATACCTTTGTTGCAGAAATTGAGAGCATTATCTGTGACGATCTCATACGGAAACCCATATCTGCAAATGATGTCTTTCTTGAAAAACCGCTGAACAACTGAGGCTGTGACATTAGCAAAAGAGGCCGCTTCAACCCATTTTGTGAAATAATCAATCGCAACAAGAATAAACCGATGACCGTTTGATGCTTTAGGCGTGATGGGCCCAATGATGTCTATGCCCCAGGCTGAGAAAGGCCAAGGTGCGGTAAGATTGTGCAATGTAACAGGCGGTGCATTAATTCGGTCTGCATAAATCTGGCATTGATGGCATTTTTGAACATGACGACAGCAATCGGATTCCATAGTAGTCCAATAGTACCCCAATCTAAGAATCTTCTTTGACAGCATTAACTCGTTCATGTGGGGACCGCAAACTCCTCCGTGAACTTCTTCAACCACTTGTGCTGCTTCCTTTTTATCAAGGCATCTCAACCAAATCAAATTGGGTGACCTCTTGTATAACACTCCTCCTGAGAGAACAAACTGAATAGAGAGTCTTCTGATTGCTCGACGATCTGTTTTGGTGGCTTCCAGAGGAAAAGTGTCGTCGTCCAAGTATTGCTTGATATCTATGTACCATGGCTTGTCATCTGGGCGCTCTTCTATAGCTAGACAATAAGCTGGTTGGTCTTGTTGCTGAATCTCAATAGGCCAAATCAGATTTCCGTTAGGAACTTTCACCATCGCAGCTAGGGTTGCAAGAGCATCGGCGAACCTGTTATGCGTCCTACACCTGTGATTGAAAGTGATCCTCTGAACTTAGTGATTAAAACATTGAGGCATGCCAGATACGGAATCAACTTTTCTTCCTTGATTGCCCATGACTCATTAGCTTGAAAAATTATCAGTGATGAATCACCATAAACATCAATCTCTTCTATGTCAATACAATGTGCTTCTCTGAGTCCAGCTATACATGCCTCGTATTCTGCAGCATTATTTGAACATCTGAACTTTAGCTTGACTGAGATAGGAAGATGAGCTCCTCTTGGCGAGATTAAGACTGCTCCTGCCCCATTCCCATGTTGGTTTGCAGCTCCATCAAAGTACATCTCCCATCCAATATAATCAGGATCTTCTGGTTCCAAACTTAGAATAGCTTCATCCGGAAATTGGTCATGCACTGAAACATAGTCGGACGATGGGTTATATGCCAAGTGATCTGCAATTGCTTGCCCTTTGATCGATTTCTGCGTCATGTATGTAATGTCAACTTCCGATAACATCATGAGCCACCGAGCTGTCCTTCCTGACGTAGCGGGCTTCTCCAGTAAATACTTGAGCGGATCCATTCTTGATATCAAAATCACAGGGTAGGACAATAAATAATGTCGTAAGCGCTGGGTAGCCCAAACCAATGCTAGACAAGTCCTCTTTAATGCATTGTACTTCTCTTCGTACTCATGCAAACGCTTACTGATGTAATAAATGGCCTGTTCTTTTCTGCCTGATTCATCATGTTGAGCCAGCACACAACCCATTGAAGTCTTTTGGATGGAGATGTATATTAAAAGTGGTCGTCCCGGTGTTTGAGGGACAAGCACGGGTGGATTGAGAAGATATTGCTTGATCTTATCAAAGGCCTGTTGACATTCATCTGACCAGACTGTCGGCACATTCTTTCTAAGCAATTTGAAAATCGGCTCACAAATCGGAGTAAGCTGTGCAATAAAACGACTGATATACTGAATCCTGCCCAGAAATCTTCGAATTTCCTTTTCTGTCTGAGGTGCAGGCATCTCGATGATAGCTCTTGCTTTAGTTGGATCGACTTCAATTTCTCTTTTACTGACAATAAAACCAAGAAGCTTTCCTGACGTTGTTCCGAACGTACATTTTGCCGGATTTAGCCTTAGACCAAAGACTCTGAGCCTGTCATATAATTTCTTCAAATCTTCTGGGTGATCTTTAGCCAATGGGGATTTGACAATTATGTCGTCTACATAAACCTCTGTACTTTTATGCATCATATCATGAAATAATACTGTCATTGCTCTTTGATACGTTGCCCCTGCATTCTTGAGCCCAAATGGCATGACCTTGTAACAGAAGGTGCCCCATGGGGTAATGAACGAGGTCTTTTCCATATCCTCTTCGGCCATTTTGATCTGATTGTATCCTGAGAACCCATCCATGAAAGATAGGATTTCATGTCCGGCTGTGTTATCGACAAGGATATCTATGTGAGGAAGTGGAAAATTATCTTTTGGACTAGCCTTGTTCAAGTTTCTATAATCAATGCACATTCTGACTTTGCCATCTTTCTTAGGCACTGGTACGATATTAGCCAGCCATTCTGGGTACGTCGCCACTGCTAGAAAACCTGCACTTATTTGCTTTTCGATCTCATCTTTAACCTTTTGAGACCATTCTGGCCTTAACCGCTTGAGCTTCTGCTTAACTGGTTTTACCCCTGAGTTCAATGGCAATCTGTGGACTACTAATTCTGGATCAAGGCCGGGCATGTCCGCATATGACCAAGCAAATACATCAATGTAACTTTTGAGGAAGTCAATCATAACGCTCTTTTGCTCAGGACTCATTGTAGTGCCAATCTTCACACACTTAGGATCATCTTCGGATCCGAGATTTATGGTCTCGGTGTCCTCCTCATTAGGTTTACATATCCCTTCGTAATGTTCAAGGAGGTCGAGGATCTCTTGTGGAGGTTCCTCTTCTTCCTCTTCGTCATACTCTACTTCCAAAAGTTCAAGGTTGATTTCATGTTTAGAATTAGCTTTATCCTGGGTAATTCCCTGGCAAACCAATAAGCTCGGTCTTAGTATTTGAGTGTTTTTTTTTTTGATTTTTGGTGACTTCAGATCACTAAGCCCCTTTTTTTTTTGGAGACTTAGGTCATACCATCATGAGCCAAAATCTTATGTATATACAAAAGGAAACAAGTCTTGAGACAAAGAAAATGAATTTCATTGATTTTCTGATGTTTTGCAATATTTACAAAGATGCGTAAAGCAAAAGACTATTGACTATTTTGAAATGACCAACAAAGCCGCCTAGAAAATAAAATTTTTTGGTTTTTCTCTTTTTGACCTAAAGATGAAGTAAACAAATAAAGAAAAGAAACTGGGTCATGGTTTGACTAGTCCGACCTTCTTTCCCTGCCTTCCTCTGGCTGCTTCAACTGTGATGGGATCGGTCCACCATACGAGAGGAGAAGAACTGGCTCGTATGAGTGGAACAGAACTGGATGATGCTTGCGAAGCACTGGAGAGGGTGCACACTTGTTCCTCCGCCGTGTAATCAATCTGGACTGCATCTTCAACAGCGAGTTCCTCAAACAATTGAGCCACCTCGAACATTTCAAGAAACCTTGCAGGATCGTCCTTTGGCTGAGGTTTGGGTGCAGGATTGACAGTTGGTTCTGGGTCTGTTTCCTCAAAAGGAAGGTTTTTATAGATTTCAAAATCAGAAGGTCTGGGAGTACTGGTAGGAAAGGTAACAGATAGGGGAGGTGGGGGCATCGACTTTACTAATGATTTTCCTTTTGTCAGCTTGTTCAAGAAATCTACCAACTCTGGTTTGTACCCTATTCCGAAACGAGGTGTGTAGCGAGGTGCTATATACCGCTTCTTCATTCCTTGGTGGTGGGCGCCCAAACCCAAACCAGGTCTGTACTTCATTTTTGCCATGATCCCCACTGCTACTGGTATATATTTATTTTTCTTGCTTTCAATCTGAGCTATACAAGTAACCTCCTCAAACTGATAAGTCATAAAAGCTGCCCCTTGGCCCAATTCTTGGACATCCCCAAAAGAACTCGCTAAAGACTCAGTCGGAATCACAATCAATTGGTCACCTTGAATGAACTTAATCCTCTGATGAAGTGATGACGGGATGGCTCCGGCCATGTGGATCCACGGCCTTCCAAGAAGAAGAGTAAAAGAAGCTGGCACATTAACCACTTGAAAATTGGTCAAAAATTCTGATGGCCCAATGAAAATGTTTAAGTCGACATCTCCCAAGTTTTGACGAGTTGAATTGTCGAAAGCTCTAATTGTCATAGGTCTTTTCTTGACATGGCTGATATCCATTCCCAAACCTTCTAAAGTAGTCAATGTACAGACGTTCAAACCAGACCCATTATCTACCAGAACTGCTGAAAGTGTTTTACCCATGCATTGCACTGAGATGTAAAGAGCTCTGGTATGTTCCTTATCACTATCCGGGATTTCCTCTTCACTGAAGGTAATTGTCTTTGGTTCCAGAATCTGACCTACTAGTTGCCCCAAACGCTCGGGCGTTATATCCTTTGTGACATGAGCATTGTTAAACACCCTAAGCAATTGCTCCCGATGGTGCTCTGAAGTTAAGAGTAATCCCATCACTGAAATTTGAGCCGGGAGCTTCGTGAGTTGATGGGCAATATTATATTCCTTTGCTTTCTCCAAAATTTTCAACAATGCAGCATCTTCTTCTTTTTGTTGCTCAGGATTCAGACATTGCTCTTTGCCCTTGGACTTAGGCAGCTCCATTTCAGGTTGCTGGTATACTCTTCCTGACCTGGTTATTGCAGTGATGTTTTCGTTGTCCAGAATGAGAGATGGAGGGGCAGGTAAACGATTAAGAGGATGGATTGGTGCTGGAATGTATGGAATCTGGACTGGACCTTTACCAAAAGGTAATGGAGATGATACAACTGGGGTTGTAGGCCAACCAGCAGGGCAAGGGATGGTATAGACAATTTTCTCTTTTTCAACAGGAATAAAAGGGATTTGTATAGGACGTTGAATGGGATGAATAGTAGGTGACTGGATTGGTGACATGCAGGGTATTTGAATGGGTTGAAGCACTGGGGATTCAAGAGACGACAAAGACTGAGGATATGGGACTCAGACAGGGGCTCGGTATGAAGGACGAATAGCATCATTGATCTCTGACAGCTCACCAATCTCAATCATATTCACATCAGACTCATCCCCGCTCAGAAAATTAATCTGTCCTTGATGTGGGGGAAGAGGAGCTTGAGTGATGCTAGTATTTTCAGGTGCAAATTCAACTTTTCCTTTTTCTAGCAAATCCTGAATTGCATGCCTAAGATTATAGCACACATCTGTATCATGACCTGGGCCTCGATGATATGCACAATAATGATCAGCATGGTAATTCCGAGATTGTTTATCGACCGGAACAAGAGGAGTTGGTCCTTTCAGAGCTATAAGGTCCTTTTTGAGGAGGAAAGTCAACAGCTGGCTTAAACAGTAGGGCAAAGGAGTAAAATTTCTTTGAGGGTTTCTCACTGGCTGACGCGCCTGTTGATACTGATTTTGTCTCACCGGCTGAGGATTTTGAGGTTGAGGATGTTGTCGAATCGGTGGAGCAGGCAACATCAAAGGTGCACTGGGTGCAATCCAATTAACCTCTTCTCTTTTCCTGATATCCTTCTGCCCATTATTCCTGTTAAATGGAGCACTTGACCTTGGAGATGTATGGCTAAGACTGGCATGTATAGTACCATTTTTTACCGCTGTTTCAATCCTTGCCCCTGTCTCGACAATTATCTTGAAATCGGTTGCCGGTAGAGTTATCATTAGTGTCAAATACGGTTGCTTTAAGGTTCCCAAAAAGGTAGAAGCCATTTCTTCCTTTGATAACTGTATTGATAGTCTTGACGCCATTTCTCTCCATCTAGCGGCATACTCAATGAATGATTCATTATTCATTTGGGACAATTGCTCTAGATCACTCTTTTGAGGGAGCACCTCCAAGTTAAAAGAAAATTGATCGATGAAGAGATCGATCACATCCTGCCAACTGGTAATCCGCTTCTTATCAATTGAAAGCCACCACCTGAGAGCGGCATCTTTCAGACTTTTCTAGAAATATTGGATAAGATATGATGGTTTATCTCTGTAAGCCATCATGTCTCCCACATACAACTGTAGATGCTCTTTCGGACACCCTTGGCCCCCATATTTAGTGAATTCTGGCACTCGAAAGTCAGAGGGAACCAAAGCATCAGAAGAGAAGAGTAGGTCATCCAGAGTTATCCCTGTAGAGGAGGATGATGCCCCTTGCATTTTTTTCATCATCTCTTTCAGCTGACTAATTTCTTCTTGTTGGTTCTTGAGAGACACCAATAACTCAGAATTCTGTGGCATTATTGGATTGTGATGGTCGCAGTGTACAGCCTCACCAGTTTTTCCATCAAATCGGGTGTAGTCAAAATCACCATCCCCACCCGGCTGATCATGAAGAGGGTTGATAAAGGTAAAATTTGGGGCAGGAATCTCAACCCTAGGTTGATCCGGTTGGAAAGGTCTAAACCCTAACTGGTCTGGTTGATGCCGAAAGGTTCCAATTCCGGGTTGGTCTGGCTGAAAACTTTCCGGTTGGAATGAAGTTCTAGGCTGTTCGGGTTGAAATGGTCCGGCTTCTGGTTGGTGAGTAGGTTTGTTAAGCTGTAAAGCCATCAGAGCCTGCAAGGTTTCCTGAATACTGTCCAATTGGGCTTTCATCCCATGTATCTCCTGATCGTGTGCTTGTACAAGCTGGTCTGTACTTGAATCCAAACGATTGTTGGGAGCAGCCATGTCTGCTGAGCTTTGAGATGACCAGTCTGCGACTTCGGGACTGTTCAGATCTATTATCGCAGCTTGGGCAAGGGCACGAGATACAGAACGAGTGACAATACGCTGTTTCATGCAACACTGAGAAAGATGTAACGATTAAATATGAATGCATGACTTGACAGCAAAAAGATAAAAATCACTTCTTTATATATGCATGTGTTTGTGTGATTCTAAGACAACACTAAACCAAAAGTAAAGCAACAAAAGACAAATAGAAAGACAAAATGAAAATGACCCAACCCTATACAGGTCTCTCAGGAATAATAAAGTCGGGAGGCAAGGGGTTGCCCCCAAGGTCTATCACTTGTTGAAGGAGGATAGCAATCTCACTTTCTAGCCTATCTACCACGCCCGACGCACTTTGAATCCTGTAATCGAACTCCAGAGCCTCAACTTGAGCATGGTGTCTGACTGCTTTCAACTGTTCTTGATTCTGACGGAACTGGACTTCAAACTGGAAAGACTCCTCAGCATCATCTCTTTTCCGCTTTTGAAACTCTCGGAGTGCTTGCTCTAACTGATGTTCTTTATCACGGGCCAACTGACGTCGACTCCTTAAGTCATCTTCCTGTTGTCGGAGGGTCTGTTGTGCCATCTCTAACTCTTCCATATCTCTCAGAATCTTGACTTGGATCTCCTCCAACTGTTCCTCCTTCTTGCAGACTTCCTGATATTCCCTTTTCAACTCAGCTTCATGTTGCCGGTGCGCCTGTTGCGCTGACTTGAGCTTCTTAGTATCCCTTAGTATCTTAAGACGATTACCAAGGAAAGTATCTTTCCACGGCACCACTACCTCAGAAAGGGGAAGACTTCCCCTGGACGGCGCTGTAACTGGGGTGAGCAATTCTGCTGGCTTTGGCATTTCTGATTGTATGTCCGGGTTCTCCAACCATAAGTCATACTCTTCTTCAGTCGACGGTTCCCCTGATCCAAGTTCTACTATGTCGTCTGGAAATTTTTCTCTTTTGGATCGTCTCCACTCATTTTGGAAACGTCTCTCTAGAAGTTCAGATGTAGTAGAGAAAACACAATAGTCTTTCGCTAAATCATCACTTACTGGGATAAACTGTCGGTATCCAAACTGTCGGAGTACTCTGAGTGGAATGTAGGGTGACGAACCAGTTAGGCCAGCAAGAACTATACATCTTCTTCCAAAAGTAGTTAAAAGAGGAAGCCTTTGCTTGTTGATTACGAGCCAACGACACTTCCAAATTATCTCGTCCTCTGATAACTGCTGGAGCTTTCTGTAACAGTCTTCCATTTTTTTGAAAATAAGCTTGGATTGAGTCTGGCTGAATTTTGGCACTATGTTCCGAGCATCATAAGCAAATTCTGAGGGCACAGCAACCATTGATGGTAAATGCTCGACCAACCATAAATGTAAAAGAGATAAACTGGCATTGAATGTCCCTTTCCTGCAGGCAAAGCATTTGACTATGACAAGGAAGATAAAATGCAAAATTGTTAGACTCAGTCAATACGTGAAGTACATGTACTACATGCAGAGGGGCAAGAGAAAAGATTTGTCTGAAAACCCCCCAAGATCATGATATAAGTTGGGACAGCCGGTTCACCACAACTTTACCCTCACCAATGCTTGGGGCAGGAATAGTGTAATTGCTCAAGATCCAAAATTGAGAAATGCAGCAAAGCAATTACTATTGACAAGCGAGAAAGCGGATCTAAATCAAGATTTGTCCATGCCGGGGCAAAGCCACTCTCATTAAGATATGAGATTTTTCTTCATGTGACATATCTCATCAGAGCACTCACTCAGAGTAAAAGTGGTCAAACTCTTCACACAGTTGTGCAGATCAACAAGTCAGAGCAAATGATTCATTTTCACAAAGGCATCATCGAGCTAGGCAAATGCAAAGAGCAAACTCAACATTTGGACAAGGAGCCCTGAGCCAATCAATATGGATAAGGTTAAAAAGTATTATGCTTAGGGTTTTATTTGATAAATGCTTGCACTCTTAGCCTCTTCGGGAAAGGACAGGAGGCCATGTTTGTCACCTACTTCCCTTATGATTCATGTAACACCCTCGATATATCATCAAATTCCGATAGTTAGCCATCTCGAGCCTAATAGCACTTCTTTCAAAAAAAAAAACTTTCAACGGGACACCCTGTACTCTGTCTGTTTGAACTACGTCAATGACCTGATCTTGCAAAAGGGTACGTAGGCAGCCTAGAAAATTAGGTTCGGTCATAACATTCAATCTATTGAGAAAAAAATCAGCCTCAATAAAAAAAAAGGCACGTAAAAAAAAAAAAAATATATATATATATATATATAGAAAGACAAAATGTCAAAAGACAAAAAAAAAAAATGGGCAAGAAAAAAGTCAAGAGGCGCTCAAGTAGATGAATTTTTAATGGAAATTTTTATCTTTTATCAAAAGCAAAAGAATCAAGATTCTTCTCCCCATAGTTGAAAATGATTTCTCAAGTAGAAGGGTGTCCCAAATATTCGGTCCCCTCAGCCTACATTTCGTCCTATCTTAAGTCCACCTCGATCCCCTAGAGATTAAGAGTGCAGACAATTTATCAGACAATATTCAAAAGCAGAATGCAAGCATCCAAGGCAATGAAGGGAGCAAAACCCAACTTGAAACAAATCGCGGGCATGAGTGAAAACCTGAAAAGGCCTCATTGCGCAAAAATTACGCGAACCCCAGGCCTAGTCTTGCGACTAGGGGCAAAAAAGGGAAATACAAAAATTGATCAACTTCGCATGCATGAGTGAAAACCGGTAACGGCCCCATTGCGCAAAAATTATGCGACCCCACAACTTGGTCATTCCAAGGGTAAAAAAGGGAAAGTTGAAAACATCAAGCGTTCAACAGCAGTTTCCTTGAGATCAGTTCAAAGGAACTTCAAGCACCAATTGAAGGATTTTATGGTCGAAACAGAGCTTCACCTCAAGCAAATCGCGGGCATGAGTAAACACCGGAAATGGCCTCATTGCGCAAAATTATGCGAACCCCAGGCCTAGTCTTGTGACTAGGGGCAAAAAAGGAAAAAAAATTGATCAAACTCGTAGGCATGAGTGAAAACCGGAAACGGTCTCATTGCGCAAAAACTACGTGAACCCCAGTTCTAGTCTTGTGACTAGGGGCAAAAAAGGGAAATACAAAAATTGATCAACTTCGCATGCATGAGTGAAAACCGGCAATGGCCTCATTGCGTAAAAATTATGCGATCCCCAGACTTGGTCATTCCAAGGGTAAAAAAGGGAAAAGTTGAAAGCAACAAGCATTCACTAGGAGCATTATCGAGATCAAGATAAAGCACTTTCGGGCATCATCTGAAGAATCTTATCGTCAGAGTGGACTAAGTTTCTCTTGTTCGTAGCAAGGCCCAATTCAGCATATGTCAAGGATTAAAGATCAACTTTACCACTGACACAGCATGACGGGTCATATTTGCTTAGCATCATGTTCTACCCTTGAGGACAAAATTCAATCGCCTTGTGAAGGTGATCACCTTAATAAATCCAATGAGCAAAGAAAGCATTTGCATTCGAAAAATTTCGGTTGTCTTCAAAATAACCAACCAAAATCAGGATCTTGATATTTGAAATCAATCTCATTCAAACCGTAGGGCATTTCCAAGAAATATCTAATCATCCTCAATTTGGTCATTAAGGTCCTAATGTCAGTCATGTCTCTTGGCTTGATTAGATCAATCTCATCTCAACAACTGTTCAAGGCGCCAAACAAGCTCGACAGGAAGAAGGAGCAAGATTAAGAACATCTGAAATCTCAGACAACATGAGACTGGTATATAAGAGCGAGTCATATACTTAACCCATCATCAATCTGCATGTCTCCCATGGATATCACATTGGTTCATCTAGGTCCAGCCAACTCAACCGCATCATAAGTCGAGTCATGCGTAGGTTTGCATCTCATACATGCACACTATCCAGTCTAGTTAATGCACTCTCAACATAGACTACATTATAGTTGCACACACTCAATCGAGTTGCACATATTGCCCTCTAGTTGCACTCATCTTGCGAACTGCAGTTGCACACACGCAATCGAGTCGCACATATCGCACTCTATTTGTACCCATCTTGCACACTATAGTTGCACACACACACTCAATCGAGTCGTACATATCACTCTAGTAGCACCCATCTTTCACACTATAGTTGCACACACTCAATCGAGTCGCACATATCACACTCTAGTTGCACCCATCTTGCGAACTATAGTTGCACACACACACTCAATCGAGTCGTACATATCACTCTAGTTGCACCCATCTTTCACACTATAGTTGCACACACTCAATCGAGTCGGACATATCACACTCTAGTTGCACCCATCTTACGAACTATAGTTGCACACACTCAATCGAGTCGTACATATCACTCTAGTTGCACCCATCTTTCACACTATAGTTGCACACACTCAATCGAGTCGTACATATCACTCTAGTTGCACCCATCTTTCACACTATAGTTGCACACACTCAATCGAGTTGCACATATCACACTCTAGTTGCACCCATCTTGCGAACTATAGTTGCACACACGCAATCGAGTCGCACCTATCGCACTCTATTTGTACCCATCTTGCACACTATAGTTGCACACACACACTCAATCGAGTCGTACATATCACTCTAGTTGCACCCATCTTTCACACTATAGTTGCACACACTCAATCGAGTCGCACATATCACACTCTGTTTGCACCCATATTTCATACTATAGTTGCACACACTGAATCGAGTCACACACATTGCACTCTTGTTGCACTCCATTGCACACATTTAATTGGGTCACACACATCGTACTTTTATTGCAATCAGTTACACACACTCAGTTGAGTCACACACTTTGCACTCTTGTTGCACTCAATTTCACACATTTAATTAGGTCGCACACATCGCATTACCGCACTCAATTACACACACTTAGGCGAATCACATATTTTGCATGGGGTCGCACACATCACACTGTTACCGCACTCAGTTGTACACACTCAGTCGAGTCACACTTCGCATTATAGTTGCCCTCACTTAGTCGAGTTAAAATTAGCAACATTCCGTCACAAACATTGCACGATAGTTGCATTTGCACACACACACTACAAAGCACAATAGTTGTATCACACAGATACACTGCACAACAATTGCATCACATACACAACACAGCCGCAATCACGCTAAACTAGGCAAGACTGGGAGGTCTCTAGTAAAAGTCGCGCGTATGCTTGACATCGGAATGTGTTGTCATGTATTCATCTCGATCTGTTTGACATCGGAATGTGTTGTCATTCATTTCATCTCATCTGTTTGACATCGGAATGTGTTGTCATTCATTTCCTTTTGGTTGACATCGGAATGTGTTGTCATCCATCTTTTCTCATCTGTTTGACATCGGAATGTGTTGTCATTCAGTTCGGTTTGGTTGACATCGGAATGTGTTGTCATCCATTTCATCTCGTCTACTTGACATCGGAATGTGTTGTCATGTATTCATCTCGATCTGTTTGACATCGGAATGTGTTGTCATTCATTTCATCTCATCTGTTTGACATCGGAATGTGTTGTCATCCATCTTTTCTCATCTGTTTGACATCGGAATGTGTTGTCATTCAGTTCCGTTTGGTTGACATCGGAATGTGTTGTCATCCATTTCATCTGTCTGTTTGACATCGGAATGTGTTGTCATTCATTTTATCTCATCTGTCTGACATCGAAATGTGTTGTCATTCACCTCCTCTTGGCTGACTTCGAAATGTGTTGTCATCCATTTCATCTCTTTTGTTTGGCATCGAAATGTGTTGTCACTCATCTCTTCTTGGTTGACTTCGAAATGTGTTGTCATCCATTTCATCTCATCTATTTGACATCGGAATGTGTTGTCACTCAGTTCATCTCACCTCGTCTGCTTGACATCGGAATGTGTTGTCGTGCATTCATCTCCACCTGTTTGACATCGGAATGTGTTGTCATTCAGTTCGGTTTGGTTGACATCGGAATGTGTTGTCATCCATTTCATCTCATCTGTTTGACATCGGAATGTGTTGTCATTCACCATTCTTCTCAGTATCTCTCATCAGTTTGACATTGGAATGTATTGTCATTCATCATTTTCCACCTATTTGACAATCGAATGTGTTGTCACTCACTCCATCAATCATTTTGTTTTCGAGCCCCCTTCAATCCATGTTTTACTTACATTCATTTTCCTAGCAATCCATCATATCCATTTCGCCCTCAACCTTCATGCCATAGTACTCTCGCTCTGAACACTATATCAGTCTCCAGGCAATAGTGTTCATAAGCTTCCATTAACCTATGACATCCATTTCATCCTCAACTTTTATGTCGCAACACTCGTAGCTCTCCGAACACTATATCAGTCTCCATGCAGTAGTGTCCGGGACCTCCCTTCAATCCATGTTCCATGTGCGCCCATTTTCCCCAACAGTCCTCCGCGATGAGGCAATAAACTATTATCCATTGCTCCATCTTTCTCTTTTTGGAAAGTTTACTAGGGTTAGAATTTAGTTTCATTTTCCTCTATATTTGATTTTCATAAGTTTTTTTAGGATTTTCGGGTGTAAAAATGACAATGTTTCAGTCTTTGTCGTTCAATTGCCAGCACTTTCCGACAAAGAGGGGCAACTGTGAACACCCCATTTTTACACCCCTTAATCCCTTTATTTTTTATTTGTAATTTTAATTTTAGTATTGCTTTACTTTATTTTATTTTTATTCCTCTTATTATTTTATTTGAGTGTCGAGGTTTTGGATCCGAGAAAGAGAGGGAGAGAGAGAGATCATCCCCTTTACCTATGTTCAAAAGCCCGTGTGTATTGCAAGCAATCCAAGCCCATTCTTCAAGACCACACTAAAATTCAAGCTTGGAGTCTACTTAAATCTGGGCCCATTTTTAAAAATCTCATTCAATCAGCCCAAGCCCAAGCCCAATCTCCTTTTGCCTTTAAATAGCCAAGTGATTAGGGTTGAGAGAGGGATTCACTCGATCAGATGGGAACCCGATCTTCTCTTTTCTTCTTCTTCATTTGGCTTACTGCAACAACAGAGAAACCCCTTTCTTCACCTAGGTTCATCCCTCTCGAGATCAGGTTCGACGATAGAGATCTATCACCCCAGCTCCGGCCAACAGATCACCTGCGTCAATCACCTCCCACGTCTGAACCGCGACCAACACCTTTCTCTCCGGCAAGATCGCATCACGATGGTGGCTGCTCTATCCAATACCTTCGTCTCTCTCCAGTCTTCCCTGGTTTTAGCAGAACCCAAAGAAATCTTCATTTCCGGCGAACCTACAGCTCGCCTATCCCTCTTCTCAAAATATTAGAAGCTCAGTTCAGCCTCTCCATGTCCAATGTCGATCGTCTTCTCCGATCAGAACCAAGAAAATCCACCTCTACTCACATATGCCTCCCTCCATTCTCAGGTTATCTTGGGCGAGCAGCAACCACGATGCCAACAAAGCGAGTTCCATCTCCGGTCAGCACCTACATCCTCCAGTTCCGGCCAGATCCAGCACCTCCTGATCTCTTCTCTCTCAGGTAAACCTTCTTGTATATTTTATTTTGATTTAGTGTTCTTTTATTTTATTTTTCTTTTGGTTTACCAGTGCGACATCCCTCTCTAATCCAATGCTCTCCTCTATCTCCGGCGAGCTTCAACATGCCGGTGGCAACTCGATCTTCTTCAATTTCAAACCACCATCTTCACCGGCGCCATCACCGTCTCTCGATCCTTATCATCACCTTCGTCTAATTTCGGCCAGCAATTCTCAGATCTGAAGAGAGATTCGATTCCACCATTTCGTCTAACTCAGGCCAGCCATCATGTCAGGTGATTTAAATCCGGCTAACCCTTCCAGTTCCAGTTACCTTCTCCGGCGAGTCAAGCCATCGTCTCCACTGTTTCTCAGGTAACCTCATTTTCGTTTTCTCAAATCCAGGATTCTCTAAACCCAGATCCCTACTGTTTCATTTTTTTGGGGGTTTTATTTCTCTGTTTGTATCACTATTCTCAGACCAGTGGAGAAAGTATCCCAACCCCGATCATCCCTACCAGTTCGTTAGCCTCTCCGGTTCACACCTGAGGAGGGATCAGATCTACTCTGAAAACCTGGCCAAGTCTTGTATATTTGAGAGAGACAGAGGACTTCGTTTCTTCCTTCTCCAGTTAGAGCAACAGCATCACTTCCCCTCACCTTCACGCCTAGCCACACTCAGGTATGCTTCTTACTTCTCCTTTTGTTTTCCTTATTTCTGTACATGTTTGTGTGTTTTCTATTTCAGCCAAGGCTGACATTTGGATTGGTAGATTTGCTTTGAGAAGCAAATTTGGTCTTTATACTTAATGTTGTGCCTGTGATCCAGTTACGTCTTAAACCAATGAGGCCAAATTTGTTTCTCAAACTGGATTTGACCCTGGTTTGGGATATTGAGCAAAGTCAATTGACCCTTTTTTTAAGGGTCGATAGACCTTGATACAATAATCTCACCTTGGTCCTTTGTCATCCAATCATTTTCAACCATGTTTAATTTATTAATAACTTTATGCCTGTGTACAATTGCAAATCATAGCATTACGCCGTAGTCTTTTATTTTCTTTTTGCCTACTTCGGGCACTTAGGTGGATTCAACCCTAAACAACTTGCCTACCCCGTTAGTTAAAAAATACAAAAAAATACAAAACAACAAAAACACTCAAAAAACCTACAAAATTCAAAAAGAATCTACCTTAATAAGTGAACGCCCCCTAGAGCTCCCCCACGAGCACCTAGCTACGCAACTATCTCTCAGAATGAGATTCATAAATCTCAATTCCACATCCCCCAACTCAAACACGAGTTGGAAGTGACCACACTCCGAAACGAGTATAAAAACAGTCACGGACCCCGAACTACTATGAGGGTCTGATTCCGACTAACCGGATAAGTAGGCAGCCCAAAACCAGGGTTCGACCCCAACCAAAAATAAATTTTTTACACCCCATATTGATTTATGTTTGATTAGCAAAATTAATAATTATTTAGGAAATTTTAAGTGATTTCAAATGTTTGGCTTGGACCTAATGAGTAGGTTACCATCATTGGATAGAGGTCCTGGGGTGCCTAACCCCTTCCCCAGGACCTAAAGGGATCTCTTACCTAGACTACTCTGGACCGTAGACCCCCTTATTTTGGATTTATCTTGGGATCCTACTTCCCCTAAGTAGGTGGTGACTCTTAGAATAAATTTAGTGTTATTCCTCTACTCTCGGACCTTATCTCGACACTTAGAGTTGAGAGGGGAGGAAGGACGGTAAATTTAGGCGTTCACACCCCTAACCCATTTGGATCATGCTAATCCTCGAGGATTAGCGCAATATCCCGCAAATTGTGTAGATTAGGAAAGACCGGAGGATGGGCTCGAACTCTGGATCAATGGGAGCATCTCATAGCCTTTGAACCACCACAATGGGCTGGATCTTTAGGTCCGTGGAACTGCAGCCCAATCCTAAATATTAAACTTGGCCCGACTTAAGCAAGACCCAAGCCTGGTTGGAACTGGAAGTAATAAAATTTCAATCATCAACTCCCATAACTAACAGCAATACATGGTACCTTCCATGATTGATTCTAAAAACAAAAAGCACCCTTCCCTATCGATTGCATTTCGTGATTCATATGAATTTGAAACAAAAAAATGTCCCAAATAAATTTGCTGAACGTGTATTGGTAAAAATTCACATACCCTCGGTGAACCATGTATTTCCTATGTTTCGCTTTGAGTTAATTTCCTTTATCTGCTTTTACTTAAAACCTCCTACAGTAAAGTAGCAGATTAAGGATTGACGCAAGGGAAAATCATAGGGAGATTTTTTCAGATCATAGTCTTGTTAATGACGATACATACAACTCTGAAATAAGCTCTCAGAGTTGGATGTAGTGCAACCCAATTAGGTGGAGTGACTTGCAGGCTTCATGTCTGGAACAGGTAAAGTAGAATGATAATTAAAGGAAAGAGAATCTAAGCTGTTTAAATTCAGATCACTGAATTGTTGAATAAGCTTCCTGATTGGATGATTCCCCTCTCCCCCTCCCCCTCCCCCTCCCCCACACTGTTCTTCCCTTTTGCAATGTGAATAAATAATTTTAAAAAATAGTTTTAACATGCAAATTCCATACAAGAGCAAAACAATTTTATGTTATGGGACTTGGGATTGGTATCAGAACTGTTTACCACAGATCATGATCTTCAACCTTCTCAACTTCAACCTGAGTCTAAAGCCTTTGCATCACAATATACCGAATTCGGGTAATTGTTAGATTTAGGTCTTTAATTTAGCTATTAGATCATCTCTCTTTTAGTTATTAACCAGGTAGTATAAGAGAAAGGATTTTTTTGGAGCCATCAAGAGAGAGTAGTGGTCTTTTGCGAGGTTTTCACGGGTTTGAGAATGGGAGAGAAAGAGGGGTGTACAAGGGTTGTTGGCTGTGGATTTGGGGTATTGAAATACGCATTCTTGTATTTTCTCTTATCGTCATTCTCATAGTGGAAATATTTGCAGGTTGATCTCGTGGACGTAGGGTTTTACATTGAGCCACAAATCCTTGTCTAGTACTATTGCGTATCTAGATTCAATTTTTTGGTATTTCTCGTTGTGGTACTAACTTTGCAAGTTAGTAGAGAATTATTGGTGGGGATTGAATCATAATAATTGGTATTAGAGTGTCATTTTTGCGTGGGAATTTAAAAGAAATTTAAAAGGGGAAATGGTAGATTTTTTTTTCGAGGTGGAGTTTGTTCGATTGAAGGTAATCATTTTGGATTTTTTTATTTCTTTTAATTTGGTTAATATGAGTAGCAGTAAAGAGTATGTGTGCCCAATTTCAATGGAGAAATTTGATGGGAGGGGCAGTTTTACACTATGGCAGATGGGGGTGAAGGATGTTTTGGTTCAATATGATCTAGTTAGGACGTTGAAGGAAGACCTCGGTAAACCTAGGAAGATGGATGATGATGAATGGAAAGACAGTAAGTTGAGGGCAGTCAACACAATTAGAACATGTTTGCAGATAATGTTTTATTTAATGTTACGAATGAAGATTTAACATCAGACTTGTGGGAACAATTAGAGTGACTCTATATGGGAAAGAGCCTAACTAATAAAATACATACAAATGGACAACTGTATGGGCCGAAGATGATTGAAATAGGTAATCATTTGGATTAATACATGAGTGTGTTCAATCAGATCTTAGATTAGCTCCAAAAGGTTGATGTTAAGATGGAAGAAAATGACAAAGCCCTAATGCTTCTTACCTCACTTCCTAATTCTTACAATAGTTTGGTGGCGACGCTTTTGTATAAAAAATATTGTGAAGCTTCCATATGTCACAACAATGCTCCTATCAAATAATATCAGGAGGAGCCTAATCTTGAGGGTATTCAAGATCAATGGTTAGTTGCTCGTAGAGAAAATCAAAGAGGAAGGACTTCAGATTGAGGATCTTGGAATGGCAGGGCTAGATCTAAATCAAAGGGACTTGGAAAAATATAATGTTTTCAATACAAGGAATATGGTCATATAAAGAGTGATTATCCTCAACGTGTTGATAAAAGAATCAATAGAGGTGATCTTAATAATGTGACAACTGCAATTGGGAATAACATAGAATGTAAAGAATACTTTGGATATGTTCTTAAAGTTTCTACATTTAGCGACACTTCTTTTCATGATGAGTAGTTATTAGATTCAGTTTGTTCTATGTTCACATATACTACATAACATAATATTTTGATACATTCCAAGAGAAGAGAATGGGTATTGTATCCTTAGGTGATGGGTCCACTTGTGATATCACGGGTGTTGGAATGATTAAAATCAAGATGTTTGATGGAGTAGCATGCACTTTGGGTAGTGTTTTGTTTGTTCCAAAGGTGCAAAAAAAATTTCTTATCAGCTGGTAGGTTACACTCTAAGGGCTGTAGGTATTTAGTTGGAGGTGGAGTTATGAAAATCACACGTGGCTGCATAGTCCTAATGAATGGAGAGAAGTGTGATAGGTTGTATCGTCTAGTGGGGGATACCATGGTCAATGATATTCCAAAGGTCTTGATGGGTAATTGAAAACGGATTACACGATGTGGTATGTACAAACCCGAAGTCTTTTTCGCAGTAGGGGCAGAGACAAATATAGCATGTTTCTAGTATAGAAATGACACATCGAAGTCTCTCTAGAGTTGACTAGGGAATCGACTCGGGACAGCTACACATGTGCATTAGCCATGTCATGATCGAGTCATGTGGATTCAAGGCCATTAATTGTTTGCTGTGATAGTAAATAGGTAATTGAATCTATGGTGAGTTGATTTGAGTTCGAGGTGAAGATGCTTCCTGAGCATTGATGATGCAAATTTTATTGAGGAAGATATGTGCGATTGACCTCCAAGGTGGTTCCAAATATTTTGGACTAAGGTAGAGTGGTGGACACATGCAACTGGCAAAGACAAAAACAAAAGATCTTCATGGGACTGCAAATTAAAAAAATTCAAGGTGGAGATTGTTATGTTTATGTCTTTATTATAAGAAAATTCATCCGATACTATTCAATCAAGCCTCGGTTGAGTTGGGTTTCAGTGATTGGTTTACTTAAGTTATATATTCCTTGCTTATTTGTTTGAAAATTTGGACAATGATGATTTCTTGCAAGTTTGATCATAAACAGTGCAACACATTATTAGTCAGATGAAATGTTCTTGATTAAAGATCTCTATATTATGGAGCACAATCTTGTTGATTTTTTCAATTGAATTTGGCTCTTCCTTCTCTTAGAAGTCCTATTTTCAGTAATTGGTTCAAACCAACCCCAGGTTGGTCCAAATTGAACATTGATGGGGCATATAGAGGTAATCCAGGTTTAAGCGGTGGAGGTGGTGTTATCAGGAATCACATTGGGATGTTTGATGGTGTTTTTTCAAACTACTATGAGGTTTCTAATAATATAATTGTGGAGATGAAGGCTATTTGTTATAGTTGTGCTCTTTGTGTGGAGTTGGGTATTCGGAAAGTCATTATTGAGAGTGACTCTCGCAAGTCTATTGATGCAATAAATGGTGTGGTGAACCATCCCTAGATTATTTGGTATAAATGGAACTATTATGCAGCTTATAGAGAAATGTGAATTTGTGTTTGTACATACTGTCAGAGAAAACAATGAGGTTGCAATCATTCTTTCAAAGGATGCTTGCACTTCTCACCGAAATGATGATTTTCATGATAAAAATCAGCTTCCTAAACAGGTTAGAGTGTCTTGTTCTTGATAAGTTGACTGTTTCTAATCTAAGATGTTGATGGTTTGAGTCTGAGGTACGGTTTATGTCCCCCTCTTGGTTGTATCAATTTCTATTTTTAATAATCTAGTAGGGGTCCATGCCAAACCTAGCTCCCTCCCCCACTAAGTGGCTTTTTTTATAAAAAAAAAAGATCATCTCTAGATATGAGGCTTATGGCTCTTTTATTAACCGGGTAGCACGAAGGGAGGAAAGGAAGAGAGATTAAAAAAAAAAAGGGGGGGGGGGGGTTTAGAGTCGTCAAATCTGATGGTGCTTAGTCGCGGTTTGAACGGTGGTCTTTTGTGAGGTTTTCAGGAGTTTGAGAGTGGGAGAGAAAGAGGGGTGTACAAAGATTTTTTAGGTGTAGGTTTCGGGTATTAAAATACACATTCTTGTATATATTTTTTTTTTATCATCATTCTCATAGTGAAAGATTCGCAAGTTGTTCATGTAGATATAGGCTTTTAAGCCGAACCTAATAAATTCTCTATTTGTGTTATGCTTTTAGTTCAAGATATTCGTTTAGGCTGCAACTCTGGTTAGTATTTTTTCTAAGTTGGCAAATGGGTGGACATATCAACAATTCCACCCATGAAATTAATGAAGCATAAATGGGTGAACAAATGAAGATGTTTAAACGATAGCATTAGAGTCCTCCACTTGCCTGTGGGTGTTTCCCATTGGTTTAACCCACCTCCAAGGGCTCCCTAGGATCTCTGTAATACTTCTTATGTTTAAATGAAATTATCTCTAAACCAAAAAAAATAAAAAATTGTTAGAGATGTAATTGTGGATGCCCTCTTCCAGAGTTGATGCATTTATTTTCTTCCTTTCTTTTGGACTATGTTAAATGTACTTCATGTAGTAGATACTTGACAATGTCTCGTGTATTTTATTAAAATTCATAATTGCATGTGCTGAAATACATTTTTATAGAGATACATGGATTGTTAGTGGTTGATCTTGGCAAGCATTAAATACCTCATATATATTCCCTAACATGGCAAGGCTTGGTTTAAATTGTAACATGTATTCTGTAGCAGATTTTTAAAATGACTCTAAGAACCCTTAAAAAATACTTATTTATTCAATTAATTATCAAACTAGTTTATTGTAAATAAGTATTTATTTCGTAGATAAGTGACATTACTGTAAGCACCCCATTTTACACCCCCCTTTAACCTTGGTTAGCCAAGTTAACCATGGTTAGCTCCCCAAAACCCTAGATCAAACCCAAGCCCTAGAACCTAAAACATGTGGGCTTAAGGCCCATTAGCAATCCCTAAGCCTAAACCCTAGGTTAACCCTAGCTAAACCCTAGGTAAGCCCTAGTCTAAACCCTAGACCTAGCCCTAACCTAAACCCTAGCCAAACCTAGGGTATGAGCTCCATGGGCTCAAAGCCCATTTGACAAATCTCAAGGTCTAAAACCATTGAAAACCATAGGCCTAGGTCCTTTATGGGCCCAAGCATGGGCCCATGGTCCTATAGGGTCCACTTGGGTGGGGCCCACACCCCTTAAATTTGAAAACAGACTGGAAAACCCCTAAATAGGCAAGCAGGGTTTGCTTTCGACCTACATGTGCGAGGGCATGACCCAAATTAGCAAAGCCTTCAGGGTCTCAGTAATGGGATTACTGACACTCTCAAATTTCACTATTTTGAGAGTGGCAGTATTCCAATTACTGCCACCCTGGTTTTTCTACAAAACCACGTATAGTGACCTCCCTAGACCACCTGGGTCTTCTCCCTCCTATCCCCCATGCTTTTGGTTAATCCCTAAAGTGCCCTAACCCTTGCCTAAACCCTATAAATACCCCTCTCCTCTCCAAGCTTAAGGGACTCCATTTTTTCCCATGCCAAAGCCCTGTTCCCATACGACCAGTTCACTTCCATCCATACCAGACCATACCTTAGCCTTAGGCAGACCCCTAGGGGTCTTAGGAGCCTACTGCAATCCTGCCTCCGCCAGTCACCACCACTGTACACCTTTCTTGATTCGAAAAGACCCATAGTGAACCTCCATTTGGATTCGGCTAACCCAACACTCAGCTTCATTAAACCTTTGCCTTCACCCCAAAAGGATCCCAACATAACCCAGGAGCCACATCAGACCTACCTTCATCTCTACTGCTCACTACCGCCAAGCACCACCACTGTACATCACCTTGAGGATTTGAAGCTGTAAGGGTAGGGTCCGTCCCCTACCCATGTTCATTTTTAATTTCTGTACAAATTCTTGTAAGGCCCCTGGTCTGATTCTAGGGGCCATTTGTTATCCTTTTTCTATTTTTATAACATCCCAACCAAGGATAAGGGTTCTATATGTCTATTCGTAGACATGGGGATACCCTTTGAGGTCCTAGCTCGAGCACAGTTGCTCCCTAAGCATTTGGGGACTCCCCTAATCTTCCAGAGGGCCCTCAGTCCATGAGGAACCCTCTGGGGGTAGCATAGTATAGCTCTGTGGGGGGGGGGGGGGGGGGGGGGGATATCATGTTCTCGAGAATTTCAGTGATGGCGGTAAACCAATTACCGCCAATACTGAACTTAACTTTTGCAGAACTTTTAACTGTAGTTAGTTTGACCCCTGGTCCCGTTCCCATCCAGGGGTATGGTTAGATTTATCTACCAGTCCTCTATCTCCCCTAAAAATTTCAGACCCAACCATGTAGTTTAACTAGGGTTAAGATGCACTGAACTGGAGTCTATCAAGAATGGCGGTAAATGATTTACCGCCATTCTTGATTTTATGATGCAGAGTGCTTGGGCCAACTCCAAGCCCATTTCAGCTTACCTTAGCCCATTCCAGGGCCCAATGTGAGGCCCAGGACCATCTGGATTCTTCCTTGACCAAACTCTAGGGGTCTCTGACCCTGGGGTTAACCCTTAACCTGAGCTCAGCCTTGTCAAACTCACTGTGAGTAATTGTTGTTTGGCAGTAGTTGATCTACCGCCATTCCAGAATTCTCTGGTTTCAGAATGGCGGTAAATCATTTGCAGCCAATTCCTATAATTGTTTTGGGTTTTGTTTTGGGCCCAGCACTGGTGGGAGGTCAGTCTAGGCCCTGCCACATGTACTGGGCCCCACTCCGGACTTACCCACTTTGCTTAACTGGGGTTACCTTAACCCCGGTTACGCTTTAACCATGGTTAAAATGCTGAACCATTGGTAAAAATCCTATAAAATACCAAAAAATCCAAAAAAATATCAAAAGACCAATTTCATGCTTTGTTTGCTTTCTTAACCATGGTTAACCCCCTTAACCATAGTTAACACTATTCTAAACGCGGTTAGACTCAACCCTGCACTTGACCAACTCGGTCAACTAAACCCTAGCCATGGGCTAGACCCTTGACTACCCAATGCACACACACACACACACACACACACCCCTAGCCTTGGCACTGACTCATGAGCCAGAACTATGTTCGGTTTGATCTCACCTTGTGAGTACGTATGCAGTCCAACCCGGGTTCAACCCTAGCCATCTACCTTTCTCTCTTTCTTGGATTAGCACTTGATTAAACACTTAGGTACTTTAATTCATATTGAGATTAAAATTGGATTAGGTTTAGGGAGTAGATAACCATTTATAAAATGGGGGTCCTAGGGTGCCTAACACCTTCCCCAAGACTTAATCGAACCGCTTATCTTAACTCTGATATACCACTTGCCTTATCCAAATAATTGCTTACCCGGGACCTATCCATAAGAATGAATAGGTGGCGACTCTTACAATCCACTTGCTTTTGTGGGGCGGATGAAAACCCGGGCTCACAGTTACCAAATGAGTTTTTTGGTCAAAAAGTACATATTTATATTTATAAGAAAAATACTTGTTTATATAGTAGTGTTGCCAAATGCAACTTTGATCCCCAATCAAATGAGTGGGGGCATACAGCCGCTACCAATGGGGAAGCTTTCCTTCCCCTCTACCATTGACCATGCTCTATGGAGTGGGTCATCCAAGTCCACATCAGTACAGTTCAAATGTTGAGGGGAAATCCTTCAAGTTATTTTTGGTATCAACAAATTAGCAATAGTCCCTTCCTCGGCCGATGAGGGTTCCTCCTTGCTTTCACAAAGCTCCTTCAAGCTATAGTTAACAAGTTTTAACTCTTGTGGTTACATTTTTTTTTTCTTTCTGAAACTACGGATAGATGCTTTAACCCTAAAAGTTAATAAATATTCATCACAATTAAAGGGAATCAAAAGGGGACACATGGAATACAAAAGCGGACCGAGACCGTATTCACCTCCTCTGAACCGAGGGGGTGAATATTTTCCTTTTGATATTTAGGCTCTCACATACCAATGAAATTGTCTCCCAAATCCAAGACTGGATCACAGTTAAATGCAATTTATAATAATAATACATAATAAAAATACATTATAATAAATGTGTGTGTTTCCTATACTCTTTAATTCATAATGTGTTTAATAGACTCATCTTCTCAATCTATGTCACATCAAGTATCTACTTACTCTTGGACGAACCATAAACCAGGAGGTCTCGAGTTCAATTCCTAGCTTCCCTCACTAACGATTGTATGGGATGGGGGTATTCCCTATGTAGCCCATGGGATTAGTATGAGCTTTCAAGTCTCAGGATATCCACGGTTATCAAAAAAAAGTATCTACTTACTCCCTTGAAGAAGGGGAGCCATGAGGTGGTCTTATATTGATTATAAGTACTCACTATCAGTAAAGACTATTAGAAAGAGTCCTTATTTTTAACACACTTATAAGTGAGACCCATAAATAATCAACTATTAGTAACTCTTATTAAATTTAAATTAATATAAAAATGTTTATGTTTTCAACAATGAAGAAAAGTCTAATAAACTAAATTTACACTTTCAATACTTTAGCTGGTAGGACCCATCCTATGCTAACTCTTAATAGAGTCCTTATTTTGTATACACTATTAAGTGAGACCCATATATTATCAGCTATTAGTAACTCTTATTAAATTTAAATTAATACAAAAAATATATGTTTTCAATAATGAATAAAAAATTATCCGTGCAAATCTAATAAAGTAAATTTAGACTTTTAATACTTTAGCTAGTAGGACCCAATCCTAAAGTAACTCATAAAAAAACTTTTTAGTCTCCTTATATGTAGAATGAAGTTATTAGTAACTCTTTTCTAATAGATCTCTTTTAAAGTGATCACAAGAAGTGCTTGCTATTAATTATGACTCTATTAGAAAGACACCTTGCTTTATATACACTTATAAGTGGGACCATAAATAATCAGTTACTATTAACTTTTTTCTGATATTAAATTTAATTTCACATTAAAAAAAATGTAAATTTGATTACTAAAACAAATTCTATAAAATATATTAACATATTGTAAAATTAATTAATGTAAAGAGAGTAACGTCTAATAAAAATATATAAAAAATTATACGTGCACATTTCTAGTGTATATATATAGCCTCCATGTGCTAAATAAATAGACCTCTATAGGCTTAAAAAAGAGAGCCTCTATGGGCATGAAAATAGCCTCAATGGGCTGAAACAGTCTTGGCCATAGTATTATGAGCCTCTGATTTTGGGCTAATCATGACCCTCCATGAACTAGTATGTGAGATGAACACTAAAGTATCTCACATAAAGACGATAGTAATGATGGAGATCGGGTACAAACAGGATGTGTCCTCATCACTTTTTCTTCTTCTTTTTGGCTTCTTCCACATATCCTAACTAGGAAGATGATAAAAGGGGACAATGGATGCGGCCCTTCAATGCATTGCACCAAATTAGAGTGAGATCTCCTCCTTGTAACAATACCATAATAAGAGAAGGGGGTATATAAAGTTTAAAGATAAGGATAGAGAGAGAAGGAAAAAATGACGACAATCAAAGTAAGAAGGGTGCTTAGAACAAAATTAATAAAATTAACTAACTGAAAATACTAACTAAGATTTTTTGAATCCGACGGCCGGCATTGCCTGCCACCAGCCGGAAAGAAGAGATGAAAGATAAGACTATCAAACCTGGTGGATCATCCGCTCTGATACCATGATAGAAATCTAATTTATTGAATAATTTTGAATGATTACAATTACCTCTAATAGAATTCATATAAAGATTACATAGACCTCAAGATAGAAACCTAATCTAATCAAATTATTGATTGATGCCAATCCAATATTGTGATGGGATACACTTGGTGTATCCCATTCACATTATTACAATACTCCTGATATATTCCCTAATATTAGAGAGAGAGAGAGAGAGATGACTGGTAACATTTAGTAACCACTAAGGTATGATGTGCCTTAACCTGCTAGTTCAGCCTATTTGGCCTCTATCCATATATCCTTATGCCAAGAAACACCTCCTTGATCACTTGCAACTCCGCAAGAACATCTTTCATGTCCATTCGGTCACTTGGTGATATTGCAGAACATGCAACTCCGATTCTAACTAAACAAATCAGGCACTCTTGCATTTTATCTCTCATGGCTCTTTGATTTTCAATGTTGGTAGCTTCATTAAATTCTACGAGAAGACGAGAATCCATGATCTCCATCACTTGTTCGGGCAAGGCCATCTTACAAAAAATATGAAGGCTTAGATCATCCTTAAACATGTCATCAGATGGTCTCCTTCCCATAACCATCTCCAGTAAAAGTATCCCGTAGCTGTACACGTCCCCTTCCATGGACACTTCACTACCAATCCCATACTCTGCAACATATTATAGGTTAATAACAGCAAGAAAAACACCATATTAAAACTTATAAAGTTAAGAGAGTTGAACCAAACCCTAGCTCTGAGCTCTCTGTTGGAAAAGGCCCAAACGACCTTCTTAAGCCAGACTTGGGCCAAGCCAAGACTAATCGTGGGTCAACTTGGTCAGGGCCCATTAACAGCCTTGACATTGTTGTATTAACATAAGTGAACTTGAAGATACCAATAATTTTGAAAAGTAAATCTCACAAAAATAAGGGAAGATAGGAAAAGAAATGAATGAATAACGTACCTGGAGCAATATATCCAATAGACCCCTTAACTGCAACTGAACTACTTTGATCGTTGCCCAAGTTGCTAGTAGCCTTTGAAAGAAACTTGGCTAACCCAAAGTCACCCACATGGGCAATCATGTCATCGTCAAGGAGAACGTTGCTTGGCTTAAGATCACAATGAACAATAGATGTCTGGCAATGGTGATGAAGATAATCCAATGCAGAAGCAACATCAATGGCTATGCTTATTCTTTGAGTAAGGTTCAGATGCCTCGATTGATGTTGCCCATCTATGTTTGGATGCAACCAGTTTTCTAGACTCCCATTAGGCATGAACTCAAAAACCAATGCTTTAAAATCATTACCCTTGAAGTCCACACTCGAGCAAGAAGTTATGATCTTGAGAAGATTTCGATTCCGAATTTTTCTCAGGGCTTCACATTCGGCAATAAAACTCTTGGAAGCTCCTCGTTGTTGAAGGTTCAGTACCTTCACTGCAATCAGTTTGTAATTTTGATGAAGAATTCCTTTGTAAACAGACCCAAAACTTCCAGCACCAATCAAATTGGTTGAAGCAAATCCATCGGTCGCTTTGAGAAGCTCATCATAAGAAACCCTTAGGAATTTATCCTCCACTCCAAGGAAGATGTGGGAGAAGATTTCTTACTTGGCTTTCTTTTCCAATAAAGCATATAAAATAACAATCCCAAAAAAGCTGTAACACCCGCAGTGATTATCGGGACCATAACTTTGAAAAGGGGGACTTTCCACGCTTCCTTGGTTCTTGATTAGAACACACCCGCAACTTCAGTTTCGGGATTCCCCCACAAAGCTTGTTATTTTCAGTTACTGAAATTGCGCTTGCATTTCTAAAGATTCCTGCCACTGGTACCTCGCCTTCAAGTTGGTTAAACGACAAATTTAATTGCCGCAAAATAGACGGGTTCTCAAACGATTTTGGAATATTTCCAGACAAATTGTTGCGCGAGAGATCTAAGACTTGAAGGGCTTTCAAAGAGCTCAAAGATGGGGGAATATCTCCATCGAAGAAGTTTTCGTTCATATAGAGTTCTTCCAACGACGAGCACTCACCTAGTGCAATCGGAATTTTACCAGACAATTTTTTTTCAGAGATGGACAATTTGGCAATATTTTTCAAGTTGCGTACTTCTTGTGGGAGAAAACCAGTCAAGGAATTACGAGATAAGTCAAGGTAAATAGATAAGGAGGAAAGACCAATGACTTGGATGGGTATTGTTCCATTAAGATTATTTCTAGAAAGATCCAAGACTTGCAAATATTTACAGGCCCCAAGACTTGAAGGAATGCTCCCAGTTAAGTGATTCTGATTCAGATCGAGAGTATACATTTGAGTAATGTTTCCTACGGATGATGGAATGCGTCCTGTCAATCTATTTCCTGATAAAGCCAATACGTTCAAGTTTTGGATCATCCCAATAGAAGAGGGAATACTACCCGTGACTTGGTTTCTCTCCATAGTCAATATAATTAAGTTAATGAGGTTTTCAATCCCAGGGGGTATGCTTCCAGTTATTTGATTTTCTCCTAAATATAATCCATTTAACTGGATTGAGAAATTCGCGATAGAGCTAGGCAACTCGCCTCCAAACTTATTTCTAGCTAGACTCAAGATTCTCAAATTGGTGCAATTGGTCAGAGAGGTCAGAAAACTCAAATCGTGGGTTCCCCCACCTCCTAGATTATTATCACCCAGGTTTAGAAACTCCAGACTCTGTAAGCCTCCCAGATTCGGAGGGACTCCACCCACAAAGTTGTTTACACTCAGATCAAGTTCTGAAAGTCCCGAGGCATTGGATAATGAAACCGAAATGTGTCCTCCAAATTGGTTTTCTCCCAAGTGTAAAATTGTGAGATTAGGGAGTGTGATCAAGCCTAGTTTGGTGGAAGACTTCCGTAGAGTTGGTTTTTACATACAGATAAAATATTGAGAGATGTAAGATTGTAAAGTGAGGGAGGAATCTCACCAGTGAGTCTATTTGAGCCCAATGCAAGACCTATCAAGCTCGTCAGTTGGCCTAGCTCATTCGGAATATTTCCCTCTAAACTGTTTCTGGTTGAAGAAAGAAATTGAAGAGATGAAAGATTCCCAAAAGATTGTGGTAGTCCTCCTATTAGATTGTTGATGTGAATAGCCATTACAACGAGCTTGGACAAGGAGCCTAGCTCCGCCGGAAGTTTTCCTACGAGTCTGTTGCTATATAAACGGAGGTACTTGAGATTAGAGCAGCGGGAAAGATTGACAGGAACTTTTCCTCCCAGTGAATTGTTGTTCAAATTGATTTCTTGTAGTCGGAATAAACCACCAACTTCTTGAGGGATATCGCCGTGGAAATTGTTAACATCTAGACTGAGCACCCTAAGGAAGGTGAGATTTCCGATGAAAGGAGAGATGGACCCAACCAATTCCTGGGATTCTAGATCCAACTCTGTGACTCTTCGATGGCGACGACCACATGTAACCCCTTGCCAATCACAAAAGTGGGTGGAATCGTTCCACGAACTCAGGGTTCCGAGTCCATCCTGAGTTATACGACCCTTGAAGTCGATCAAAGCGAGTCGGTCCGTCTGATTACCCATGGATGATAAGGTGGTGGTGGTGGTGGTGGTAGTAGCCCTTTTGGGTAGAGAATGCGCCATGCAAAAGCAAAGGGTGGTTAAGAGGAGAAATGATGAAAGGAGTCTAAAGCTCGAGCACGATACATTCTGTTGGAATTTATAGCATAGATTTATTGTATGTTATAATAAGAACATGCTAATTACAGAATGTTAAATAATCATAGAACACAATCAAAGATAGAACAGAAATAAAAAAAAAGGACAGTGCACTTTACTGATTGAGGCTTGAATTGGATTCAATATCCTTAAGACAATATTGCCCCGCACAGGTGGTTACGGCCTTCAGCAACTTGTCTCCCAAGATATAACAGTCCGTTCTAGGTACTACCACTAGAAACCCAGAACATAGCGAACCAGTATTGTGTTTGTACTCTCTGATATGAAGACCAACTTGGATGCAGAAAGGAGGAAGAAACTATGAAGCAGAAGAGTTCAAAAATTCGTGCTTCTAATGCATAAAAAATTTATTTAAATAATAATTGAAGAGACTATTCAGAATGGTCATGTCTATTGGGTTTTTTCAGTTTAAATCCAACAGAAATGACTGTTGGATTAAAAGTGTGTAAGTTGAATGGGCTCTGGCCTAGCATAAAATAAAATATATAGAGGCTTGGTTTAAAGGCCCACGAGAGCCAAGCCAACCAAACCAAGCCAGCCAGCCGGCCGGACGGACCGGACATGGCCCGGCACGCCTCGGGTCGAGCAGGCGGCGGCGCGCTCGTGTGTGGTTGGTTCTACCTTGGAGCATGGGCTCACTCCTTCACAAAATTTGGGTGCCCCAAGGGCCCACCCTTAACTCCAAGGTAAAAGTATATAAACCATACTATGATTTCAATAGTTTTCCAATGTGGGACTATTCTTTTCTACCATTCTTCAACTTACAATACATGTTCAAGTGACCCACTTTGAGATGAATTTCTCATTCACCACTTCACTGTTTTGGACTAGTAAATATACCACGTTAATCTTCTCATGGAGGAGAACACGGATCTACTTGGACCTGCCTCAAAACCCTTGTGGGTCCCACTTATACTTTGGGTCAAAGTTTTAGGAAAAAACTGTTTTTCCAAAACGCTAAGTTTTTCCAAAACATAATTTTTTTTTTCAACAATTCCCTACATGAATGAAAATTCCTGGACAGAATACAGAATATATGCAGACACTAAAGAGAGTACAAATGAAAAGTTACTGCATTAGGAAAGGTAGCTTTTGGCCTTGAACCTTCCTTAGTGAAGTTTTATCGGATTTACTGGCTATCCAGTTAACATGATGTCTTGAACTGTTCAGCCGTAGTGTAAACCAAGACAATAGAACTCACACAGTTTCTTTTCGAACACCTTTGGTTCTCATGGTTGTGTTCATTTTGGCCTTGAACAACTCTTGGTTTTTCATAAGTGCTCTAAAGAATTTTACCTTTTAAAATTCTTATAGAAGCGGCCCTTCTTCACACTTATATAGGTGATCTCTTATCAAGAGTATCTCATCATACCCCACTTGCATTTTCAAGATATAAGAATCATTAAAAGCTTTGCTTACCCTAAATTCTTTCACTGTTTCATCATAGAAATTGGATGAAGAAATTTATTCTTCACAGTGACATTACTGAGTTACACACAATTAGGTTGTCCCTTTGAACCTAGATCTTGGGATCTCCAGTCAGCTAGGTTGGGTTTCCATTATGTTGACTCTTTAGATATAGGCTTTAGTCTCATTCCCTTCGATGATTTATACACTTGCTCTAAAGTCAAACCTTTAGTTAACGGATCCGCTATGTTATTCTTTGACTTTACATAATCAATGGAAATAATTCCATTTGAGAGCAACTGTTTCACGGTATTGTGTCTTCGACGTATATGTCGAGACTTACCGTTATACATACTGTTTTGTGCCCTTCCAATCGTAGATTGACTGTCGCAATGTATGCAGATAGCTAGCACAGGTTTTGGTCAACTTGGAATATCTTCCAAAAAGTGACGAAGCCATTCTGCTTCTTCACCAGCTTTATCTAAAGCTATAAACTCAGATTCCATTGTGGATCTGGCTATACATGTCTATTTAGAAGATTTCCAAGATACCGATGCACCTCCAAGTTTGAAGACAAATCCACTAGTGGATTTTGAGTCTTTAGTATCAGAGATCCAATTTGCATCACTATACCCTTCAAGTACAGCTGGGTATCTTGTGTAGTGCAATCCATAGTTTTGGGTATATCTCAAATATTTGAGAACCCTAACTATTGCCTTCCAGTGGTCTTCCCCTGGATTGCTTGTATATCTACTCAGTTTGCTGACTGAGCATGCTATATCAGGTCTTGTGCAGTTCATGAGATACATTAAACTACCAATAATTCGAGAATACTCTAACTGGGAAATTCCCTGTCCAGTATTTTTACTTAAATGTAAATTTACATCTACTGGTGTTTTTGTAAGACTTTTATCATCCTTGATAAATCTTTCAAGGATCTTCTCAATGTAATGAGATTGAGATAAGATGAGTCCTTCAGATGTTCAAGTAATTTTAATTCCTAGAATTATATCTGCAACACCTAGATCTTTCATGTCAAATCTTTTATTTAACATCCTTTTGGTAGATTAAATGATTTCATTACTGTTACCCATGATTAACATATCATCCACATAGAGACATACAATGACATATGCTATTTCAGTGTTTTTCACATAAACACATTTATCGCACTCATTTATCCTGAAACCATTTGACATCATAACGTTGTCAAATTTCTCATGTCATTGTTTAGGAGCTTGTTTTAATGCATAAAGGGATTTAACAAGTTTATATACTTTCTTTTCTTGGTTATTTATCATGAAACCTTCATGTTGTTCCATGTAGAGCTCTTCATTCAAATCACCATTTAAGAAAGCAGTTTTCACATCCATTTGATGTATCTCTAAGTTGTTAATAGCAGCAATAGCTAACATACGGATGGATATTATCCTTGTAACTGGTGAATAAGTATCGAAATAATCAATACCTTCCTTTTGCTTGTAGCCCTTTACTACAAGTCTTGTTTTGTATTTGTCAATCGTTCCATCAGCTTTCATCTTCTTCTTGAATATCCATTTACATCCTAATGGTTTATTCTCTGAAGGAAGATCCACCAGTTCTCAAGTATGATTTTGCATGATGGATTCGATTTCACTATTTATGGCATCTTTCCAAGAAGGTGCTTCTGGAGAAGACATGGCTTCTTTAAAGCTTTGAGGCATTTTCCAACAAATAAGTTAGAAAATCAGGACCGAAAGATGTAGTAGTTTTTGCTCGTTTACTATGTCTTGGTTCATCTTCATTTTCTTTTTCTATAGACTCCTGGTCTATATTTTCTCGATGATCATTATTAATAGTGTCATGTATCCTTTTTATAGGATTATGTTCTTGTACAACCTTACAAGGAAATGTAGTTTCAAAGAAAGATGCATTCCTTGATTCAATGATTGTATTGACATGTATATCAGGAATATTTGACTTGTGTACAAGAAACCGATATGCACTGCTATTGTGAGCATATCCAATGAAGATGCAATCCACTATCTTTGGTCATATCTTAACCTTCTTAGGAGTAGAAACTGCTACCTTTGCTAAACACCCCCAGACTTTTAAGTATTTGTAAGAAGGTCTTCGACCATTCCACAACTCATAGGGTATCTTGTCTATCTTCTTGTGGGGTAGTTTGTTAAGAATATAATTAGCAGAAAAGACTGCTTCCCCCCACAAGTTCTGAGGCAAACTTGAACTGATCAATAAGGCATTCATCATTTCCTTTAGAGTTCGGTTTTTGTGTTCATCAATACCGTTTTGTTCAGGTGAGTAAGGAGCGGTTGTTTGATAAATTATGTCATGTTCTTTACAGAACTCATCAAATGGTGACACATATTCACCTCCTCTATCGCTTCTTAACTTCTTTATCTTTTGGTTAAGTTGATTTTCAACTTCACTTTTATAAAGTTTGAACATATCCAAAGCCTCATCTTTGCTACTTAGCAAATAGATATGACAATACCTTGTGCAATCATCAATGAAGGTGATAAAATATTTTTTTCCACCTTTTGTTTGCACAAATTTTAAATCACAGATATCACTGTGAATTAACCTTAAAGGTTCAGTACATCTTTCAATTGAGTGAAAAGAAGTTCTGGATAATTTGGATTCCACTCAGATATCACATTTATTATTTGAATCAAATTTAATTTTAGGAATTAACTCTGAATTAACAAGTCTACGAATTGAATCAGAATTAACATGTCCTAATCTAGCATGTCATAAATCAAATGACTCAAACATATAAACAGAAGAACTAGCTTTATAATTGTTATTGCCCAAAGGCATCACAGTCATTACATTCATTTTAAATAGACCATCACAGAGATAACCTCTGCCAACATACATCCCATTTTTAGTCAGAACAAATTTATCTGACTCAAAAACCAACTTGAAACCATTCTTGCTGAGAAGTGCTCCGGAAACAAGATTCTTTCTGATGTCAGGTACATGCAAGACATCATTCAGTGTAAGCTCTTTTCCTGAAGTCATCTTCAGAACCACCTTCCCAAATCCTTGAACTGTTCAAGTAGAGGAGTTTCTCATGCAAAGCTTTTCTACTGCAGTAACTCTATGATAGTTACTGAATGCACTCCTATCTGAACAGATATGTCGAGTTGCTTCAGTATCTACCCACCATTGTCTAGGATTCATCACCATATTCACTTCAGATACAACTGCAGACAGGTGCATGTCATTAACATCATCAGTGATGTTCTCAACTTCAGTGACATGAGCCTGAGTGGATCCCTTCTTGGATTTCCCTTGGAAGTTCCGGTTCCTGCAGTTCTTAGCCACATGCCCTGGCCTGTTACAGGTGTAGCAAAAGCCCTTGAACCTTTTCTGTTCCTTGCGTTTTTGCTTCTGACTTGGACCAGCTTCAGAATGGTTCCTTTTCCTGGACTTATGTTCCACCACATTTGCCTTTGACTCAAGAACTTGTTTTCCAACCTTCCTTTCAGATACTCGATTGTCTTCCTCAATTCTGAGTCGAACAATCAAGTCATCTACCCCCATTTCCTTCCTCTTATGCTTTAAGTAATTTTTGAAGTCCTTCCAAGATGGAGGTAACTTCTCAATTACTGCAGCAACTTGGAATGATTCACTTATCATCATTCCTTCTGCATGGATCTCATGAAGGATCAATTGGAGGTCTTGAACCTGGCTTATAACAGTTCTTGAATCAACCATTTTGAAATCAAGAAACCTTCCAACCACGAATTTCTTCATCCACGAATTTCTGCAACAACTGCCATCCGGTCTGATTCACCCTCTTTCAGGGTAGGGGCATCCTCTTGCAAGAATCTTGTCAAATTCAAAGTGGTCAGATAGAACAGCATCTTCTGCTGCCATCTCTTGAAATCTGTCCCATTAAATTTCTCAGGCTTTTCACCATGACCAATAGGGCCTGCAGTGGGCATAGTTGGCACTTGTGCCACAACCGGGGTAAGAACAATGGTCTTTTCGGTAGTCATGTATGTTTGGACTGTAAACAATAATATGAAGTAAGTTTCTAAACTTTTAACTAATCACAAATAAAGATTACTATGATAGTAATCTTATTACACAATTCAGAATTTAACAATGTAGAATTCAAAATCTAGAATACAGAAATTGAACAAGTATATTTCAAAATTTCAATTAGCTATACGCAGAATTCTTATTTCAAATTGCAGAATTGCAGATTTTAACGTTGCATAATGTAGAATTTAAACTACAAAGTGCAGATTTTGTTATTCAGAATTATTGTATTGCAGATTTTAAATACAGTGTTTTTAAATTGTAGATTTTAAAAACTGAAAATCAGGTTGCATACATTCCAGTGCAGAATTTGAATAGTTCAGAATGCAGAATTCTAAAGTGCAGTATTTAAATTTGCAGGTTACAGATTTTTTAAATTACATAAATCTAATTGCAGAATTGTATTTACTAAATATCAATTCAAAATTTATTAATGCAGTAATGAAACTCCAGATTTTTAGAGTAACAAAATTTGAAATAGTATAATTCAAATTGCAGATTTGCAACTTCAGATTTTAGATTTGGAAGTTGCAGAATTTAAGATTGAATTGCAATAATTTATATTTCAGAATTCAAATGCAGAATTTTGAATTGCAGAAATTGAAAACTGTAATTGCAGAGATTGAAAACCAGAATTTCAGTATGCAGAATTTTAAATTTCAGATTCAAGAAATGTAGATTTGAAATTTCAAATTTGAAGTTTCAAAATTTAAACTCCAGAATTTATTATCACGGATTTCAATTTCAGAAGTTTCAAATCTCAGTGTTGGAATACAGTATTCCTAAAACAGTAATGCAGATTTTAGTATCTCAAGATTGCAGAAATCTGTAGCAGTGCAGAATTTGGGAAAACTAGATTTAAGAATACAGTAACTGTAATCCCAGAATCTATGAATCCGGAGAATTTAATTATAACATACACAATGCATAACATTGTCTTAAGTTTGTTGGAATTTATAGCATAGATTTATTGTATGTTATAATAAGAACATGCTAATTACAAAATGTTAAATAATCATAGAACACAATCAAAGATAGAAGAGAAATAAAAAAAAGGACAGTGCACTTTACTGACTGAGGCTTGAATTGGATTCAATGTCCTTAAGACAATATTGCCCCGCACAGGTGGTTACGGCCTTCAGCAACTTGTCTCCCAAGATACAACAGTCCGTTCTGGGTACTACCACTAGAAACCCAGAACACAGCGAACCAGTGATGTGTTTGTACTCTCTGATATGAAGACCAACTTGAATGCAGAAAGGAGGAAGAAACTATGAAGCAGAAGAGTTCAAAATTTCGTGCTTCTAATGCATAAAGGCCCACAGACATGACTGTTGGATTAAAACTATGTAAGTTGAATGGGCTCTGGCCCAGCATAAAATAAAATATATAGAGGCTTGGGTTAAAGGCCCACAAGAGCCAAGCAAACCAAACCAAGCCAGCCAGCCGGCCGGACCCGACATGGCTGCGTGCGCGTGTGTGGTTGGTTCCACCTTGGAGCATGGGCTCACTCCTTCGCAAAATTGGGGTGCCCCAAGGGCCTACCCTTAACTCCAATGTAATAGTATATAAACCACACTATGATTTCAATAGTTTTCCAATGTGGGACTATTCTTTTCTACCATTCTTCAACTTACAATACATGTTCAAGTGACCCACTTTGAGATGAATTTCTCATTCACCACTTCATTGTTTTGGACAAGTAAATATACCACGTTAATCTCCTTATGGAGGAGAACAAGGATCCACTTGGACCTGCCTCAAAACCCTTGTGGGTCCCACTTATATTTTGGGTCAAAGTTTTAGGAAAAAACTGTTTTTTCAAAACACCAAGTTTTTCCAAAACAGAATTTTTTTTTTCAACACATTCTTCATAACTGGGACTGGGCTTTGGGAAAAACACAGAAAACAAACCAGTATAGTTGAATTGAAGTATTGCACAATCCGTCCTACCTTTCCCATCCTTTATACTGCAACATCATCTCGTCTACTTTCATTTTTACAGCCTTGCCCCCCCTGCCCGTAGGCTTTTGACCCAAGGGGAAAAAAATACTTGCGAGTCTGTCGACTAGTGTTTTGCTATGGAAAATGCTAGTGAGACCGCAGAGGGCCCAGACCACACTGATTTTTGAAATTTTAAGATCCGTGCATCACATGTACGGTCTGATGTGAACTCAACCCTTTGCGGTCTCAATTGCAAAGTCCGCTTGCTATCCCACTTTGCCTAGTACAATGTTTTTTTTTGTTTTGTTGATGGGGCCACAAGGACCTGACACAAATCCTTGTTTTTTGCATCAAGAAAGGGTCTAGAGTATCTTACACGGCCCAGTCTCTTTGCCCAAGTCAAATCGTCTCTTTTTATCTGTGTTAAGATTTATTAATTCTTAGAATTCATCTAATCTTAGTGTTTTTTAGAATTAAGGTTGAGAATTTATTTTTTTTAAACAAATTTTATTTAAAAAATATACTAAAAGTAGATTCATCAACCCTAAAGGTTAGTACACTCAGCTTCTTGCGCTAGTGGTAGGGTGTGTCCTCTTTGTTGAGGGAGGTCGGGAATCCAATTCCCAAGGTGATGAGCCTCCAAGAGCTCCAATCTCCAAAACTAACCACTAACCGTTGTTCTAACTACTAACTGTAGTTAAATGATACCCTTAAAAAAGAAAAAAAAAACCCTAAATGTTAGTGATCTTAACCACAATTAAAAGGGGACACGTGTCAAGGTTTGAAATCTTGAATTTTTGTATGATTTCAGTCAGCCAATCAGAACCAAAATCCTAAAAAATTGCGGTATCTTAATTAGTTGGATTTTGGATTCTAATTTATTAATATTTTATATATATGTTAAATAAAATAATATTTTATTAAAATTTATATAAATATTATTTTTTTTATTTTTAAAATAAATATATAAAATTTCACAAAATTTTGATAAAAATATGGAAAAAATTCAGAATTTTAATAAAAAAAAACTATTTAAAAATATAATTTTGAAATATCGTCAAAATTCTGAAGTTTCAAAAGTCCAAAATTTGACTCGAAATTTCGGCCGAAATCTTTCGAAATTCACTTTGCATCGATATTATCACAATCGAACGAAACCAAGAATTCATGAAATTAACGAAATCTCAATGAAATTTAAAACCTTGACACATGTTTGGGAAAGAGACTAGGCAGGCTCCAGTAAGCGTAAGATACTCAAGCCTAGAGAAAATCTGTTGCCCCGGATAGATAGTAACCCCACTAACCAAGAGTTGCCTCTCTTAATTGCTGCAGCTGGTTCTTGGAATTTTCCATTGCTAATTGTTGGCTAGTCTCCTAAGAGCATTCCTAACGGTGAGCCAAATAGCTACAAAGTGTGAAATAGCGCCCCCAATAGCCTTATCAATTTGATGTTTACTGTTTGGTGAGTCACAAACACTCACCAAAGTTCAAAACCTTTTTTTCCTTCCTTTTTTATAGGCCCATACAAATAAAATAAATGTTTCTCTTTTTTTTGTTTTTTGTTTTTTGTTTTTTCTTTTCATCGAGGAAGTGACATAAATAATAAAATAATAAAAATTTAAACTTTTTTGATAAGGCTGTTGAGAGTGTTTTAAAAAATGGCTCAACTACATGAAGACTTTTTGTGAGTTTTTGACTATGTTAATGAGGGAAATTTGGTGAGGCCGTGAGGAATGCTATAACAAGTGCCATATAACAAGTGCTATCATCTCAAATCACTATCGTGGATAAACCGGTAGTCTTATCCCACCAAAAATGAAAACAAGACTTTTTTGTTTTTTCCGTTCGCGATAAAAAAGACGACTGTCACATATATCAAAGACTACCATTACCCGTGGTAGTCTTAACACCACAAAAAATACAAAATAATAACCCTTAAAACTAGGGTGGTGCTACGTGCACCCCACCTTGTACATCAAATTAAGAAAAAAAAATCAATTAAGCATAAAATAAAAAATAAAAAAACAAAATTGTCCTCTTATTATTCTTCCTCATTTACCTATCTTTCTCAACAAAAACCCTAAGCATGACTCTCTTGATCCGGGTGTCTGCTTGAGAAGCATGGGAACTGTCCCGCCAGTGGATTCTACACCTATGATGGTTTCATAGCTGCTGCAAAATCCTTTGGTGGATTTGCCATGACCGGTGATACCACCATGCGAGAGAGATCGTACCTTTCTTGGCACAAACGAAACTACAGGGGGTGGGCAAGTTACCCGGATGGGCATACTCATGGATTTTTGTTATCGTCAAGAACAAGTTAGCCTTGGGGTTTTACTGTGTTGCGGGTGTCCAATGGCCTTACGCTTCTGATTACAAATTATAATTTTTACTTTTGATTAATTGATATATCAGGGTAATGAATAGAGAGAGGGGGTAATGGCTTTGATCTTCATCTATACCATCACATTGATATCTCGGTAACTACAACTATGCGGCAAGCTGGAAGAATTATTAGAGTGGACATCTTAAATAATCCAAATCTCGTGGCCACTGACCCAACTATTTTGATCAAGACAACATTCTGGTTTTGGATGACCCCCACAATCGCCGAAGCCTTCATGCGACGACATCATCATCGGACGATGGATGCTGTCTAGTGCTAATAGGTCAACAAGTGGGGTCCCGGACTATGGCGTTATCAAACTTCATCAACGGAGGTCTCGAATCAGTAAATGTGTTAACCCACGGATGTAAGATGTATTGCCTTTTCACTGATATGATATTGAACAATGAGAATAGTAGAGGGAGTTCTCAGATTTGGCGGTAAAGTAGAATGGGTAGTTTTGTCTTCTCATTTTTTTCATTTTATGTTGAATTAATTTTTAAAAAAGTTTAGTATATATCAGTAAAAAAAATATAGGGTGGGTGTAGCACCACCCTAAAACTATTACTCTCTTGGCCCTGGATTGTCTCTGGCGAAGCCAGAAAGGGCTTATCTCGGGTTTCCATACCATAGGTGACAAGTGGTGGAGAAGTCAAAATCATGGGGCCCATGATTTTGACTTCTCCACCCGTTATAAGACATGTGGCGATAAGTGTATAAGAATAAGGGGGAGAGATATCATATGGAGAGAAGTCAAAATTATGAGGAGAAAATGGAATGACTTCTCCCCACTTTTTTGCCAACTGTCACACATTGTATGGAACCCCCAGAGGGTTTTCTGGCTTCGCCAGAGACAATCCGAGGCCCTCTTATATTGGTCAGTGAAAAGCTTAGAATTTGAAGCTTGACTATGGTGCTAGACAACTAACGCACCGTACTACACGGACAAGCTCACAGTATGGAAAGAAGACTCACTTGTCTCATCGCATAGTAGTCGACTAATGGTGCGAGACAACTAAACCTTACTACACGGACAAGCTCACAGTATGTAAACAAAACTCACTTGTCTCGTCACATAGTAGTTTCCCATTATCCATCTGGCTGAAAGGCATTGGATTGTCTCTAGCAGTAGCGAAAAATTGATTTCGGGCTTCTACGCATCATCAGACGTGTGACTGACGATAAAAAAGAAGTCCTTTCATTCTCCTCACTTCTTCTCATTAGTTATCTCTTTTCTAAGGCCACACGTCGGATGACGTGTGGAGCCTGAAACCAATTTTATGACATTTGCTAGAGACAATGGGATGCCGACTGGAAATTGCACTACTTATGAGCTAGTGCCTAGTGGGCTTGACTTGACCTAACATGAATAGCGCCCTTGGACCTCGAGGTGATAGATAGAGGGTACTTGACAAACGGGATGGGATTTGGTCTTGCTCTAGCAAGACCAAAATCATCTTGCCTATGTACAACGTTTGACATGTGGCCATAAGAGTCATTTTATTTTCTCCCCAAGTTTTTGACTTCTCTCCATTTGATATCTTCTCCATTTTTATTGCCACATGTCGAAGGCCTACCAAGAGCAAGACGGTTTTGGTCTTGCTAGAGCAAGACCAAATCCCATCCTGTGACAAAAATCTTTATTCAGATGTCTATCTGTCAAGGCAAAAGATTAGCTCTAACAACTATGGGCAGTGAAATTTTCATCGTCCATCACCCAGGAGTGTGTGCAATGACATACACCCGATCTCAACCTCTCGGAGAGACGGTTTGGGTTCACGCGTGCTTGTGGCACGCACAGTACCTTTAGCTGTCAGCATTAAATGCTGATAACTGGTATCGTGCTACCCAGCTAAGCAAGGATAGGGTTGATCCGTAAGGATAAACCTCACGGATCCACCCTTAGTGGTAACTCCCAAAAAGGGTTGATACATACTCCATCCGTGAGGACAAAACCTCACGGATCCGATATTAAGTGTTGGCCTCTGAGAGGCTAACACATATTCATCCGTGAAGATAGAACCCCACGGATCCAAATTTGGTGTTGGCCTCCGAGAGGCTGATACATATTCATCCGTGAGGACAAAACCTCACGGATCCAATATTTGGTGTCAGCCTTCATGAGGCTGACACGTGTTCATCCATGATGATAAAACTCTCACGGGTCCATATTTAGTGTCAGCCTTCATGAGGCTGACACGTATTCTTCCGTGATGATAAAACTCTCATGGATCCATATTTAGTGTCAGCCTCCAATAGGCTGACACGTGTTAAATCCATGAAGATAAAGTCCTCACATATCAAATATAATGTCCTGGATCTAACACAGACCTGTGGTCTCACCTAGTGATCCGTGGTTGAGACCTATGATCTCACCTGGTGGTCCGTGGTTGAGACCTATGGTCTCACCTAGTGGTCCGTGGTTGAGACCTGTGGTCTCACCTAGTGATCCGTGGTTGAGACCTATGATCTCACCTGGTGATCCGTGATTAAGACTAATGGTCTCACCTCGCAGTTTGTGGTTGAGACCTATGGTCTCATCCATTGATCCGTGGACTGGCCTAGGCCAGTCTGTCCCAACTGACAGTCAATATGTGACTGTCATGGGGCAGAGAATCTTTAATAAAAAAGATTCTTTGTCAGGCTATGGGGAATCCCAAGATAAGGATTCCTTCTTTTAAAAACTCATGGGATGCCACGTGGCAGCCCATGGATTAAGACTATGTCTTTTATCCTACGAAATGATGAGATTACCATCCTCATTTTCGAGAGGTATTAGGACAAAATTAATAAAATTAACTAACTAAAAATACTAACTAAGATTTTTTGAATCCGACGGGCGGTATTGCCAGCCACCAGCCGGAAAGAAGAGATGAAAGATAAGACTATCTAAACTGGTGGATCTTCCGCTCTAATACCATGACAGAAATCTAATTTATTGAATAATTTTGAATGATTACAATTACCTCTAATAGAGTTCATATAAAGATTACATAGACCTCAAAATAGAAACCTAATCTAATCAAATCATTGATTGATGCCAATCCAATATTGTGATGAGATACACTTGAATGATTTGGTGTATCCCATTCACATTATTACAATACTCCTGATATATTCCCTAATATTAGAGAGAGAGAGAGAGAGAGATGACTGGTAACATTTAGTAACCACTAAGGTATGATGTGCCTTAACCTGCTAGTTGCAGCCTATTTGGCCTCTATCCATATATCCTTATGCCAAGAAACACCTCCTTGATCACTTGCAACTCCGCAAGAACATCTTTCATGTCCATTCGATCACTTGGTGATATTGCAGAACATGCAACTCCGATTCTAACTAAAGAAATCAGGCACACTTGCATTTTATCTCTCATGGCTCTTTGATTTTCAATGTTGGTAGCTTCATTAAGTTCTACGAGAAGACGAGAATCCATGATCTCCATCACTTGTTCGGGCAAGGCCATCTTACAAAAAATATGAAGGCTTAGATCATCCTTAAACATGTCATCAGTTGGTCTCCTTCCCATAACCATCTCCAGTAAAAGTATCCCGTAGCTGTACACGTCCCCTTCCATGGACACTTCACTACCAATCCCATACTCTGCAACATATTATAGGTTAATAACAGCAAGAAAAACTCCATATTAAAACTTATAAAGTTAAGAGAGTTGAACCAAACCCTAGCTCTAAGCTCTCTGTTGGAAAAGGCCCAAACGACCTTCTTAAGCCAGACTTGGGCCAAGCCAAGACTAATCGTGGGTCAACTTGGTCAGGGCCCATTAACAGCCTTGACATTGTTGTATTAACATAAGTGAACTTGAAGATACCAATAATTTTGAAAAGTGAATCTCACAAAAATAAGGGAAGATATGAAAAGAAATGAATGAATAACGTACCTGGAGCAATATATCCAATAGACCCCTTAACTGCAACTGAACTACTTTGATCTTTGCCCAAGTTGCTAGTAGCCTTTGAAAGAAACTTGGCTAACCCAAAGTCACCCACATGGGCAATCATGTCATCGTCAAGGAGAACGTTGCTTGGCTTAAGATCACAATGAACAATAGATGTCTGGCAATGGTGATGAAGATAATCCATTGCAGAAGCAACATCAATGGCTATGTTTATTCTTTGAGTAAGGTTCAGATGCCTCGATTGATGTTGCCCATCTATGTTTGGATGCAACCAGTTTTCTAGACTCCCATTAGGCATGAACTCAAAAACCAATGCTTTAAAATCATTACCCTTGAAGTCCACACTCGAGCAAGAAGTTATGATCTTGAGAAGATTTCGATGCCGAATTTTTCTCAGGGCTTCACATTCGGCAATGAAACTCTTGGAAGCTCCTCGTTGTTGAAGGTTCAGTACCTTCACTGCAATCAGTTTGTCATTTTGATAAAGAATTCCTTTGTAAACAGACCCAAAACTTCCAGCACCAATCAAATTGGTTGAAGCAAATCCATCGGTGGCTTTGAGAAGTTCATCATAAGAAACCCTTAGGAATTTATCCTCCAAGGAAGATGTGGGAGAAGATTTCTTACTTGGCTTTCTTTTCCAATAAAGCATATAAAATAACAATCCCAAAAAAGCTAAGCAAAGAACCACACCAGCAGTGATTATCGGGACTATAACTTTGAAAGAGGGGGACTTTCCACGCTTCCTTGGTTCTTGATTAGAACAAACCCGCAACTTCAGTTTCGGGATTCCTCCACAAAGCTTGTTATTTCCAGTTACTGAAATTGCGCTTGCATTTCTAAAGATTCTTGCCACTGGTACCTCGCCTTCAAGTTGGTTAAACGACAAATTTAATTGTCGCAAAATAGACAGGTTCTCAAACGATTTTGGAATATTTCCAGACAAATTGTTGCGCGAGAGATCTAAGACTTGAAGGGCTTTCAAAGAGCTCAATGATGGGGGAATGTCTCCTTCAAAGAAGTTTCCTTCCATATGGAGTTCTTCCAATGAAGAGCAATCACCTATTGTAGCCGGAATTACACCAGATAATTTGTTTCCAGAGATGTTCAACAAGGCAATATTTTTCAAATTACCTACTTGTGGAGGAAGAAAACCAGTCAATGAATTATGAGACAGGTCAAGGATAATTGATAGAGAGGAAAGGCCAATGACTTGCTCGGGTATAGTGCCATGAAGGTTGTTCTCAGAAAAATCCAGTATCAGCAAATTCTTACAGTCCCCGAGACTTGAAGGAATGGTTCCACTTAAGTGGTTCAGATTGAGAGAGAGAGAATACATTGAAGTAATGTTGCCTAGGGATGATGGGATATGTCCTGTTAATCTGTTTCCAGGTAAGGCCAATTTGTTCAAGTTTTGAATCATCCCAATAGAAGAGGGAATACTACCAGTGAGTAGGTTTAACTCCATAGTCAATAGAGTTAAGTTAACGAGGTTTCCAATCCCTAATGGTATGCTTCCAGTTATTTGATTTCCCCCTAGATATAATTTGCTTAAAAGGGTTGAGAAATTCACTATAGAGGTAGGCAGCTCGCCTTCAAACTTATTTACGGATAGACTCAAGATTCTCAAATTGGTGCAATTGGTCAAAGAGGTCAGAAAACTCAAATCATGAATTCCCCCACTTCCTAGATTATTAGTACCCACGTTTAGTATCTCAAGACTCGACAAGCCTCCCAGATCCGCAGAGACTCCACCCACAAAGTTGTTTCTACTTAGATCAATTTCTACAAGTCCTGAGGCATTGGGTAATGAAACTGAAATGTGTCCTCCAAATTGGTTTTCTCCCAAGTGTAAAGCTTCGAGATTAGGAAGTGTGAGGCCTATGTTTGACGGAAGACTTCCGTAGAGTTGGTTTTGAGTAACAGATAAAACAGTGAGAGATGTAACATTGTAAAGCGAGGGAGGAATCTCACCACTCAATCTATTTGCGCCCAATGCAAGATATGTTAAGCTCGTCAATTTGCCTAGATCATCTGGAATACTTCCCTCTAAATTGTTACGGGGTAAAGAAAGAACTTCGAGGGATGAAAGATTCCCAAAAGAATGTGGTAGTCCTCCTGTTAGATTGTTTACCTGAATAGTCAGTGTCTTGAGCTTGGACAGCAAGCCTAGCTCCGCCGGAATTTTTCCTATGAGTTTGTTGTTTTCTAAACGGAGGTACTGGAGATTAGAACAACGGGAAAGATTGACAGGAACTTTTCCTCCCAATGAATTATTGTTCAAAGAGATACCCTGTAGTCGGAATAAACCACCAACTTCTTGAGGGATATCACCATGGAAGTTGTTGTCTCCGAGACTGAGCACCCTAAGGAAGGTGAGATTTCCGATGAAAGGAGAGATCGACCCAACCAATTCCTGGGATTCTAGCTCCAACTTCGTGACTCTTCGATGGCGACGACCACATGAAACCCCTTGCCAATCACAAAAGTGGGCGGAATCGTTCCACGAACTCAGGGTTCCGAGTCGATCCTGAGCTATACGACCCTTGAAGTCGAGCAAAGCGAGTTGATCCGTCTGATTTCCCAATGATGATAAGAAGGTGGTGGTGGTGGTGGTAGCGCTTTTGGGTTGCGAATGCGCCATGCAAAAAATGAGGTTGGTTAAGAAGAGAAATGAGGAAAGGAGTCTAAAGCTCGAGCACGATACATTCTTCATTAATGGGACTGGGGTTTGGGAAAAACACAGAAAACAAACCAGTATAGTTGAATTGCACAATCCGTCCCTCCTTTCCCATCCTTTATACTGCAACATCGTCTCGTCTACTTTCATTTTTACAGCCTTGTCCCCCCCTGCCCGTAGGCTTTTGACCCAAAGGGAAGAAAAAAAAAAAGAAAAACACTTGCGAGGCTGTCAGACTAGTATTTTGCTATCCCACTTTGCCTACTACAATTTTTTTTTTTTTGAAGGGTGATCTTCTCCAGTTGTAACCGGTTTTGGGCAAAACCGGTTACAACCCTGTGGTCACCACATGTCCTTTCTTACACCCCTTAACTGTGGTTAAGATTCACCTACCCCTAGGGTTCACCCTCCTCTCCTTGGTTTTTAGAAAAAATATTTTAAAAAAATTAACCCCAGGAGTTGATAAATTTTAACCACAGTTAACATAAATTTTTATTATTTTTTCTAAAAACCAAGAATACGTAGATGAACCTAAGGGGTGAGTGAATCTTAACCATAGTTAAGAGGTGTCAAATGAGTCACGTGGCCACCTAGGGGCGTAACCGATTTTGGCAAAACCGATTACAACTGGAGAAGAATACGTCCCCTTTCTTTTTTTTTTTCTTTTTTTTTTTTTTTATGGGGCCACAAATCCTTGTCTATTGCGTCAAGAAAGGGGCTAGAGTATCTTACACGGCCTAAGTCTCTTTGCCCAACTCAACTCGAATCTTTTTTAAATGTGATTAAGATTCATTAATTCTTATAATTCATCTACCCTTAGTGTTTTTTAAAATTAAGGTTGAGAATTAATTTTTTTAAAACAATCTTTATTTTAAAAAATACTAAAATTATATTCATTAACCCTAAAGGTTAGTACACTCAGCTTCTTGCGCCGGTAAGTGGGGTGTGGCCTCGTTGTTGAGGGAGGTCGGGGATCCAGGGTGATGAGCCTCCAAGCGCTCCAATCTCCAAAACTAACCACTATCTCACGCATTTATTTCCTTTTTAAAAAAAATTAAATGATACCCTATAAAAAAAAAAAAAAAAACCCTAAATGTTAGTGATCTTAACCACAATTAAAAGGGGACACATGTCAAGGTTTGAAATCTTGAATTTTTTTATGATTTCAGTCAGCCAACCCGGACCGAAATCCCAAAAAATTGCGGTATCTTAGTTGGATTTCGGATCTGATTTATTAATATTTTATTTTATATATATGTTAAAAAAATAATATTTTATTAAAATTTATATAAATATTATTATTTTATTTTTAAAATTAATATATAAATTTTCAAATTTTGACAAAATTTTGATAAAAATATGGAAAAATTTCAGAATTTTAAAAAAATATATTCAAAAATAAAATTTGAAATATCGTCAAAATTCTGAATAAATCGAAATTTTGACCCGAAATTTCGACCCAAACCATGTTTTCCGAAATTCACTCTGCATCGAATGTCATTGCAGTCAGATGAAACCGAGAATTCATGATATTAGCGTAATCTCTACTAAATTTAAAACCTTGACACATGTTTGGGCAAAGAGATTAAGCAGGCCCGAGTAAGCGTAAGATACTCGAGCCTAGAGAAAATCCGCTGCCCCGGACAGATAGTAATCCCACTAACCAAGAGCTGTCTCTTAATTGCTGCAGCTGGTTCTTGGAATTTTCCATTGTTGACTGTGGCTAGTCTCCTAATAAGTGCCACCATCTCGAATCACTATCGTGGATAAACCAGTAGTCTTATCTCACCAAAAAGGAAAACAAGACTTTTTTTCTTTCGTTCGCTATAAAAAAGAAGACTGTCACTTATATCAAGACTACCATTACACGTGGTAATCTTAGCACCACAAAAAATAAAAAATAATAAGACTTAAAACTATTAATCTCTTTCTTTTATTGGTCACTGAAAAGCTTAGAATTTGAGGGTTGACTAATGGTGCAAGACAACTAACGCACCCTACTACTTGGACAAGCTCACAGTATGCGAAGAAGACTCACTTGTTTCCTCGCATAGTAGTCTCCCATTATCCATCTGGCTTGACTTGAAAGGCATCGGATTGTCTCGCTCACAGTATGTAAAGAAGACTCACTTGTTTCCTCGCATAGCAGTCTCCCATTATCCATCTGGCTTGACTTGAAAGGCATCGGATTGCCTCTGGCAGAAGTGAAAAAATTGATTTCGGGCTTTCACACATCATTGACATGTGACGATGAAAAGGAGAAGTCATTTCATTCTCCCCATATTTTTGACTTCTCCCCATTGGATATCTCTTCTCTTCTAATGTCAGACATGATGTGTAGAGCCCGAAACCAATTTTTGGCATATGCTAGAGACAATGGGAGGCCAACTTGAAATTGCACAACTTATGAGCTAGTGCCTAGTGGGCTTAACTTGACCTAACATGAATAGCTTGGACCTGGAGGGTGATAGATAGAGGGTAAGTGACAAAAATATTTATGCAGACGCTATTTGTCAAGGTAAAAGATTACCTCTGGCAACTGCCCGAGTTGGGTGCTTGGACATCCACAAACTAGTGGGCATGTGGTGTTTTAAAGGGGAGAGATATCAAGTGGGAGAAGTCAAAATCATGAGGAGAAAAGGAAATGACTTCTCACCTAAATTATCGCCAAGTGCCAATGTTTTGTGGATGCTCGAGCAGTGGTCTTTTGCGAGGTTTTCACGGGTTTGAGAGTGGGAGAGAAAGAAGGGTGTACAAGGGTTGTTGGCTGTGGATTTGGGGTATTGAAATAAACATTCTTGTATTTTCTCTTATCATCATTCTCATAGTGGAAATATTTGCAGGTTGATCTCGTGAACGTAGGGTTTTACACTGAACCACAAATTCTTGTCTTGTACTATTGCGTATCTAGATTCTATTTTTTGGTATTTCTCATTGCGGTACTAACTTTTCAAGTTAAAAAGTTAGTAGAGAATTATTGCTGGAGATTGAATCATAATAATTGGTATTCGAGCGTACGTTTTGCGTGGGAATTTAAAAGAAATTTAAAAGGGGAAATGGTGGATTTTTTTATCGAGGTGGAGTTTGTTCGATTGAAGGTAATCATTTTGGATTTTTTTTATTTCTTTTAATTTGGTTAATATGCGTGGCAGTACAGAGTATGGGTGCCCAATTTCAATGGAGAAATTTGATGGGTGGGTAGTTTTACTCTATGGCAGATGGGGGTGAAGGATGTTTTGGTTCAATAGGATCTGGCTAGGACATTGAAGGGAGACCTCGGTAAATGTAGGAAGATGGATGATGATGAATGGAAAGACATTAAGTCGAGGGCAGTCAACACAATTCGATCATGTCTTGCAGATAATGTTTTATTTAATGTTACGAATGAAAATTTAACATCAAACTTGTGAGAACAATTAGAGTGGCTCTATATGGGAAAGAGCCTAACTAATAAATTATATCCGAATGGACAACTGTATGGGCTGAAGATGATTGAAAGAGGTAATCATTTGGATTAATACATGAGTGTGTTCAATCAGATCTTAGATTAGCTCCAAAGGTTGATGTTAAGATGGAGGAAAATGACAAAGCCCTAATGCTTCTTACCTCGCTTCCTAATTCTTGTAAACACCTAAATTTACCGCCTTTCCTCCCCTCTCAACTTTAGGTATTGAGATAAGGTCCGAGAGTAGAGGAATAACGCTAAATTTATTCTAAGAGTCGCCACCTACTTAGGGGAAGTAGGATCTCAAGATAAAATCCAAAAATAGGGGGGTCTACGGTCCAGAGTAGTCTAGGTAAGAGATCCATTTAGGTCCTGGGGAAGGGGTTAGGCACCCCAGGACCTCTATCCAATGATGGTAACCTACTCATTAGGTCTAAGCCAAATATTTAAAATCACTAAAAATTTCCTAAACAATTATTAATTTTGCCAATCAAACAAAAATCAATATGGGTGTAAAAATTTTATCTTTGGTTGGGGTCGAACCCTGGTTTGGGCTGCCTACTTATCCGGTTAGTCGGAATCAGACCCTAATAGTAGCTCGGGGTTGTGACTGTTTTTATACTCGTTTCGGAGTGTGGTCACTTCCAACTCGTGCTTGAATTGGGGGAATTGGAATTGAGATTTATGAATCTCATTCAGGGAGATGGTTGCGTAGCTAGGTGCTCGTGGGGGAGCTCTAGGGGGCGTTCATTTATTAGGGTAAGTCTTTATTTAAATTTTGTGGGTTTTTAAAATGTTTTTGTTGTTTTGTATTTTTTGATTTTTTTTGGTATTTTTTTTAATTTTGGCAAGTTTAACTAATCAAAAACTAACCTAAGTGCCCAAAGTAGGCAAAAAGGAAAATAAGGTCTAACTGATTTAATTAATTTAAAGGGAAAGAGCAGGGCGGATCGAGCGGCCTTAAACCAAAAGAGGTTATGGTTTAAATACGGACCCTGCTCTAGGTCCCAAGGGGAGATAGACCAGTACCTTTAATTTATTTTTTTATATATAATTTTTTGATTTTTTTTGTAAGACTAACTAACGGGGTAGGCCAATTATTTAGGGTTAATGAACTACCTAAATGCCCTATGTAGGCAAAAAAATAAAAAGAATATAGGGTCTAATCCTATCACGCACATACACACATGAATAATACAAGCATACATGACATGAGATACAAAAGAAATGGGTCTAATAGAGAAAGTTAATGGGCCAAGGCCCATTGACCACTAATGGTCAATTGGCTTTGGTCCACTATCATTCTAAAGCCTTAAGAGGTAGGCCCAAAATTTTAAACTAACTCTAGGGGCTTATGGGCCTCAATTCAGTAACATATGGCCCAATTCAAGGGCCCAAAAGATTCAAATCTTCAACACTCCCTCCTCACATTTAGAAAAAACATTAAGGACAAGCACAGGGGAGGTATTCAGTTGCTACATCTTGGTCTTGAACAAAACTGGAAGTCTAAACTTCGTTTTGAACAAGATCAGGCCAAGGAAATGAATTCGAACCTATTTCAAGTTTTGAATCATCTAACAAAATTTACTAAAATAAATAGAGGTTAATAAGTAAAAATGAAGGAAGAGATATACCTGCGAGGGTTGATGGTGGATGTGCGATATTGGCGGCTGCTCCGGTATGTGAAGGAAGAAGGTTGGCGTGGTTGTTCTGTTGATCTAAAAGTAACACTCACTTCTCTCACTCACTCAATCCCCAGAACAAGGGATCCACCAAATAAAATAAACAAAAACAAAAGTAAAACCCAAGTGATGAAGCTGGCCTAAAGCCTGTTTCTGAAGAACGCGAAGAGCTACTGGCCAGAAGAAAACGATGGTGCTGCTGGATCTCAACAGATCTGGAATAGGCGAACGAAGAAAATGAAGGAAGCCATGAGAAACAGGGAGCTCGCCGGAAGAGAACGAGAACCGACTCCGGAGATGGGGATCCACGAAGGGATGGAATCTCGCCGGAATATCTGCTGGAGATGAAATCCCAGAGACAAAACTCAACAAATCTAGAATAGATGAACCAAAAAAACAAGAACAAAATGAAAATAATAATAAATAAATAAATAAAATGCAATATAGGGTTCTAGATCTAGATCCGGATCCGGATCTAGATCTAGAAATCGAAACAGGAGGTGGATCGGAGGGGATACAGACCTGTGACTCGCCGGAAAGATAAACTCGCCGGAGATAGTGGTGGCGAACTGAGGTATAGATGTAGGAGATGAGAAAGAAAACCAGAAGTGAGGTCCTCTTGCCTTCGAAAACCGCCGGAGAGAGAAGATCGCCGGAGGTCTGGTTCGATCGGGAGAAGGAAGTCATAATTAGATCAGAAAAATAAATATATAAATAAACAATAAATAAATCTAGATCTAGATCTAGATCTAGATCTAGAAAAAAGGGCGAGGAGATGGATGAGAGAACCAACCTGATCGACGAAAATCGGAGTTGACAAAGAGTTGGATTAAGCTGCTAGATCAGCGCTAAACTCGCCGGAGAGGATGGACGACTCGAGGATGAGATTTGTCACCGGAGATGAAGGGTGACGCCTTGGGTGAGGATCGAAGCTCCTCAATCCTGCAACTCGCCGGGAAATGGAAATCGCCGGAGGTGGAGACGCTGGAGAGGTACGATGATGAAGGGCTGCTACTGATGATGCAGCAAATGCCGAGATGGAGTTGCTAGTTTGAGCTCTGCCGGAGATGGAACAGTGGGGGGAGATGCCAGGTGCTGCTGCCGGAGGTGGAGCTGCAATCGAAGGAGAAGGAGAGAAGGGAAGAAGTAAATCGAGAGGGAGAAAAGACTCCCTGTGGCTGGAACCGAATGAGATTTTGGGTTTTTTTTTTTTTTTTAAACCCTATCTTATTCTTTATATAGGCAATAGTGATGGGCCTTGGTGGATTTAGGATTATGGGCCTTGGGCCTTAGACAACAGGTCTTGGGAACATGGATCTGAGGCTTTGCACATGAGTAACCAATTATAGGTTTTATGAAATGGGTTTAGTGAAGTGGATTAAGAGATGGGTTTGGGGTTTTGAACATGGACTAAGGATAGGGTTAGGACATGCTCCCTCTCTCTCTCTAGACTCACAAAGCTCTCATTAGGAAACAAATTAATTAAAATATACAAAAAATAATAAATAATAAATAATAAAGAAAATAAAAAATAATTAATTAAAAAAATAATAATAATAAAATAAAGTTTTAAGGGTGTAATAATGGGGTGTTCACAGTTGCCCCTCTTTGTCGGAGAGTGCTGGCAATTGAATGACAAAGACTAAAACACCGTCATTTTTACACATGAAAATCCTGAAAAATCTTATGAAAATCAAAAATAAGAGAAAGGGAAACTAAATTCTACCCCTAGTTAAACTTGCCAAAGGTAAAAAATAGAGTGATGGATAGTAGTTTATAGCCTCATTACGGAGGACTACTGGGGAAAATGAATGCACATGGAACATGGATTGAAGGGAACTCGAAAACAAAATGATTGATGGAGTGAAAGACAACACATTCGATTGTCGAACAAGTGAGATGAATGCATGACAACACATTTCGATGTCAAACATACGAGATGAAATAGATAATGACCAAGAGGAAATGAATGGATGTCAAACAAATGGAGACGAGTGAATGACAACACATTCCGATGTCGAACAGGGGGAGATAACACACATTCCGATGTCAAGCAGAGAAGATGAAATGGATGACAAAATATTCTGATGTCAACCCAAACCGAACTGAATGACAACACATTCCGATGTCAAACTGGAGAGATAAGATGAATGACAACACATTCCGATGTCAACCAAACTAAGCTGAATGACAACACACTCCGATGTCAAACACGAGAGAAAAGATGAATGACAACACATTCCGATATCAACCAATCCGAACTGAATGACAACACATTCCGATGTCAAACAGGAGAGAATAGATGGATGATAACACATTCCGATGTCAACCAAACCGAAACTGAGTGACAACACATTCCGATGTCAAACAAGAGAGAAAAGATGGATGACAACACATTCCGATGTCAACCAAACTAAGCTGAATGACAACACATTCCGATGTCAAACAAGAGAAAAAAGATGGATGACAACACATTCCGATGTCAACCAAACCGAAACTGAGTGACAACACATTCCGATGTCAAACAGGAGAGAAAAGATGGATGACAACACATTCCGATGTCAACCAAACTAAGCTGAATGAAAACACATTCCGATGTCAAACAAGAGAAAAAAGATGGATGACAACACATTCCGATGTCAACCAAACCGAAACTGAGTGACAACACGTTCCTATGTCAAACAGGAGAGAAAAGATGGATGATAACACATTCCGATGTCAACCAAACCGAAACTAAGTGACAACACATTCCGATGTCAAACAGGAGAGAAAAGATGGATGACAACACATTCCGATGTCAACCAAACTAAGCTGAATGACAACACATTCCGATGTCAAACAGGAGAGAAAAGATGGATGACAACACGTTCTGATGTCAACCAAACTGAACTGAATGACAACACATTCCAATGTCAAACAGGAGAGATGAACCGAATGACAACATATTCTGATGTCAAACAGGTCGAGATGAGATGGATGACAACACTTTCCGATGTCAACCAAACTGAATGACAACACATTCCGATGTCAGACATGAGAGAAAAGGTGGATGACAACACATTCCGATGTCAACCAAACCGAAACTGAGTGACAACACATTCCGATGTCAAACAGGAGAGAAAAGATAATTTGCAGGAGATGTACTTGCTTCCTTGCTAATCCATGATCGCAAGAGACGTTGCTCCATGAAGATTGTTGGCGAGAGAAAACCGCCATAGTCAAACCATGAAACCCAAAACAAAATTTTTGATTTTTCTGAGAATTTTGAATTTTATTTTGAAAGATGGCTTTTGAAACCATGCGAAATACTATACTCTGCCTTCGAGTTTGCAAGGGAATTGCCTTTTGGATGTAGCATTTGGAAATCATGAAAACATTTGGCTTTTTCGAACAGTACAGTATGACCAAGAGAAATCACTTCATTGATCATTATTGTCCAGGATATATATAAGTTTGATCTCATCATGTACTGGATTGGTAATACAAGGAATCCTGTGAACAAATGGATTGTTAAGACAGATTGATTGCTTGAGATGTAAAGCACAAGAGGTCTTCTATAGATTTTGCTATTGAACTTGTTTTTCAACTTTTTTTTTCCTTTTTAATTTTTTTACCCTTGGAATGACCAAGTCACGGGTTTGCATAATCTTTGCGCGATGAGGCCGTTGCTGGTTTTCACTCATGCCTGCGAAGTTGATCAGACCCTCTTTTTTTTTTTCCTTTTTTGCCCCTAGTCACAAGACTAGGACTGGGGTTCGCGTAATTTTTGCACAATGAGGCCGTTTCCAGTTTTCACTCATGCCTGCGATTTATTCCATATGATTCAACTCTTAATATCTGTGACTGATTGCTTGAAGGGCTGAAGCTTAAGTAGACTTCATCAGATCCGCTGTGGGACCACTTTCAACGTTTTCCCTTTTTTTTACCCTTGGAATAACCAAGTCACAGGTTCACATATTTTTTGCGCGATGAGGCCGTTTCCGGTTTTCACTCATGCCTGCGAAATTGATTAGATCCTCCTTTTTTTTTCCTTTTTTGCCCCTAGTCACAAGACTAGGACTGGGGTTCGCGTAATTTTTGCGCAATGAGGCCGTTTCCGGTTTTCACTCATGCCCGCGATTAATTCCGATTAAGGCTTTACTCCCTTCATTGCCTTGAATGTCAGTGTTCTACCTCAGATACTATTCTGATAATTGCTTGTACTCTTAGTCTCTAAGGGATCTAGGAGGACTTGAGATAGGACGAAATGTGGGCTGAGGGGACTGAAAGTTTGGGACACCCTTTCTGCTTACCGGAATTCCTTCTTTTCTTGAGCGCCTCTTGATCTAATTTTTATTTTATTTTATTTTATTTTTGGGCCCTTTTCGATCAACCCTTTTTTCCTTTGCTGGACGGCTTGCTTTTTTTTTTTTTTTTTGAAATTGAGGCTACTTTATCCGAATGGTTTCAAAATTTGACCGTACCTGGTTTCCAGGTTGCCTACGTACCCTTTTCAGGATCAGGTCATGACGTAGTTCATAGCAGACTAAGTGCAAGGTGTCCCGATAAATTTTTTTTGAAAGAGAGGTTATTAGGCTCGAAGGGTTAACTAACGAACTTTATTGATATATTGTAGGTGTTACATGATTTATAGGGAGAACAGGTGCCAAAAAGGGCCTCCTATCATGTCCCAAAGAAGCTAAGAGTACAAGCAATTATCAGATAAGATCCTAAGCATAATACTTCTTAACTTTATCTATATTGATTGGCTCAGGAAGATCCTCATCATCCATACGTCCAAGTCGAAGGGGGCCTCCAGAGAACTTTTCCCGGACAATGTATGGGCCTTCGTAGTTTGGTGTAAATTTTCCTCTCGGATCTGGACGATTTGGCAACAATTTCCGGAGAACAAGGTCACCAACTTCAATATCTCTGTGCTTGACTTTCTTATTGAACGCCCTAGCCATACGCCTCTGATAGGCTTGAGAGTGATCTGTGGCTTTCAGTCGTTTTTCTTTGATCAGATGCAATTGTTCGTATCTGGCTTGTGCCCATTCTGATTCTTCAATTTCTGCTTCCATTAGCACTCGTAATGACGGAATTTCTACCTCAATAGGCAAGACAGCTTCCATACCGTATGCTAAGGAGAATGGTGTCGCACCAGTCGAAGTGCGAATCGATGTTCTGTAGGCCATGAGTGCATAGGGGAGCATTTCATGCCAGGCAGAATACCTGATTGCCATCTTCTCGATGATTCGCTTCATATTTTTGTTTGCGGCTTCAACTGCACCATTGGCCTGAGGTCTGTGTGAACACCCCATTTTTACACCTCTACAATTCTTTCCCTAATTTAATTTATTTTTCATTTTGTTTTGATTATTTGTTTAGGGAGGAGAGGAGTTGAGAGAGAAGGATCCTTTGTTCAGAATTACCTAAACCACAAACCCATGTACCCAAGCCCATATCTTGAACCCGTTTGATGAAAACCATAGACCAATTCACACAAGCCCAAGTGTAATCAAACCTAGCCCTCAAGGGTTGTTTAAACCTTAGGGCCCAAGCCCATGAAAACCAAACCAATCGCCTATATAAGGAATGAGATAGGGTTTTCAAAACCCAATCTCATTCGGTTTTCCCCAGCTCCTCTCTCTCCCGATTTCCCTTCACTCTTTCCCCTCTTCTGTTATGAACAGTAGAAAACCAGCAACTCCATCTCGTTCATCTCGCCGGAGATCGGTAGAAGATTCGTCATCGCGGAAACGAACCACTTCTCCGACGAGCTTCGTATCCCCGACAACCTTCCACCTCCGGCGTTTACAGGTTTGTGTCTCCTCTAATTTTCTTTTTCTTTTGAGTTTTAGATCTAGATCCATCTAGATCTAAAATTCAGATTTACACCTTTTCATTTTATTTTAATTTATTTTATTTTACTGTTTTCGCGTTTGCAGGACCAGGGATATTCCTCTTTCCGATCATCCTCTCCGGCGAAATCATCTTCTCCGGTAAGCTTCTTCACCTCCAACCTCTCACCCTTCGCCGTTCAGTAGATATCTTCTTAGGTTTCCCTTGCTCTCCATGATTCTCTCCTGTTCATCCAGATCCGGATCTATAGATCAAGATCTTCAGATCAAGATCTACAGATCTAGACCTCTGTAATCAATAATCACTCCCATTCATTTTATTTCGCTTTGTTTCATCCTATTATTTATGTATTTTATTTCATTTTTTTTACTCTGCTATCGTTTCACAGTATTTCACTTTGCCGGTTTAGCTTCAGAATTCTCCTCCGGTCGTCTTCTCCGACGGCACCACCTCCGGTGAGAATCTCCACCACTGTTGCATCCCATCTCAGATCTCGCTCTTCTACTGTCGGCTAACAGTTGTTCGTGCTTTTCAGATCTGAACTATACCTCGTCTCCAGTCGCCTTTTCCGGCCAAATTGTGTTCGACGGATTCCCCATCTCTCCTCAGGTAATCGCATTTTCTCCTTTTCCTTTTATTCCTGAGTCCGCTACTTCAGATTTGGATTTATAGTGTATTATTACTATCTATCTTTTTTAATTCAATGTCTGTTTCCTATTTTTATTTGGGGCAGAAGAACAGCAACAGATCGTCTGTTCCAGCCAGATCATGGCTGCACCCGCAATCTGATTTTCTTTTTTTTATTATTATTTCTATTTTGTAAATCCTGTGTTGGATACCTTTTCCCTTTCCTCTTCTATATTCTGATCAACGGAGCAGCAGCCGAGATCGTTTCTCCTTCTTCAGCCCTCGCAGGTATATCTCTACCCCTATTTTTATTTAATACCTTTCATTTATTGTAGTATAATTTTTCTTTGGATAGTTCAAAGCTTGGGCGGGAAATTTGAATCATTGGAAGCCCCTAGAATCATTTTAATTTATTTGGGCCTATTCCTCGAGGCCTTAGAAAGATAGCGGACCAAAGCCAATTGACCATTAGTGATCAATGGGCCTTGGCCCATTTACTTTCTCTTGGGGCCCATTTACTTTGTTGTGTGTATGTATTATCCATGTGTGTGCAATAGGGATAGGCCGCGATTTTTCTTTTCCTATTTTGCCTACATTGGGCACTTAGATAGTTTTCTTTTTTAACCCTAAATAATTGGCCCACCCCGTTAGTTAGTCTTACAAAAAAGAAACAACAACAAAAAAATTATAAAAAGATTAAAATAAATTAAAGGTACTGGTCTATCCTCCCTTGGGACCTAGAGCAGGGTCCGTATTTAAACCATAGCCCCTTTTGGTTTAAGGCCGCTCGATCCGCCCTGCTCTTTGCCTTTAAGTTAATTAAGTTAGGCTTTATTTTCCTTTTTTGCCTACCTTGGGTTTTTTAGCTTAGTTTTTGGACTAGTTAAACTTGCCAGAATTAAAAAAAAAATAAAAAAAATAATAATAATAATAAATACAAAAAAATACAAAATACAAAAACAACAAAAAACATTTAAAAACCCCCAAAATGCAAAAAGACTTACCCTAATAAATGAACGCCCCCTAGAGCTCCCCCACGAGCACCTAGCTACGCGGCCATCTCCCGGAGCGAGATTTATAAATCTCATTCCATTTCCCCTCCCCCAACTCAAACACAGGTTGGAAGTGACCACACTCCGAAACGAGTATAAAAACAGTCACGGACCCCGAACTACTATTGAGGGTCTGATTCCGACTAACCGGATAAGTAGGCAGCCCAATCAGGGTTCGACCCCAACCAAAATAAACTTTTTTTTACCCCCTTTTTGATTTCGATTAGCAAAATTAATAAACCTTAGGAAATGTTAAGTGATCTTTTTATGTTTGATTTAGACCTAATGAGTAGGTTACCGTCATCGGATGGAGGTCCTGGGGTGCCTAACCCCTTCCCCAGGACCTAAGGGGATCCCTTACCTAGACTATTTTGGACCGTAGACCCCCCTCATTTGGACTATCTCGGGATCCTACTTCCCCTAAGTAGGTGGCGACTCATAAAAATAAGTTTAGCGTCATTCCTCTACTCTCGGACCTATTTCCGATACCTAGAGTTGAGAGGGGAGGAAAGGCGGTAAATTTATGCGTTTACAGCTTTGGCGACTCTGCTGGGGATCTAGGATCCAACCTGAAAATTAGGTAAAAGCCAAACATTTTTTAAAATCACTAATCATTTCCTAAAAACGATTATTCTTTTTGCTAATTCTTTCTTTTGTGGGTATGTTCTTATTTTCTCTTTCTTGTGCATATCATATTCATTGCATTTTAGTGTAATCACCTTATAACCCATTAGTTGGATCTATGGGGCCTACGGCTGTTTGATACGTATCTTCAGCGCCAGGGGCTTCCTGATCTGTGGAGTTCAGCTGGATCACGCCTTATGGGTTGTACCCGTAGAAACGGATTCGGTTTCTCCCACTTGCGCCAATCGTCCCATTTTGGGAGTCGCATATACGGCCAAGCGTCCCCCAACCACCTTAGGAACACCTTGCATTACCCCGGCATACGCATATAGATTAGGTTGTGATATAGTTTATAAGCAGTAGATTAGGATGGTTTCTCCCAATCCTATCCTGCTTATAACCTATACCCGCCCTCCTTTTTGGTTGTATATTAGGGTATCTTTTTGTACCCATATGTTCATTCAAGAAAGAGGGCATGTGTGAACCATGTTTGATGAGCCATGTGTGATTGAATAAACCCCTTACCAGCTTCTTTAAATCATTACATATGGGGGTCCTAACCTCAAATAATAAATGGGTATTCACTTATCCCTTTTTATTTTAAACTTAATGGGCTTTGGTTTCCAATAACCCAAGGTAGTAGGTTGGACTTCTATACCTACCCCATTGGTTTACGTATGTCTTGACTAAGAATAAAAATAAAAAATAAAAAATAAAAAAAAAATAAAAATAAAAATTTCTTTCGTGACACTACATATGGGATTCCGAATTCAGATATAAATGGATATCTCCTTATTCATTTATTACCTTAATCTAATAGGTCTTGGAAACCCAAGTTAGTGGACTGGGCTTTTGTCCACCCACCCTGTTAGTTTACATATGTAATGTCACATTAAAAAAAAAAAAAAAAAAAAAAAAAAAAAAAAAAAAAAAAAAAAAAAAAAAAAAAAACAAAAAAAAAAATTCAAAAAAATAATATTAAAAAATAAAAAAAAATAAAAAAAAAAAGAGAAAAAACGAAAACATTCTCAAAAGTTTTGCATCATCATGTAGCACCTGCGTAGGGTCTCACTTGTGCACTATTGTTTAGATGGCAGGCCCTTCAGGAATAATTAGGCCGGGAGGCCTAGGGCCTTCACTCAAATTGGAGATGCGTGCTATTTGTGATGCCAAACTCAGAGACACAGCTACAATTTTAGGTTCAGCTCAAGGCCTTAATTCTGCCCGTCGACTAGTTTGGATGCAGAGATACCATGTGGGAAATATTTTAGACCTTGCTTTGATCGATCCTGATTGGCGTTTAGTCAGGGCGGCGATTCTTTGTTGGGATCCTAAAAGTGTAGTTTTCCGTTTTGGAAAAAATGAAATGTGTCCGACAATCGAAGAAGTCGAACGCATCTTAGGGCTGGATATTGATGGTCCTGCTATTCTACCCCATTACAGAACAAATTACCAGCTTGAACTTGCGCAGTTTTTACATATCAAGCCTGACCGATTACCCAACAATGCCAAGGGTACTTACTCAAGGGTTGAAATGAACAAGTTGTGGGATATGTATAGACCTTCGTGGGACCCTAGTGCACCTGAAGCTGAATCTGAGTCAGCACTTAATGTTCTTACATGGATTGTTCTAGCTCAGCTCATCTTCCCAAAAAACCTCAGTATTGCTGAATCTGTATTGGTAGGGGTAGTCAAAGACATGCGTAGTGGAGGGTCAGTCGTCCCGATGATCCTGGGAGAGCTTCTTAGGAGTCTTAAATATAGCAGTGAAAAAAGGAAAGGGACATTCAACGCCAGTGTATCTCTTTTACAGTTATGGTTGATCGAGCATTTACCATCAATGGTTACTGTGCCCTCAGAATTTGCTTATGATGTTCGGAACATAGTGCGAAAATTTAGCCAGTCCCAATCCAAGCTTGTGTGTAAAAAAATGGAAGACTGTTACAGAAAGCTTCAGCAGTTATCAGAAGACGAGATAATTTGGAAGTGTCGCTGGCTCGTAATCAACAAACGAAGGCTTCCTCTTTTAACTACCTTTGGAAGAAGATGCATAATTCTTGCTGGCCTAACTGGATCGTCGCCCTACATTCCACTCAGAGTACTCCGACAGTTTGGATACCGACAGTTTATCCCAGTGATCGATGATTTAGCAGAAGACTATTGTGTTTTCTCTACTGCAGCTGAACTTCTAGAAAGGCGTTTCCAAACTGAATGGAGACGATGTAAAAGGGAAAAATTTCCAGATGACATAGTAGAACCTGGACCCGGGGAACCGTTGACTGAAGAAGAATATGATTTATGGTTGGAGAACCCGGACATACAATCAGAAATGCCAAAGCCAGCAGAATTGCTCACCCCAGTTACAGCACCGTCCAGAGGAAGCCTTCCCCTTTCTGAGGTGGTGGTGCCGTGGAAAGATACTTTCCTAGGAAATCGTCTGAAGATATTAAGGGATACTAAGAAGCTCAAGTCGGCGCAACAGGCACACCGGCAACATGAAGCTGAGTTGAAAAGGGAATATCAGTCAGTCCGCAGGAAGGAGGAACAGTTAGAGCAGATCCAACTCAAGATTCGGAGAGATACCGAGGAATTGGAGAGAGCGCAACAGATCCTCCGACAACAAGAAAGTGACCTGGGGAATCGACGTCAGTTTGCCCGTGATAAGGAACATCAGCTAGAGCAAGCACTCCGAGAGTTTCAAAAGAGGAAAAGAGATGATGCTGAGGAGTCTTTCCAGTTTGAAATCCAGTTCCGTCAGAATCAAGAACAGTTGAAAGCAGTCAGACATCATGCTCAGGTCGAGGCTCTAGAGTTCGACTACAGAATTCAATGTGCATCAGGCACGGTAGACAGGCTAGAAAATGAGATTGCTATCCTTCGTCAACAAGTGATAGACCTCGGGGGCAACCCCTTGCCTCCCGACTTTGTTATTCCTGAGAGACCTGTATAGGGTTGGGTTTTTTTTTTTTTTTCTTGTTGTCTTTCTATTTGTCCTTTGTTGCTTTTTATTATTTTCCTTTTGGTTTAGTGTTGTCTTAGAATCACACAAACACTTGCATATATAAAGAAGTGATTTTCATCTTTTTACTTTCAAATCGTGCATTCATGTTTAATCGCTACATCTTTCTCAGTGTTGCATGAAACAGCGAATTGTTACTCGTTCCGTATCCCGTGCCCTTGCCCAAGCTGCGATAATAGATCTGGACAGTCCTGAAGTCGCAGACTGGTCATCTCAAAGCTCAGCAGACATGGCTGCTCCCAACAATCGTTTGGATTCAAGTACAGACCAGCTTGTACAAGCACATGACCAGGAGATACATGGGATGAAAGCCCAATTGGACAATATTCAAGAAACCTTGCAGGCTTTGATGGCTTTACAGCTTAACAAACCTACTCACCAACCAGAAGCCGGGCCATTTCAACCCGAACAGCCTAGAACTTCATTTCAACCAGAAAGTTTCCAACCAGACCCACCCGGAATTGGAACCTTTCGACATCAACCAGACCATTCAGGGTTTAGACCTTTCCAACCGGATCAACCTAGGGTTGAAATTCCTGCTCCAAACTTTACCTTTATCAACCCTCTTCATGATCAGCCGGGTGAGGATGGTGATTTTGACTACACCCGATTTGATGGAAAAACTGGTGAGGCTGTGCATTGCGACCATCACAACCCGAAAATGCCACAGGATTTTGAGTTGTTGGTGTCTCTCAAGAACCAACAAGAAGAAATTCGTCAGCTGAAAGAGATGATGAAAAAAATGCAAGGGGCATCATCCTCCTCTACAGGGATAACCCTGGATGACCTACTCTTCTCTTCTGATACTTTGGTTCCCTCTGACTTTCGAGTTCCAGAATTTACTAAATATGGGGGAAAAGGGTGTCCGAAAGAGCATCTACAGTTGTATGTGGGGGATATGATGGCCTACAGAGATAAACCATCATATCTTATTCAATATTTCCAGAAAAGTCTGAAAGATGCCGCTCTCAGGTGGTGGCTTGCAATTGACAAGAAGCAAATTACCAGTTGGCAGGATGTGATCGATCTCTTCATTAATCAGTTTTCTTTTAACTTGGAGGTGCTCCCTCAAAAAGCGATCTAGAGCAACTGTCCCAGAGGAATAATGAATCGTTTATTGAGTATGCCGCTAGGTGGAGAGAAATGGCATCAAGACTATCAGTGCAGTTATCAAAGGAAGAAATGGCTTCTACCTTTTTGAGAACCCTAAAGCAACCATATTCAACACTGATGATAACTCTACCGGCCACTGATTTCAAGGTAATTGTCGAGACAGGGGCAAGAATTGAAACAGCTGTAAAAAATGGTACCATACATGCCAGTCTTAGCCATACACCTCCAAGGTCAAGTGCCCCATTTAACAGGAATAATGGACAAAGGATACCAGGAAAAGAGAAGAAGTTAATTGGATTGCACCCAGTGCACCCTTGATGTTGCCTGCTCCACCGATTCGACAACCTCCTCAACCTCAAAATCCTCATCCGGTAAGGCAAAATCAGTATCAACAGGCGCGTCAGCCAGTGAGGAACCCTCAGAGAAATTTCACTCCCTTACCTTACTCTTTAAGCCAGCTTCTGACTTTCCTCCTCAAAAAGGATCTTGTAACTTTGAAGGGGCCGACTCCTCTCATCCCAGTTGATAAGCAAAATCGAAATTATCATGCAGATCATTATTGTGCATATCATCGAGGCCCGGGTCATGCCACAGATGTATGTTACACTCTTAGACATGATATTCAAGATCTCTTAGAGCAAGGCAAAGTTGAATTCGCCCCTGGGAATACTAGCATCATCCAAGCTCCTCTTCCCCCACATCAAGGGCAGATTAATTTTCTAAGGGGATGGGGTTTAGTATGGTAGGATTGAGGTTAGAGACAGATGATGCTATCCGTCCTTTGTACCGTCGATCCCGATCACCTTTTTGTCAAGATCCCTATTATCAACCCATCCAAACACACATGGCAACCACTCTACTATTAATATTTACGCCACAAACGCCTGTGGGAAATGTCAAAGTATCCTCTGTCTTGTCCCATCCCAATCCCCTATTATTGCAAATCCCCAGAAGGTAAGCCAAAATCCAACCAGCACAAATTCCACTCCATTCATTTACTCATCCACTCCATTCAACGTCACTATACAATCCGGTTTATCCTGATCCAACGGACCACCAGTAGTAGAGCCAACCTGGCAAAGGTCCAGTTCAAATCCTACATCCAGCAAAAATCCATCCCTCATCGTTTAAGGCCCCTCCATATCAAATTCAGCCCATGGAAAAACATCACTGCAATCCCAGGTCCGGATGGGTTACCTTAATATTTGCCCTATCAAATCATCAAAGCTTCCCGGCTCTCAATTCCGTGATGGGTTACTCTTAACCTCCGAGCTTTTCACGGGAAATTGTAGGTGTTCAATCAATTGCTCATGTCACACAAGGATATAACAACTGAACGTTTGGCGGCAACTTGGTTAGGTCAGATTCTGGACCAAAGACCATTACCTTCAGTGAAGAGGAATCCCAGAACAGTAGATAAGGAACATTACCAGAGCTCTTTACATTCTCCAGTGCAGTGCACGGGGTTTAACACACTTTCAGCAGTTTGGTAGATAATGGGTCGTGTTTGAATGTCTGTCACATAACTACTTTGGAAGGTTTTGGGGATGGACATCAGTCATGTCAAGAAAAGGCCTATGACAATTAGAGCTTTCGACAATCTCAACTCGACAAAATTTGGGAGAGTCGACTTAAACATTTCCATGGACCATCAGAATCTCTTGACAAATTTTCAAGTAGTTAATGTGCCAGCTTCTTTCACTCTTCTTCTTGGAAGGCCGTGGATCCCACATGGACGGAGCCATCCCGTCATCACTTCATCAGAGGATTAAGTTCATTCAAGGTGATCAACTGATGTGTGATTCCGACGGAAGGTCTTTGGCAAATTCCTTTCTGGGATGTCCAAGAATTGGGACAAGGGGCAGCTTTTATGACTTATCAGTTTGAGGAGGTTACTTGTATTGCTCAGCTGGAAAGCAAGAAAAATGAATATATACCGGCAGCGGTGAGGATCATGGCTAAAATGAAGTACAGACCTGGTTTGGGTTTGGGCGCCCACCACCAAGGAATGAAGAAACGGTATGTAGCACCTCGCTACACACCTCGTTTCGGAATAGGGTACAAACCAGAGTTGGAAGATTTCTTGAACAAGCTGACAAAAGGAAATCATCAGTAAAGTCGGTGCCCCCACCTCCCTTATCTGTTACCTTTCCTATCAGTACTCCTAGACCTTCTGACCTTGAAATCTATAAAACCTTCCTTTTGAGGAAACAGACCCAACTGCCAACCATGCACCCAAATCCCAGTCAAAGGACGATCCTGCAAGGTTTCTTGAAATGTTCGAAGTGGCTCAATTGTTTGAGGAACTCGCTGTTGAAGATGCAGTCCAGATTGATTACACGGCAGAGGAACAAGTGTGCACCCTCTCCAGTGCTTCGCAAGCATCATCCAGTTCTGTTCCACTCATACGAGCCAGTTATTCTCCTCTCGTATGGTGGACCGATCCCATCACAGTGGAAGCAGCTAGAGGAAGGCAGGGACAGAAGGTCGGACTAGTCAGACCATGACCCAGTTTCTTTTCTTTATTTGTTCTTTTCATCTTTAGGTTAAAAAGAGAAAATCCAAAATTTTATTTTTCAGGCGGCTTTGTCAGTCATTTCAAAATAGTCAATAGTCTTTTGCTTTACGCATCTTTGTAAATATTACAAAACATCAGAAAATCAATGAAATTCATTTTCCTTGTCTCAAGACTTGTTTCCTTTTGTATATACATAAAATATTGGCTCATGATGGTATGACCTAAGTCTCCAAAAAAAAGGCTTAGTGATCTGAAGTCACCAAAAACAAAAAAAAATAACACTCAAATACTAAGACCGAGCTTTGGTTTGCCAGGGAATTGTCCAGGATAAAGCTAACTCAAATCATGAAATCAATCTTGAACTTTTAGAAGTAGAGTATGACGAAGAGGAAGAAGGGGAACCTCCACAGGAGATCCTTGACCTCCTTGAACAGTATGAAGGGATATGTAAAACTAATGAAGAGGACACCGAGACCATAAATCTCGGATCCGAAGATGATCCTAAGTGTGTGAAGATTGGCACTACAATGAGTCCTGAGCAAAGGAGCGCTATGATTGACTTCCTCAAAAGTTACATTGATGTATTTGCTTGGTCATATGCGGACATGCCCGGTCTTGATCCAGAATTAGTAGTCCACAGATTACCATTGAATCCAGGGGTAAAACCAGTTAAGCAGAAGCTCAGGCGATTAAGGCCAGAATGGTCTCAAAAGGTTAAAGAGGAGATTGAAAAGCAAATAAGTGCAGGTTTTCTAGCAGTGGCAACGTACCCAGAATGGCTGGCCAATATCGTACCAGTGCCTAAGAAAGATGGCAAAGTCAGAATGTGCATCGACTACAGAAACTTGAACAAGGCTAGTCCAAAAGATAATTTTCCGCTTCCTCACATAGATATCCTTGTCGACAATACAGCTGGACATGAAACCTTATCTTTTATGGATGGGTTCTCAGGATACAATCAGATCAAAATGGCCGAAGAGGATATGGAAAAGACCGCGTTCATTACCCCATGGGGCACCTTCTGTTACAAGGTCATGCCATTTGGGCTCAAGAATGCAGGGGCAACATATCAAAGAGCAATGACAGCATTATTTCATGATATGATGCACAAGAGTACGGAGGTTTATGTAGACGACATGATTGTCAAATCCCCAATGGCTAAAGATCACCCAGAAGATTTGAAAAAGTTATGTGACAGGCTCAGAGGCTTTGGTTTAAGGTTAAATCCAGCAAAATGCGTGTTCGGAACAACGTCAGGCAAACTTCTTGGTTTCATTGTCAGTAAAAGAGGAATTGAAGTCGATCCAGCTAAAGCAAGAGCTATCATCGAGATGCCTGCACCTCAGACAGAAAAGGAAATTCGAGGATTTCTGGGCAGGATTCAGTATATCAGCCGTTTTATTGCACAGCTTACTCCAATCTGTGAGCCGATCTTCAAATTGCTTAGAAAGAATGTGCCGACAGTCTGGTCAGATGAATGTCAACAAGCCTTTGATAAGATCAAACAATATCTTCTCAATCCACCCGTGCTTGTCCCTCCAACACCCGGGCGACCACTTTTAATGTACATCTCCATCCAAAGGACTTCAATGGGTTGTGTGCTGGCTCAGCATGACGAGTCAGGCAGAAAAGAACAGGCCATTTATTACATCAGTAAGCGTCTGCATGAGTACGAAGAGAAGTACAATGCATTAGAGAGGACTTGTCTAGCATTGGTTTGGGCTACCCAGCGCTTACGACATTACTTATTGTCCTATTCTGTGATTTTGGTATCAAGAATGGATCCGCTCAAGTACTTACTGGAGAAGCCTGCTACTTCAGGAAGAACAGCCAGATGGCTCATGATGTTATCAGAATTTGACATCACATACATGACGCAGAAATCAATCAAGGGGCAAGCAATTGCTGATCATTTGGCATATAACCCATCGTCCGACTATGTTTCAGTGCATGACCAGTTTCCGGATGAAGCTATTCTAAGTTTAGAACCAGAAGATCCTGATTACATTGGATGGGAGATGTACTTTGATGGAGCTGCGAACCAACATGGGAATGGGGCAGGAGCAGTCTTAATCTCGCCAAGAGGAGCTCATCTCCCTATCTCAGTCAAGCTAAAGTTCAGATGTTCAAATAATGCTGCAGAATATGAGGCATGTATAGCTGGGCTCAGAGAAGCGCATTGTATTGGCATAGAAGAGATTGACGTTTATGGTGATTCATCACTGGTAATTTGTCAAGCTAATGAGTCATGGGCAATCAAGGAAGAAAAGTTGATTCCGTATCTGGCATGCCTTAATGTCATGATCACTAAGTTCAGGAGGATCACTTTCAATCACAGGTGCAGGACGCATAACAGATTTGCAGATGCTCTTGCAACCCTAGCTGCGATGGTAAAATTTCCTAAAGGAAGTCTAATTTGGCCTATTGAGATTCAGCAACAAGACCAACCAGCGTATTGTCTAGTTATAGAAGAGCGACCAGATGACAAGCCATGGTACACAGATATCAAGCAATACTTGGATGACGGTACTTTTCCTCTGGATGCCACCAAAACAGATCGTCGAGCAATCAGAAGACTCTCTATCCAGTTTGTTCTCTCAGGAGGGGTGTTATATAAGAGGTCACCTAATTTGATTTGGTTGAGATGCCTTGATAAAAAAGAAGCAGCACAAGTGGTTGAGGAAGTTCACGGAGGAGTTTGTGGTCCCCACATGAACGGGTTAATGCTGTCAAAGAAAATTCTTAGATTGGGGTATTATTGGACTACTATGGAATCTGATTGCTGTCGTCATGTTCAGAAATGCCATCAATGCCAGATTTACGCAGACCGAATCAATGCACCACCTACTACGTTGCACAATCTTACTGCACCTTGGCCTTTCTCAGCTTGGGGCATAGACGTCATTGGACCCATCACGCCGAAAGCATCAAACGGTCATCGGTTTATTCTGGTGGCGATTGATTATTTCACAAAATGGATTGAAGCGGCCTCTTTTGCTAATGTCACAGCCTCAGTTGTTCAGCGGTTTTTCAAGAAAGATATCATTTGCAGATATGGGGTTCCGTATGAGATCGTCACAGATAACGCTCTCAATTTCTGCAACAAAGGTATGACTGAACTCTGTCAGAGATTCAAGATCCAACATCATAATTCAACACCATACAGACCTCAAACCAATGGTGCAGTCGAGGCCGCGAACAAAAATATGAAGCGAATCATCGAGAAGATGGCAATCAAGTATTCTGCATGGCACGAAATGCTTCCCTATGCACTCATGGCCTATCGAACATCGATTCGCACTTCGACTGGTGCGACACCATTCTCCTTAGCATACGGAATGGAAGCTGTCTTGCCTATTGAGGTAGAAATTCCGTCATTGCGAGTGCTAATGGAAGCAGAAATTGAAGAATCAGAATGGGCACAAGCCAGATATGAACAATTGCATCTGATTGAAGAAAAGCGACTAAAAGCCATAGATCACTCTCAAGCCTATCAGAGGCGTATGGCTAGAGCGTTCAATAAGAAAGTCAGGCACAGAGATATTGAAGTTGGTGACCTTGTTCTCCGAAAATTGTTGCCAAATCGTCCAGATCCGAGAGGGAAATTTACGCCAAACTACGAAGGCCCATACATTGTCAGAGAAAAGTTCTCTGGAGGCGCCCTTCGACTTGGACAAATGGATGATGAGGATCTTCCTGAGCCAATCAATTTAGATAAAGTTAAGAAGTATTATGCTTAGGATCCTATCTGATAACTGCTTGTACTCTTAGTTCTTTGGGATATGATAGGCGGCCGTATTTGGCACCTGTTCTCCCTGTAAATCATGTAACACCTACAATATATCAATAAAATTCGTTAGTTAACCCTTCGAGCCTTATAACCTCTCTTTCAAAAACCTTCTATCGGGACACCTTGCACTTAGTCTGCTATGAACTACGTCATGACCTGATCCTGAAAAAGGTACGTAGGCAACCTGGAAATCAGGTGCGGTCAAATTTTCAAACCATTTGGACAAAGTAGCTCCAACTCAAGAACATTCAAAAAAAAAAAAAAAAAAAAAAAAAAAAAAAACAAAAAAAAACAAGCAAAAAAAAAAAAGAAGAGAAAAAAAAAATCAATCAAGAGGTGTTCAAGAAGAGACAGAGTACAGATAAGCAGAAAGGATGTCCCAAACTTTCAGTCCTCTCAGCCAACGTTTCGTCCCATCTCAAGTCCTCCTAGATCCCTTAGAGATTAAGAGTACAAGCAGTTATCAGAATAGTATCCGAGGTAGGACACTGGCATTCAAGGCAATGAAGGGAGTAGAAGCCTCCACATGAAATAAATCGCGGGCATGAGTGAAAACCGGAAACGGCCTCACTGCGCAAAAATTACGCGAACCCCAGCTCTAGTCTTGTGACTAGGGGCAAAAAAGGGAAAATAATTTGATCAACTTCGCAGGCATGAGTGAAAACCGAAAACGGCCTCATCGCGCAAAAATAATGCGAACCCTGTGACTTGGTCATTCCAAGGGTAAAAAAAAAAGGGAAAAATTTAAAAGTGGTTCAAACAGCGAATTTTGTCAAAAATCTTTTGTGCATCAGTTTTTTCAGGCAATCAGAGCAGAATCGTACTTCAAATAAATCGCGGGCATGAGTGAAAACCGGAAACGGCCTCATTGCGCAAAAATCACGCGAACCCCAGCTCTAGTCTTGTGACTAGGGGCAAAAGAGGGAAAATAATTTGATCAATTTCGCAGGCATGAGTGAAAACCGGAAACGGCCTCATCGCGCAAAAATTATGCAAACCCGTGACTTGGTCATTCCAAGGGCAAAAAAGGGAAAAAGTTGAAAAACAGTTCAATAGCGAAATCTGTAGAAGATCATTCGCGTTTCACTTCTCAAGCAAATCAGATTTGTCTCAACAATCTATTTGTTCACAAGACTCTGTGTAGTGCCAATATAGCACGTGGTGAGACCAAACTTAGTTTTACTTATCCTGTACAATAATGATCAATAAAGTCCTATTTTCTCTTGGTCATACTGTACTGTCCAAAAACACCAAATGTTTTCACGATCTCCAAATGCTATATCTAAAAGGCAATTCCCATGCAAACTTGAAAGCAGAGTATAGTATTTCACATGGTTTCAAAAGTCATTTTTCAAAATAAAACCTACAATCCTCAAAAGAAAAAGAAATTCTAAATTTTTGTTCAAATTTGGGTCTCATGGTCTGACTAAGACAGTTCTCTCTCGCTCGTGGCAAGCAACGCCTCTTGCGATCGCGGATTAGCAAGGAAGCAAGTACATCTCCAGCAAGTTATCCCATCTTTTCTGTTTGACATCGGAATGTGTTGTCATTCATTTCAGTTTGGTTGACATCGGAATGTGTTGTCATCCATTTCATCTCGTTTGCTTGACATCGGAATGTGTTGTCTTGCATTCATCTCCTCCTGTTTGACATCGGAATGTGTTGTCATTCAGTTCAGTTTGGTTGACATCGGAATGTGTTGTCATCCACCATCTCGTTTGCTTGACATCGGAATGTGTTGTCTTGCATTCATCTCCTCCTGTTTGACATCGGAATGTGTTGTCATTCAGTTCGGTTTGGTTGACATCGGAATGTGTTGTCATCCAGTTCATCTCGTTTGCTTGACATCGGAATGTGTTGTCTTGCATTCATCTCCACCTGTTTGACATCGGAATGTGTTGTCATCCACCATCTCGTTTGCTTGACATCGGAATGTGTTGTCTTGCATTCATCTCCTCCTGTTTGACATCGGAATGTGTTGTCATTCAGTTCAGTTTGGTTGACATCGGAATGTGTTGTCATCCATTTCATCTCGTTTGCTTGACATCGGAATGTGTTGTCTTGCATTCATATCCTCCTGTTTGACATCGGAATGTGTTGTCATTCAGTTCAGTTTGGTTGACATCGGAATGTGTTGTCATCCATTTCAGCTCCTTTGTTTGACATCGAAATGTGTTGTCATTCAATCTCTTCTCGGTTGACATCGAAATGTGTTGTCATCTATTTCATCTCCTTTGTTTGACATCGAAATGTGTTGTCATTCAATCTCTTCTCGGTTGACATCGAAATGTGTTGTCATCCATTTCATCTCCTCTGTTTGACATCGAAATGTGTTGTCATTCAATCTCTTCTCGGTTGACATCGAAATGTGTTGTCATCCATTTCATCTCTTCTGTTTGACATCAAAATGTGTTGTCATTCACTCATCTCCATTTGTTTGACAATCGAATGTGTTGTCACTCACTCCATCAATCATTTTGCTTTCGAACTCCCTTCAATCCATGTCTCGGTTACATCCATTTTCCCCAACAATCTATCAATCCATATCCCATGTGCGCCCATTTTCCCCAATAGTCCTCCGCGATGAGGCAATAAACTATTATCCATCACTCCATCTTTGTTTTGGCAAGTTTAACTAGGCTTTCCCTTTTTTCTTATCTTTGATTTTCACAAGTTTTCACAGGTTTTAGGTGTGTAAAAATGACGGGTTTTTCAGTCTTTGTCGTTCAATTGCTAGCACTCTCCGACAAAGAGGGGCAACTGTGAACACCCCATTTTTACACCTCTACAATTCTTTCCCTAATTTAATTTATTTTTCATTTTGTTTTGATTATTTGTTTAGGGAGGAGAGGAGTTGAGAGAGAAGGATCCTTTGTTCAGAATTACCTAAACCACAAACCCATGTACCCAAGCCCATATCTTGAACCCGTTTGATGAAAACCATAGACCAATTCACACAAGCCCAAGTGTAATCAAACCTAGCCCTCAAGGGTTGTTTAAACCTTAGGGCCCAAGCCCATGAAAACCAAACCAATCGCCTATATAAGGAATGAGATAGGGTTTTCAAAACCCAATCTCATTCGGTTTTCCCCAGCTCCTCTCTCTCCCGATTTCCCTTCACTCTTTCCCCTCTTCTGTTATGAACAGTAGAAAACCAGCAACTCCATCTCGTTCATCTCGCCGGAGATCGGTAGAAGATTCGTCATCGCGGAAACGAACCACTTCTCCGACGAGCTTCGTATCCCCGACAACCTTCCACCTCCGGCGTTTACAGGTTTGTGTCTCCTCTAATTTTCTTTTTCTTTTGAGTTTTAGATCTAGATCCATCTAGATCTAAAATTCAGATTTACACCTTTTCATTTTATTTTAATTTATTTTATTTTACTGTTTTCGCGTTTGCAGGACCAGGGATATTCCTCTTTCCGATCATCCTCTCCGGCGAAATCATCTTCTCCGGTAAGCTTCTTCACCTCCAACCTCTCACCCTTCGCCGTTCAGTAGATATCTTCTTAGGTTTCCCTTGCTCTCCATGATTCTCTCCTGTTCATCCAGATCCGGATCTATAGATCAAGATCTTCAGATCAAGATCTACAGATCTAGACCTCTGTAATCAATAATCACTCCCATTCATTTTATTTCGCTTTGTTTCATCCTATTATTTATGTATTTTATTTCATTTTTTTTACTCTGCTATCGTTTCACAGTATTTCACTTTGCCGGTTTAGCTTCAGAATTCTCCTCCGGTCGTCTTCTCCGACGGCACCACCTCCGGTGAGAATCTCCACCACTGTTGCATCCCATCTCAGATCTCGCTCTTCTACTGTCGGCTAACAGTTGTTCGTGCTTTTCAGATCTGAACTATACCTCGTCTCCAGTCGCCTTTTCCGGCCAAATTGTGTTCGACGGATTCCCCATCTCTCCTCAGGTAATCGCATTTTCTCCTTTTCCTTTTATTCCTGAGTCCGCTACTTCAGATTTGGATTTATAGTGTATTATTACTATCTATCTTTTTTAATTCAATGTCTGTTTCCTATTTTTATTTGGGGCAGAAGAACAGCAACAGATCGTCTGTTCCAGCCAGATCATGGCTGCACCCGCAATCTGATTTTCTTTTTTTTATTATTATTTCTATTTTGTAAATCCTGTGTTGGATACCTTTTCCCTTTCCTCTTCTATATTCTGATCAACGGAGCAGCAGCCGAGATCGTTTCTCCTTCTTCAGCCCTCGCAGGTATATCTCTACCCCTATTTTTATTTAATACCTTTCATTTATTGTAGTATAATTTTTCTTTGGATAGTTCAAAGCTTGGGCGGGAAATTTGAATCATTGGAAGCCCCTAGAATCATTTTAATTTATTTGGGCCTATTCCTCGAGGCCTTAGAAAGATAGCGGACCAAAGCCAATTGACCATTAGTGATCAATGGGCCTTGGCCCATTTACTTTCTCTTGGGGCCCATTTACTTTGTTGTGTGTATGTATTATCCATGTGTGTGCAATAGGGATAGGCCGCGATTTTTCTTTTCCTATTTTGCCTACATTGGGCACTTAGATAGTTTTCTTTTTTAACCCTAAATAATTGGCCCACCCCGTTAGTTAGTCTTACAAAAAAGAAACAACAACAAAAAAATTATAAAAAGATTAAAATAAATTAAAGGTACTGGTCTATCCTCCCTTGGGACCTAGAGCAGGGTCCGTATTTAAACCATAGCCCCTTTTGGTTTAAGGCCGCTCGATCCGCCCTGCTCTTTGCCTTTAAGTTAATTAAGTTAGGCTTTATTTTCCTTTTTTGCCTACCTTGGGTTTTTTAGCTTAGTTTTTGGACTAGTTAAACTTGCCAGAATTAAAAAAAAAATAAAAAAAATAATAATAATAATAAATACAAAAAAATACAAAATACAAAAACAACAAAAAACATTTAAAAACCCCCAAAATGCAAAAAGACTTACCCTAATAAATGAACGCCCCCTAGAGCTCCCCCACGAGCACCTAGCTACGCGGCCATCTCCCGGAGCGAGATTTATAAATCTCATTCCATTTCCCCTCCCCCAACTCAAACACAGGTTGGAAGTGACCACACTCCGAAACGAGTATAAAAACAGTCACGGACCCCGAACTACTATTGAGGGTCTGATTCCGACTAACCGGATAAGTAGGCAGCCCAATCAGGGTTCGACCCCAACCAAAATAAACTTTTTTTACACCCCTTTTTGATTTCGATTAGCAAAATTAATAAAATTTTAGGAAATGTTAAGTGATTTTTTTCATGTTTGATTTAGACCTAATGAGTAGGTTACCGTCATCGGATGGAGGTCCTGGGGTGCCTAACCCCTTCCCCAGGACCTAAGGGGATCCCTTACCTAGACTATTTTGGACCATAGACCCCCCCTCATTTGGGCTATCTCGGGATCCTACTTCCCCTAAGTAGGTGGCGACTCATAAAAATAGGTTTAGCGTCATTCCTCTACTCTCGGACCTATTTCCGATACCTAGAGTTGAGAGGGGAGGAAAGGCGGTAAATTTATGCGTTCACAGTCTGTATGGTGTAGAATTATGATGCTGGATTTTGAATCTTTGGCAGAGTTCAGTCATACCTTTGTTGCAGAAATTAAGAGCATTATCTGTGACAATCTCATACGGAACACCATATCTGCTAATGATATCTTTTTTGAAAAACTGCTGAACAACTGAGGCCGTGACATTAGCAAAAGAAGCTGCTTCAACCCATTTTGTGAAATAATCAATCGCAACAAGAATAAATCGATGACCGTTTGATGCTTTCGGCGTGATGGGCCCAATGACGTCTATACCCCAGGCTGAGAAAGGCTAAGGTGCAGTAAGATTGTGCAGTGTAACAGGCGGTGCATTGATTCGGTCTGCATAAATCTGGCATTGATAGCATTTCTGAACATGACGACAGCAATCGGATTCCATAGTAGTCCAATAGTACCCCAATCTAAGAATCTTCTTTGACAGCATTAATCCGTTCATGTGGGGACCACAAACCCCTCTGTGAACTTCTTCAACCACTTGTGCTGCTTCCTTTTTATCAAGGCATCTCAACCAAATCAAGTTTGGTGACCTCTTGTATAATACTCCTCCTGAGAGAACAAACTGAATAGAGAGTCTTCTGATTGCTCAACGATCTGTTTTGGTGGCATCCAGAGGAAAAGTGCCGTCATCCAAGTATTGCTTGATATCTGTGTACCATGGTTTGTCATCTGGGCGCTCTTCTATAACTAGACAATAAGCTGGGTAGGTCGGTTCTGAAATCTTCAATAGGGCCAAAGTCAGGATTTACTTTTAGGAATAGTTCACCCCATCGCAGCTACGGTTGCAAGAGGCATCAGAGAAATCGGTTATGCGTCTTGCCATCTCGTTCTGATAAAAGGATCTCTGAAACTTGGTGATCAAAATACCTGAAGGCATCGTTGCCAGTACGGAACAAATTTTGTCCTTGAATTGCCAATGACTCATTAGCGTGACAAATTACCACAAGTGGATGAATCACCCATAACATCAATCTCTCTATGCCAATACAATGTGCTTCTCATGAGTCAGCTATACGATGCCTCATATTCCGAGCATATGGGGAATATTGTTTTTTTGTGTGAACTGAGCTTCGACTGAGATGGGCGAAGATGAGCTCCTCTGGTTGTGAGGGATTAAGACCTGCTCCATAGCCCATTCCCATGTTGGTTTCAGTCCATCAAAGCAGCATCTCCCAATGGAATGTATGGAATCTGGACTGGACCTTTACCAAGGGGTCGTGGAGATGATACAACTGGGGTTGTAGGCCAACCAGCAGGGCAAGGGATGGTATAAACAATCCTCTCTTCTTCAACAGGAATAAAAGGAATTTGTATAGGACACTGAATGGGTTGAATAGTAGATGAGTGGACTGGCGACATGCGAGGTATTTGGATGGGTTGAATAACTGGGGATTCGGGAGATGACAAAGACTGAGGATAAGGGATTCGAACAGGGACTCGGTACGAAGGACGGATAGCATCATCTGCCTCTGACAGCCCACCAATCTCCACCATACTAACATCAGATCCGTCCCTGCTTAGAAAATTTATCTGTCCTTGATGTGGGGGAAGAGGAGCTTGAATAATGCTAGTATTTCCAGCTGTAAATTCAACTTTTCCTTGCTCTAAGAGATCTTGAATATCATGTCGAAGAGTGTAACATACATCTGTAGCATGACCCGGGCCTCGATGATATGCACAATAATGATCTGCATGATAATTTCGATTTTGCTTATCAACTGGGATGAGAGGAGTCGGCCCCTTTAGAGTTACAAGATCCTGCTTGAGGAGGAAAGTCAGAAGCTGGCTTAAAGAGTAAGGTAAGGGAGTGAAATTTCTCTGAGGGTTTCTCACTGGCTGACGCGCCTGTTGATACTGATTTTGCCTTACCGGCTGAGGATTTTGAGGTTGAGGATGTTGTCGAATCGGTGGAGCAGGCAACATTAAGGGTGCAATCCAATTAACTTCTTCTCTTTTTCTGGTATCCTTTTGCCCACTATTCCTGTTAAATGGAACACTTGACCTCGGAGATGTATTGCTAAGACTGGCATGTATAGTACCATTTTTAACAGCCGTTTCAATTCTTGCTCCTGTCTCGACAATTACCTTGAAATCTGTTGTCGGTAAAGTTATCATTAGTGTTGAATATGGTTGCTTTAAGGTTCCCAAGAAAGTAGAGGCCATTTCTTCCTTCGATAATTGCACTGATAGTCTTGATGCCACCTCTCTCCATCTAGCGGCAAACTCAATGAATGATTCGTTATTCCTCTGAGACAGCTGTTCTAGATCACTCTTTTGCGGGAGCACCTCCAAGTTAAAAGAAAATTGATCAATGAAGAGATCGATCACATCCTACCAACTGGTAATCCGCTTCTTATCAATTGAAAGCCACCACCTTAGAGCGGCATCTTTCAGACTTTTCTGGAAATATTGGATAAGATATGATGGTTTATCTCTGTAAGCCATCATGTCTCCCACATACAATTGTAGATGCTCTTTCGGGCACCCTTTGCCCTCATATTTGGTAAATTATGGAACTCGAAAATCAGAGGGAACCAAAGTATCAGTGGAGAAAACTAGATCATCCAGAGTTATCCCTGTAGAGGAAGATGATACCCCCTGCATTTTTTCCATCATCTCTTTCAACTGACGAATTTCTTCTTGTTGATTTTTGAGAGACATCAATAACTCAGAATCTTGTGGCGCCTTTGGATTGTGATGATCACAGTGCGCAGCCTCACCAGTTTTTCCATCAAACTGAGTGTAGTCAAAATCACCATCCTCACCTGGTTGATCATGAAGGGGGTTGATAAAGGTAAAATTCGGGACGGGAATCTCAACCCTAGGTTGATCCGGTTGAAAATGTCTAAACCCTGACTGATCTGGTTGATGCCGAAAGGTTCCAATTCCAGGTTGGTCTGGCTGAAAATTTTCTGGTTGGAATACAATTCTAGGCTGTTCTGGTTGAAATGGTTCGGTTTCTGGTTGGTGTGTAGGTTTATTAAGTTGCAAGGCCATCAGAGCCTATAAGGTTTCCTGAATATTGTCCAATTGGGTTTTCATCTCATGTATCTCCTGATCGTGTGCTTGTACAAGCTGGTCTGTACTTGAATCCAAACGATTGTTGGGACCAGCCATGTCTGCTAAACTTTGAGACGACCAATCTGCAACTTCAGGGCTGTCCGGATCTAGTATTACAGCTTGAGCAAGAGCACGAGATACAGAACGAGTGACAATTCCCTGTTTTATGCAACACTGAGAAAGATGTAGCGATTAATCATGAATGTATGATTTGACAGCAAAAAGATGAAAATCACTTCTTTATATATGCATGTGTTTGTGTATTTTTAAGACAACACTGAACCAAAGAAAAATAATGAAAAGCAACAAAAGACAAACAGAAAGACAAAAGGAAAATGACTCAACCCTATACAGGTCTCTCAGGAATAATAAAGTCGAGAGGTAAGGGGTTGCCCCCAAGGACTACCACTTGTTGACGAAGAATAGCAATCTCACTTTCTAGCCTGTCTACCACACCCGACACACTTTGAATCCTGTAGTCGAACTCCAGAGCCTTGACTTGAGCACGGTGTCTGACTGCTTTCAACTGTTCTTGATTCTGACGGAACTGGACTTCAAACTGGAAAGACTCCTCATCATCATCTCTTTTTCGCTTTTGAAACTCTCGGAGTGCTTGCTCTAACTGATGTTCTTTATCACGGGCCAACTGACGTCGACTCCTCAAGTCATCTTCCTGTTGTCGGAGGGTCTGTTGCGCTGTCTCCAACTCTTCCATATCTCTCAGAATCTTGACTTGGATCTGCTCCAACTGTTCCTTCTTCTTGCGGACTTCCTGACATTCCCTTTTCAACTCAGCTTCTTGTTGCCGGTGCACCTGTTGCGCTGACTTGAGCTTCTTTGTATCCCTTAGTATCTTAAGACGATTACAAAGGAAAATATCTTTCCACGGCACCACCACCTCAGAAAGGGGAAGGCTTCCCCTGGATGGTGCTGTAACTGGGGTGAGCAATTCTGCTGGCTTTGGCATTTCTGATTGTATGTCTGGGTTCTCCAACCACAAATCATACTCTTCTTCAGTCGACGGTATCCCTGATCCATATTCTACTATATCGTCTGGAAATTTTTCTCTTTTAGATCGTCTCCATTCATTTTGGAAACGTCTCTCTAGAAGTTCAGATGTAGTAGAGAAAACACAATAGTCTTTCGCCAAATCATCGATTACTGGGATAAACTGTCGGTATCCAAACTGTCGGAGTACTCTGAGTGGAATGTAGGGTGATGAACCAGTTAGGCCAGCAAGAATTATACATCTTCTTCCAAAAGTAGTTAAAAGAGGAAGCCTTTGCTTGTTGATTACGAGCCAACGACACTTCCAAATTATCTCGTCCTCTGATAACTGCTGGAGCTTTCTGTAACAGTCTTCCATTTTTTTAAAAGCAAGCTTGGATTGGGTCTCGCTGAATTTTCGCACTATGTTCCGAGCATCATAAGCAAATTCTGAGGGCACAGTAACCATTGATGGTAAATGCTCGACCAACCATAAATGCAAAAGAGATAAACTGGCGTTGAATGTCCCTTTCATGTTCTCACTGCTATATTTAAGACCCTTAAGAAGCTCTCCCAGGATCATCAGGACGACTGACCCTCCACTACGCATGTCTTTGACTACCCCCACCAATACAGATTCAGCGAAACTGAGGTTTTTTGGGAAGATAAGCTGAGCTAGAACAATCCATGTAAGAACATTGAGTGTTGACTCGGATTCAGCTTTAAGTGTGCTAGGGTCCCACGAAGGTCTATACATATCCCACAGTTTGTTCATTTCAACCCTTGAGTAAGTACCTTTGGCATTGTTGGGTAATCGGTCAGGCTTGACGTGTAAGAACTGTGCAAGCTCAAACTGGTAATTTGTTCTGTAATGGGGTAAAATAGCAGGACCATCAATATCAAGCCCTAAGATGCGTTTAACTTCTTCGATTGTTGGACACATTTCTTTTTTTCCAAAACGGAAAACTACACTTTTAGGATCCCAACAAAGAATTGCCGCCTTGACTAAACGCCAATCAGGATCGATCAAAGCAAGGTCTAAAATATTTCCCACATGGTATCTCTGTATCCAAACTAGGCGACGGGCAGAGTTAAGGCCTTGAGCTGAACTAAAGATTGTAGCTGTGTCTCTGAGTTTGGCATCGCAAGCAGCACGCATCTCCAATTTGAGTGAAGGACCTAGGCCTCCCGGCTTAATTATTCCTGAAGGGCCTGCCATCTAAACAATAGTGCACAAGTGAGACTCTATACAGGTGCTAAATGATGATGCAAAAGTTTGAGAATGTTTTTTTTTTTTTTTTTTTTAATTTTTATTTTTGTTTATTATTATTTTTTTTAATTATTATTTTTGTTTATTATTATTTTTTATTATTATTTTTTGTTTATTTTTGTTTATTTTTTGTCTATTATATATTTTTTTTTGTTTTTTTTTTTTCTAGTGTGGCATTACATATGTAAACTAACAGGGTGGGTGGACAAAAGCCCAGTCCAATAACTTGGGTTTCCAAGACCTATTAGATTAAGGTAATAAATGAATAAGGGGATATCCATTTACATCTAGATTTTGAATCCCATATGTAGTGTCACGAAAGAGATTTTTTTTTTTTTTTTTTAGTCAAGACATATGTAAACCAATGGGGTAGGTGGTGTAGAGGTCCAACCTACTATCTTGGGTTATTGGAAACCAAGGCCCATTAAGTTTAAAACAAAAATGGATAGGAGAGCACTCATTTATTATTTGAGGTTACGACCCCCATATGTAATGATTTAAAGAAGCGGGTAAGAGGTTTATTCAATCACACATGGGCCATCATCAAACATGGTACACACATGCCCTCTTTCTTGAATGAACATATGGGTATAAAAAAGATACCCTAATATACAACCAAAAAAGAGGACGGGTATAGATTATAAGCAGAGTAGGATTGGGAGAAACCGCCCTAATTTACTGCTTATAAACTATATCACAACCTAATCTTTATGCATATGCCGGGGTAATGCAAGGTGTTCCTAAGGTGGTAGGGGGGACACTTGGCCGTATATGCGACTCCCAAAATAGGACGATTGGCGCAAGTGGGAGGAACTGAATCCGTTTCTACGGGTACAACCCATAAGGCGTGATCCAGCTGAACTCCACAGATCAGAAAGCCCCTGACACTGAAGATACGTATCAAATAGCCGTAGGCCCCATATATCCAACCAATGGGTTATAAGGTGATTACACTAAAATGCAATGAATATGATATGCACAGGAAAGAGAATAAGAACATCCCACAACATAAAAAGAATTAGCAAAGGAATAATTGCTTTAGGAAATGATTAGGGATTTAAAGATGTTTGGCTTTTACCTAATTTTCAGGTTGGATCTAACTCTTTAGGTGTGTTCCCCAGCAGAGTCGCCAAAGCTGTAAACGCCTAAATTTACCACCTTTCCTCCCCTCTCAACTCTAGGTGTTGAGATAAGGTCCGAGAGTAGAGGAATAACGCTAAATTTATTCTAAGAGTCGCCACCTACTTAGGGGAAGTAGGATCCCAAGATAAAATCCAAAAATAGGAGGGTCTACGGTCTAGAGTAGTCTAGGTAAAAGATCCATTTAGGTCCTGGGGAAGGGGTTAGGCACCCCAGGACCTCCATCCAATGATGGTAACCTACTCATTAGGTCTAAGCCAAACATTTAAAATCACTAAAAATTTCCTAAACAATTATTAATTTTACTAATCAAACATAAATCAATATGGGTGTAAAAATTTTATCTTCGGTTGGGGTCGAACCCTGGTTTGGGCTGCCTACTTATCCGGTTAGTCGGAATCAGACCCTAATAGTAGTTCGGGGTTGTGACTGTTTTTATACTCGTTTCGGAGTGTGGTCACTTCTAACTCGTGCTTGAATTTGGGGAATTGGAATTGAGATTTATGAATCTCATTCCGGGAGATGGTTGCGTAGCTAGGTGCTCGTGGGGGAGCTCTAGGGGGCGTTTATTTATTAGGGTAAGTCTTCATTTAAATTTTGTGGGTTTTTAAATTGTTTTTGTTGTTTTGTATTTTTTGATTTTTTTTGGTATTTTTTTTAATTTTGGCAAGTTTAACTAATCAAAAACTAACCTAAGTGCCCAAAGTAGGCAAAAAGGAAAATAAGGTCTAACTGATTTAATTAACTTAAAGGCAAAGAGCAGGGCGGATCGAGCGGCCTTAAACCGAAAGAGGTTATGGTTTATATACGGACCCTGCTCTAGGTCCCAAGGGGAGATAGACCAGTACCTTTAATTTATTTTTTTATATATAATTTTTTGATTTTTTTTGTAAGACTAACTAACGGGGTAGGCCAATTATTTAGGGTTAATGAACTACCTAAATGCCCTATGTAGGCAAAAAAATAAAAAGAATATAGGGTCTAATCCTATCACGCACATACACACATGAATAATACAAGCATACATGACATGAGATACAAAAGAAATGGGTCTAATAGAGAAAGTTAATGGGCCAAGGCCCATTGACCACTAATGGTCAATTGGCTTTGGTCCACTATCATTCTAAAGCCTTAAGAGGTAAGCCCAAAATTTTAAACTAACTCTAGGGGCTTATGGGCCTCAATTCAGTAACATATGGCCCAATTCAAGGGCCCAAAAGATTCAAATCTCCAACACTCCCTCCTCACATTTAAAAAAAAACATTAAGGACAAGCACAAGGGAGGTATTCAGTTGCTACATCTTGGTCTTGAACAAAACTGGAAGTCTAAACTTCGTTTTGAACAAGATCAGGCCAAGGAAATGAATTCGAACCTATTTCAAGTTTTGAATCATCTAACAAAATTTACTAAAATAAATAGAGGTTAATAAGTAAAAATGAAGGAAGAGATATACCTGCGAGGGTTGATGGTGGATGTGCGATATTGGCGGCTGCTACGGTATGTGAAGGAAGAAGGTTGGCGTGGTTGTTCTGTTGATCTAAAAGTAACACTCACTTCTCTCACTCACTCAATCCCCAGAACAAGGGATCCACCAAATAAAATAAACAAAAACAAAAGTAAAACCCAAGTGATGAAGCTGGCCTAAAGCCTGTTTCTGAAGAACGCGAAGAGCTACTTGCCCGAAGAAAACGATGGTGCTACTGGATCTCAACAGATCTGGAATAGGCGAACGAAGAAAATGAAGGAAGCCATGAGAAACAGGGAGCTCGCCGGAAGAGAACGAGAACCGACTCCAGAGATGGGGATTCGCGAAGGGATGGAATCTCGCCGGAATATCTGCTGGAGATGAAATCCCAGAGACAAAACACAACAAATCTAGAATAGATGAACCAAAAAAACAAGAACAAAATGAAAATAATAATAAATAAATGCAATACAGGGTTCTAGATCTAGATCCGGATCAGGATCTAGATCTAGAAATCGAAACAGGAGGTGGATCGGAGGGGATACAGACCTGTGACTCGCCGGAAAGATAAACTCGCCGGAGATAGTGGTGGCGAACTGAGGTATAGATGTAGGAGATGAGAAAGAAAACCAGAAGTGAGGTCCTCTTGCCTTCGAAAACCGCCGGAGAGAGAAGATCGCCGGAGGTCTGGTTCGATCAGGAGAAGGAAGTCATAACCAGATCAGAAAAATAAATAGATAAATAAACAATAAATAAATAAATAAATCTAGATCTAGATCTAGATCTAGAAAAAAGGGCGAGGAGATGGATGAGAGAACCAACCTGATCGACGAAAATCGGAGTCGACAAAGAGTTGGATTAAGCTGCTAGATCAACGCTAAACTCCCCGGAGAAGATGGACGACTCGAGGATGAGATTTGTCACCGGAGATGAAGGGTGACGCCTTGGGTGAGGATCGAAGCTCCTCAATCCTGCAACTCGCCGGTAAATGGAAATCGCCGGAGGTGGAGACGCTGGAGAGGTGCGATGATGAAGGGCTGCTACTGATGACGCAGCAAACGCCGAGATGGAGTTGCTGGTTTGAGCTCTGTCGAAGATGGAACAGCGGGGGGAGATGCCAGGTGCTGCCGCCGGAGGTGGAGCTGCAATCGAAGGAGAAGGAGAGAAGGGAAGAAGTAAATCGAGAGGGAGAAAAGACTCCCTGTGGCTGGAACCGAATGAGATTTTGGGTTTTTTTTTTTTTTTTTTAAACCCTATCTTATTCTTTATATAGGCAATAGTGATGGGCCTTGGTGGATTTAGGATTATGGGCCTTGGGCCTTAGACAACAGGTCTTGGGAACATGGATCTGAGGCTTTGCACATGAGAAACCAATTATTGGTTTTATGAAATGGGTTTAGTGAAGTGGATTAAGAGATGGGTTTGGGGTTTTGAACATGGACTAAGGATAGGGTTAGGACATGCTCCCTCTCTCTCTCTCTCTCTCTCTCTCTCTAGACTCACAAAGCTCTCATTAGGAAACAAATTAATTAAAATTGAATTAAAATATACAAAAAATAAAAAATAAAAATAATAAAGAAAATAAAAAATAATTAATTAAAAAAATAATAATAATAAAATAAAGTTTTAAGGGTGTAAAAATGGGGTGTTCACAATTCTTACAATAGTTTGGTGGCGACACTTTTCTATAGAAAAAATATTGTGAAGCTTGAAGATGTCACAACAATGCTCCTATCAAATAATATCAGGAGGAGCCTAATCTTGAGAGTATTCAAGATCAATTGTTAGTTGCTCGTAGAGAAAATCAAAGAGGAAGGACTTCAGATTGAGGATCTTGGAATGGCAGGGCTAGATCTAAATCAAAGGGAATTGGAAAAATATAATGTTTTCAATACAAGGAATATGGTCATATAAAAAGGGATTGTCCTCAACATGTTGATAAAAGAAACAATAGAGGTGATCTTAATAATGTGATGGCTGCAATTGGGAATAACATAGAATATAAAGAATACTTTGGATATGTTCTCAAAGTTTCTACATTTATGGACACTTCTTTTCATAATGAGTAGTTATTAGATTCGGTTTGTTCCGTTCACATATACTACATAACAGAATATTTTGATACATTCCAAGAGAAGAGAATGGGTATTGTATCCTTAGGTGAATGGTCCACTTGTGATATCACGGATGTTGGGATGATTAAAATCAAGATGTTTGATGGAGTAGCATGCACTTTGGGTAGTGTTTTGTTTGTTCCAAAGATGGAAAAAAATTTCTTATCAGTTGGTAGGTTACACTCTAAGGGCTGTAGGTATTTAGTTGGAAGTGGAGTTATGAAAATCACACGTGACTGCATAGTCCTAATGAATGGAGACAAGTGTGATAGGTTGTATCGTCTGGTGGGGGATACCATGGTCAATGATATTCCAAAGGCCTTGGTGGGTAATTGAAAACGGATTACACGGTGTGGTATGTATATACGCGAAGTCTTTTTTTGCAATAGGGGCAGAGGCAAATATAACATGTTTCTAGTATAGAAATGACACGTTGTGTCCCACTAGAGTTGACTAGGGAGTCGACTCGGGACAGCTACACATGTGCATTAACCATGTCATGATTGAGTCAGGTGGATTCAAGGCCAATAATTGTTTGTCGTGATAGCAAATAGGTAATTGAATCTATGGTGAGTTGATTTGAGTTCGAGGTGAAGGTGCATCCTAAGCATTGATGATGCAAATTTTATCAAGGGAAATATGTGTGATTTATCTCCAAGGTGGTTCCAAATATTTTGGACCAAGGTGGAGTGGTGGACACATGTCATAGGCAAAGACACAAACAAAAGATCTTCATGGGACTGCAAATTAAGAAAATTCAAGGTGGAGATTGTTATGTTTATGTCTTTATTATAAATGTTAGATCAACCGATACTATTCAATCATGGTTAATGTGATTCATGGCCTCGGTTGAGTTGGGTTTCAGTGATTGATTTACTTAAATGATCTATTCCTTGCTTTATTTGTTGGAAATTTTGGAGAATGATGATTTCTTGCAAGTTTGATCATGAACAGTGCAACACATTACTAGTCAGATGAAATGTTCTTGATTAAAGATCTCTTTATTACGGAGCACAATCTTATTCATTTTTTTCCATAGAATTTGGCTCTTCCTTCTCTTAGAAGTCCTATTTTCAGTAATTGGTTCAAACCAAGCCCAGGTTGGTCCAAATTGAACATTGATGGGGCATATAGAGGTAATCCAGGTTTGAGCGGTGGAGGTGGTGTTATCAGGAATCACCTTGGGATGTTTGATGGTGTTTTTTCAAACTACTATGGGGTTTCTAATAATATAATTGTGGAGATGAAGGCTATTTGTTATAGTTGTGCTCTTTGTGTGGAGTTGGGTCTTCGGAAAGTCATTATTGAGAGTGACTCTCGCATGTCTATTGATGCAATAAATGGTGTGATGAACCATCCCTAGATTATTTGGTATAAATGGAACTATTATGCAGCATATAGAGAAATGTGAATTTGTGTTTGTACATACTTTCAGAGAAAACAATGTTGTTGCAAACATTCTTTCAAAGAATGCTTGCACTTCTCATCGAAATGAGATAAGAATCAGCATCCTAAACAGGTTAGAGGGTGTCTTGTTCTTGATAAGTTGATTGTTTCTAATCTAAGATGTTAATGGTTTGAGTCTGAGGTACGGTTTATATCCACCTCTTGGTTGTATCAATTTCTATTTTTAATAAACTAGTAGGGGTCCATGCCAAACCTCCCTCCCCCACTAGGTGGCTTTTTTTTTTTTTTTTTAACAGATCATCTCTAGATATGAGGCTTATGGCTCTTTAATTAACCGGGTAGTACGAAGGGAGGAAAGGAAGAGAGATTAAAAAAATAATTGGGGGGGGGGGGGGGGGGGGGGATTTTTTTTAGAGTTGTCAAATCTGATGGTGCTTAGTCGCAGTTTTATGAACGGTGGTCTTTCGTGAGGTTTTCAGGAGTTTGAGAGTGGGAGAGAAAGAGGGGTGTACAAAGATTTTTTGGGCGTAGGTTTCGGGTATTAAAATACACAATTTTGTATATATATATTTTTTATCATCATTCTGATAGTGAAAGATTCGCAAGTTGTTCATGTAGACATAGGCTTTTAAGCCGAACCTAAAAAATTCTCCATTTGTGTTATGCTTTTAGTTGAAGATATTCGTTTAGGCTGCAACTCCGGTTAGTTTTCTTTCTAAGTTGGCAAACAGGTGGACATATCAACAACTGCACCCGTGAAATTAATGAAGCATAAATGGGTGAACAAATGAAGATGTTTAAACGATAGCATTAGAGTCCTCCACTTGCCTGCATGTGGTTGTTTCCCATTGGTTTAACCCACCTCCAAGGGCTCCCCAGGATCTCTGTAATACTTCTTCCTATGTTTAAATGAAATTATCTCTAACCAAAAAATATAAAAAATTGTTAGAGATGCAATTGTGGATGCCCTCTTCAAAAGTTGATGCATTTATTTTCTTCCTTTCTTTGGGACTATGTTAAATGTACTTCGTGTACTAACATGGCAAGGCCTGGTTTAAATTGTAACATGTATTTTGTAGTAGTTTTTTAAAATGACTCTAAGAACCCTTAAAAAATACTTATTTATTCGATTACTTATCAAACTAGCTCATTGTAAATAAGTATTTATTTCGTAGATAAGTGACGTTACCAAATGGGTTTTTTTTGGTCAAAAAGTGCATATTTATATTTATAAGAAAAATACTTATCTTTATCGTAGTGTTTCCAAATGCTACTTTGATCCCCAATCAAATGAGTGGTGGCATACAGCCGCCACCAATGGGGTAAGCATTCCTTCCCCTCTACCATTGACCACGCTCTATGGAGTGGGTCAATCAGGTGCACATCAGTACAGTTTAAATGTTGAGGGGAAATCCTTCAAGTTATTTTTGGTACGAACAAATTAACAATAGTCCCCTCCTCAGCCGATGAGGGTTCCTCCTTGCTATGACAAAGCTCCTTTAAACTATAGTTAACAAGCTTTAAGTCTTGTGGTTACATTTTTTTTTTCTTTCTAAAACCAAGGTTAGATGCTTTAACCCTAAAAGTTAATAAATATTCATCTCAGCTAAAGGGAATCAAAAGGGGACACATGGAATACAACAGCGGACCGAGACCGTAATTCACCTCCTCTAATCCGAGGAGGTGAATATTTTCCTTTTGATATTTGGGCTCATAGATACCAATGAAATTGTCTCCCAAATATACTCCCAAATCCAAGACTGGATCACAGTTAATTGCGACATAGTTATATATAAATAAACAACACAATTTATAATAATAATACAGATTAAGTTTATAATAAATGTGTGTTTCCTATACTATTTAATTCATAATGTGTTTATTAGACTCATCTTCTCAATCTATGTCCCATCAAATATCTACTTACTCTTGGAAAGGTCTCGAGTTCGTTTCCTGGCTCCCCTCACTAACGGTTGTATGGGGTGGGGGTATTCCCTATGTAGCCCATGGGATTAGTATGAGCTTTCAAGTCTCAGGATATCCATGGTTATCAAAAAACAAAGTATCTACTTACTCCCATGAAGAAGGGGAGCCATGAGGTGGTCTTATATTGATTATAAGTACTCACTATAAGTAAAGACTCTATTAGAAATAGTCCTTATTTCTTATACACTTACAAGTGAGACCCATAAATAATCAACTACTAATAACTCTTATTAAATTTAAATTAATATAAAAATGTTTATGTTTTCAACAATGAACAAAAGTCTAATAAAGTAAATTTAGACTTTCAATACTTTAGCTGGTAGGACCCAATCCTAAGCTAACTCTTCATAGTCCTTATTTTGTATACACTATTAAGTGAGACCCATAAATTATCAGTTATTAGTAACTCTTATTAAATTTAAATTAATATAAAAAAATATAGGTTTTCAATAATGAATAAAGAATTATACGTGCAAATCTAATAAAGTAAATTTAGACTTTTAATACTTTAGCTAGTAAAGTATATTTAGGCTTTTAATACTTTAGCTAGTAGGACCCAAACCTAAAGTAACTCTTAATAAAAACTTTTTTAATCTCCTTATATGTAGAATGAAGTTATTAGTAACTCTTTTCTAATGGATCTCTTTTAAAGTGATCACAAGAAGTGCTTGCTATTAATTTTGACTCTATTAGAAAGACACCTTGCTTTATATACACTTATAAGTGGGACCATAAATAATCGATTATTAGTAACTTTTTTCTGATATTAAATTTAATTTCACATTAAAAAAAATGTAAATTTGATTACTAAAATAAATTCTATAAAATATATTAAGACATTGTAAAATCAATTAATGTAAAGAGAGTAACATCTAATAAAAATATAAAAAAATTATACGTGAACCTTTACTAGTATATATATAGATAGATAGTCTTCATGTGCTAAATAAATAGACCTCTATGGGCCTAAAAAAGAGAGCCTCTATGGGCATGAAAATAGCCTCAATGAGTTGAAACAGTCTGTGCAATAGAATTATGACCCTCTGATTTTGGGCTAATCATGACCCTCCATGAACTAGTATGTGAGATGAACACTAGAGTATCTCACATAAAGACGATAGTAATGATGGTAATAGAGAAGATTCTGGCTTGAACATGATGGAGATCGTGCACAAATAGGATGTGTCCTCATCTCTTTTTTTTTTCTTTTCTATTGGCTTCTTCCACATATCCTGAACAAGGAAGATGATAAAAGGGGACAATGGATGCGGCCCTTCAAATCATTGCCCCAAATTAGAGTGAGATCTCCTTCCGGTAATAGTACCATAATAAGAGAAGGGGGTTTATAAAGTTTATAGATAAGGATAGAGAGAGAAGGAAAAAGTGACGACAAGCAAAGTAAGAAGGGTGCTTAGAGCAAAATTAATAAAAGTAACTAACTGAAAATACTAACTAAGATTCTTTGAATCCAACGGGCGGCATTGCCTGCCACCAGCCGGAAAGAAGAGATGAAAGATAAGACTATCAAAACTGGTGGATCATCTGCTCTAATGCCATAATAGAAATCTAATTTATTGAATAATTTTGGATGATTACAATTACCTCTAATAGAGTTTATATAAAGATTACATCAACCTCAAGATAGAAACCTAGTCTAATCAAATCATTTATTGATGCCACTAAGGTATGATGTGCCTTAACCTGCTAGTTGCAGCCTATTTGGCCTCTCTCCATATATCCGTATGGCAAGAAACACCTCCTTAATCACTTGCAACTCCGCAAGAACATCTTTCATGTCCATTCGATCACCTGGTGATATTGCAGAACATGCAACTCCAATTCTAACTAAACAAATCAGGCACTCTTGCATTTTACCTCTCATGGCTCTTTGATTTTCGATGTTGGTAGCTTCATTAAGTTCTACGAGAAGACGAGAATCCATGATCTCCATCACTTGTTCGGGCAAGACCATCTTACAAAAAATATGAAGGCTTAGATCATCCTTAAACATGTCATCAGTTGGTCTCCTTCCCATAACCATCTCTAGTAAAAGTATCCCGTAGCTGTACACGTCCCCTTCCATGGACACTTCACTGCCAATCCCATACTCTGCAACATCTTATAGGTTAATACCAGCCAGAAAAACTCCATATTAAAACTTATAAAGTTAAGAGAGTTGAACCAAACCCTTGCTCTGAGCTCTCTGTTGGAAAAGGCCCAAACAACCTTCTTAAGCCAGACTTGGGCCAAACCAAGACTAATCGTGGGTCAACTTGGTCAGGGCCCATTAACAGCCTTGACATTGTTGTATTAACATAAGTGAACTTGAAGATACCAATAATTTTGAAAAGTAAATCTCAAAAAATTAAGGGAAGATAGGAAAAGAAATGAATGAATAACGTACCTGGAGCAATATATCCAATAGACCCCTTAACTGCAACTGAACTACTTTGATCTTTGCCCAAGTTGCTAGTAGCCTTTGAAAGAAACTTGGCTAACCCAAAGTCACCCACATGGGCAATCATGTCATCGTCAAGGAGAACGTTGCTTGGCTTAAGATCACAATGAACAATAGATGTTTGGCAATGGTGATGAAGATAATCCAATGCAAAAGCAACATCAATGGCTATGTTTATTCTTTGAGTAAGGTTCAGATGCCTCGATAGATGTTGCCCATCTATGTTTGGATGCAACCAGTTTTCTAGACTCCCATTAGGCATGAACTCAAAAACCAATGCTTTAAAATCATTACCCTTGAAGTCCACACTCGAGCAAGAAGTTATGATCTTGAGAAGATTTCGATGCCGAATTTTTCTCAGGGCTTCACATTCGGCAATGAAACTCTTGGAAGCTCCTCGTTGTTGAAGGTTCAGTACCTTCACTGCAATTAGTTTGTCATTTTGATGAAGAATTCCTTTGTAAACAGACCCAAAACTTCCAGCACCAATCAAATTTGTTGAAGCAAATCCATCGGTCGCTTTGAGAAGCTCATCATAAGAAACCCTTAGGAATTTATCCTCCAAGGAAGATTTGAGAGAAGATTTCTTACTTGGCTTTCTTTTCCAATAAAGCATATAAAATAACAATCCCAAAAAAGCTATAACACCTGCAGTGATTATCGGGACCATAACTTTGAAAGAGGGGGACTTTCCACGCTTCCTTGGTTGTTGATTAGAACACACCCGCAACTTCAGTTTCAGGATTCCTCCACAAAGCTTGTTATTTCCAGTTACTGAAATTGCGCTTGCATTTCTAAAGATTCCTGCCACTGGTACCTCGCCTTCAAGTTGGTTAAAAGAAAAATTTAATTGCCGCAAAATAGACAGGTTCTCAAACGATTTTGGAATATTTCCAGACAAATTGTTGCACGAGAGATCTAAGACTTGAAGGGCTTTCAAAGAGCTCAAAGAAGGGGGAATATCTCCATCGAAGAAGTTTTCGTTCATATAGAGTTCTTCCAACGACGAGCACTCACCTAGTGCAATCGGAATTTTACCAGACAATTTGTTTTCAGAGATGGACAACTTGGCAATATTTTTCAAGTTGCGTACTTCTTGTGGGAGAAAACCAGTCAAGGAATTACGAGATAAGTCAAGGTAAATTGATAAGGAGGAAAGACCAATGACTTGGATGGGTATTGTTCCATTAAGATTATTTCTAGAAAGATCCAAGACTTGCAAATATTTACAGGCCCCAAGACTTAAAGGAATGCTCCCAGTTAAGTGATTCTGATTCAGATCAAGAGTATACATTTGAGTAATGTTTCCTACGGATGATGGAATGCGTCCTGTCAATCTATTTCCAGATAAAGCCAATACGTTCAAGTTTTGGATCATCCCAATAGAAGAGGGAATACTACCAGTGACTTGGTTTCTCTCCATAGTCAATATAATTAAGTTAACGAGGTTTCCAATCCCAGGGGGTATGCTTCCAGTTATTTGATTTTCTCCTAAATATAATCCATTTAACTGGATTGAGAAATTCGCTATAGAGCTAGGCAAGTCGCCTCCAAACTTATTTCCAACTAGACTCAAGATTCTCAAATTGGTGCAATTGGTCAGAGAGGTCAGAAAACTCAAATCGTGGGTTCCCCCACTTCCTAGATTATTATCACCCAGGTTTAGAAACTCAAGACTCTGTAAGCCTCCCAGATTCGGAGGGACTCCACCCACAAAGTTGTTTGTATTGAGATCAAGTTCTGAAAGTCCTGAGGCATTGGATAATGAAACCGAAATGTGTCCTCCATAATGGTTTTCTCCCAAGTGTAAAATTGTGAGATTAGGGAGCGTGATCAAGCCTATGTTTGGTGGAAGACTTCCGTAGAGTTGGTTTTTAGATACAGATAAAACATTGAGAGATGTAAGATTGTAGAGCGAGGGAGGAATCTCACCAGTGAGTCTATTTGAGCCCAATCCAAGAAATGTCAAGCTCGTCAATTGGCCTAGCTCATTCGGAATATTTCCCTCTAAACTATTTCTGGCTGAAGAAAGAAGTTGAAGAGATGAAAGATTCCCAAAAGAATGTGGTAGTTCTCCTATTAGATTGTTGATGTGAATAGCCATTATAAGGAGCTTGGACAAGGAGCCTAGCTCCGCCGGAAGTTTTCCTTCGAGTCTATTGCTATATAAACGGAGGTACTTGAGATTAGAGCAGCGGGAAAGATTGAGAGGAACTTTTCCTCCCAGTGAATTGTTGTTCAAATTGATTTCCTCTAGTCGGAATAAACCACCAACTTCTTGAGGGATATCGCCGTGGAAGTTGTTAACATCGAGACTGAGCACCCTAAGGAAGGTGAGATTTCCGATGAAAGGAGAGATGGACCCAACCAATTCCTGGGATTCTAGATCCAACTCCGTGACTCTTCGATGGCGACGACCACATGTAACCCCTTGCCAATCACAAAAGTGGGTGGAATCGTTCCACGAACTCAGGATTCCGAGTGGATCCTGAGTTATACGACCCTTGAAGTCGAGCAAAGCGAGTCGGTCCGTCTGATTACCCATGGATGATAAGGTGGTGGTGGTGGTAGTAGCGCTTTTGGGTAGAGAATGCGCCATGCAAAAGCAAAGGGTGGTTAAGAGGAGAAATGATGAAAGGAGTCTAAAGCTCGAGCACGATACATTCTTCATAACTGGGACTGGGCTTTGGGAGAAACACAGAAAACAAATCAGTATAGTTGAATTGAAGTATTGCACAATCCGTCCCACCTTTCCCATCCTTTATACTGCAACATCATCTCGTCTACTTTCATTTTTACAGCCTTGTCCCCCCCTGCCCGTAGGCTTTTGACCCAAAGGGAAGAAAAAAAAAGAAAAAACACTTGCGAGGCTGTCAGACTAGAATTTTGCTATCCCACTTTGGCCTACTACAATTTTATTTTATTTTGATGGGGCCACAAGGACATGACACAAATCCTTGTCTTTTGCGTCAAGAAAGGGGCTAGAGTATCTTACACGGCCTAAGTCTCTTTGCCCAACTCAATTGGAATCTTTTTTAACTATGGTTAAGACTCATTAATTCTTAGAATTTATCTAATCTTAGTGTTTTTTAAAATTAAGGTTGAGAATTAATTTTTTTAAAACAATTTTTATTTTAAAAAATACTAAAATTATATTCATTAACCCTAAAGGTTAGTACACTCAGCTTCTTGCGCCGATAGTGGGGTGTGGCCTCGTTGTTGAGGGAGGTCGGGATCCAATCCCCAGGGTGATGAGCCTCCAAGAGCTCCAATCTCCAAAACTAACCACTATCTCACGCATTTATTTCCTTTTTTTTTTTTATTAAATGATACCCTATAAAAAGAAAAAAAAACACTAAATGTTAGTGATCTTAACCACAATCAAAAGGGGACACATGTCAAGGTTTGAAATCTTGAAATTTTTTATGATTTCAGTCAGCCAACCCAAACCGAAATCCCAAAAAATTGCTGTATCTCAGCTGGATTTCGGATTTGATTTATTAATATTTTATTTTATATATATGTTAAAAAATTAATATTTTATTAAAATTTATATAAATATTATTATTTTATTTTCAAAATTAATATATAAATTTTCAAATTTTGACAAAATTTTGATAAAAATATGGAAAAATTTCAAAATATTTCAGAATTTTAATAAAAAATTTAAAAAAAGCTATTAAAAAATAAAATTTGAAACATCGTCGAAATTTTGAATTCTCAAAAATCCAAAATTTGACCCGAAATTTCGGCCGAAATCATATTTTCCGAAATTCACTTTGTATCAATGTCATTGCAGTCGGATGAAACCGAGAATTCACGATATTAGCGAAATCTCAACTAAATTTAAAACCTTGACACATGTTTGGGCAAAGAGATTAGGTAGGCCCGAGTAAGCGTAAGATACTCGAGCCTAGAGAAAATCCGTTGCCCCGGACAGATACTAACCCCACTCACCCACCAAAAACTGTCTCTTAGTTGCTGCAGCTGGTTCGTGGAATTTTCCATTGCTGACTGTCGGCTAGTCTCCTAATAAGTGCCACCATCTCAAATCACTATCGTGGATAAACAAGTGGTCTTACCTCACCAAAAACGAAAACAAGACTTTTTTTTCTTTCGTTTGCCACAAAAAAGAAGACTGTCACTTATATCAAGACTAACATTACACGTGGTAATCTTAGCACCACAAAAAATAGAAACCAAACGGTGGCAAATCCTCTCCAGTTATAACCGGATGTGGCACATCCGGTTATAACCCCTAGAGGTCGCCACGTGTCTCCTTTGACACCTCTTAACCGTGGGTAAGATTCACCCACCCCTACGGTTCACCCATCTATTTTTGGTTTTTTTTTTTAAATATTAATTCTATAAAAATATGTTTTTAAAGTTTTTTTAATATTAAAAACAATTTTTAATATTAAAAATTGAGATGCCTCGATTGATGTTGCCCATCTATGTTTGGATGCAACCAGTTTTCTAGATTCCCATTAGGCATGAACTCAAAAACCAATGCTTTAAAATCATTACCCTTGAAGTCCACACTCGAGCAAGAAGTTATGATCTTGAGAAGATTTCGATGCCGAATTTTTCTCAGGGCTTCACATTCGGCTATGAAACTCTTGGAAGCTCCTCGTTGTTGAAGGTTCAGTACCTTCACTGCAATCAGTTTGTCATTTTGATGAAGAATTCCTTTGTAAACAGACCCAAAACTTCCAGCACCAATCAAATTGGTTGAAGCAAATCCATCGGTCGCTTTGAGAAGCTCATCATAAGAAACCCTTAGGAATTTATCCTCCAAGGAAGATGTGGAAGAAGATTTCTTACTTGGCTCTCTTTTCCAATAAAGCATATAAAATAACAATCCCAAAAAAGCTATAACACCTGCAGTGATTATCGGGATTATAACTTTGAAAGAGGAATGCTCCCAGTTAAGTGATTCTGATTCAGATCAAGAGTATACATTTGAGTAATGTTTCCTACGGATGATGGAATGCGTCCTGTCAATCTATTTCCAGATAAAGCCAATACGTTCAAGTTTTGGATCATCCCAATAGAAGAGGGAATACTACCAGTGACTTGGTTTCTCTCCGTAGTCAATATAATTAACGAGGTTTCCAATCCTAGGGGGTATGCTTCCAATTACTTGATTTTCTCCTAAATATAATCCATTTAACTGGATTGAGAAATTCACTATAGAGCTAGGCAAGTCGCCTCCAAACTTATTTCCAGCTAGACTCAAGATTCTCAAATTGGTGAAATTGGTCAGAGAGGTCAGATGATGAGGTGGTGGTGGTGGTAGTAGCGCTTTTGGGTAGAGAATGCGCCATGCAAAAGCAAAGGGTGGTTAAGAGGAGAAATGATGAAAGGAGTCTAAAGCTCGAGTACGATACATTCTTCATAACTGGGACTGGGCTTTGGGAAAAACACAGAAAACAAACCAGTATAGTTGAATTGAAGTATTGCACAATCCATCCCACCTTTCCCATCCTTTATACTGCAACATCATCTTCATCTCGTCTACTTTCATTTTTACAGCCTTGTCCCCCTGCCCGTAGGCTTTTGACCCGAAGGGAAAAAAAAACTTGCTTAGTCTGTCGACAAGTGTTTTGCTATGGACTGAAAATTTTTAAAATTTTAATATCCGTACATCACATGTACGGTCTCATGTGATCTCAGCCCTTTACGGTCTCAAAGTCCGCTTGCTATCCCACTTTGCCTGCTACAATGGTTTTTTTTTTGTTTTTTTTTCGTTCATGGGGCCACAAGGACTGACACAAATCCTTGTCTTTTCCATCAAGAAAGGCTCTAGAGTATCTTACACGGCCCAGTCTCTTTCCCCAAGTCAAATTGTCTCTTTTTATTCATTTAATCTTAGTGTTTTTTAGAATTAAGGTTGAGAATCTATTTTTTTTTAACAAATTTTATTTTAAAAATATACTAAAATTAGATTCATTAACCCTAAAAGTTAGTACACTCAGCTTCTTGCGCTAGTGGTGGGGTGTCCTCTTTGTTGAGGGAGGTCGGGGATCCAATCCCCAAGGTGATGAGCCTCCAAGAGCTCCAATCTCCAAAACTAACCACTAACCGTTGTTCTAACTACTAACCGTAGTTAAATGATTCCCTAAAAAAAGGAAAAAAAAAAAAACCTAAATGTTAGTGATCTTAACCACAATTAAAAGGGAACACGTGTCAAGGTTTGAAATCTTGAATTTTTTTATGATTTCAGTCAACCAATCAGAACCGAAATCCTGAAAAATTGCGGTATCTCAGCTGGATTTTGGATTCCAATTTATTTTATTTTATATATATGTTAAATAAAATAATATTTTATTAAAATTTATATAATATTATTATTTTTATTTTTAAAATGAATATATAAAATTTCACAAAATTTTCATAAAAATTTGGAAAAAATTCAGAATTTTAATAAAAAAAACTATTTAAAAATATAATTTTGAAATATCGTCAAAATTCTGAATTCTCGAAAGTCTAAAATTTAACCCGAAATTTCGACCGAAATCTTTTGAAATTCACTTTGCATCGATCTTGTTACAATCGGACGAAACCAAGAATTCATGAGATTAATGAAATCTCAATGAAATTTAAAACCTTGACACATGTTTGGGAAAGAGACTAGGCAGGCTCCAATAAGCGTAAGATACTCAAGCCTAGAGAAAATCCGTTGCCCCAGACAGATAGTAACCCCACTAACCAAGAGTTGCCTCTCTCTTAATTGCTGCAGTTGGTTCTTGGAATTTTTTCATTGCTAATTGTTGGCTAGTCTCCTAAGAGCATTCCTAACCTGAGCCAAATAGCTAAAAAATGTGAAATAACGCCCTGTAGTCTTATCAATTTGATGTTTACCATTTGGTGAGTGTACACTTTGGTGAGTAACTATACACTCACCAAAGTTCAAAACCTTTTTTTCCCTTTTTTTTTGTTGGCCTATACAAATAAAAAAATGTTTTTTTTTTTTTTGTTGTTGTAAATCCTGAAAGCAGCACAAATAATAAAATAATGAAAATTTAAGCTATTTTGATAAGGCTGTTGGGAGTGTTTTAAAAAATGACCCACTAACATGACTTTTTTTGTGAGTGTTTGACCATTTTAATAAGGGAAATTTGGTGAGGCCGTGAGGATTGCTGTTCAAGTGCCATCATCTCAAATCACTATCGGGGATAAACCGGTAGTCTAATCCCACCAAAAATGAAACAAAGACATTTTTTTTTTACCCGTTCGCGATAAAAAAGAAGATTGTCACATATATCAAGACCACCATTACTCGTGGTGGTCTTAACACCACAAAAAATACAAAATAATAACCCTTAAAACTAGGGTGGTGCTACGTGCACCCCAACTTCTACATCAAATTAAGAAAAAAAAATCAATTAAGCATAAAATAAAAAATTAAAAAACAAATTATAATTTAGCCTTGGTGTTTTACTGTGTTGCGGGTGTCCAATGGCCTTACGCTTCTGATTACAAATTATAATTTTTACTTTTGATTAATTGATATATCAGGGTAATGAATAGAGAGAGAGGGTAATGGCTTTGATCTTCATCCATACCATCACATTGATATCTCGATAAATACAACTATGGGGCAAGCTGGAAGAATTATTAGAGTGGACATCTTAAATAATCCAAATCTCGTGGCCACTGACCCAACTATTTTGATCAAGACAACATTCTGGTTTTGGATGGCCCCCACAATCGCCGAAGCCTTCATGCGACGACATCATCATCGGACGATGGATGCTGTCTAGTGCTAATAGGTCAACAAGTGGGGTCCCGGACTATGGCGTTATCAAACTTCTTCAACGGAGGTCTCGAATCAGTAAATGTGTTAACCCACGGATGTAAGATGTATTGCCTTTTCACTGATATGATATTGAACAATTAGAATAGTAGAGGGAGTTCTCAGATTTGGCGGTAAAGGAGAAGGGGTGGTTTTGTCTTCTCATTTTTTTCATTTTATGTTTAATTAATTTTTTAAAAAGTTTAGTATATATTAGTAAAAAAAATATAGAGTGGGTGTAGCACCACCCTAACACTATAACTCTCATTCTTTTATTGGTCAGTGAAAAGCTTAGAATTTGAAGCTTGACTATGGTGCTAGACAACTAACGCACCGTACTACACGGAGAAGCTCACAGTATGTAAAGAACGCTCACTTGTCTCATCGCATGGTAGTCGACTAATGGTGCGAGACAACTAAACCCCACTACACGGACAAGCTCACACTATGCAAACAAAACTCACTTGTCTCGTCGCATAGTAGTCTCCCATCCATTATCCATCTGGCTTGACTTGACTTGAAAGGCATTGGATTGTCTCTAGCAGAAGGGAAAAATTGATTTCGGGCTTCTACGCATACGCATCATTAGACGTGTGACGATAAAAAAAGGAGAAGTATTTCATTCTCCCCCCATGTTGTTTTCTTTTTTTACTTCTTCTCATTAGTTATCTCTTTTCTTCTTAAGGACACATGTCATCTGACGTGTGTGGAGCTTGAAACCAATTTCCTGACATATGATAGAGACAATAGGATGCGGACTTGAAATTGCATAACCTTTTTTTGAAATTGCACGACTTATGAGCTAGTGCCTAGTGAGCTTGACTTGACCTAACATGAATAGCGCCCCTTGGACCTGGAGGTGATAGATAGAGGTACTTGACAAAAGGGATGGGATTGGTCTTGCTCTAGCAAGACCAAAACCATCTTGCCTATATACAACGTCTGACATGTGGCGATAAAAAATTGAGAAGTCATTTTATTTTCTCCCCAATTTTTTGACTTCTCTCTTTTTGATATCTTCTCCCTTTTTATCGTCACATGTCGAAAGCCCACCAAAAGCAAGACGGTTTTGGTCTTGCTAGAGCAAGACCAAATCCCATCCTGTGACAAAAATCTTTATTCAAATTTCAATCTGTCAAGGCAAAAGATTAGCTCTGACGGCTACCCAAGTCAGGTGCTCAGGCATCCACAAAGCAGTGGTATGTGGTGTTTTAAAATGGAGAGATACAAAGTGGGAAAAAGTCAAAATCATGGGGAGAATAAAATGGCTACTCTCCTAAATAAACGGGCAAGACCTATGGTCCGTGGGTGAGACTTATGGTCTCACCCTGTGGTCCGTGGGCGAGACCTATGGTCTCACCCTGTGGTCCATGAGCAAGACCTATGGTAACACGACGTTGTCTGTAGACGAGACCTATGGTCTCACCTTTTAAATCCATGGACTAATCTAGGTCAGTCTGTCCCTGGCTGACAAACAGTATCTAACTGTCATACGGCAGAGACTCCTCATATAAAGGGTTCTCTATCAAGCTGTGAGGGGATCCCAAGATAAAATCTCATCTTTTAAAATCTCATAGGATGTCACATGGCACCCCATAATTATGGTATGATTAGGATTATGTCCTATATCCTACGAAATGATGTGATTAAACATCCTCCTTTTCGAAAGGTATTAGGATTCCCTCAAAAAAAAAAGGAAACCTGGTATAAGAATCCTCAAAAGAAGAGAATTCTCTTGAGCTTAGGGCCTCTCCCAGATAAGGGAGACCCGTGAGCTGGCGTCCTGTAAGAGGATAGCCCATCTTAACTTTCCTAAAATAATGGAGTCAAAGAGGAAGTCCCAAAAAGGACTCTCTCAAACCTATAAAAGGTGTGTTTCTCACAAGAAACACACACGAAGATACACGAAGATACACGAAAAACCCAGAAGAAAGATAAAAACTCTCTCATCCCCTTCAAGTAGCAAGTACAGAAGAAATGAAGAAGAAGATCTCCCCTGCTATGGAGAATATCAGGTGAGCCTCATAAAATGGTCACCCCATTCTGCTAAGAAGAAGAAGACCTCAATGAGACACTTGTAACGCCTACATGGGATCTGGGCAACCCCATTGAATAAATACATATACTTTATTCAAATCTTTGTTCTTCTTTTTAATTTTTCATCTTAATCAAAGGTTCTTCCCTAATAAAGAGAAGGTAATTTAACAATCTGAGTTTACTCAGACCGGAAGGATAGTCTCACACAATAAATAATATACTCTATACAACAATGGAGGAAATTTGAAAACAAAAATAAATTTTGCGCTTACAGAGGTCGCCACGTGTCTCCTTTGACACCCCTTAACCGTGGGTAAGGTTCACCCTACCCTAGGGTTCACCCACCCATCCTTGGTTTTTTTTTTAAATATTAATTCTTTTTTTAAAATTAAAAAAAGTGTTTTTAATATTAGAAAAAACTCTGAAAACGGTTTTTTAATTTTAAAAAAAGAATTAAAATTAAAAAAAACAAAACAAGGATGGGTGGGTGAACCTTACCCACGGTTAAGGGGTGTCAAAGGAGACACGTGGCAACCTCTAGCCAAATCTGGTTATCACCGTAGATGATTTTGCTCGTTTCTGGATTGCTAATTTGTTACGACCGATTGCTAATTTTCAATGGTCAACCACATTTTCACCCATGATCAAGTAGGTGCAAGATAGAGATCGGAGGTTATTTTTCCTCATTCAATTCCTATTGTATATAGTGATTCCAACTATTTATTTCACCTCCGTTTTTCTAAAGAATTCATCTATCTAAATTTCAATAAATCACTTTTATCATCTAAAAATAAATATTCTAAAATGATGCTTAAAAAATTCTTAAGATTTGCAAATGAGAAGTTTGAAATAGATACCTTTGTTGAATAACCACTAAACTATCGTCACGTCCTTTGACCCCAACCATGACCAATACCCTTTTAGAATAGCAATGGCTGAAACACGAATGTTTTAAGGGAATGAAGGAAGAAACGAGAAGATAGGAGAATAAAAAGAAAGGGAGTAGAAAATAGATAATAAATCAGACAAAAATTTCTTTCAATGATAGAATGGACTTTCTCTAACTCCCTTATTGTTGTGGTGACGTGTTAATGGGGGTGGGTGTACCGTAAAAAATATAAGAGACCGTCTATGGATACTCCCATATATACTCCCAAATCTTAGCCCTCTATATCTAACCATCAAAGGTCAAGATTAATGTTGAGGTGGCACATCTTTAAGAAAAGTAAGCCAAACGACACGTTCAGCCAAATCATTTCTTTTTTATTTTAATATTTAATATGCCCTCAATACAAAAAAGAAGAAAAGGATGAAGGGTTTCATTTCTTCTTCAACGAAGGTGTCTTCTTCTTCACAGACTGCTCCCCCTTTCTTTCGCCTCAACGAAGGTATCTTCTTCTTCACGGGCTGCTCCCACTTTGTTTCGCTTCAACAAAGGTTTCTTCTCCTTCATGGTGCTGCCCCTCATTCTGTTGGAAGTTTTCAAGATTTTTACCCAGATTCATGATGACCCATTAGCAACCCAGATGACCCCATTTCACCCTCAGCCGAAATTTTGACCTAATTTAAGGCCCGACCTGTTTTAGATATTTTACTCATTTTTTCTCTTTATTGTAACTCTAATATAAAAGAGATGTTTTAAGGTTTTATTCGTAAGAAGGGAGGGGAGAGCCATTTTTTTGGTGTATTGGGCAAGGAAGGGTTTGTGAGAGTTGTAAATCTTCCTGTTGAATTAGTGATCGATCACCGCTGCCCGTGGATGTAGGCATCTTGCTGAACCACGTAAATCATCTCTCTTGTGGTTTTTTTTTTTTTTTGCTTTCAATTCGTTTAATTTGTTTACTGTTTTTGGATTCATTTCACTCCATTTTGTTCGTTTTCGCACAATAAATTGGTATTAGAACACCCAGGTTTTGACCTTGATATTGTTTAATATTTTGTGGATTAGATTAATGGTTGAAACGAGTGAAGTAGTTGTTGAGAGTTCGTCTTCGAGACCCACATCAATGGCAAAAACTATGGTTATGAATGCAAAATGCAAAGTAAAAAATTTGATAAAAGAAACAACTACTGCATGTGGCAATGCGAAGTTTTGGATGATCTAATCCAACAAGAGTTAGATATTACTCTGGAGGATAAACCCAACGATATAGAAGAGAAAGATTGGAAGAAGATTAATCGACAGGCTTGTAGCACCATCAAACTTTGTCTCGCTAAGGATCAAAAATATTTTGTGATGAAAGAGACTTCAGCTAAGGAGTTATGAATGAAATTGGAGAACAAGTCATTGAAAATCGACTCTATTTGAAGAAGAGACTCTTCCGTTTTCAGTATAAATCAGGTACTACTGTCACTGAGCATTTGGATAGTTATAATAAAATTCTCACTGATTTACAAAATCTTGAAGTGAAAATAGACGATGAGGACAAAGCATTATGTTTGATAAATTCTTTACCTGATAGTTATGATCATCTGTCTACTACTTTAATGTATGGAAAAGAGGAACTTAAATTTGAGGATGTATCAAATGCTTTGATGAATAATGAGTATCGGAAGAAGGACCAACAAGCCAACTGAGACTCAACATCAGAGTTTTTGACAGTAAGGTACAGGTCATATGACAGAAAATTTGGTTGGCGGGATAAATCTCGTTCAAACTCAACATCATCTGAAAGAAAAATTCCAACAAATGATGAGTGTGTCTTTTATCACAATAAATGGCAATGGAAAAAGGATTGTCCAAAATTGAAAAACAGATAAAAGAAGGGTTCAAATGTGAACTTTGCACAGGTTGAAGATAATGATTCAGAATTTGTTTTGACTATTTCACCATCAATTGGTAATTCTGATGAGTGGATTTTGGAATCGGGTTGTTCCTACCATTGTGTCTCAATAGGGATTGTTTTCAAGTTTTCAGGAGTTAAATTGAGGAATTGTTTTAATGGTGAACAATAATGCCTGTATAACAAAGGGGATAAGAAAATTTTGGTTGAAGATGCATGATGGAACAATTAGAATTCTAACAGATGTTCGGTATGTACCGGACTTGAAGAATAATCTCATCTCATATGGTTCTTTAGACTCAAAGGGTTTCAAGATTACTATGAAATGTGGAGTCCTAAAGGTGGTATTTGGTGCACTTGTTATAATGAAGGGTACTCGACATGAAAATTTGTATTTTCTAGATTAGAATACAGTCACAGGGAGAGCAGCAATTTCTGACAACCTAGATGAGATTGTGTCTGATACTTCCAGACCATGGCACATGCGCTTAGAGCATGCAGGAGAGAAGGCTTTATAAGAATCGGTGAAGCAAGGTCTGTTAAAAGGCATCAAAACTGGTAAATTCAGGTTTTGTAAGCATTGCATTATGGGCAAGCAGACTAGAGTCAAGTTTGGGACAACAGTTCATCGTACTCAAGGGACTCTAGATTATGTTCATACAAATGTATGAGGACCTACCAAAGTTGCATCTTTAGGAAGTAAACATTGTTTTGTCACTTTTATTGATGATTTCTCAAGGTGAGTTGGGTGTACACAATGCGGCATAAAAGTGAAGTTCTAGATGTATTTCTTCAGTGAAAGAAAATGATCAAGACCCGGACTGGCAGAAAAATAAAAAGGCTCAGGTCAGATAATGTTGGTGAATACAAGTTAGATCCATTCATGCAAGTATGTCAGGACGAGGGGATGGTTAGACACTTCGGTAAGAGATACATCGCAATATAATGGGGTGGCAGAATGCATAAACTGTACTTTACTAAAGAAGGTGCGATGTATGTTGTCCAATGCTGGATTGGGCAAGACTTTCTGGGTTGAAGCAGTGACATATGAATGTCATCTCATCAACAAGTTACCTGCAGCTGTAAATAATGGAAAAAGGCCTATAGAGGTATTGTCTGAAAAATCTACTACAAATTATGATTTATTGCATAAATTTGGTTGTCCTGCATATTTTCATGTTAAAGAAACTAAGTTAGATCCTAGAGCTAAGAAAGCTATATTTTTGGGCTTTAGCTCAGGTGTAAAGGGATACAGGCTTTGGTGTCCTGATGAAAAGAAATTCGTTTTAAGCATGAATGTTATTTTTGTGAAGTTTAAGATGGTAAATAAAATGAAGTAAGAGGATTATCAAAAGGAGAATATGAAAAATGGTACTTTGTAGCAAGTGAAGTTTGAGGCTTTGGTGGTTCCAACGAAGACTGTTCAGATAGTCAATAATCTTATAGGAGATTTAGGTGGTGAGGACTCAACTCAATTGAGGAGGATGCTCCAGTTCATGTGCCCCCACAACAAACAGACTCTATTGCAATCAGTAGACCTGGAAGAGATGCTCGAAAACCTGCAAGGTTTACTGATTTAGTGGCTTATACACTTCCAGTAGTTGATGATGATGTTCCACTTACTTATAGAGAAGCCTTAAAGTGTTAGACATGATGCCTAGAAAATTCATTTAGATTGTTAGATTCTTATTAATTTGATTAATAAAGACTTCTTTTTAATCTATTGTGTATTCATTATGGGTAATTGACCATGATTATGAGATGATCTATACGATATGAGATATCAATAAAGGTCCTTAGGATATATTGTAGGAAAGTTATGTGATTGGATTATCACAAGCAGATATAACTTTCCAGTTCCTTATACCTTATATAGTCACAGCTATGGGTAAAGCTGGATACTTCACTTATATGGTTGCCACTATGCTAAGATGTTCTCAATAGTTGAGATGTAGTTCTATCTCGAACTATTGTAGTGGAGACTACACATCAGCATATAGGTGCTTAAATGTACACTGACTGATTGCATTCAATGAGAGACCTCTTGCATAAACATACTATCAGATAGTTGGTCTCTCATTCACATTGAACAGTTTCAATAATCTTTAGATCTGATAAATTCATTTATAAATGAGAAGTAATCTGACTGTTTTGATTCCACCAAAGTAATCTTTGTTGAATTGTGATAAATTCTGTATCACCAAGTCACCCAGATTGGGTTTACTCATTTCATTATATAGTGTTGGAGTCTTTATAGTTACAAAGGGAAAGGATAAGCTTTATCTTTACAGCAGTTACAGATAAAGTAGGACTCTATCAGTGTGTGATTCACACGACATGAGACTCTATGCAACTCTATTCTCTATCACGCCCCCTCAAACTGATGGTGGAGACACCAATAGTTTGTCCTTAAGAAATTGAAATCGAGATTTAGGTAGTCCCTTTGTGAAAATGTCAGTTGTTTGATGATGTGTAGAAACGAATTGAACGCATACATCTCCTAGAACAACTCTTTCACGAATGAAATGATAATCAATGTCGATGTGCTTCGTTCTCCCATGAAAGACAGGGTTGGTGGCCATGTATGTGGCATTGACATTATCACAGTAGATTACCGATGATGTTGAGAGAAATAAGCCAAGGTCGCGAAATAGAGAACGAATCCATATAATGTCTGTTGTTGCTATAGCTAATGCTCGATATTCGGCTTCAGCTGTTGAACGTGAAACAATGGGTTGTTTCTTGGATGACCATGAAATTAGAGTGGAGCCAAGAAATACACAGAAACCACTAGTAGAGCGTCGATCATCAGGATTTCCTGCCCAATCAGCATCGGAATAAGCTGAAATTGCAAAGGAGGATGAAGGATGAATTGTGAGGCCGTATCCTAAACTTCCCTTGATGTATCTTAGTATTCGTTTGGCTACCATGAAATGTACTGTAGATGGTTTGTACATGAAGATGGACACTTGATTGACGGCATAAGTAATGTCAGGTTGTGTCAAAGTGAGATATTGCAGTGCTCCCATTAGTTGGCGATATGCTAAGGGATCTAGAAGAGGATCACCATGTTGGAGAGAAAGCTTGGATCCAGAAGTTGCTGGAGTGAAGCATGGTTTAGCACCAGTCATCCCGAATTTCTCAAGAAGGGATAGAGAAAATTTAGATTGTGTGAGATAAAGACCTTTATGTGTACGAGCAACTTCCATTCCGAGAAAAAAGTGTAAATCACCCAGGTCTTTCATCTCAAATACATTGCCGATGGAAGAGATGAAGACGAGGATTGTTTGGTTGTTGCTGCCCGTTAGGAATATATCGTCCAAATATAGTAACATCATTATCACTTCGTTGGAGGACTGAAATAAGAATATGGAGGGATCGACTTTGCTGGTTCGAAAACCATAGGCAATTAAGTAGCTACTGAGTTTCTGAAACCAGGCTCGGGACGCCTGTTTAAGGCCACATAATGCCTTATGCAATCGACAAACATGGTGAGGATAGTGCTTGTCAACAAACCCTTGAGGTTGACTCATGTAGGCTTCCTCATGTAATTCTCCATGGAGAAAAGTGTTTTTGACGTCGAGTTGGCGAATCAACCATTTTCGAGCAACTGCTACTGTTAGTACTGTACGAATTGTCGTTGGTTTCACAACAAGGCTAAAAGTCTCTTCGTAGTCAAGTCCGGCTTGTTGGTTGAATCCCTTGGTGACAAGGCACGCCTTGTAACGTTCAATACTGCCATCAGCCTTTTGCTTGATACGAAAAATCCATTTGCAACCAATCACATTCATGGTTGGATGATATGGGACTAAAGACCAAGTATGGTTCTTTAGTAAAGCATTGAATTCAGCAACCATTGCACCTCGCCATTGGCAGTCAGAGTTTACCTTAGTGAAACAAGATGGTGTTTCTGGAATTTGAAACATGCCGGTGAGAAATGCAGTAGGTAGGTGATGCTTGGTCGACTAATGGCAGCTACTTGATCTTGCCAATGTGCTGGTTTTGGATCCGGTGAGCATTGGATGATTGTTCACGGTTACAGTAGGCACCAATTGGGGAGAGGGACAAGGCAAATCAGCTGCTGGAGGTGGTGTTGGAGAGTGTTGTTGCAAAGGTGGTTCGTTGAGGTCAGCAACCAAGTTAATTGTTTGAGCCGTGACATCCATTTGGACAGGCAACCTGCTGGTGTCATGTGGTGAAGAGAGTGTGGCTATAGGTACTATAGGTGTTGATGATTTGGAAGGTGGTAGCAATTGTGGAGAATGAATCACAATAGATTCATTGTGAAGCATTGGTAGAATCGGCTGAGGTAGGGGCAGGATCATTCCTGGAAGAAAGACCGGTGGATGGGTGCAAGTATTCGAGTTTGATACAGTCCTGCATAAGACAGCAAATGGGAAAGAGATTTCGTCAAAAATAACATGATGAGATAGAAATACCCGGCCAGTACCGGGGTCCAAACACCTATATCCTTTGTGAGAGTTGTTGTAGCCAATGAAGACACACTGAATTGACTTTGGGCTGAGCTTGTCTTGGTGATAAGGACCCAAGAAGGGGTAGCAAGCACACCCAAAAGTTCGTAAAAAATTGTAATATGGAGATACATCATACAGAACTTGAAGAGGGGACTAGTATTGCAGCACTGTGGATGGTAATTCATTGATCAGGTAAACCGATGTGGTGATGGCCTCTAACCAAAATGATTTAGGCAAACATGCTTGAATTAGTAGAGCATTAGTGGTCTCGATGAGATGGCGATGCTTGCGCTCTGCAAGCCCATTTTGTTCAGGTGTATACAGGCAGGAGAACCTATGTTGAATACCATTATCACGAGTGTATGTAGCAAAGGCAGTGCTTGTATACTCTCCTCCGCCATCACTTTGGAAGTGTTTAATTTTTCAAGAAAATAAGGGCTCTGCCATTTTTCAAAATCGAATGAAGCAATCTAGTTCCTCAGATTTATTGGTCATAGGATAAATCCAGGTGTACCGACTGAAATCATCTATGAATAGAATATAGTAGCGAAACCCGGAATTGCTAGCAACCGGGGAAGGACCCCAAACATCGCTATGAACGAGAAATAAAGGAGAAGGGGAGTTATGAATAGCATTTGCAAAAGATATTTGGAGCTCTTAGCAGTGCGACATTCAGAACAAATCAGATTTTTATTAATAGCATTCAAGAGAATACAACTATTGGAAATTAAATGACTAATGACTGGAGTAGACGGATGGCCAAGACACTTGTGCCAAATTTGAGCGAATGCCTTATTGCTAAACAATGCTATTTTCTGATTGGAGAAGCTTTGACGAAGAGGTCCTCTTCAACCGGTCCTTGGAGTAAAATTTTCGCCGTTCGTAGATCCTTAATACAAAAACCCCAAGGGTAGAAGACAAAGACACAGTTATTACCTCTCATAAAATGGGCAACGGAAAGAAGATTTTTACAAATCTGAGGGACTACAAGAACATTTCGAAGTTGGAAATTAGAATGAGTATGCAAGAGGGAATTACCAACTTCAATGATAGGAGCAGAAGAACCATTACCAACTTGAACCGAATCATTGCCATTGTAGGGCATAGGCTGAAGGAAATTGGACGAATCATTTGTCATGTGATTCGTTGCTCCCCTGTCTGGGTACCAATTGGCATCATAGGGCTGTTGTAGTAGAGTCATTGCCGCAAATGATTGTGGGAGAGACTCCTCTTGAAAAGCATAATTGAACCGATGGCGACATTGCAAAATAGAATGACCCGGTTTGTCACAAATCTGGCAAAGATCTGCAGAATGTGTGGTCGGATGAGGCGGCTGATGTTGATTGTAATTGTGTGCATGGGGAGGAGGACGACCACGATTGTAGCATCCACCATTGTATTGGGATCGTGCTGCTCCACTATTGAAGCCACGGCCTCCCCGCCCCCTAAATCGTGAGCCACGTTGTTGTGGGTGTTGTGTATAGAGGGCAGTAGGATGTGCATTAGTGCCACCCAATGGAGGATGGAGATGAGCCAAACGCTGCTCATGTTGAAGGAGACGGGCTCACAATTCCTCGAATGAGATTGATTCCAGACAATTAGTAATGGCAGTGATAAAAGCCTCATAGTCGGAAGTGAGACCATATAAGGTATGGTGAACAAGATCATCATCGGAAACCGGTTGTTGAATTGCCACAAGTGCATCCGAAATGCCTTTGATTTTTAACAAAAAATCAGATATGGGAGTCGATCCTTTCTTGATGGATTGAAGCTGACCACGAAGGTGCATTGATTTTGCACGGGAATGTTGAGCAAAACTGGTTTCAAGGGCCTTCCAAACAGCTTGGGAGGTGAGTAATCCAACCGTATGAGTGAGCACACTCTCTGTCAGAGTGGCGTTGATCCAACTCAAGATATATTGGTCCAAGCGACGCCATTGATGAAACGCAGCATTGGGTTGGTCTCCAACGAAAGGAGCAGGTGGGGCAATGGTGCCATCTACATAACCAAACAGATCTTGAGAAATCAAGATGGGCATCAGTTGACTCCTCCACAGCAAGTAATTGGAACCATCAAGTTTGATGGATACAAGGTGATTGATGTTGGAGATGGTGAAGGACGGTAATGATGGCGAGCTAGAAGGGGAGGAAGCAGGAGATGCCATTGAAGAGGGAGGAGAAGACGATGCCATGAAAAATTCAGAGTTCATTGTGGAGAGCGCTCTGATACCATGTAGAATTGTGATAAATTCTGTATCACCAAGTTACCCAGATTGTGTTTACTCATTTCATTATATAGTGTTGGAGTCTTTAAAGTTACAAAGGGAAAAGATAAGCTTTATCTTTACAGCAGTTACAGATAGTTACAGCAGTTACAGATAGAGTAGGACTCTATCAGTGTGTGATTCACACGACATGGGACTCTATGGAACTCTATTCTCTATCAATCTCTACCTTAGGGATTATAATACAGTGACAGTTGGATAGTCAGAAAGTTGTTCGAGTCAATGAATTTCAAACAAGAAATTCATACTCATTAATTTGAGAGATTATCCAAGTTCTGGGTAAGACAGTCGATTAAGTTTAAATCCTGCGCAGGTGATTTTGAAACAAAACAAGTTTGAAATATATTTTATTTAAAATATATTATACTTATAAAAGGTTTTTCTCAAAATGTTTTACATGAGAAAATGTTTCTCATGGCTTAATCAGAAGTCTTGGAAACCCGGATGATGTGCAATGGGCTATGAGTTAGATAGAATAAATAATCTCGAATGTCCATTAAGGATAATGTAATTGAAATGATCAATTGAATTAAAATTTTCATATGGCAGGATCCGTAATGGTTAATGTTCTTACACTAGGATTCAATTGCAACATGAATATCTCACGTCACTTGCAATTCTAATATAATTCCTATTTAGGGTCAATGAGATAACATTGGATAAGCCAGGGTTTGAATGTCCCAAAGCAATCTGTGGAGATGCTCACATAAGAAATACAAGCTCATATAATTGATTAAATATTAATCATTAATAAAATAGATTAAATGTTAATCTATGGTTTAAATTAATTGTTAATTTAAATTAAAGGATATTAATAATGGTTATTTAATTAACATAAAATAAAGAGATATGGGTTTGACCTATATCCATTAAACCCATAAAGTATGGACCTTATTAATGGGCCCAAGCCCATGGAATAATCCGTAGGGTGGGGCACCCATTTAAGTTTCCTAATTGGTTTAGGATATGGTTAGTTAAATAATTATTGTTTATTAATTCCTTAAATTATGGGATTAGATTTCAATCTTGATAAAAAAGAAATAAAAGAGAAAATGAGGAGTTTAATTAAAACTTGGAGACCAAGCCTCAAGGGCTCACGCCCCCCTATAGCTCACGCCCACCCCTTTGTGGGGTTTTCTTTTTGGTTTATAATTCCTAATTGTTAGGAATTATTTTGTTTGTTAGGATTCCTAGAATCTAGGAATTAGTTACACCCCCTTTAATTATGGAATTCTTTTAAGAAAAGTGTGAGGGGAAATTACCGAAAGGACACGCGTCAGCAGCAGCTCCTCCCAAGTTATGGTATACCGGTAGAAGGTTGGAGTGGAGGGTGTGATACCCTGACCTGTACTCCGATGATAAAGTCAGTAGGTGTAGAAGATGATGAACAGTAAGAAGATACAGAGAGTTTGAAGGTCTTAGCTCTTAAAAATTCCCCCCTCTCACACTGTTTTTCACAGGTTTTTATAGGCCACCCCTGCCATGGCCATGGGCACCCATGGATGTCCATGCACACCTCAAATCTTTGATGTGTACTTCAGTAATCATTGTAGATAGATCTCCCGGTCATTCGTACTGCAAGCGTATCTGCATACAAAAGAGAGCAGGCATAGAGTAGGAACTCGTCCGAGGTGACTAGCATTAAATGGCATTTAATGCTGCATTTAATGCCAAGACAGTGTTTCCCACCTACCATCGTAGAGGTAGGATCAGTCCCAGGCGACTGGGCAGTAGCGCCATCGTCGTCCGTGAGACCACGGGTCCGTCGTCAAAATGAGGACGTGATCGTCGTCCGTGAGACCACGGGTCCGTCTTCAGAATGAGGACGTGATCGTCGTCCGTGAGACCACGCTCTCGTCGTCCATACGACAACGGGCCCGTCGTCGAAGAGACGACGGAAATGAGCTCAAACGATAACACCACACCGAGGACGAGCTCGTTACTACCATACTTAGGTTTTTACGAAATTTACCAATTACAAAAAGGATTCCCAAATTAGAAGGTTTGTAACAACTAATTAATTATGAATTAATTAGAAGTATATTATTTAGAAACTCTTCCTAATTGTATTAGGATTAGAATTAGATTCTAATCTATTAATACCCAACACCCCAAACGTGTGGGAGGAATTTCTCATTAATTCCTTTTTCCCCAAAACCGTGAGAGAGAGAGAGAAAGGGAGAAAACTCCCTTCTCCAATTTTCGTGAGCCCTTAGGGGATTTTTCAAGTTTTGAACCCTTGGGTTTTGTGAGTTAGAAAGTCTACTCCAACAATCTCTTCTTCTTCTCTTTGTTTCTTCAAGACCAAGTAAAGTTCCAAAAGCTTCGTGGGGATAGCGAAGAATAAGGATCGAACTTCGAGTATTTCTTCAAGAAATCTCTACAAAGAGTTCTGACGGTTCGAGTGGATTTAGCTTCACCGGTGAACATCATTCACCGAGGTAATATGACTAAAACGAGTAGATAATTTTAGTTGCTTTCTATGGTGTAAAGATCATCGGGATCTAGTTTCCGCATTAATTTTTATCCGGATCCACCTACATGAAGAATTCAATAAATGTTGAGTGAAAAAAGGGAATGGATGAGGAGATGGAGTCACTTTATAAAAATCAAACTTGGGAGTTAGTACAACTTCCAAAGGAAAAGAAAGAAATAAGTTGCAAGTGGATATACACCAAGAAGGAAGGTTCTTCTGGAAAGGACATTGTGAGATTCAAGACTAGATTGGTGGCTAAAGGCTATGCGCAGAAGGAAGTGATAGATTACAATGAAATCTTTTCTTCAGTCACTAAGCATTCATCTATTTAAATTTTACTAGCTTTGGTTGCTCAATTTGATTTCGAGTTAGCATAACTCGATGTCAAAAATGTCTTCTTGCATGGTGATTTGGACGAGGAGATATACATGTCTCAACCAGATGGGTACAAAGTTACTGGTAAAGAGAATTAGACTTGCACACTGAGAAATTCGTTGTATGGTTTGAAACAGTCTCCAATGCAGTGGTACAGCGATTTGATTGGTTTATGATGGAGCAAAAGTACACAAGAAGTCAGTTTGATCATTGTGTGTATTTTCATAAGCTTCGTGATGATTCCTTCATATATTTACTCTTATATGTAGATGGCATGCTCATTTCATCTAAGAGCAATGTGGAGATAGATAGGTTGAAGACTCAGTTGAGAAATGAATTTGAAATGAAGGACTTTGGGAAGCTAAGAAAATATTTTGTATGGAAATTAAAAGAGACTGAGTGAAGGGGACAGTTTGTTTGTCACAAAAACAATATTTGAAGAAAGTGTTACAGCGGTTTGGTATGGATGACAAAACTAAACCTGTAAGTACACCTTTGGCCTTCATTTTAAACTTAGTGCTTTAATGTCTCCGCACACAAGTGAGGAGCGTGAGTATATGGCTCAAATTTTATATGCAAATGCAGTTTGTGCTCTAATGTATGTTATGGTATGTACTAGGCCGGACATTTCACATGTTGTCAGTATGGTGAGCAGGTATATACATGGTCCAGGAAAAGGACATTGGTTGGCAGTAAAATGAATCTTACGATACATTCAAGGTACAGTAGATGTTGGGTTGATATTTGAGAGGGATGATATGCTTAGTCAGCACGTGATTGGATATGTGGATTCGGACTATACTGGTGATTTGGATAAACGTCGGTCAACTACAGAATATGTCTTTACTCTTTCTAGAGGATCGGTGAGTTAGAGATCGACGTTAGAGTCAACAGTTGTCTTGTCTACTACTAAGGTAGAGTACATGGCAGTGACAGAAGCTATTAAGGATGTCATTTGGCTACCTGGTTTGATTGAGGACTTAGGGATTGTTCATGAGCACATTGAGGTCTACTGTGAAAGTCATAGTGCAATTATTTTAGCAAAGAATCAGGTTCATCATTCTCGAACAAAGCATATTGACGTCTGTTTTCAATTTATTCGAGAAGTTGTGGATGAAGGTGACATTCTTCTTCAGATGATTGGGACTGCAGATAACCCTGCATATATGCTTACTAAGGTGGTGACTGGGGTCAAGTTCAAGCATTGTTTGGACTTAATCAATATCTATCAGGTTTGAGCACCTTCGGGTGCATGGCGCCTAAGGGCGTATTTGGAGGCAATGTGATTTGTTCCTTTGTGTGTTTTGGATGGTTTGGCAGAATTAAGGTGGAGATTTGTTAGAAGCTGTCAAAAATTCTACCCGGATTCATGATGACCCGTTGGCGACCCGGATGACCCCATTTTGCCCCCTGGTCGAAATTTTGACCCTATTTAGCACCCGACCCATTTTGATATTTTATCAATTTTATCTATTTATTGTAACCCTAATATAAAAGGGATGCTTTAGGGTGGTTTTATTCATAAGAAGGGAGAGGAGAGTCGTTTCTGGGTGTATTGGGCAAGGAAGGGTTTGTGAGAGTTGTAAATCTTCCTATTTAATTAGAAATTGATCAGCGCTGCCCGTGGACGTAGGCATCTTGTCGAATCACGTAAATCGTCTCTCTTGTGGTTTGTTTTTTGTTTTCGATTCGTTTAATTTGTTTTTTGTTTTTGGATTCGTTTCATAATATTTGCACACTTTCGCACAACACATTCCACTGCAAACAGCTCTCTCTCACCCTTGTTCTCTCTTAGATTGAGGTTCATCAACGGTTTGGAGGTTCTCCTTTTTCTCCTTGTGTTAGGGACCAGCAAGCTATTTCATATGGTAGGTTCTGCTGGACAAGGTTTGAATATTGGTTGAAACAAGATACCAACTATTTCTAATTCTTCCTTAGTGTTCAATAGTTTTGAACGTATTCTGTTGGTATTCCACAAGCAGAGAACCTTATCAACTGAGCAAGCAGCAATTGATAACCAATATTTCAATGATTTCGACTTTAGCATGACAATGGTTGCCTATAACTCTAGAGTATTTGGAATCAGCAAGCTTGTTAATCTATATATTGATGTGATTAGTTTCTGATTTGGATGTTGCACAAGTCATTGCTAAATCTCAACCGCATCCCTAACCAGCAAAAGTAGCATTGGAAGCGATAATGCATCAAAGCTACTACCATTTTAACTCCACTAGGCAGTAGATTTTTTTAAAACAATATAATTTTAAAAAAATGTAGAGATTGGTGTTGGTCTCGTTCTATCGTTGACTGCAAAATATATGGTTATGAAAACATGGACGAAATTATGAGGTGGAGGATGAAGATGAACAGAGAACTGGGTAATTAAAGTTGGTGATATCTATATAAATCCCTTTGATCTAAAACAGAAGTTCCCTTTGATCTAAAATAGAAAGAGTTTGCTAGCCCCAGTTGCAAATCTTCCAAAGATGCAATTGGGTAGCTACAAATGTCAAACATTCCCTAATTTTGATTTTTTTAAAACCGTTAAAATATAAAACATCTCCACGTGTTAGCCCCAATCTGGCATTTGTGTAACTATTTAGAGTAAATGCGACTGGGCCTAGCACTCCTCAAAATAGAAACCGTTAGGCATCATTCTTCAGGAACGATTTTGTGTGCTTGCAGACCCCCACCCACATCTCTTCCTTCATTACTCTAGAGATGAGATAAAAGCTACTACCCTTATTCTTCTCGGAAAAATCGGACCATAAAGCTGGATATTTAAAGATTATCTCCAGCTAGATGCAACATCTTTGGGCTATATACGTAAACACCTTCTATGCAAAATCTTTGGGCTATATACTTACACACCTTTTAATGTTGATGGCTACCCTTGTGGAACGGTGGTTAAGGCCTAAGGGCATCCTCAAAATAACTGGCATGTCTCGGGGTATATTCCATATCCAAAACACGGGGCAAACTTTATAATTTTTTTTTTTTTTTGTGATAATCGCAAACTTAGAACTTCTACAATGATAGGATCTCAGTAATATTTTTGGAGAAGAGAAAAAAGAATGTTAATCCACTCTCATTATTTTATACTCACGGAAAAATTTATCATGTATTTTTAGTTGTTTTTGCAATTGGTTAAAACAACAATTTTAAGCAATTAAAAGAAGTAAACACTAGTTCTTCTACAATGAGTATTGAAAATTTTTTAAATTCTAAGAGAGAGGCTTGCCTTCTTTAAAAAAAAAAATGGTTGCTTGATTTATGCCTTAATGGTACTAATGCTCCAACCGAAGAAGCTAAATGCCTCTTTTTTTTCACTTTGTGGGTTAGCTTGGGGATTGGAACTCTTGCAACTATCACCCATGATTTTAGATCCTGAGACCTCCCAACTAGAGAGGCCACACCCCACCAACAGCCCAAGAGGCGGGGTATGGAGAAGGGCATCGGATTATCTTGGGAAGATGCTAGAAAAATGGTCTTGGGCTCCACACAACATCCGACATGTGACGATAAAAAGGGGGAGAGGGAGAGAGATATCAAGTGGGGAGAAGTCAAAAACATCGGGAGAAAATGAAATGATTTCTCCCCCTTTTTATCATCACATGTTGGGTAATGAGTGGAAGCCCGAGACCATTTTTCTGACTTCTGTCAGAGAAAATCCGATGCCGTGGAGAAGATAAATGTCAACAGGAAAGATTTGGATTTTTTTTTTTCTTTCACAAATGACTAAAAAATCATTGTCCATTATTCTTTAGCTAAATGGCCATGCCATCATAATCATGTTCAAATATACTAGGGTTATCAATGGGCTGGCCCTCCCAACATGGTTATAGGATTGACTACAGAGTTTGGGTTTCCGGCCAAGACGGGCTAGATCTTTAGGTCCGTGGAATTGCAGGCCAGTCCTAAATTTAAACTTGGCCCGATGACTAAAGCTAGACCCAAGCCTGATTGGAAGTAATAAAATTCCCAACATCAACTCCCATAGCTAACAGCAGAACGTTTACTAGTAAAATTCACATAACCTAGGTGAATCATCTATTTCCTATATTTCGCTCACTAATTTAATTTCTTTTATCTGCTTTTATTTAACACCTCCTAGAGCAAAGTAGCAGATTAAAGGATTGAAGTAAGGGAGAATCGTAGGAAGATTAATTTCAGATCATTGTCTTCTTAGTGAAGATACATAGAGTTCTGAAATAAGCTCTAAGAGTTGGATGTAGCGCAGCCCAACTAAGTGGAGTGACGCAAGGTTCATATCTTGAACAGGCAAAGTAGATTGAGAATTGAAGGAAAGAGCATCTAAGCAGATTAAATTCACATCACTGAATTGCTGAATAAGCTTCCTGATTCAATGATTCCCTCCTCCCCTTTCCCCACATAGTTCTTCCCTTTTGCAATGTAAATAAATAATTAAAAAATAGTTTTAACATATAAATTCCGTACAATAGTAAAAACAATTATATGTTATGGGGCTTGGGATTGATATCAGAACTTTCTACCACAGATCATGATCCTCAAACGTTTCAACTTCAACCTGAATCTCAAGCCTTTGCATCTCCATCTACCGAACCGTGGTAATGTCCTAAATGATCTAGTTCTCATCAACCTCTGGTTTCCCCTTTTCTTTCTCCTGTTCAGGAAACCAGACTCTCCCTCAATGAAGCTGCCCTCGGAAGGAAACTCATGGAGCCTACCAGATCCAGGATGTTTGGTGGGCCCAGATTGCTTTATGGCTGTCCACGGCCTCGACCCAAGAATTCCATCATCTGTGTCACTGCCCCATAGAAGTATGGGCTTGATTATGGGTGAGCCACTGTAATCCTTGAAATGGGTTGCCAAACTGGTATGCTCCATTTCGAATAATCGCCTTAGAGACGTGCTTCCTCTTTTCATCAGTTCTAGCAGACTGCTATTTTTGCTGGAAGAAGAGAATGAAGAACAAGAAGCACCAGAAGAAGAGGAGGAAGAAGATAAGTAGAGACATTTCTGGCACTCAATAATCCGCCTGATCCTTTCCTTTTGAGCCTCTGTGTTGATGGTGCAAGGGATCTCTTCATAATCTTCCTCGACTATCTCTGACATGTTCTGAGATGTGTTCTTCATGGTCAGAAGAAATTCCAGTTCATGAACATGGCATGCTGTTCCTTTTAATCGGAAGTACAAGGAGAAAAGAGGAGCACCAAATGAAGGAGTGGAGAAGGCCAATTCTCCCTATAAAGAATATGAAGAAGCCGGCAATAAGGAATATATCATGATTCCATTTGTTTTGAGGGAAGTTGGCCTTGCTTGGATAGAGACAACATCAGAATACATTGGCCTATCTTATGTTTGAACTCTTAATTAATATATAATGTTCGTTTTTTAAAAATGGGAACTAGTTCTCCACTCTTCTGATTAGAATATAATAATAATAATAATAATAATAATAATAAGATTATTGAAGCTTTCTCCAGCAACCAAGCAAAAGTAAAAAAAAAAATGATTCGTCCGAGAAGGAATGCCTGTTTTCTCCTTGATACTGAGCACTCTTAAGTAAAAGCTTTCTCCTAAAATATATTTAGAACTCAACTGCGGGAGGAGGAGTATGTATAGGAGGCATCCTGTCTATCTCTAGTGTACACCTAGAACACATCCAGGTGGACTGGGAGCCACAGTTAGATCATTGAGATCTAGTGAGGGAAAAATGATCCATTTGACAATACCGAATATCCTGTTCTTTTAAACCCCAAAATATGGCAAACAGTCTAAAATCAGCTAAGATTTTATTTTTATTTTTATTAAGATTCACCAGAATAATGGATGTATGATTTTTCTCTAAAATAACCATATAATGCTCTAAATATATATAAAATCTTTCCCCCAAGTATGTTGAGAAACACTTAACCAAGAAGGAATATCCAAGAATGGGTACTCTGCCACCGACACGACACACATAGGGTCATTTGAAGGGTGTCACCATTGGTCCATTATCTTTTGGAGTAAAGTTGACCTGAGAGAATGATACTGACCCACAAAACATCCTACTCTTCTGGGCCATTAGAAGAAAGAAGATGGTAAATGGTCCGCAAAAGAGCATAGACGAGCCTTAACTATAGATAATGGACATATATAACGACAACTAGTTCTTCATTCCTCTAAAATAAAAATAAAAACAAAAACAGTTATCATTGCTGTGGTTGTTATTGGTGTTATATTATTAGCAGCAATGGAATTAGTATACAGTTTTTGGTTCTTCCTCCAGCATCAAATCAAAGGTCACAAAAGGATTTGTCAAATGAAAGCTAATTATTTCCTAATAAATATATATTCTCTGGACATTCAAAGCTTTCTTTTCAACATGTTTAGAAAAATTTACCACAAGAGGAACAACTCAAATTAGGATGGGAGGGCAAACAAAAGCTGTCCTCTCCGTACTTCCATACATGTGCCAGGCATTCATCAGGTGCTTTGGCACCCATCATATTAGTACTACCAAGGACACTCTTAGGCCAAAAACCTGAGCAACTAGATGTCCTAACCATTCCTGTCTTATTCTCTAGGACCATTAGAAAAAAATGGCAAAGATGCCTTTTCTTTTACTCCTGTATACATGTAAGAGGCAGGTTGCTATGGAATCATGATAGTGGTAATTGGTGATCATCTAGCAAGAATATTTTGGAGTGAGAGTTGTGTAATAGATAGATTTGAAGCAAAAGATGAACCTTTGGGCAAAAGACTTGTGCCATTTTGTTATATCTTCTTTCTCATTTTGGTTACTATTTAAACTTTGCACACCCTAAATGTATTATAACTTTATAACCCCTACCCATCAAGTTCTGTGTCTTCGCTTCTGACTCTTCTTACTACTCTTCCTTTCCTCAATCAATTTTGACCCGCATAAGAAAGGTAGTATAGAGTATACACATATATACAAACCCTACGGTTTGAAGGAATATACCAGGGGACATAGTAATACAATACGTGGGAACTTGTGTGTACTTCAAAACATGATTATGGTGCCTTCTTCAATGAGACTTGCGGCAAGCTCTTGTGTAATGGATCACAGTGCAAGTCCCAACTGGTTCGAAAGCGAGAAACTCTAAAATGTCGGGTACTGTATTAGAAATTACAACTTCTACCAATTTGTCTCTTAGAATTTTTTTTTTTTTCCCATATGTATCCCTTAACATTTATGTGTCACTCCATAGTAGTTAGCTCTTGAAAAACCACGTTGGAGGTTAAAACTTAATGTTTAAGTTTAAACCCATCCAAATATACACAAGAAGCCCGACTTTGGAATTGCTATTTATTTTTATTGGGACCTATAACAAAACACCTTAAGTGCACTAAATCAAAGAACTAATTGAAAAATATCAAATAGCCATAAATGAGATAATCTTCAGCAAGCCTATCCTTCTACTTTATCAACTCCAATAAGAGATCATCTATAGAAATCTCACAATCAAGGAATTTAAAAAAAATTAAAAAAAAAAACTTTAAATAGGGAACTAGAAATTCATAGAAGCAAGAGTATTAAGAACAAAGCATTTCAAGGTTTCAAAAATTACACTGAGAAAAGCAAATCAGCTTGCATCTTAATTAGAAAACAGAGACTCATCGATATCAATCTTAACAATCTCATTACTGTCGAAACGATCTTTCTTAGGCGGCGAAGGAGGAACCGGAACCCTAGGAGGACCTCTCCCCTTCTTCTTGTTCCGAGGCCTCGCCTAATAAAACGAAAATCATTACTCAAAATTCATCAAAAAAAAAAAATCATCCTGAAATCTTTACAAGTAGAGAAATGAGAGAAAACTTACGTTTCCAAAGGAGTGCTTGAACCGCTTTCCTCTTGCAGTCTTCTTATCGCCTCTTCCACAGTATACTGAACATGAAGAAGAGAAATTAGGGCAAAATATAGAGCATAAAACGTAGATCGAGAGAGAGAGAGAGATTGGGTTTGGAGCGTTTGTTCTAACTTACCCAAAGGAAGTGTTGGAGATGAAGTTGCAGACATTGAGATTGAAAGGGGAGAAGTGGAGAGCGATATACCGAGGGATTCGCTTCGAGAAAAAGAGATTGTGGTCGAGAGATTGAAGGCTTGAGAGGCCATGGGAAGAGCTCCCAGCATCAGCGACGCCATTAGTGAATAGTGAGCGACTGAGAAGGGATAAGGTCGGAGAGGCGTTAAGGTCGTTTGCTTCTATGTGATAGCTTAGATGTAGGGCTGTCAATGGATCGGATCTTTGATCTGAATCCGATCCGATTAGACCGGATCCTAATCCTTAGATCCGCATCCATCCGAGATCTTGAATCCGATTATAATCGGATCAGGTTTGGATATATAGTGATCTGATCCGATTGAAATCCAATCCGATTAGATTATTTATAATAATAATAATAATATTTATATAATTTTACAAATATACTATAATCGTAATCATAATTTATTTTTTTTAATCAAAATATATTTTTTAGATATATTAATGTTAATCGAATCGGGTTCGGATCGGATCTTGAATTAGTAATCGGGTTTGTATTTGGATTGGATACTTCATAATCCGGCAGATCTTGGGTCGGATTCGGATCTATCGGATTCTTAATCAGATCGGATTCGGATCAAGACAAATCATCCTACTTATATGTGAACGAAACGATAAAACGAGCCAAACACTTGATTCCGTATCTAGCCACAACATTGAATGGCCTGCATATTTCTAACCCGTCTATCAGACACTAGGAAAATTGATCTGGTATAGGAGATACAGTTAGGGCCTCTTAAAGAAGGCTGTCAACAGAGTGAATTCGAAGCAGATATCATAATATCAGTATCCAATTCGTTTACTAATATCTATTATTTAAATCTGCTTCGTTATTTGACTGATATTAGAAAACAAATTCTCTAACCATATCCAAAATATCTGATCGAATTCGGATATTATTCAACTTTGTTTGATTATACTAATCGAATTCAGAAAAAAATAGGATATTATCCGAATTCGGATCCGAAATAAGATATCATCCGAATTTAGATAATATTAGATTACAGTTTTGAAATATCTGAATTTGTTCATCCTCTTATCAAACTTGTATTTTAATATCCAAAAAAATCAAATTCTATTATTGTAAAGATATAATAACATTCTTTATATATAAATACTAATTGGCTGGATACACCACTATCCATATCGGCTCCGATTAGTGAACAAATTCGATTACGAATTGGATAATATCTGACTCCATTTAGAGTCCTACTCTTAAGTCTTAGCCAAGGGAATCACTGAAAAGTGAAAACCATACAGGGAAGCATTCTTTATCTGATACTAAAACCACGAGCTGTTTCGAGTAGCGAGCTAACTCAGTTATTTGAGCTAGTTGAGTTTGCTTTCTCTCACACATTTTTCTTAGTTGAATCTCTTTCAAGACCCAACATGTATAAACACCCTACAACAGCAATCCAACTGCGGTTGAGATAGCTGAAACAATCGAAATACCCTTCTTTGGAAAATTCTCAATCAATGTCTCTACTCCTTCCCATTTTTGTCTCCCCCAGTCATCACCATTTTTTATGGGCTATGAGCCTACGCTATTTCCTATACCCTTTGTTTGGTTGTCGAGAAAATAAGTAAAAACATGGAAAAGAAAAGATAATTAGACAAAACACAACTAAAAATTGTATTAAAAATCCAAAATTTTATTTTCTTTTCCATGCTTTCATCAATTTTCTCGGCAACCAAACATAGCAATAATGAAGATCATTTCCTATGAGTCTCCAGTAGCTTGGCCTTTGGGAATGCATTGCTGATCTATGCATGCCCGAGAGCAAAAGTTTATTTACTTGCGCATTTCTGTTGAACATTTGAACTCCCCAGTTGTTTGATATGTAACACAGTAATATAATACGGTAGAAATAGCAGTTCCTGTGTACATTTCAACTCCAGAGAGCTACATTTTATTAATGAATCACATATTTTCCTCTTGATTTCTCATTTTACATGTTCTGTAGGTCAGGAGCCCTCGTGTCATGAATCCAGATGATTAGTTGAAGAGTGTTGCTGCTTCTAGAGGTTGGCCAGTCAACAACTTGAAGCTCGAGAAAAGCAGTCCCTTCAATTCGGGTAGTTTATCTGCCATTTTCAGCACCAGACCCAACTTCTCTATGGCCAAAGAAACAGCATTAGCATAAGACATTAATTCAAACATTGCAGAAGCATGTAGTTAATAACGGAAGACGTTAAACTACATTCTAGTTTTTTCCTCTCTACTGGAAAGAGGTTCCCATGCTATAATTACGAGTCCATCAGCACTGCTTCATAGTGTTACAGTAAGTAAAACAGGACATATCATCTGGTATTTGAGAGGAAAAATTCATAGCCAATATAAAAACCAGATGATCTTTTAAAACAGCATGTCCTATCAGGCCCTTCAGGTGATCTTTTTCCTTGAATTGTTATTCCCTCTTTTGTTTAACAGAAAGGAAGAATATGAACGCAAGGTTTATCTGGCAAAGTGCGAGATGTCGACAAATGAATATATCATATAATTATAATTGTTTCAATAAAAGTAAAAGCTAAATTCTACAGGAGCTTGACTGACATTTTCATTTTCCTTTCTATGCTTCCAAATCAACTTGCATCACCCCACACAATGGAGTTCTAAAATTCTAGATGAAAATGGAAGTTGGATCTGTAGGGAACACACTCTTATGGCGAATAAAGCCAGAATTACTTCTCAACAAATGACGACTCTGCAAGATCAATGGCACGGGCGAGTGCAGCAGCTTTGTTCTCACACTCCCTTTGCTCATCATTGGGATCACTATCAGCCACAATACCAGCTCCAGTTTGGAGGTGGGCCACCCATTCCCGCCGTCTGTTCGAATCTTTGTATGAGTACATTGTGTCATATCGGGTCCCAGTTGGAAACACAATGGTCCTCAGAGCAAGGGCAATGTCCATATCTCCATAAAAGGAAATGCCTCCAAACCCACCACTATATGGCCCTCGCCTTGTGACTTCCAGCTGATCAATCAACTCCATCGCTTTCACCTGTTATGCATGGGAGCTGAGAATGAGAAGCACATAAAAAATACTCATACGGGATATAAATGCACATATTCTCATAGGTGGACATAAATGTATACATCATTTTGTTCGTAATTTCAGAATCTTGGCAAGGATCTCATTCACTTAATATTTGAGAATACACTGTGGCAATGTCAGAAACTGAGACTTTAGACTCTGAATTTAGTGATTCAACTACAACAATCGTATGAATAACTTGGGTTTAATGGATCAGCAATGTCTACATGGGAATCCGCACGTCATGACAAGAGACTCGGAACAAGCCATCCGACAGAAGATTAAAACACAAGATTTGATGGGTCTGACCCAGACAATCCCCTCGGACAAGACCATCCACATTGGATAATGGTAACCAGTCAATCCGTATACTCTCTACTGGACCATCCCCATACACTTTTAACCGCAAAAGAGCCATCCAACACAATGTGAGATATCAGATGAGCAGGACTATGCAACTGAATTTATTGGTCTAGGAAATATCCTGAATGGAACAAAGCAATTGGAAGAGTTGACATCCCTGCATGATCAACCACATGTACCACAAAGTGTGGAAGAAGACCGCCCCCATCCAATTTCCAATAAAATAGTTTGTAATGATTAATCTGGCTGAACCAAAGTCAACTCAGCCAGGTTGGATTGATAATTGTGTTTCTGATCATTGATTTAGAACCAAAAGGCATTCAGGAAACATAGATGACTACAAATGGGATAGCACAAGTAGATTCTAACCTTTGGTGCTCCACTAACTGTTCCAACAGGCAATGCAGCACGCAAGGCATCCCAGCAGGTGAGATGTTCGAGTAACTCCCCTGTAACCTGCAAAAAAAAAAGACAGATTTGCCATTAACAGAGTAAATTACACTTCTTCAGCATAAAAGGGTTATAGGAGGATCTTCTTAAACACTATAAAGAGCAAGTTTTTTTTTTTTATCGATACTAGAGATAGTATTCAAGAGGGAAGAAATACAAGTAGGCAAAAATATAGTACAAAGAGGAGTTTTAAAATAGCGTAAACTAAAAACAGTAAGATAGCAGAACAGATCCTGAAACGGTGTTAGACGTCATCCCAACACAGAACCCAGATATACCCCTCCATTCTGGGTGAAGACCCAGTCTAAGATAAAGAATAAGTTGTCCGAAACAAAAGGAAGAAATTTAATTCATGCCAAATATATGTAAAGATTTACGTTCCAATAAGTCCACACTCCTGCTCTGCATGGCAGTCGAGGTAGGATGAAGTTCAGAAACTGCAAGCACTGATTCTTACCGTGGAGCTGATGTGCATTACATGGGAATACCGTTCAACATTCATAAGCTTTTCCACCTTCACGGAACCAGATCTTGAGACCTACATTAACAGCATGCATTAGGTGCGAGCTTGTGGATATCCGATACATATTTCTTGAAGGGAAAAAAAAGGTATGTTGATTCTGAGAAACCAAAGAAGAACAAACTAGGTTACAATAAAACTAGTATTGACACAGTTAAGGACCAGACATGAATTGGACCCATCAAGAGATAGCATGTAAATATGATCTCTCACAATAATGGAATCCATCAAGAAATATATGAAGTATTCAGTTATGGATCCTATTTCCTTGGTAAGGAATACAAACTTCCTAGAAATACCTTATACCACAGCACTACAGCTGTTTGCTATTTATTCAAACCCTTTTTATTTAGTTTCCCAGATCTATCTCCTCCCTCACATATTATGTTCTATCAAACTCCTAGTCATAAGCTGGTTTGAGCACAAAAAGTGAGACATAACTGATATTATCGTGTGTTTGTCCATCCAAATATTTCCTACTTTATTTGATTCGGTCCCCTCCTCTCTGTCTTTCAAAATTTAGATTTCTGGAAGGAAGTATGGACTCCTGTGTTCAGTTAATCATCTCATTTCAGTCAACGCATAATATCAGAATTTTGTAGCACCTTAATAATTGGCCCCCTACAGTGCATTTGGAACTTAAACTGAGTATGAGGCACACCCTCTTCTAAAGAATGTAAAGGTGTATAGAAAAAAGAAAAAAATGATGGAAACATTAAGTGACTTGGACCCGTTTATTTAATTTCAAACCCTATTCTGTTACTCAGCATATTAAGGAGGTGTAACCGGTCAGATAGACTACCCAGACATTAACCAGCATCCAGCCCTTAGCCCCTACCCCAGAGAAGAAGAGATTAAGAAAAGTATTTGAGGAACTTTGACTAATCTGAATCAAACATCAGGATTTCTTACTAAAAAATACCAACTACAAAACACAACAGCTCTCACATTCTATTATACAAATCATGGATAAATGGGGAAGAATGTGTAAAATACCCCGCAGGCTGCAAGATTATATTACCATGCCATTTTGATTCTCTTCATTCTCTCGAAACTAGAGAACCACACAGCAAGGATCCAACTAATGAAAAGAAAAAGAGAAAAAGAAAGATAAGGTATGAAGAGTTAAATCTGAAACTTAAATTATATTTTAAAAAATCCCCATTAATACATCTACAAAGAGCTACCTTAACAAACTGTTTTCCTAAATTACTGTGTCTGATGCATGTATCCAATAGGACAATACTTACATACATTGCAAAAAAATAACATGTTCAGATTTTTTGAAAGAACTTGGGAGTGGCCCCAATAAGTGATAAAATACGGGAGAGTCGACTATGATGGTTTGGATTTGTTCAACGAATATCACTAATAGCCCCAATGAGGAGTGAATTACTGCAAGTTAAAGGCTGTAGAAGGGCAAGGGGAAGACCGAAAATGACTTGGATGGAAAAAGCGAAATGATTTGATAGCACATGATTTAATCAAAACGGTGGCCTTTAATAGAGCAAAATGATGATGATGATGGTGACGACATTTGCAATACTACACACCTAACTCTTAATTTAAGAAATAGATGATAAAGGCAATTGCATCATTGACATCAAAAAGGGGCATCATCACCTCAATCGACTTAAGGTTGTACTCAAACCTGTATAGGTCAATGGTTGTTCCAAAAGGGAAAGACACGAGCTTCTTAAGTTGAAAAGTTTGTGAGGGTACCATAGTTACAAGAGCGAGAAGCGAAAACGAGAAACAAAACGAAATCAAGAAGCATGAAGCAAGACTCAAAATAACCTTAGGAAACGGGAAGCGAGAAATAAGATATAGGCTCCTCATTCTCATTATATTATTTATGGGTAGCTATACCTTTAATATTATCTTATATGAGATTTTTGTAGTCCGAGGAAGCAAGTTTCCTAGGAATTATGTATGAGAAAGCGAGTTTGGGAAACGAGAAGCAAGCTTCCCACCCTATACATAGCTTCCCTGCAACTATGATCAATACAACAAATCTGGGTTTGGATCCCTCTTCATCCTCCAACTTACTGACCAGTGTGACAAGCATAATCACAAAATTCGCCGAATTTTTGAAAATTTCACAAATTTTAAGTTTCCCGAATTATTTGCAAATTTCCCAAATTATTCACAAATTTTCTGAATAATTCATTTAGTTCGATAAGTAAAATGATTGTTTTTTATATTATCTAATCAAATTGTCCGATACATTTTTACAATTATTTAAAAATATATATCATTTTTTCCAAATTTTTTTGAACTTGACCCTTGTCAAATTATTCCCAAAACCCGACTTTGTCACTATGCTAGTAACCACTAACTTGCTAGCCTATGAAAAGAAATAGTTGACCAAGGGATTTCAACCAATACAATGTCAGGTATGGTATTTTATTTCCCTTAAGTAGAATTTACGTAACAAATAATAAAGAAGGGGATATATGACCCACAAATATAGTATTGCATTGAGTTGATATGATGCTTTTGCTACCTAAGATCACAAAGCAAGGCAACACAAACTTGGCACGAGTAAACTATGCATTTGATGCCTTACACCCTGCATAGTAAATATTCAAAAATAATGAAGTTAGGAGAAACCTTTCCAACATCATTTCGTCCCAAATCAACCAGCATAATGTGCTCTGCACATTGCTTTTCATCATTCAACAGCTGTTTTTCCAACATCCCATCCTCCTTGGGTGTCTTCCCTCTTCTAACAGTTCCAGCAAGTGGTCGGTTCACTATCTTCTTCTGTTAACAACAACAGGATACAACACATCCTTTTCAGTGAATGTTGAGGAAGAGGTCAACACTATAAACAAAGGAAACCTCTAATGAAATACCATGATTACCATCTTGATGAAAAGATGGTAAGATAAGCATGTAATACATTATAATACTTAATATCAATATTATGACAGCTGAAATTCCTTATGTAGAACTAAATGGAAATAAAATTTAGAAGTATTCCACAAACAACTTGGCCATAAATATAGAGGAAAAACCATTTTTAAGATGACCAAGAAGGAACTCTTAAGAATCTCAAAACACCATAGTCACTATGGGAGGCTGTATAAGTTTACCTTCTTCACACGTGTAAGAATTTCAGGGCTCGAAGCAACCAAAATGCACCCTCTAGCCTGATTGAGAAAACAGGAATATAAAAATCAAAGTCAGATATTACTACATAAAGTCCTCTCACACAAAGCACATATAAGGGAAGTGAACTTATGAAAAAGCAATAGAGAAGAGCAGGCACACTTGTAAATAAGTCATATATGGACTTGGATTCACGATTCTCAATGCTCTGTATACTTCGAATGGGTCGGCAAATGTTCGACGCTCGAAACGTTGACTCAACACAATCTGGAAAATATCCCCTGCCAGGATATGTTCTTTTGCCTGCATTATCGCCTTCTTGTATGCTTCACTTGTCATGCTTGACATCTTCAATGAAGGACCAAAAAGGCGAGTATATAATTTCACAGACCCTGCAGATAGCCTTGGCCTAACAATTGACACTTGAAAGTGAATACTCATGGAAACCAATGTAAAGAATGTTATGTCAAAATAAAAATATAAAAGGGCATAAAATGATTTACTCACGGATTAGTAGTTTGTACTCTGGACAGTAACATTTCTAACCGTCCCATCCCGTCTGTATAAGCCTCTTCAACTGAAGAGTACCGATCCAACCGCACCCAATGAATCACATATGCTTTCTGTGGAAGAAGAGAACATCAAACAAACCTTCAATAGATTAACAAAAAGAAACCCTCCCACCCATTCAAAATGAAATCAACAATCAACTCTACAACAAGGCCATACGTCACAAATCTCATTCACTGAGTTTGTTGGCGAAGGACAACTCAAAATGCTGGGAAAACTATAAAAAAATAAAATACAATAATAGGGGAACATATAGGGTCGGAAACAAAAGTAATAATTAACTAAGGCTTTTTAGTTATGCCAATTAATATCTTATAAATGTGTGCAACACAGGTGTCTGGCATGGCATACTCTTGTCAAAATAGAGTTTCCTTGCTATGTAGTAGCAAAAAAAAAGACATATACTCAAAATGGTGACCAAAGTATGTCCAATCCAGTCCAGTTTTTTTTCCTTTTTGGTACATTCCAATACTATTATTTTGGGCATGACAAGCTATGCACATGCAAATACGTCACGACTTGAATCATTTTTCTAGTTTATGAGATCACAAATAATTGATGGGTAAAAATAAAATTACCTTCTCCACGTGATCAAACACAATCACATCATCATAAAGGCCTAGATGAACGTCTACAAGATTTCTATCATCCACAGGCGCACTAGAGAATGGCAACTTTTTCTTCTCGACATACCGCACAGTATCATACGAAAAATAACCTACCCACCCACCTGATCATAATGGCACCAAATTATTACACATGGTAATGAAACAAAAAGAAGCTTTTCACCGGTCCAAAAAAAAATTAGCTTTTCTCTAAAATAAATCGACTAAGGAAATCTTTGTGGTGAACTAAAGCATCAAAATCTAATGTACATTTCGTGAAATACCTTTAATTGCAATACATATATATATATATATGTGTGTGTGTGTGTGTGTGTGTGTGTATTATACACTCCAAGTCAGTGTTACTTAGGCACGTGGTACGGGTGCCAAGTGTCCAGATGTCTAGGGGTGTTTGGCACGGTAAGCTCTAAAAATCCCAATACAGCAACACGGACATACAATTTTTTAAAAAATGATTAAATTAATAAATATATATATATATATATATATATATATATTAAAACTCAAAATTTTTATATAACAATAATAATAAAAAGAGGGGGATCACTAGTCCCCAATTTTTTTTTAAAAAGCATATACTTAAGTTATAAAAAATACTCATATAGGGAATAGAAATGAGCAACAAGAGAGAGAAGAGAAGAAATGAGAAGAGAAGAGAGAGACGTACATATTGATCGTTGTTATTGCTGCTGCTCTCCTAGTAAAATTCCGTCAATGTTTCAAAAAAAGCAACACAATTTAATAAAAAGTTCATTCCAATTGTATTTTTAAAATGACACGACATACTTGAAGCGTCATGTGCTTAATCATAATGTTGATGTCACCATGACATGATATAGGCACATACCAAGGAATGTCGTGTCATGGAGTGTCGTGTCGTGTCCAAGTGTCGGCACGGCAAAATTTAGGAAAACTAAAGTGCCTACGTAACATTGCTCCAAGTAACACATTCTATGGTGGCTTCAGCAATTAGAAAACAAAACAAACCTACACAACATCACAAGTTATCCCCAAGAACACCTACCATTCGAGTAATGGACCTAAATTAGATTAATATTGTTCATTCACCAAAAACTTAATTTTTATTTAAGCATTATCCATGGATGTTAGAGAACGTGATTAACAGCCCTACAAATCAGCAGGAACACCAAATATCTATGTGCTTGTGTTTTAGCTCGAGCACATTACATCTAATGCAATGATCCCAGAACTCCAATTGAGACCAGAACCCAACTTGGGATGAAAGCTCGAACAACTCATCATCTGAGAATAAGTGAGATTCAAATGTATGTTGTATGTGTGATGAATTGCCCCAATAGAATTCAACTTAAAGCATGGGTCAATTTCATGTGATTTTTCAATTGTATAATGGAATGGTGATTTAGTGTCCGCTAATTCTAATAGCTCTAGCCGCTAAATACGCGACTAAGAGCTTGACAGGTTGAGCTAATAATATTATTAGGTTTTACTGCGTATAAGTTATACATCCACTTCTCTTACCACAAAATGCCTCTGGAAGTTCGTCAATAAGTTGGGGATTCCATCCCTCCATGATTCTTTGAGGAACCACCATTGGATCCTCGACAAACTCCTCAGTCCTACGCCCTTCCTCATGGTCCATAACTGTAACCATGTTCTCTTTCGCAACGATTTCCATTGTGGGCTGAGCCCCAACCACACTATAGCGCCCCTAAGAGGATTAACTGAAAACTGAATAACAGAGGAAGTAAAGATACCAAATTTTCTGAAAAATCTAACAAAGGAAGTATAAGGCTTACAACATTCGAAACCCCAACACCGGGCTCGACAGATTCGAACAGGAAGCTCGGAGCATCTCGATCGTCTTCTTTAACCAGACACCGGTAAGCGAGCACTGGAGTCAGGTGATCGGAGAATATGCAGCGGTAGAGCGGAACTAAATTTCCGTTCTTTGAAGCTTCTGCGAACTTCATCGCATCGTCGACTATAAAGAAATCGAACCAGGAAAAAAAAAAAAGAATCACTAGAAGGAATCGAAAATTTCAAATTGCTCCATGAAAATCTGATTCCAGAGAATCGAGACCGTGTAACAGTATAAGAAATCGGAAAGAGATACCTGATGACGAAGTCGAGATAGATGAGCATTTCAGCGTACGGACACAAGAGCGAGAGTTGAACAAAGTAAGGGAACTGGAGCTTCTGCTGCAAACGTCGTTAATGGAAGACGTTAGAGATAGACGGAGACTCGACGGAGTTAAACGGGGCGAAAAGGCTAGGGTTTCCATCTTCAGAGAATTAGGAAGACGGTGTAATTCCGCTCCTTCTACGCTTTAGAGGTTTGAATGGAAAGATTTTCTGGTTTCGGTCTTCTCCAAATAGTGAGCTGTATGACTAAAACACCCTTAATCTTCACTTTGAATCTCGACGAGGAAAATCAGGGATACCAGCGTGATAAATTCAGGATGGGATTTGATCCGGCTCCCGCCGGATCAAAATCATCTGGCCTCCCCTTTCAAGCGACATGTGATGATAAAAAGGGGATAATATATCAAATGGAGAGAAGTCAAACATAAATAGGGAAATCAAATAACTTCTCCTTGTTTATCGCCACATGTCAGACAAATGCCTTAGGCTAAGATGATTTTGATCCGGCAAGAGCCAGATCAAATCCCATCCCGATAAATTCTCTTCGGTGGAAAAAAAAATTTCTGGTTTTGTCTCGACATCATTGATCTATGAAGTATTGACAATTTCTTAAAAATTTATAACTTTTAAGAAAATGAATAAATATTTAATACATAAAATTTCTTTATTTATTATTACCCAAAGATAGATAATGAGTGAATCCTAAGGGTGGATAAATCTTAATTACAGTTAAGGAGTGTTAAAAGAGACACATTGGACCCCAGTCACATATTCAAACTCTTAGGTAGATTTGGAAAAAATCACTCGTTTTAAAGGAGAGCATATATAAGAAGATAAGAAAAGGGAAATAGAAAACGGACCCCTCAATGACCTCATTAGTCCAAGCCCTTTTTTTACCACCCATCAACTGTGGTTAACTCCTTAGGATTATGCAATCTAACTATGGTTTTTATCAAAAAAACAAAATTACTAATTTTAATTTAATAAACTTACTCATGGTTAAACAGGGCTTAAAAGGGATACGGGACACTTGGGTTAGCTTAGAAGCAAATGACTCATAAGATAATAGAAGGGGTAATATCGGAATTTAGTAAAATATCATTAGTAACAGAAGGGGTCATATTGAAATTTATCGAAAAAATAATCAAAGTTTTTATTACAAATGATAAATTTGGAATTAGCAAAAATTTTCGTCGACGTTTTGAATAGGTGAATCGGCATTATAATAATAAAGATTAATTTTATTTTCTTATTTTACTTCATATTTGTTTTTAAATGAGATTTTTGGAATATTTTCTTACCCTAATATTTCACAACTCCGATGCAATGATTATGGATTTATTTATTAACGTAAAAGTGTTTAAGTGTTTTTTTTTTGTCTAAGAATAGTTAACGTACCTGTGGTTCCATTTTGTAATGGAATGCCCATCCTCTTTAGTCTACGCCCTAATTTTAATTACTTACCTACTGTGGTTAAGATTCACTCACCCCCCCTGATTAAGCAATCCAATTATGGTTTTCAAAAAAATTGAAAGAATTAAATCACCTCATTTGGTTGCACTTCCGTTTTTTGTTTCCTGGTTTTAAAAACAAAATTTTACACATTATATTTGTTAAACATGTTTCTGCTTTGTGTTTTAAAAAATTAGTAACAAAATTATTGATAATCCAGGTAGCAAAAATTTTATGCTACCTTTGTTTTTTTTAAACAAAAAACAAAAATAGAAAACATTGACCCACTCACAACCACCACCACATTACTATCCACCACCACCTACAACCACAATCACTGGCGGAGCCACATGGGGCCCAAGGGGGCTTCAGCCCCCTTGAATTATTCTTATTATTATTTTTTTACTATAGCAATAATAAGGGTACAGTTTGGGAAAGGGGCGGAGCCGGAAGACGGGGAGCTTTAGCCCCCCTAATTTTTGAGAAAAAAAAAATTTCTTTACAAAACGGACACAAACAAAGGCGATGTCCCATGAACTTGGCCCCCAAAAAAAAATTTCGGGACCTACACCCCCGAACCCCCATTGTTAGCTTCCCCCACAAGAGAATCCTGGCTCCGCTCCTTACCACCACCACCCACTACACAACTCCACACCACCGCCATCACTACCACCACCCACTATGCTCCTACACACTACACAACCACCACCACACTACACCCACCACTACCACCACCATGAATTGACATTATTTATTCATATATACCAAACGTATTTTTTTGTTTTCCTTTTTTTAAAACAAGTAACAGTTAATGTCAACGTGTTTCCTACTAAAAAAAAAATTGAAAACAGAAAGTCGTTTCTTTCTAATTTTAAAAACATAAATAAAAATAGAAAAACGAAAGTGTATCCAAACAACCCCTTAGTTTTAATTTAGTTAAATTTAATCAAGGTTAAATGAGTGTTAAAAGGGACACGAGTTTCGATATGAAATGGACCCATAGGTCCGTTTATCACTGCTCCCTTTTTTTCCACATTCAGGTTAGTTGCGTCAGTATCTACTCTATCAAAGTGTGGGAAAATCACAACGCCCACTTGCACGAAGTCGAGCCTGGAACCTCCCTCCTAATGAGGGGACACACACTACCACTGGGCTATTCCCATGGTGTGTAGTGTTAGTATTTGTTCATTGGTGGGCTTTTCAACCATAACGTCAACTTATGAGAATTAATCCTAAACTACCCAAGCGGGATACAAACTACCCTTGATACTAATTTTTGTTTTTGTTTTTTGTAGGTAACATCATTGATCTACGTTAGTAATGTAGGTGAGGAGTTAGGTTAATACAAAGATGGGCATCTTAACCTTCTCAAACGTCACAATAGCTAACTCGAACTCTAATCATCCTCCAAAGGAAAAATAAAAAATAGCCTTACCACTGGAGCAAACACAAGGAGTGCCCCTGCTATCAATGGACAAATGTGTTTCCACTTTTTTGGTTGAAAAAAAATATTTATTACTGAGGAGAAAACAAGAGCCCTACCATGCGGCATTACAAAAGAGTTTTATTGTGGGTCTATTCTTATTTATGAATTTATAGTGGGTCTATTCGTTCCTCAACAAAAAGAACTGTTAGCTGATTAGAAATGCTTTTCTGGAATCCAAATTTTACAAGCATGTGGACTTAGTTGCTCTCTGCGAGAAACGTAGGGATGCTGATATCAGATCGCCCGAAGATAGAGAAGCTTGAATTTCTTGGAGGTTACGGATATCCAAGGGTAGCATATGAGTGGATGTGAATGTAGGTTGTTTCACATGGTCATATTTACGCAGAGGCACTCCATGATAGAGGAAAAGAGGAATGTTAGCCCTACTCTCAGTAAATCCTTATTTTCACCATCCACCAACTACCTGTGTCTAATTTGCAATGATTAAGATACTCTTTTGTGCATGATGGACAAGTGGTTGGTGGAGAATGAGAGGAGGAGGTGACTGAGAGTAAGGGTAGCACTCCTTTGTAGAAAAAAATAGCTTGAGAGGTCATGTTCATAAATTTTATGTGGATCTTGGGCCATATTTGGTTGTGTAGAAGTCAAATTTTGAATTTTCAGGGATTTTATCAAAGAAAAAAAAATAGGTTTGTGATGATTGTCAAATGTTTACTATGAAAGTTATCTTTTCATTTGATATTTCGAAGAACACAAAAGATAATTAGTGTATGAGATGTCTAATATCAATCTAATTTTGGACTTTGCTAGCAGAAGGCAGAGTCTTAGGGCTTCCTAGGATTAGGGCTTCCTAGGATTAACAGAGATAGGGCATCCTAAGATTCCTTGCCTTCGAATAAATTTTTGTTTTCTTTTAAATAACAAGAATTAGATAATTTTACGAGTATCACACGAAACTAAAGGTATCATTTAGGGTTTTAACATTTTGGAGGAATCCTTTAATTTTATGACACTCATAAAATGTTAAAGTTTCTACATTTATGTGATTCCTTTAAAATTAAGGCCATGTTTGGTTCAGTTTGGCTTATTATTACAGCCACAATTGATTACACAATAAATATTGTTGAAAATAAGTGTTATCATGAATCAGCGCTATAGTGATTAGTCCTATTTGATTAACACTATCGATAAACAATCCTAAGACTTTTGAAAAAAAGTACTGTTTATCTTTTTAAAAAATGAATATTTTGAATAATCTCTCTCAAGCTTAAGGTGTGTTGTAGGCCTCTCATAAGAGTGCAATTTGAGGTTACTTACAATAATCTCCACATAATCCTAAAGGTGTATAAGTGGTTATGCTCTCCTATAATCAACCCTAATGAGATTGTGGAATATTCACTGGTTATTTACATAATTGATTGTTTTATAATTGCTTATGAATGGTCAAACAAAATGTTATTATTCTATCATAATATGTGAATAAGCACTTATATGTTAATAAATTAATTCCGGTAATATGAACCAGATGACCCTAATGCTATGTTTGGTTGTCGAGAAAATAAGTGAAAATATGGAAGAAAAAAAAAAAAGATTTCTAATACAATTTTTAGTTGTGTTTTGTCCAATTTTCTTTTCTTTTCTATGTTTTTACTTATTTTCTCGACAACCAAACATAAGGTAAAAGAATACATAATTTCATAACACTAGACTTTTTGGTTTCCTAAGTTAATATTGTCCTAAGAAAAGGTCTCAGTTCACCCTAAGACAATATAGTCCCAATAGCTTTATCCTATGATTTTACTTTTATATAGTTATTTTTTCTTATGGTACTTTTTTTTTTAATCAATAGTTGACTCCCTAGCACCAAGCTTCACAAGTCAAATCATTAGAATGCCAAGTTTTTTAGCGAGTAGTAGCGAGTGTGCTAGGCCTAAATGGCACCCATATGCGTGCCCCTCTGCCTGACATGTGAACATTAACCCTAAGATTAATGCACAAGATTTTAGTAAATGCTAACATGGCAGATTTGTTGCATGTGGGCATGAATATGTGCTTGGACTTACCCTTCTGGCACCTTAGCGGTTACCTTAGGTCTGGCTGTGTGTTAGTTACATGATATCATTTTAAAAGACATGAATATTCGTTATGGTATGCACCCCTTAGCCCAGTCCTAATTTTTTGTATGTTAATACCATGGACCTAGATGATAGGTGATAGGCCAAACAAGTGTTGCTCATCTAATAATGTCTACTAATGTCTGATTATGGAAGACTTTGTTTAAAATCCTTGATTTAGAAGTCAAAACTAGGGGTGTCGCTGAATTCAGACCACAAAAAGTCTCTTGAAAACGGGCCAAGTTCAAATCTGACCTATTCAGCCCAAGCTCGTCCCATTGACACTAGGGTGTCAAAACAACCTTTAACGCAGGGTATCCGGCCCAACCAAGCCCACTAAAACCCTGCCCATACCTGGCCCTAGGCCGGGTAGCACCCAAAGTCCCCAAACCCTTCCTCTGTTGGGCTGGGCTAGGGCACCCCCAGCCCAGCCCTTGTTAGCCCGGCCCTACTTCCATTACACTACACTGAAACTACAATATATAGTCTAAGATAATTTTGATATATTATATATAAGATATTATTGAAATTACAAATATAACCCCATCAAATGGTTTAATAGTTGGGTTATACTAGTAATTTCAAACACCCATCTCTATAAAACCAACCCTAACCTTAATCTTAAAACTAGAGTTATTTATTTTCTTTTATCCATCCAATATTGAATAATTTTGTATTTCCAATTCTTTTTTTATTAGATATCTTAATTTATTTAGTTCTCTATCTCTTGGCTAGGCATTATTCAAAGTGTGTTTAAAGAACCCCAAAATGTGAATATGTTTTAGGATAAAGTTCCTGAGACCCCCTTAGGGTCGAGACCACCGAGACAATGCTCTAAGAGCATGAGATTTCAGGTGGGGCTTACCATGTGAAATGGGCCCCACCTGAAATCCAAGGCTCTAAGAGCATGGTCTCGGTGGTCTCGGCCCTAATAGGGTCTCAGTAGCAAAATTCTATGTTTTATACGATGGTAGTAATAATTGTAGTTTCACCATTTTGGAATAACATGTCAAATCTATCAAATTTAAGACCGAAGCTAATTTCATGTAACTCGTCAAGTGTCTATGGCAAAAAATTTCCGATCTTTCTTCTAGCCTTTTGGCTCAGCCCGACCCGGTCCTGACCCTTGAGGGCAAAGCTAGGGCCCAATCAACCCGGCCCTTGAAGTGTTAGGGCCGGGCTGGGGCCCTACTCTTATAGGAAGGGTAAGGCTAGGCCCCTACCCGGCCCTTTGACAGCCCTAATTGTCACCACTACCTAGACAAGACAACAATTTGGTAAAATAGGTTACATTGGATTTTTCAAGAATTTGTATTTAAGTAAAAACATATTTTTAAATATTTTTCCAATTTAAAAATCATATTGCAATAAAAAATATTAAAAAGTTAAAAGAATGGAGTGGCCCTTATTTTTCTATCCAGCACAACACATCATTTATCTGCAGTTAATAGTAAGTTTAGTAATAGTGAGTGTCTCCTCTTAGTAATTAGGTTAGTAATAGTGAAAGGTCTCTTGCTTCCCTCTCTGAGACTTTATCCCATGTCACCCTCATGAGAGGGCACACCTTGCCATCTAAGCTACAACAGCAGGCTTAGTGATCAAAATTTAAATAGTATTAAAGAGAAATATCTACAAGGTCAGCCAAGTCCAAACCTTAGTAACCCAAACCTCCTAACCTGCTACCCGCTCCCGCTCTTAAACCTCACTCCCACTCTTAAACCTCGCTTTCACTTCTGGAGCTCGATTTCAATTTTTGTAAACCTCGCTCTCACCTAAAGGTGCAGTTTTTGTGTAAAATTTTATTTTTATCCTAAATTTTTGTGTGAAATAAAGTGTATTTTGTCATTTTTCTTTATAGGGTACAAGATTCATATAAGATTTGTTAATTATTAATGATCTTGGAATTAAATTTAGAATGATACATTTAATAATTCAATAATCATCTTGTTTGTTGTGATCAAAATTTGAATTATGAATGCTTTTATCAATTTAAAAACTAAAATATATATTTACATTTACAAGTAATTTTCAAGAACATCAATATATATGTATATATATCGGAGCTCCGGAGGCTCTCCCGACCCTATCCTAAATTGAAATTTGACGCTCTCGCTCCCACACCCGCTCTGGTTACTTAGGTCCAAACCATGTGATGGTCTATCAACTTAGGACACTTGGAAACTGACGATTTTTATTACAATATTCAATTGTTGGAGGGATTACTCTTTGTAGTCTTCCCAAAGCTCATGGGCAGAGAACATATTTGCATCCCTGAAGAAAGATGAATCTTGGAAGAATTTCAGAGTTATCATTAGATTGGTTAATTATTCTGCAGATAAGGGACCTAATGAGAATACAAATTAACGCTTATCCATTAACGAAATGAGGGGGGAAAAGTTCACAAGGTGTTTAAAAAAATAATGATTTGCCTATAATGGCTGATAGAAATGATACCAAAGGTTAGTTATTTTGCTGAGATTTACAAATTCCGGCACTTTGCAAGTTTTGTCATTTGACAATATTTATTTTCTTTCGAGAACTAGATGCGTCATGCTTTTCAACTTTTGAGTTTAATTCCTTTGGGGCTTTAAATGTAGCAAAATAAATGACTTCAAATCTCATAAAAAAATTGTAAGACTAGAAATCTCACGTAAGAAATAATTTGGTTAGAAACCTGGAGAAAATTACTCAAATTTCCTAACAACTACCATGACAAAGTGCAAAGTGATCTAGCCAGAAGAAACAAGAAAAGAAATATATGATGCAATCGAAGCAATTCTATGCAAGCTGGAAGATAAAATTGCAAAGGAATGCATGAGAAAGCCTGATAAAATCAAGCATCATTGGTTCAAAAAGATATTAGGAGTGTTCCATACTTTAAAATTGACACATCCTTTCTTAGGGTTTCCTTGCATATATTTTCCGGGCTAGCTTAATCTGCATCCGGGTAGGCCATCTTTGACATATATTGTTCAATAATTACTTTTTTATTTTTGGACCAAATTTGGTATTCAAGCCAAAGTTTCCACCACATTATTACTGAGCATAGCATACAAGATATAATATGGGATTTTCGACTTTATTAGATAAAATGACCTCAATAATAAAACAAATAGCCACCTTTCCATAGACTTATCCATGTTACAGAAATATGATGTATAGTTCAGCTTTTGTAAGCCCAAAAGAGAATTGAATCATTTTCTTGGATACATCTAAGTAGAGCATAGACTGTCCAATATCAATGAGAAAGCCAGGAGGGTGTATATGGATAATATTACTAGAAACTTGTAATGGCTTCACTTGTGAAAGGGAAGGGGTATGGTAGACATACCAGCAGTCCCAAGAGCAAAACTGAGATGCCAAGAGCAACGTACTTGTTGTCAGGATCCGTGATCTCCTCAGAGAGTGGAGCAATTGGCCCTCTTTGCAAGAAGAATATCAGAACCACCCAATAAAATGCCACATCATCCAACAGCGAAGATAGTCCTAGCAGCACGATGGAGGCAGATGTGAAGCGAGCCGAAGCCTGCCAAAACACACATTGCATTAATCTCTCTCTCTCTCTCTCTCTCTCTCTCTCTCTCTCTCTCTCTCTCTCTCTCTAGTGTAGGTAATAGGTATCCATGGACCGTATCACATAATCTAATGTCGAAGCCAGGTAGTTCAACATGTGTATCATTCACTTCCTATACTTATAGTCACATACCTGGCCTCGACTTTAGAATTTTTTCATTTATCTTGTGCTTTAAATGAAATACCTTTCTTCCCCATATGGCAAAAGAAATGCGCCCCCCGTCAAGCTCCCCCGCAGGGATGCTGTTGATGGCGTTAATAAGAAGTCCAGCCCATGCCCATATTACAAGCGGGTTGACAGATATAGGAGTGCCATCTTTGAGAACGTCCCCCAGAAGAAGCTTCGCTGTAAAAGAAAAGAAATCTCAGGGTCAATCTCCTTAACAAGATATCTCAGAAAAATGAGGAGCCTAGATACAGTCATTTGGATGATACAGTTAAGGTAAGTGGCAAAAAAACAAAATGCACTACGTGGGGGCAATACATCGTAATTCTAGACTAGGACATAGCAACTAGCAAGCCAGGAAAACTGAACTTTTATTTTCCCAAAATATTTCACACGCACACGAGAGAGAGAGAGGTTCACCACTAAGTACTACTAGATGAATGTAGCACGAACTACTTACCGATACCCCCAGCAAGAAGTGATTCGTGAAACACAGATGCATCGACAACAACACCAATACCATCACTAGGTGGTAAGACGAACCCTAAGAGCAAAAGAACAAGACCCAAGGAGAATCCAGCCAGAGGTCCAGCAGTTGCAAGCTTCAAAAGATCCTCCCGCTTGGACACAATATTTACAATCCTTGTAATGGCACCAAAAGAGCCTATCTGCCACCAAAATAGCTAATCAGACATAACATATGCAGTGGCTTTGACAAACACGCATGGACCCTCAAACTATGGTGGCCTTGGTGTTCCTTAACATCAGGGGGAGAATAAGGTAGAGGGAAAAAAAGTGAGTAAAAACAAGCAAGAGGCCAAGATGAGAGTTCATTGTAAGGTTCAGGTTTGAAAGTGGTTAAGTATGTCAAAAACTTCACGAGGTGGAGCACCTAGTAAGCTTCTGTAATAAGATAAAACCATGTAAAATATGAGTTTACATCTAATTACTTGGTAACTATGTCTAAAAGATCTAGGTTCATAAAGTAAAAAAAAAAAAAAATATATATATATATATATATATATACACACATATAAAAGATGCGGGAGCCATGTATGGTTATCGGATGGGCCAAGTTGAGCAATGAGAGTGACTACTCGGTATAGTTAAAAGGTATCGGTTTGTACACTATGTACTCAGTGAGACTTGCTTACCAGTTATGGCAGCAAAGATTTCTCCCTCCTGAGAGACTAGAGCTAGACAATAACATCCCTCACCTGCCAACTAGGAACAAAGTAAGGCACCCCAAGTTTGATTCCAGTGCTTCTTGCAACTAAAATGTGACCAAGTTCATGCACCCCCAAAACAAGTGCAGTTACAAGGGCTCCAGGTAGGCCATCCGTCAACAAGCCAAGATTGTCAAAAGTCGATCTGAGAAATTAAAATATATGTGTGAGTGTTAATTGTTAAACATACAGAACATATTCCCTTAAGAGAGAATCTCACAGTTCAAAGCTTAGCGAACCAATTTACATACTTACACCAGAACAGATCAGAAATCACATGGATTAATTAGCAGAAGTAGATAATGACAAATATCATTCGAATTATGATTACCTCTGTAATCAATTTGAGTGGAATCTTTAAGTCAATAACAGCTAGCAACATGATTAAACTATAACCTCATTATACTAAAATTTAACGATGTTATTTTCCTTGATCAAGAAAATTAAGCCAAATAGATGACATTCAGGGCCAAGAATACACTTTCTATAACATCTTTCTCATAGATAGATACTTGTTCAACATTCAGTAGATAATAAGAAAAATACTTTAAACTTTAAAACAGACTAGGAGGGAGCATGTATACTGTGAACACCTCATTTTTACACCCCTAAAATCTTATTTACCTTTTATTTTATTTTATCATTTATTATTATTATTTCTTATTAGTTATTTTAACTTTACTTATTTTTATTTTTTATTTTATTAGGGAGAGAGAGAAAGAGAATATCCCGTGTTCAGAGCCCATGGGCAATCATGTGATCCACAACCCAATTGCAAAACCCGCAACTCATATCCATTTCCAAAACAAAATCCAAGTCAAAACCCCAAGCCCAAGTTTACTTAAGCTAAATCCTCTAAGGGATAGAACTTTAAAGCATATGGCCCAAGCGAGATCCAAAACTTGATTAAAGTTTTCATTGCTGAAAGTCCAAGCTCCAAACTCAAGCCCTTTCGGAGTCCAAGACCAGAACCCAAACTTGTCTTCGGGCCCAAAGCCCATATGCTCCTTATAAAAACCAAGAGTATAGGATTAAAACCCTATTTTTTTCACTCGGGCTCAGTTTTTTTTTTGAGAATTATTTCTCCTACTCCCTTTCTTCTCTCTTCCTGCCGGCAGCAGCTTCAACATCAACCACCATCGTCGCCGGCGAATGCTTGTTCTTCTCATGGAAATCAACGGCGAGTTTCATTCTAATCTCGTCATCTTCGAGTTCCAGTCCCGGCTACAGCATATCAATTGAGTTCAATCCATCTCCTCCGGCCAGCTCTTTGCTCTCTTGTTCATCAGGTAATTGACCCTCATCTCTTGTGTTCTGCTCTAATTCCTTCTTATTTTAGAATTCTTAGATCTAGACCTAGAGTTTCTAGATCTGAATCTAGAATTTCTATTCTCTGTCGTCTTATTTTCTTTCGAATCTTACCTGTAGTAGAAAGCCTCCTCCGACCAGCGTCTCCATCTCCGGCAATCATTCCTTCCGACGAGCTTGATCCTCACCGAAGGTACCACCCTTCATCTCCGGTGACGAGTCTCATCTTTTTGAGTCATCCATCTTCTCCGGCGAGTTCAGCGCTAATCCAGTAGCTCAATCTACTCTGGCCAACTCTTCTTTGGCCAACAACATTCCGGCATTGTTCTCGATTTTTCCCGGTTGGTATCATTCTTTAGATCCCTTTTCTCTTGTTTCAAATCCTAGATCTAGAATTTGGTTTTTTTTATTTTTTTATTTTATTTTATTTTTTATTTGTTTGTTCTCTGATCTCACCTGTGCAGAGTCTCATCATCGGTTATCTTCTCCGTCTAGATCTCACAGTGAACGGTAACTATTCTGTTTCTTCATAGGTAATTCTCGTCCCTTGTTCTTCGTCTCTTCTATTTCAACCCGTTCTTCTCTGTTTTAATCCAGTAGCTAATCTTAGATTTAGATCTAAATTTTAAGTTAAGCATGAATCTATTACAGTTATTATTTCCTCTCATTTTATTTGTTCATCTTGCTATTTCACCGGTTTACGCATCCATCTAATCCCTCCATTTATTTTTCCGGTAGATCTCCTCTCCCATCTCCTTTTCAACTCCAGCAGTTGCAACAAGTTCACCCTCTGTATATTCCGGCCAGACCTGGTAGCCTTTTCTTCCTGAGTTGTGAGGTAAAATCCTTTTCAAATTTGTTCACAAATCTCTCTCTAGATCCATTTGTTCTTATACGGATTTCTAGATCTGGACGTCTAGATCCAGAAGTTCAGATCTGGAAATTCATACGGCTGTTTTCTTTTAACTAATGTCTATGTTAGTTTATCATTTATATAATTTTCTCCCTTGATTTATTTATTTGTTTATTTCTTGTTCTTATTTCTCCGGCCAGCCATCCCTATTCAGAAGGAGCAGCAACTCACCAGCACTCTATCTCTCATTCCTTCTGCTTTTTTGTTTTTTTACTTGTTTAGTTCCATTGTTCTGTGGATGTTTTTTTTATTTTTTATTTTTTTTTTATTTTTTTTTGTTTATTTTTGAGTGAGAGATAGAGGGTTCACTTACTCGAAGCCACAGCTTCATCACCGATATCTTCTCCACAGATATTTTCTCCACAAACCTTCGCAGGTATAATCTCTACTTCTCTTAATTTTTGTTCTTTGTATACTTGTTGATGAATGCATGTTTAAAACCGAGAAAATCTAGGGTTTCAATTTCTAACCCTGATTAGTGGCTGGGCTAGAGTGGGTCGACCTATATGGTCAATTAGCCCTAGACCAGTTACTATCTTTTAAACCTTTGAGGCTGGTGTGATCATTTAATTATTTATCCTCTTGTTTGTAATTTGTTTGGCATCATTAGACCATAGTTTTCTTTTTTATTTTTGCCCACATTGGGCACTTAGGTAGTCTTTTAACTCACCTCGTTAATTAGTCTAACAAAAAAAAAAAATCAAAAATCATCAAAAAAAAATATATAATAATATATAAAAAAAAAAAAAATCAAATCAAAATAAATTAAAGGTACTGGTCTATCTTCCCTTGGGACCTAGAGCAGGTTCCGTATTTAAACCATAACCTCTTTTGGTTTAAGGCCGCTCGATCCGCCCTGCTCTTTGCCTTTAAGTTAATTAAGTTAGTTAGACCTTATTTTCCTTTCTGCCTACCTTGGGCACTTAGTTTAGTTTTTGACTAGTTAAACTTGCCAAAATTAAAAAAATACAAAAAAATTGAAAAATACAAAACAACAAAAAAACATTTAAAAAACCCATAAAATTCAAATAAAAGACTTACCCTAATAAATGAACGCCCCCTAGAGCTCCCCCATGAGCACCTAGCTACGCAACCTTCTCCCGGAATGAGATTCATAAATCTCAATTCCAATTCCCCAAACTCAAGCACGAGTTGGAAGTGACCACACTCCGAAACGAGTATAAAAACAGTCACCCCCCCCCCTCCCCCCCGAACTACTATTAGGGTCTGATTCCGACTAACCAGATAAGTAGACAGCCCGAACCAGGGTTCGACCCCAATCAAAGATAAAATTTTTACACCCCATATTGATTTGTGTTTTATTAGCAAAATTAATAATTGTTTAGGAAATTTTAAGTGATTTTAAATGTTTGGCTTAGACCTAATGAGTAGGTTACCATCATTGGATGGAGGTCCTAGGGTGCCTAACCCCTTCCCCAGGACCTAAATGGATCTCTTACCTAGACTACTCTGGACCGTAGACCCCCTATTTTTGGGTTTATCTTGGGATCCTACTTCCTCTAAGTAGGTGGCGACTCTTAGAATAAATTTAGCGTTATTCCTCTACTCTCGGACCTTATCTCGACACTTAGAGATGAGAGGGGAGGAAATGCGGTAAATTTAGGCGTTTACATATACAATCAGCAAGGTTTATAATCTCGGGATCAAAATCACAGTCAAAACACAATTCTCATTGTCTGTAACATCTTAACTCAAAGAAAACCACAAAAACAATGTATCTTTTAGTAATGAAACAAAGAAGAAGATAGAGTTAAAACACAGAAGAAAATTACATACAATAAGTTTGACTGCAGTGCAGGCACATTCCGGAGAAGTAAGGTAAAAACTGTAACCAATCCAAAAGCACCTGCTGCAACCCATTCTGGGACAACTGCAGAAGGAATACAAAATGATATAATATGAAATAATAAACCTCTAACTATAGTAGTGTCTCCCCCATATAATCAGATAACAGGGAATTCTTTTGGCAAAGAATAACAGAATAAGTGTTCCATAGTATCATGGCAGACCAGGGTAAAAGCAAGAAAATTACCAGTTGTCTCTGGCTGCAATGTCTTTCTTGGAACCACTACTGCCACTGGTTTATCGTCCTCTGGATTGATTAGAAGGAACAGCTTATATTGATCCCCAAATTTATCCTGTAAATAGAATTTACTTGAACTAAGCTTATGTAATTAACCCTCTCAAGTATCTAAATGGGAGAAGTGAAAGTACACTTACCTGCATCCTTTTGGTTATCTTTTCATAACTTGTAGCAGCCTTCCCTCGCAGGTTTCCTTTGAACAATAATCCACCCTAGTAAAATAATAAAGGAAAATCAAGAAGCTTATAATGATGGCATCTTATACGAAATTTTACATGTAGCAGTTAAAAATCAGACACTTTGAAACAAGGCAAGAAAAATAAATTGTTAATTCTAGAACAAAAATGTCAATCCACAAAACTTGCCTATGATTATCTCACTTCTTTATTGGCCTCATGCCATGATCAACTAAATTTATTAGACTAGAGAAAACAATTACAGGAAGTGCTAAGAAATGTGTCGAATTTCTGAGCTTTTTGTGGAACGGGAATTTCTAATCCATTTTGTAACTCTACTTGTTATGTTATAACCTTCCTTTATCAACCAGGGATTCTTAATCTTTGTAACTCCATTTAAGTTTCTCTCTATACCAAATAAATGAGGGGAAAAAAGGGAAGAGAAAAGACAACCATTCATGTCATCATCACCTCATACGGTTCCTGGCTTGTCACGAAAAAAGTGTCAAAGCCAAATACTTGGTCCTTAATAATCTCAATTGTTTCCTTTGGGATCCTGATCTGTTCATCCAATTGTTGTGGCTGTTTTCACCATTTCAGAGAGAAAGAGAGAGTAAAATGTCAGGAAAAATATATAAGTAGCAAATATAACAAAGAAACATGAAAACACAGATCACATTCTGAATAGAGATTTTTCCAATCCAAAGAACATGATAGCTCCAATCATAGTCACCTTCACACCTGGCAGAGGAGATCCACTTGCGACCTCAATATTATCACCCTCCTACAGAAAACACAACCTTACCAGTTACCACCATAAGCAATGGAATATTTAGAGTATAAAAAGCCAACTAATTCATTATGTTTCTGAAGCTAAAAGAAATTGAAAAGAGATTGAAAAGAGAGTCAGACATTGGACAGACATCCTCAAGGCTCCATTCTTTTGGTGGAACTTTCAAAGTCTAGAACTTTCATTATTTCATGCCTAATTTTACCTGATGTCTAGAACTGTATTATTCCATAGAGTGCAAAAGTTCTACAAATATGAAACTTTCAAGTTCCACCAAAAATTTTGGATTTTTAAAGTTCCATAGATGTGGAACTTCTAATTAAATTGAACCCGATAAATCTTAGATACCATCAGCTAAAAGAGTTAGAAACCCTCTCCCCTCTCTTCCCAGACTCTTGCCGTTTGTTCCACAACATTAATGTTCCAGACTTAAAAGTTCCACCAAAAGAACGGAGCCCAATTGTTCAGTGCTCATTACTTATGATACAATTAGCCTGAGGCTGAAGGTTCTCTGTTGGACTCACATGCTAAAATAACTCAGAATCTAGGTTCCTTGAATCTTAAGGACCTGACTTGCTAAGTTCAATTGACCTCAGGATGACGACTTAACTTTTATATAACACACCCGTTATGAATTAAATTACTAAGGGCACTTTTTATCAAACAAACATAATAACAACCATTCGAACTGTCAACTGTCATTATAAAAAGCATTTAACTGAAAGGGTGTACATTCTTTCTTAAAACACTCACGTCAAATATCAGTATAATTGAGTCACCAACATTTCTTCCGATCAAGAGGGGAGGATGGTTCACCTTCTATAACTATTGGTGAAAACATTTTTAGCAAAATCATAATCCATCACAGAGAAAGAAAGCATACATACAACTATACTAATATGTAGCTGCATTAACCATAGAAGTAAATAGAATTTACCTGGATACCACTTGGATCCTTAATTTCACCATCATTATTTTGTATTATGTTGTTTGATTCAAGCATTTCCACCGTGGTTGGTTGGTCGCCGTCCTAGCAAAGAATAAAGTATGCAAGGAAATTATAAATAAATAAATAATTGAAAATGGTGGAATATTGATAAAATACTCTTTAACAGTTACCTGATCAACCACAATAGGATGAGCATCAATCTGTCCGTTATTTGGCGTATTGGAAGATGACATTTCTCCATCTTTAAATTTTTCACTCTCCTGGAAAAGAAAAGGGAAGACTCAACATTTCACAGCAATAGTAAATGAGAAAAACATGAAATTTCTTGTGATAAATAGCCAAATATACACAACCCTATTAATCAATAATTCTAAAGAAGTGCAAAGTCGAATTAACAGCTGAAAATTACCCAATGGGTTGGGGACACCCCGAGTTCCAAAACAAAAAATTAAAGTTTGTACATTTAATCAGCTGTGTCCACGAACAGTTAAATGAATATTGACTCAGTCAATCTATATAAGTTCACATTAAGGACTCAGTTTATAGATCCTGACTAAGGGCGAGTCGACTAGGTCATTGCGAGTAAGAGAACGAGTTGGAAATTATAACCAGTTAACCAAGTACCTCATCGTTATTACTATCTGGCTCGGTCTCTGTCTCGGTTAATCGGCAAACAATACCCCGCTTCCCGTGAAACACCAACCTAATAGCAGAAGAAAACCAAATCGATTAAAACCCCTTTTAGAATAACTTACAGATTATTATCAAAATATTGTAATAAGCAAAGAAGGCAAGACCTTGAAACTGGATTTGCCTGTAAATTGCTCCGACTAAAACATTTCCGATTCGCAATAATGGAAGAAGAGATGATAGGGTATAATCGAAGAGCACAGCAAGAGCTGCACTGTAAAATGGGAGAAAAATTCTGACGAAAGGTTGCAGGGAAATTCATATCTGGTGTCCACGACGAAGCTCCAAGTCTAAGGCACTGAAATCCTTGATTTCATCGCGGCTTCTGCAAACCCTAATTCTCCTCCGAAAGTAGAGGTTTGGGAGCTGGAGCTGTAATTGCAGTGTATTAAGGGTTTTGGAGGAGTAAGGGATTCCAAATTCCAATCTTATCTTCGGGAGACACGACGAAACGGATTATCCGTTTTTGTTCGTTGGTTAAAACCCTCCCGCCTAATGTTCTCTCATCGACATGCGAACCCTAAATGACGAATTACAACGATCCACGTGTACATCATTTAGCAATTAGAATAGGTATGACTTCGGATCTTCTTCGGTTGCTGCTGCGAGGAGGCAAATGCATAAAAATAGACTCGGGACTACGGGATCCTTCCAAATACCCTGTGCAGTCATCGAAGTACGTGGTTTGCGTGGAAAAATGCCTCAGTTGTTGCGGCACAAAAGTAGGTTGCGCCTCCAGCAAATACTGAGAGGATCCCCCAAGTCCATAAAAAATTGTGAAAAAATTAAATTAAAAAAAAAAAATATATATATATATATATATATATATATATATTTATAGTTTTAAATATAAGAGCAATGCTAGGTCCACTCTCCGATAGGTTTTACTATTTTTATATTATTTTGTCTTCTTGTATGAAAATAGAAAAGAATGGACGAGAGGAAAGTGAACTTAACATTGCTCACAATTATAATAGAAGATAATTTAATAATAATATTTAACTGAAATAATAATTTAATTATAACCAAAATTACATCATAATAGACTAATAGGTGGTTCATTAGTAAAATTATGACTCCACCAATAAATAAGAAATAAGATATATATATATATATATGGACAAAGATATAAGATATAATCATTTGCAGGCATGATTAAAATAGAGATTAGTGACAAGTGATAATGAGCTCTATTTTCATTTTTTGTTAACAATGGCTGGCTTCATTTGACAGAAAAATTTCAAATCCGACCTCAAAATGTTGCCTTGAAAAACTCAAGAATTGCAATATATGGGAAGCCAATTAAACTATATTTTAAATAAACTCATAATTAAGAAATATTTATGTCGATGAAAATGAGCTCCAAAAGGGAAGGAACATATGGGTAAGAGATGGGAGAGGCTGATTAGTAGGATTTTAGATTTGTTGACCGTATAAACATGACATTTTACTATGTATAGAGTAGTGTAAGTTCAAGGAGAAAACTAATAAATCCACAATTCTTCAAATGCACACCCCAACTCCAAACAATAACGATAAAAAAAATAGATAAAAATGGAGAAAATAATATTTACTCGATTTTTTGGGCTTGAAAACAAGAGTGTCATAGTTGCCCAAATAACTCTTGTTCCCACACCTAGGCTAGTAAAAGAAATTCATGGAAAACCAAAACTAATTTGAGCTACAGAGAATAAGAAAGGGAAGGAGAGGGAAGAGTTGAGCATTTATGGTATCTTTCTTTTGGAGAGTGTCAACACCCCATTTTTACCCCCCTTTTAATTATGGTTAATCAACTTAACCATGGTTAGCTCCAATCCAATCCTAGATAAAACCCTAGTTGAGCCCTAGCCTAGCCTTTGGGCTCAAGGCCCATAGCATAGCAATCCCAAAAAAATGCCCATGGCTTTTTAGGGTGGGACCCACCTAAAAAAAAGAAATTAAAAAAAAAAAAAAAAAAAAGGGGAGTTCAATTGTTGGGGGCTAACCCTATGTGGCAAGGCCAACATGCGTTGGCCCACACGCATAGGGGTTGGGCCCTAAAGTGGAAACCCAAAAAACAAAAAAACAAAATTTTTTTGGCACTATTCATCTTCTTCCCCAGGCAGGCAGCGTACCAGTAGCCACGTCCTCTTCTCCCTGCTCCCCTCCTGGCTCTCGGTCACATTGTCCCCCACGCCTAGTACTCGCAAGCCTTATCCCTTCCCCAACTCTCCTTTAAAACCCCCACCCATGGCCACTGTTTGAGGGGAGGAGAAAAATAAAAAACAAATCTGTTTCAGCAAAAAAAAAAATTTCTGTCCACACCATTTTTTGCTGGCCTCAAACCTCCACCATCACCGAATCCATCCCTCCCTTTTTCTCATCTCTTTTGGCTGCTCCTGTGGTAATGCCCCAAAGCACTCACCCTCTCCCCATACACTTGTAGAAGATGATAAGAGGAGCTCTTCCTCTCAGCCGCACCCAAGGAACCTGATGTCACCCATTGAACCTCCACTTACAGTCCTCAAAACAGCCCTTGATCACTCCAATTACAGTCCGCAGAACAGCCCCAACATTCCCTCTCTCTCGTCGGTGTTTATACCCCAAAACAGCCTCACTGTTCAACACCTATTCACACCCAAAATCATCTCTTATTCAGCATCTGTTCACGTCCAAAACCGTCCCTGGTAGCTCAGCCCTGTAACAAGCCTAATATATCCCCTGTAGCAGTCCCAACACCACTGTAGCTCCGGCCAGCTGTTCCCACCTACAACACCTTTTCCGGCCTCCTTCACGCTCCGGCAGACCTCCCTCCCTTCACGGCAGGTGTCTCCTTCTCCCTCTTCTTCAATATTCTGCAAAATGTTTTGATAGCTGCAATTTAGCTTACACCTATGTTGATTAGATTGCAAAATTAGTCCTAGTTAATCCCTTTTAAATATGTAGAAAGTTTAGTTAGATTTCAATGTCTATATCTATAGATATTTTAGTTAGATTTCAAAATCTGTAGACGCTTAGTTAAGTCTTCAAATTTGTAGGTAGTTTAGTTAGAAAATCTGTTAGCTCTTAGTTTAGTTAATCTCTATAACCTCTACAGTAATTTAGTTAGTTCCTTTTAAATCTGCAAATGTTAGTTAGTGTTTGTAAAAATCTGAAATAGTTTGGTTTGTAAAATCTGCACATAGTTTGCTTAAAAATCCATAGCTAGTAATCCGTAAACAATTTAGTTCCTTCTAAAATCTGTAAACTAGTTAGTCATTTTAAAGAGTCTGGTTGTTTAGTTAGTCTCTACAGTCTTTGCGAATAGATTAGTTAGTTTTAAGTTTTCTAAATAGCTTAGTTAGTAGTTAGTGAGTTCCTCTTAAATCTAAAATGGTTAGTTAACTCTTTAAAAATTTGTCCATGTTTAGTTAGTGTAATGGGTAAATTTCGTAAAACCTAAGTGTGGTGACGACGAGCTCGTCCTCAGTGTGGAGTTATCATTTGAGTTCATTTCCGTCCTCACTCTGACGACGGACCCGTGGTCTCGTGGACGACGATTCACGTCCTCACTCTGACGACGGACCCGTGGTCTCGTGAACGACGATTCCGTCCTCGTTCTGACGACGGACCCGTGGTCTCGTGAACGAGGATCACGTCCTCGCTCTGACGACGGACCCGTGATCTCGTGGACGACGATTCACGTCTTCACTCTGACGACGGACTCGTCGCCTTTTGTCCACGATCGCGTATCCTCACACGTTATAAGAGCTGGCAGTGCCGCCCAGTCGCCTGGGACTGATCCTACCTCTGCGATGGTAGGTGGGTAACTTTGTCTTGGCATTAAATGGCATTTACCCTGTGCAGTCATCGAAGTACGTGGTTTGCGTGGAAAAATGCCTCAGTTGTTGCAGCACAAAGTAGGTTGCGCCTCCAGCAAATACTGAGAGGATCCCCCAAGTCCATAAAAAATTGTGAAAAAATTAAATTAAATTAAATTAAAAAATATATATATATATAGTTTTAGATATAAGAGCAATGCTAGGTCCACTCTCCGGTAGATTTTATTATTTTTATATTATTTTGTCTTCTTGTATAAAAATAGAAAAGAATGGAGGAAAGTGAACTTAACATTACTCACAATTATAATTGAAGATAATTTAATAATAATATTTAACTGAAATAATAATTTAATTATAACCAAAATTACATCATAATAAACTAATGGGTGGTTCATTAGTAAAATTATGACTCCACCAATAAATAAAAAATAAGATATATGTATATGTATATATATATATATATATGGACAAAGATATAAGATATAATCATTTGCAGGCATGATTAAAATAGAGATTAGTGACAAGTGATAATGAGCTCTATTTTCATTTTTTGTTAACAATGGCTGGCTTCATTTGACAGAAAAATTTCAAATCCAACCTCAAAATGTTGCCTTGAAAAACTCAATAATTGCAATATATGGGAAGCCAATTAAACTATATTTTAAATAACTCATAATTAAGAAATATTTATGTCGATGAAAATGAGCTCCAAAAGGGAAGGAACATATGGTAAGAGATGGGAGAGGCTGATTAGTAGGATTTTAGATTTGTTGACTGTATAAACATGACATTTTACATGTATAGAGTAGTGTAAGTTCAAGGAGAAAACTAATAAATCCACAATTCTTCAAATGCACACCCCAACTCCAAACAATAACGATAAAAAAATAGATAAAAATGGAGAAAATAATATTTACTCGATTTTTTGGGCTTGAAAACAAGAGTGTCATAGTTGCCCAAATCAAAAGCTGCAACTCTTGTTCGCACACCTAGGCTAGTAAAAGAAATTCATGGAAAACCAAAACTAATTTGAGCTACAGAGAATAAGAAAGGGAAGGAGAGGGAAGAGTTGAGCATTTATGGTATCTTTCTTTTGGAGAGTGTCAACACCCTATTTTTACCCCCCTTTTAACTATGATTAATCAATTTAACCATGGTTAGCTCCAATCCAATCCTAGATAAAACCCTAGTTAAGCCCTAGCCTAACCTTTGGGCTCAAGGCCCATAGCATAGCAATCCAAAAAAAATGCCCATGGCTTTTTAGGGTGGGACCCACCTAAAAAAAAGAAATTAAAAAAAAAAAAAAAAAAAAGGGAAGTTCAATTTTTGGGCGCCAACCCTATGTGGCTAGGCCAACATGCGTTGGCCCACACGCATAGGGGTTGGGCCCTAAAGTGGAAACCCAAAAAACAAAAAAACAAAAAAATTTTGGCACTATTCATCTTCTTCCCCAGGCAGCGTACCAGTAGCCACGTCCTCTTCTCCTTCTCCCTGCTCCCCTCCTGGCTCTCGGTCACATTGTCCCCCACGCCTAAGTACTCGCAAGCCTTATCCCTTCCCCAACTCTCCTTTAAAACCCCTACCCATGGGCACTGTTTGAGGGGAGGAGAAAAATAAAAAACAAATCTGTTTCAGCAAAAAAAAAATTTCTGTCCACACCATTTTTTGCTGGCCTCAAAGCTCCACCATCACCGAATCCATCCCTCCCTTTTTCTCATCTCTTTCGGCTGCTCCTGTGGTAATGCCCCAAAGCACTCACCCTCTCCCCATACACTTCTAGAAGATGATAAGAGGAGCTCTTCCTCTCAGCCGCACCCAAGGAACCTGATGTCACCCATTGAACCTCCACTTACAGTCCTCAAAACAGCCCTTGATCACTCCAATTACAGTCCGCAGAACAGCCCCAACATTCCCTCTCTCTCGTTGGTGTTTATACCCCAAAACAGCCTCACTGTTCAACACCTATTCACACCCAAAATCATCTCTTATTCAGCATCTGTTCACGTCCAAAACCGTCCCTGGTAGCTCAGCCCTGTTACAAGCCTAATATATCCCCTGTAGCAGTCCCAACAGAAGTTTAAAACACCACTGTAGCTCCGGCCAGCTGTTCCCACCTACAACACCTTTTCCGGCCTCCTTCACGCTTCGGCAGACCTCCCTCCCTTCAGGGCAGGTGTCTCCTTCTCCCTCTTCTTCAATATTCTGCAAAATGTTCTGATAGCTGTAATTTAGCTTACACCTATGTTGATTAGATTGCAAAATTAGTCCTAGTTAATCCCTTTTAAATATGTAGAAAGTTTAGTTAGATTTCAATGTCTATATCTATAGATATTTTAGTTAGATTTCAAAATCTGTAGACGCTTAGTTAAGTCTTCAAATCTGTAGGTAGTTTAGTTAGAAAATCTGTTAGCTCTTAGTTTAGTTAATCTCTATAACCTCTACAGTAGTTTAGTTAGTTCCTTTTAAATCTGCAAATGTTAGTTAGTGTTTGTAAAAATCTGAAATAGTTTGGTTTGTAAAATCTGCACATAGTTTGCTTAAAAATCCATAGCTAGTAATCCGTAAACAATTTAGATCCTTCTAAAATCTGTAAACTAGTTAGTCATTTTAAAGAGTCTGGTTGTTTAGTTAGTCTCTACAGTCTTTGCGAATAGATTAGTTAGTTTTAAGTTTTCTAAATAGCTTAGTTAGTAGTTAGTCAGTTCCTCTTAAATCTAAAATGGTTAGTTAACTCTTTAAAAATTTGTCCATGTTTAGTTAGTCTTCTGAAATCTGAAATGTTTAGTTAGATATTTGTACATGCTTAGTTATTTCTTAGTTATAGCTCTTTTAAAAATCTGTTAAATATGTTAGTTCTCCTTTCTAAAAAATGTCATAGTTAGTTAGTTTCTTAAAAAACCTGTACATGTTTATTATGAAATCTGAAATAATAGTTAGATATCTGTACATGCTTAGTTAGTTTAAAAATCTGTTAGCCCTTTTAAAAATCTGCAAATCTTAATTAGTTCTTTAACAAAATTCTGTTAGCTAGTTCCCCTTAAAATCTGCAATAGATTAGTCAGCAAGTTAGCTAGTTCCTCTTAAAAACTGCCATAGTTAGTTCTTTTAAAAAACCTATACATGCTTGGATAGTTCTTAGTTACTCTTTAAATATCCGTTAGTCCTTTTTCTAAAATCTGTCATAGTTAGTTTAGGCCCGTTGCTCCGCAACGAGCCTAAACTACTATTCAAAAAATCCAAAAAAAAAATGAAAAACATTCAAAAATACCAAAAACATTCAAAAATCCAAAAAGACTAAAAACATGTTTGCTAGGCTTTTTGACCTTGGTTAACACCCTTCTGACTGTGGTTAGACTAACCTTGCACTTGACCAACTCGGTCAACTAAACCTTAGCCTCCGGGCTAGACCTTGACCACCCTATGCACACACACACCCCTAGCCTTGGCACGAGCTCATGTGCCAGAACTACGCTCGGTCTGATCTCACTTCTTGAGTACGTAGGCAACCCTACTCGGGTTCGACCCTAGCCCATCTAGCTTTCTATATTTTTTGGATTAGCACTTGATTAAACACTTAAGCATATTAACTAATTTTGAGATTAAATTTGGCTTAAATTTAGGGAGTAGGTAACCATTGTAAAATGGGGGTCCTGGGATGCCTAACACCTTCCACAGGGCTTAATCGAACCACTTACCCTAATCTTTGTTTAGACCATTTGCCTTATCCGACCAAATCACTCGGGACCTCTCCCTTAGAATGAATAGGTGGCGACTCTCAGTCAAACCATAAATGTGAAAATGGGTAGGAAAATCTCATGCTCACAGAGAGCAAAACACTTTTGAGTTTGGAAGCTAAGTGGTACTTATATATATGGGGAAGAGATCCATAGACATGTGAAAAAGAATGGTTAATATTAAACTAAATGTTATATGCTAAAAGGCAGTTTGGGAATTCTATTTTAAACTTCCTTCTAATCCGAAGGCGGTTTCATGAAGAAGAGCAGATAATATTCTAACCACTTTTTTCTCATCTCCCCTCTCTCACTCTGGCAGATAATATTCCAACCCCTCTTTCTCTCTCCTCTCTCTCCTCTCTGGGAAACCCTATTTCCAGAAATTAAAATCATGAAACCTCATTTAAGCATTACAATTTTATAGTTCTAATGAGAAGGAATTATGATCATGATCCCAACAATCGCAATGATTGAAATTATCGTACAACTGTGATCCCATTGAGGTATCCAAATTATAAAATTATGATTTTAGTCCTTGCAAATGTCGGCTCTAAACGTCTATCATGGACAGAGATTTCCTCACATAAAACTTAGAATCAGGGTATATCAAAGAACAACCCGTGCTACTTGATTGAACTTCAAGGGTTGATTGAGGATCCATTTGTGATGGCTACGAATGGGGGTGCCTTGTGTGCAAGATGAGAGGAGGATGAGGAAGAAGGTGGGCTTTGTGGTTTGAACTCGAAGTCCCTCTATAGAGAGAGAGAGAGAGAGAGAGATAGAGAGTGTGTGGGGGGGGGGGGGGGGGGGGGGGGGGGGGTTATTAATGGTAGTTTTATTTGATAGATGTTGTGGTTTTTGAAGGATATGGAGGAGATGGGTTTTGTATAAGACAAACAATGGAGAGAGAGAGAGAGAGAGAGAGAGTGTGGGCTCTGTGATACCATCTCCGGATTAGCGGGAAGTCTTTAAAGTAGATTCCTAAATCGCCCTTTAGGTTATAAAATTTAGTTTAATAATAACCATTGAATCCAAGGATCGAACGATTATGTGTATATGTGAACATGAATGTTATTTTTCATATGTCTAAGAATCTCTTTCCATATATATATAAATGGGCTAGTAAAAGAAATTCATGGAGAATCAAAACTAATTTGAGAAAGAGAGAATACGAAAGGAAAGGAGAGGGATGAGTGGAGCATTTATAGGTGTCGTTTGGATAGACTTCCCCAATAACTTTTAATTTTTAGGAAGTCAAAAGTTGACAAATTAGTGTTTGGTTTATCATTTTTATTTGACTTCACACGGAAGTAAAAAGTCATAAGAATGCAATTTTCTTACTTCCCCAAGAAGCTAAGGAGACTAGCTTCGGCGGGAAGTGGAATTCTCACTTCGGCGGGAAGTTGACGGAAGAGCCGGCGGAACGATATCCACAAAAATCACTATTCACTTACGTACAACAATCACTCTTCACTTGTAAGCTTTTGTAGTATTAAGAAGAAAATTTTGGACCCACCCACTCAAGTATGGACCAACCACTGATTAGCTTGGATCCTTATAGTATTGGAGCAAATCCTCTACGGTGAAAACCTGATTGGGCAAATCCGGTTATCACCCTTTGAGGTGGCCACGTGTCCCTTTTGACACCCCTTAACTGTGGTTCAGATTCACCCACTCCTAGGGTTCACCCACCCATCCTTGGTTTTTAGAAAAAAAGTAATAATTCTATTTTTTAAAAATATTTTAATATTAAAAAAAATCCTAAAAAATCATAAAAAATAGTTTTTTAATTTTAAAAAATATAATTAATATTTATTTCTAAAAACCAAGGATGGGTGGGTGAACCCTAGGGGTGGGTGAATCTGAACCACAGTTAAGGGGTGTCAAGGGAGACACGTGGCCACCTCAAAGGGTGATAACCGGATTTGCCAAATCCGATTATCACCGTAGAGGATTTGAATCCTATAGTATTATAAAGGGAAATGGAAAACGGACCCCTGGGTCAACTTTGAAGTGACCCCGGGATCTCATTGGTCCATGCCCACATTTTACAACCCATCAACTGTGGTTAGATTCACTAAACCCCTATATCTAACCACGGTTTAAAAAAACAAAAAAAATGAAATTATTAGTTCCAATTTAGTTAAGCTTAACCATGATTAAAGAGGTGTTAAAAGGGACACAGGGACACTTGGTCAGCTTAGAAGAGGACATTGGGTTCCTCATCTCAGGGCTCTATTATAAATGAAACGGGTTAACTCTGGCTGATGCCGAGATCTCATCTCGGGCACCACTCTTGACGCGTGGGAGGAATTTAACTAGAGAGTGATAACATGCATTGGACATCCTGTTGCGTGGTACATGCACACCTACGAAGCTCGCCAGATGTCATCTTTGACATTCATTTAACCATGGTTAATATTCGCTCATACTTAGGGTTAAATAATCTAACCTTTGTTATGTAAAAAAAATTTAAAAATTAACCTTGGTTATGATTTCATTTGTTCATGTGGTTAATGATTTTAAGATATTTCTATAAAAACTAAGGTTACTCTAAGGGTGGGTGAATCTTAACCACAGTTAATGGCTGTCAAAGAGCATACATAGTGAGTTTGGGAGATGTGCGTGTACCACTCAACGGAATGTGCAATGCATGTTATCACTCTCTAGTTAAATGCCTCCCATGCGTCAACTGAAGAGTGGTGCTCGAGATGGGATCTCAAGCATCTACTAGAGGTAATCCATTGCCTATTATAAAATAAGATTTCTAATCCTCTACCATTATAACCAGACTCGAGGGGAGTTTAGTTATGCTCTTGAGGTTGTCGCGTATCCCTTTTGAAACACCTTAACCGTAGTTAAGATTCACCCACCCCTAGGGTTCACCCACCTATCTTTAAAAAATATTTTTTAAAAATTAACCCTAAGAGTTAGTGAATTTTAGTTAGGGTTAAAAAAATTATTTTTTCCCTAAAAATCAAGGATAGGTGGGTGAACCTAGTGGGGTGGGTGAATCTTAACCACAATTAAGGGGTATCAAAAGGGACACATAACAACCTCAGGGATGTAACTGGACACCCTAAGTCCGATAATAACTATGGAGGGTTACAAGTTTATAAATAATTTGGTTTTGGGAGGATATAGGGCTTGTACTTTTAATTCATGGTTAGACGGAGAGGGCACACTTATTTTAGAGTCTAGGTTATGAGCTATTGAGTGAAACTCAACAACAATGATCTGTGTATCCTAAGGTTACAAAGAACCAACACCAACATATTAGAAAAATCATGAATACCTATATATATATATATATATATTTTTTTTTTTTTTTTTTTTTCGGTATAATTTTTCGGTATAACTCAACTTTGAGGTTAACTTGGGTTATCTGTTCTAGAGGTTAGTGGGTTAATTCCTAACATTTGAAGCTTGGCTAAGGGTTATGAAGCACCCCTCGAGATAGATCCCAGAACCTCCCTCCTAGTAAGGGGATGTTTTACCATTGGGTTAGGTCCACGGTGTGTAGTAATTTCTATTTTACCTACTAGTGCATGTACATGCATAAAACATGTTTTTTTTTCTCATCTTTTATATCTATGAGCATCACAAATTCTATAAAAGTTTATATATGAAAATAATCATATATCAATTTGATACCATATATAAAACTTTTAAAAATTACTTTTTGTAATTGCATACCAAACACAAATTTGATTTTTGAGTTTTTAAAAGTCATTTTTAAGTTGTGCAAACCAAACATTATTTTATCCCTCGAACAACTTTGTCAAACTTCCTCAAGAATTACTTCCTACGAAGTAACTCCTAGGAAGTAGTTTTCTTCTTTGAAAAGTCTATCCAAACGCCACCATAGTATCTTTCTTTCGGAGAGCAAAGTACTTTTAGTTTGGAAGCTAAGAGGTACTTTTATATATGTGTGTGTGTGTGTGTGTGGTGGGGGGGGGGGGGGGGGTTTAAGATATGGCGAGGAGCCCAACAACATTAAGAGGGATCTAACCGTACTCCTGTGCACATGCATAACACACTTTGGTTTGGTGGAAAATATAAAGGGTAGGTGGAATTTTGAGTGTTATTGTAGCCAATTAGTACTCGAGGTGATCTCATGTCTTCTCTTTCTATATGTGTGTGTTAAAATACTCAAGCCAAGACTCAAACTAGCTAAGCTTCGAGAAGAGCCGAATCAAATGAGCCTTGCTCAAACTCGACTCGTTGATAATTTCGAGTCAAACTAGCTAAGCTTTGAGAAGAGCCGAATCAAATGAGCCTTGCTCAAACTCGACTCGTTTATAAATTTGAGTTTAGGTGAAAGTTGAAATGACATGTTTGAGCCAACAAGCTAGTTCGGCTTGAATACACCTGTATAAATAATTGTATTCTAAAATGAAAATTTTCCAAATAATGTTTTGCTTCGCTGTGTCCTCGACCTACATTGAACTATGTTATACACCATTTTGGGTCCACTAAATTCAAATGGGTTTGAAGTTGAATTATATATATATAAAGACATAGAAGTAATATTATTTTTGCAAGATTAATGCTAATTTAATTAAATATTTTTTGTGAAAGTATCAAAAAGCCTTTTTCTTATAATTATAATCAAGGTCGCAACCCCTTAGCAATTGTTAGTAGAATGCAACCTGAACACACCGTTCAAGGCCAGAGTTTCTTGAGGAATGTTAAGCAAACCTCCACTTACGGGTTAACACATTTATTTTTTTTGGAAAAACTACCTAAATGACTCTATCTAGTTGGAGTACATAAGTGATCTTTGACAATTCAACTTAACTTTTAGGACCCCCACATGTGAGAACAATCACATGTGTAGAGATCTTATTGTCTTTGGACCCATATGTCTCTAAACATCCAAGACAAAGAGGGGTCATTGGATTTACAAGGTTTTTGTCGTTGCAGAAGTTGGTCAAAGAAGGAGAGAAGACAACATGATTTGATGTTGTTTTATAATTAGGGTTTTGGATTCTTAATTAGTTTGTTTTTGGATATTCATCAGAACCACTCCTCGTTGCAGTGTATGAGAAGTGGTTGTCCAACATGTTTAAAACCAGCTTTTGACCAACTCGGTCAACTAAACCTTAGCTTCCGGGCTAGACCTTGACCACCCTATGCACACACACACACACCCCTAGCCTTGGCACGGGCTCATGTGCCAGAACTACGCTCGGTCTGATCTCACTTCTTGAGTACGTAGGCAACCCTACTCGGGTTCGACCCTAGCCCATCTAGCTTTCTATATTTTTTAGATTAGTACTTGATTAAACACTTAAGCATATTAACTAATTTTGAGATTAAATTTGGCTTAAATTTAGGGAATAGGTAACCATTGTAAAATGGGGGTCCTGGGATGCCTAACACCTTCCCCAGGGCTTAATCGAACCACTTACCCTAATCTTTGTTTAGACCATTTGCCTTATCCGACCAAATCACTCGGGACCTCTCCCTTAGAATGAATAGGTGGCGACTCTCAGTCAAACCATAAATGTGAAAGTGGGTAGGAAAATCTCATGCTCACAGAGAGCAAAACACTTTTGAGTTTGGAAGCTAAGTGGTACTTATATATATGGGGAAAGGATCCATAGACATATGAAAAAGAATGGTTAATATTAAACTAAATGTTATATGCTAAAGGGCAGTTTAGGAATTCTATTTTAAACTTCCTTCTAATCCGAAGGCGGTTTCATAAAGAAGAGTAGATAATATTCTAACCACTTTTTTCTCATCTCCCCTCTCTCACTCTGGCAGATAATATTCCAACCCCTCTTTCTCTCGTCTCTCTCTCCTCTCTGGGAAACCCTATCTCCAGAAATTAAAATCATGAAACCTCATTTAAGCATTACAATTTTATAGTTCTAATGAGAAGGAATTATGATCATGATCCTAACAATCGCAATGATTGAAATTATCGTACAACTGTGATCCCATTGAGGTATCCAAATTATAAAATTATGATTTTAGTCCTTGCAAATGTCGGCTCTAAACGTCTATCATGGACAGAGATTTCCTCACATAAAACTTAGAATCAGGGTATATCAAAGAACAACCCGTGCTACTCGATTGAACTTCAAGGGTTGATTGAGGATCCATTTGTGATGGCTATGAATGGGGGTGCCTTGTGTGCAAGATGAGAGGAGGATGAGGAAGAAGGTGGGCTTTGTGGTTTGAACTCGAAGTCCCTCTATAGAGAGAGAGAGAGAGAGATAGAGAGTGTGGGGGGGGGGGGGGGGGGGGGTATTAATGGTAGTTTTATTTGATAGATGTTGTGGTTTTTGAAGGATATGGAGGAGATGGGTTTTGTATATATATATATATAGAGAGAGAGAGAGCGCGCGCGCTCGCTCGCTCTCTATGATACCATCTCCGGATTAGCAGGAAGTCTTTAAAGTAGATTCCTTAGTTTAATAATAACCATTGAATCCAAGGATCGAACGATTATGTGTATATGTGAACATGAATGTTATTTTTCATATGTCTAAGAATCTCTTTCCATATATATATATATGGGCTAGTAAAAGAAATTCACGGAGACTCAAAACTAATTTGAGAAAGAGAGAATACGAAAGGAAAGGAGAGGGATGAGTGGAGCATTTATAGTATCTTTCTTATGGAGAGCAAAGTACTTTTGAGTTTGGAAGCTAAGAGGTACTTTTATATGTGTGTGTGTGTGTGTGTGTGTGTGTGTGTGTGTGTGTGTGTGTGGGGGGGGGGGGGTTTAAGATATGGCGAGGAGCCCAACAACATTAAGAGGGATCTAACCGTACTCCTGTGCACATGCATAATACACTTTGGTTTGGTGGAAAATATAAAGGGTAGGTGGAATTTTGAGTGTTATTGTAGCCAATTAGTACTCGAGGTCGAGGTGATCTCATGTCTTCTCTTTCTATATGTGTATGTTAAAATTCAAGCCAAGACTCAAACTAGCTAAGCTTCGAGAAGAGCCGAATCAAATGAGCCTTGCTCAAACTCGACTCGTTTATAATTTCGAGTCAAACTAGCTAAGCTTCGTGAAGAGCCGAATCAAATGAGCCTTGCTCAAACTCGACTCGTTTATAATTTCAAGTTTAGGTGAAAGTTGAAATGACATGTTTGAGCCAACAAGCTAGTTCGGCTTGAATACACCTGTATAAATAATTGTATTTTAAAATTAAAATTTTCCAAATAATGTTTTGCTTCGCTGTGTCCTCGACCTACATTGAACTATGTTATACACCATTTTGGGTCCACTAAATTCAAATGGGTTTGAAGTTGAATTATATATATATAAAGACATAGAAGTAATATTATTTTTGCAAGATTAATGCTAATTTAATTAAATATTTTTTGTGAAAGTATCAAAAAGCCTTTTTCTTACAATTATAATCAAGGTCGCAACCCCTTAGCAATTGTTAGTAGAATGCAACCTGAACACACCGTTCAAGGCCAGAGTTTCTTGAGGAATGTTAAGCAAACCTCCACTTATGGGTTAACACATTTATTTTTTGGAAAAACTACCTAAATGACTCTATCTAGTTGGAGTACATAAGTGATCTTTGACAATTCAACTTAACTTTTAGGACCCCCCACATGTGAGAACAATCACATGTGTAGAGATCTTATTGTCTTTGGACCCATATGTCTCTAAACATCCAAGACAAAGAGGGGTCATTGGATTTACAAGGTTTTTGTCGTTGCAGAAGTTGGTCAAAGAAGGAGAGAAGACAACATGATTTGATGTTGTTTTATAATTAGGGTTTTGGATTCTTAATTAGTTTGTTTTTGGATATTCATCAGAACCACTCCTCGTTGCAGTGTATGTAGAAGTGGTTGTCCAACATGTTTAAAACCAGCTTTTGACTACACCGTCCCCACCCCAAAAATAAGAATAAACCCCAAATGAAAAGGAAATTAGATAACATGATATCCAAAGGGGAAAAAAGGTAGAAAGAAAGCACCTACTTGTACTTGTTAGGTATGTTGTTGATGATGATTGTGGTTCGAAAATCTTTCAATTTGATTCCCTTTTTACCTTTGGTTTTTAACGTAATGTTTAGGGACACACAGGTCCAAAGAAAATAAGGTCCCTACATATGTGGTAATTTTGACACGTCCCTTGTCATAAAAGTTAGATGAGTGCTAGCCCCAATCGCATTTACTCAAAAATTTTCCATAGACGCAAGATGGGCCTCACACTTGGAGATGTTTTATTATTTTAATGGTTTAAAAAGCAAAAGTAAAAAATTGTTTGACATTTGTATGGCTCCAGTTGCGTCGCGACTAGGGCTAGCAAAATCCTAAAATTTAAAGTAAAATTGTCAAAGGTCACCTATATACTCAACATAGGCCGTGGGGTCATTTAGGTGGTTTCCATTTTGTTTTATTATATAAAGGGTGCGAGTAGTGACTGTGAAAGTATATTAAGTATTGTTTTAGTTGATTTCTCGGGAACCTCCCAAATTTCCTGCTGATGGACAATTTTTTTTCCTTCGAAACAAGCCGAAAAGAGAGAAACACATCCCGCATCTTCCTCTCCTAAAACCATGTCTAGGACCATCGTCTTTATAGCTTATGTTTATGCTGCTTCTTCTTCTGCACCAGCTTTATAATTTCAGTCCACATTACCTGCAATAGTATTTGGTAACTAGTTAGGTTTTCTCTCCTTCTTAACAATGGTATCCGGTAGTATTCTGATGGATTAATTTTGTAGAAAAAGACAATACAAGGGCACCTTCCCTTACCTATTACGGGAAACAACTTTTATTACTCAATCGGATGTCTATGTGGAATGTGGGTTCCTTTTCTTCTACCAGAGATAGCAATGATCTTTCTCCTACTTAGCAAGCAAGAGTTTGGATCACAATCAATCACAATTGAATATTCTTTTCTTTTCTTTTTATCCATTTTCCTCCCAACCGAACACACCATAATGCTTTGTTTGGTTGCTCAAAATAGGTTGTGGAAAAGAAAAGAAAATTTTCTAGTGTTTGTGATTATAAAGGAATTTTTTGAGAAAAAAAAATGGGGAGAAAATTAGCTCATAATTTTCATTTAAAGTGAGAATTACGTTTCTTTCTAAGAGCATTCCTAACAGCCTCACCAAATTTCACTCACCAAAATAACCAAAACTCACAAAAAGTGGTTTTGGTGAGTCATTTTTTTAAAACACTCCCAACAGCCTCACCATTTTAACCAAAAAAAGAGGAGAGAGAAGCAATATTTTATCATTTGTATGAGAAAACTAAAAAGGAAGAGAGAGAAAAATATTATTTTATTGTTTGTGTGGGACCACAAAAAAGAAAGGGAGAGAGAGAAACCTTATTTTATTATTTGTGTGGGCCTAAGGGTGAGAAAGATTTAACTTTGGTGAGTCTACAGTACTCACCAAACACCAAACCGGTTTCTTTATTCTGTTGAGGCTGTTAGGACTCATTTTAACATCTTTTTAATCTTTTCGCTCACCAAAATAACCTAGGAATGCTCTAAAAAGTTTGGATGTTGGGATGAAACAAAGAGAAAATCTTCAAATTCATGTCTTATGCCCCCAAAAAATTATTTTCATTATATTTATTGTTTTTATTATTTTTATTTTAGTTACCAAATTTTCTTAGCAATCAAATAATGTGTAAAAAAAAAAATACTTTTATTTCACTTTTCTTATATCCTCGACAACCGAACATGGCTCAAGTGTTTACCTGTTGGATCATTCGAAGTAATGGTTGGATTCTTCGAAGTCACAAGTTTCTATACGGTGGTTCTTACTCAACATGCAGATTTTTTGAGAAATGCTAAGCATACCTCCACTTGTTGCAGCATTGTTCGAGTTGATTTCAAATGACGGACATTTCCCTCCGCAGCAATAGTCAATATTCCCCCCATTCTTCGCTCTCACCAAAGCCAACCCAACTGCAATTAACTCTAAGCTTATTTTTTAAAAAACTCTTTTTGTTAAAAAAAATTATTTTATTTTTCTAAAAATCAAGAATAAATGGGTAAACATTAGGCGTTGGTAAATTTTAACCACAGTTAAATAAAGTTTAAAAAGAGACACGGGGCATTAAAAGTGACCCGAGACGCACCTCGACCGAGGAGGTGATTATTTTCCTTCCCTCCCAAGGAAGCTGAAAAGAGAGAAAGAAACTTCTTCCCCTCCCAAAGGCCCAAATCATATCTGGGAGCTTCGTCTTCACCGCTTCATCTTCTTCCTCTTCCTCTTCCTCTTCTTCCACAGTAGCTTTAGAACTACAGTCCACATTATCTGGTAAGTGTTCGTGAACATAGCCCTTTCTTTGTTTACTACTTAGGTTTTTCTCTTCCCTCTCTTCCTCTTCTCTCACTCTCTTCTATGTCGAATGCAGGTTCCTTTTCTTCTGGTAGTTTTGGGGTTACTAAGAATCAGGTCCCTGCAATGTCGTTTTCGTCCGAACCGATTAATTTCAATTCGCTAAATGCAGTTTCTTCTGCTTCTAGCTATGATTCTGGAAGAGTAATCTCCCCTTTCAATTTTTCTGGTTCAGCGTTCTCAGGAGCATCCACTACAACTCCTTCATTTGAATCTTTTAGTTCGACGGTTTCTGGCTCGGGGATTACTACGATTCCTTGTGGGCTGTCTTCGATTCCGGAATTTTCTAGCACTCCCACTATATCGTTTGGTTCTTCAGTTTCAAGCACCCCGTTGACGTTTTCTGCTTTTTCGTCTTCTGGTTCACCATTTTCTAGCGCACAAGTCACAGTTCCTGCTTTTACATCTTCCAATCCAGCAATGTCTAGCACAGTGACAGCAACGACAATCACAATTCCGACTCTGTTTTCATTTGACTCTACAAAGATCTCTAGCACGGCAACAATGGCGACACCTATATTGGCACCATTAGTCTCACCTTTTGAACAATTTTCTGTCAAAACAACCACCATTCCTTCTTTCTGTACTTCGGGTATGGTATTTTCTAGCACGACAGACACAATTCCTGCTATCCCATCTTGGGGTTCAGTGTCTTCTAGAGTGGGAACCAGACCATCTGCTATCAGAAGATTCAGAATAGCTTCTTTAACGTCGACGAGCACATCGGACTCAACTCCTATTAGCGCATTTCAGTGTTCTGTATTGGCAACTGAAGCACAAGCCTCCACACCCACTTCGTTGGAACCTCAACCATTGTCACCAATTGGTGAGTTTGTTAATGGCCTGTACATTTGTAGTTCGTTGATTATTTGTGTTCTGAATTTCGAAACAACCCTATTTCTTTGAGCAATTTCCAAATATTTTCTGCATTTCGACTTTTCACTTCACAATAGAAGTGGGGGGTGGTGTTAAATGGAGCCTGATTGCACCAAGCCCAGTAGATTTGGGCTATAGCAGGTTTTAGCGGGTCGACCTACCTGGTTAGTTCGCTGGGGGTAGCGAGCCTCCTGCCAGGGTTTTGGGGCGGAGCCATCAGACCAAATTTTTTGGTTGGCTTGAGCAAGCCAAGGTTAGCACGAGCAAATGTGTTATTGTAATTCTGTCTGAGCAATTGTAGTAGCAAAACCATAGCTAACTCGAGTGAGAATGGGTGGGTTCGAGCGAGTGCCGTGGGTCAGAATAGTAATTAACTTGGGATTTTCTGTTTCTTTTAAACCAAGTATATAATATACTTTTGGGTTTCTTTATCACTACGATTGCTCAGAAAGTTTTCGGACAGTTTTGGGAGAGTGAATTCTGTAATTGTTTTATTTGGTTTTGCCTTTGAACATAGTGAATTAGTGTGGATCCGTGGACGTAGGCATCATTGGCCGAACCACATAAATCTTGTGTTCTTTTGCATCTTGTTTCGGGAAATAGTTAAGGTACCCATGAAATCCACTTTCAAACCTAAGGCACCACCTCAATAGTGGATGCCCCCTCTTAAATACTCACCAACTGTGGTGAGTATTTAAGAGGGGGCATCCACCAATGAGGTGTTGCCTTAGGTTTGGAAATGGATTTCATGGGTACGCCTATCACTACTCTTTCCATTATTATCCTCTCTGTCTTTTGTTTATCGTCGTGGGTTGTTGCACGTTTTCTAACAGTGGGGTCATTTGGCTCAATCTTATTGCATTATTTTAGCTCATCTAGTAAATGGGAATGCAGAGAAACCAGTTAAAGATCCAACATTTCCAAATGCAAAAGAACAAGCACGAATTGATTCTCAATCCATTCAGCAAACTTCAGAAATTCATACGTCTCAAGTTAGAGAATATTTGAACAGAAAGCCAGATGAAGAGAAAGTCACCTACAAAGAGACCAAATCTGCTGCTCCTGTAGTGGCCCAAACAAAAATTTCATTCAGCCAGACTGCAGCAAATGCAGAAACGGTCCCTCTAATCCCAGCTGAGATCAAACGAGAAGAAGAAGAAGAAACAAATTTAGCCACTAAAAGCTTTGGAACTTCTGCCCAACCGAATTCCCGAATCCTAAAGGGTATTCCTCAGAATCCACATTTTCGCCTGCTACAGAGTTACTCAAAAAATGCGCTAAAGAATCTGATTTTGGGGTGGGATCAGACATTTGAAGACACTGTCGACCAAATCCATAGCTTACGAGTAAATGGCTTCTGGACCAGTGTTGACGAGCTATGGAAGACATTGGAGGAGTTGGAGAGCATGGGGTATAATGTGAGTCCATTGAGAAACCGGCTAAACAAGCTCTCCGAATTCATGATGAAGCGCAAGGCTTCTGAGTTTGAAATATTGGAGTTGCGTAAAAATGCTGAATACCACACCGAGGAGAAGAAGAGGTTGGAAGGGGAGATTTTAAAGTTGCAGGTACAGGCGGAGAAAGAGAAGGTTATGATCAAGGAACTAGCTGATCAGGTGGCAAAGATGGAAGAAAATCTACCAGTGGGTGATGGTGTTTTTGCAACCTTAGCTATGGCTCCTTTGTAGTATGGTGCTGTTTGCATGTGCTACAAATCAATGTCTTTTTTGTATAGTTTTGTTATAAGGATAAACTCTTCCTTTTTTTTTGAGTCTTTCAGTCTTCCATATCAAACGGTCGTTTTCTGTAAAAAGGGCTCTAATCTTTACTCAAAATACTACATTTCAAACTGGTTATCCTTGTGTGATCTCTTTCAAAAAAAAAAAAAAAACTGGTTCTCTCTGTAGTGACCCACAGCTGCCAATTTTTGAATTGCCATAAGCCAAAATGGAATGCCCTCATTTTTTTCTGCTTCCACATAAAAAATACTTGAAAAGCAGGCTTCTCCAAGCTGTTGATGATTTCCATTATCTTTTATACAAAGAGAATAAAAGGCAGGAAAAACTAAATCCTTTGTTAAAGATCATACAACCCTATGTTTGGTTGGAGAGAAAATAAGTAAAAAGAGAGAAGAAATCTAAAATTTTCTATTCTTTGGCAACCAAACATGCCCTAAGGTCATTGTAGTCCAGCTCCGAGTTCCTACCTACATTCTTTAAGATATTTTGAGATCCTTTTTTCTCATTCTATTGCTTAGGATACTCTAAGAAAATATTAAACAAAGAAAATAATATAAAAAAATAAAGATTATCAACATAGGTTGCGGGCTCACGTCGCGCCCTCGGGAATTAGTCCTGACCCAAAGGGTTGGGGACACCTTGAGTTCCAAAAAAAAAAACAAAAAAAAAAAGTTTACAAAGATGCCGTTGGAACCTACTCTATTAATTGTATCTCAATCCACATAGCCTCTTGGCCGAACATAAACGTTCATATATCGGTCAAAGGATGATGGTGGCATCCAGGCTCTAGATCCACAACGTCATATATAAGGGAAAGGACTACTAACCAAAGTCCAAAACCTGCACAGAAACCATCTTTTGGTCCAACATCTTCAAGAACTCTGCAGAAATCATCTTGATGCTCCCTTCTTTAGGTGGAACTTCTAAAGTCTAGAATTTTCATTGTTTCATTCCTAATTTTACTTTAATGCCTAGAATTGTATTATTTCATAGAGGACAAAAATTCTGCATGCCTAATTTTACTTAATGTCTAGAATTGTATTATTTCACAGAGTACAAATATTCTACAAATATGGAACTTTCAAGTTCCACCAAGGTTTTTAGATTTTTTAAGTTCCATAGATGTAAAATTTCTAATTAAATTGAATTCAATAAATCTAAGATATCATTTAGTAAAAGGGTTCAAAACTCCTCCCCTTTCTTCTCAGACTCTTGCCTCTTGTTTCAAAACATTAATGTTATGAACTTTTAAAAATTTCATCAAAATAATGGATTATTAGAAATACTTTAATTCCAACCCCACACTGAAAAATAGATGTCCTCCTAAATTATCATAAAACTCAATTTGAATGGTCAGTCCTATTAAATATGGAGTTACTAAATCTCTTCTTGTTTTTTACTTGCTGCCAGTAACTCAGATGACAAGGTGTGCCCTCATTAGGGTGACTTGAGATCCAGTCAGTTAGAGAAATGTCTCGGTAATATGGCAAGTAAGAGTCTAACCACCACCGATACGAACCTAACTACTAACCGAGGTACATGTTGCCCTCTATCCCTCCCCCCCCCCCCCCCCCCCCCAAAAAAAATAATAAAAAATAAAATTATTGTCTTAAAGAAACAGCAAGAACCCACCAAAATATCAGGTTCGTGATAAAGAGGAAAAGAACACAAAAACGGAGAGGGGTGGAAGGTTTGATATTGATACATTAAAGGGCTAATAACAAGATAATCAAATAAGAATTTGTTAGCCCCAATCGCAAGTCTTCTACAAAGGCAACTTGGTGAACAAGATAGCAAACTCTTTCTGTTTTCTAAATTTTTAATGAGTTAAAATATTAAACATCTCCACGTGATAGGCTAATCTTGCGTATGTGGAACCTTTTGGAGTAAATGCGATTGTGGATAGCACTCCTCATCGCTGGCTTGTGCTAGTGGCATTGTGTATCTCCCCCCAATGTGGGGTGTGCTGGTTTCATTTCCTTGAGTGACCCGTCTATCATGTTTTTTAGCTCAATTCTAAGTTTGGTACTTGGTTCTCTAACCCACTAATCACTACTAATTACGACTAACCGAGTTGTCTATTACTAACTATGGCTAACTGGGTTGCGGTCTAACCATTTTTAACTAATAAAAAGAAAAAGTTACGTTAACCTAATCTATACTATATACTATAGAAATGGGATGCCTAGGTGGCATCCTCTTTGATCTCCATTTTACGATTTGTGATGCCACATCATCACATAGTGGGAGCCATAAATATCCTCTCTTAACTTCCTATTTTCTCTCCCCATTATTAATTTTCTCTCATGCCCTAACAGATTCTTCTGGTCAACAAAGACCTCCTATCACTCCCCAAGTCCCAACTCTACTTAAGTGGGACTCATAAATACCCTCTCTTAACTACTTATTTTATACTTTTTTTTAATATTAAAAAAAGAATTAATATTTTTTCTAAAAACCAAGGATGGGTGGATGAACCCTAAGGGTAGGTGGATTTCTCCAAGTCCCAACTCCACTTAAGTGAGACTCATAAATACCATCTCTTTACTACCCACTTTATAACATTTTTTTTTTTAAATATTAAAAAAAGAATTAATATTTTTTCTAAAAACCAAGGATGGGTGGATAAACTCTAGGGGTGGGTGGATCTTAACCATAGTTAAGGGGTTTCAAAAGGGACACATTGCGACCTCAGGGGTGATTACCGGATTCGCCAAATCTAGTTATCATTATAGAGGATTTGGTCTCTTGATATTTTTGTTTTATAGTTTATACCAACTGAATTTCATAGAAGATAAGAAACCTTACAATTTTAGAATTGTACTTTATCAATTTTGATTCTTAAAAAAATCAGATTTTTAATTCATTTTTTCCCTGTAGATTACTTTTCTAAATTTGCATTATTCTCTTACAAAGTTTATTTACTTTTTAATTAAATGATTATGGGGGTGCTTGATGTTTTGGTTATAAAGTTTATATACCAACTAAAGTTTCAGATTTTTTATTTTAATTACAAATTTTTTCTTATTTTTGCAATTGGTTGGAAGATTACATTGGATACATATAGAGTTCATGATTTTTCGGTTAATGTATTTTTTATTTCATATCTCATTAATTGTGATGATTTTCTTTCCTTATCTTGCACACGCATACAAATACACATATCTTAAAATATATGAACAAACATGTTTATCTCATTTTACTTTGTGCCCATGCATTGCACGGGGATTTTGCTAGTAGAATCTAAGTAAGTAGGGTATTTAAATACATGTCCACTTCAACCCGCTCATCATGCCATGACCCCAAGAATGATGGATTAAAACCATAAGGGTTATCTTCCAAGAATTAGGAAACATGCTTTTAATAATGATCTTACAAGATATAACAACCACCATATTTATATAATATAGAAAAGCAGAAATAAATAAATAATATACTAAATATATTACTAAAATTACCTATGCATTAATTGCAATGGATTCTCATCATTCAACACACTGTATATCTATTATATAAAAAAAATTAACCAAAAAAAAAAAAAAACAGAGAAGGAAAACTAGCACACCACCACCTCATTTTCGCAATTATCTATTTTTTCTCATTTTCGTAATTGGTTGGAAGATTACATTGGATACATATAGAGTTCATGATTCTCAGGTTAATGTATTTTTCGTTTCATATCTCATTAGTTGTGATAATTTTCCTTCTTTATCTTGCACACGCATACAAATACATATATCTTAAAATATATGAACATGCATGTTTATCTCTTTCTACTTTGTGTCTGTGCATTGTACAGGGGTTTTGCTAGTAAAATCTAAGTAAGTAGGGTATTTAAATACATGTCCACTTCAATCCGCTCATCATGCCACGACCCCAAGAATGATGTATTAAAACCATAAGGGATATCTTCCAAAAATTAGGAAACATGCTTGTAATAATGATCTTACAAGCTATAACAACCACCATATTTATATAATAAAGCAAAGCAGAAATAAATAAATAATATACTAAATATATTACTAAAATTACCTATGCATTAATTGCAATGGATCCTCATCATTCAACACACTGTATATCTATTATATAAAAAAATTAACCAAAAAAAAACAGAAAAGGGAAACCAGCACACCACCACCTCCCCATGTATAATACAAGATACAGAATTTTGATGAGGTTTGCTAGCCCCATTCTCCCCCATTGCACTTTACCCTTTTCAGAGCAAAAAGGTTTGGATTTTCTGATGGCCCACAGCACAAAATCCTAGCCAATTTGCCCCGGAAAAGGGGAGAGTGCATTAGAGGCGTGAAACTAGCACTCCCAAATTTGATTTGGTATAGTTGGGGTGTTTTCAGCTCTAGTCAGCCTGATTTGGTTGGACTCAGCTCAGTGATGTTGCGGCGTTGAGGGCTTGCACTGGTAGCACTTGGCGAAGAGTCCGAAGGTGTCAACCTGCTTCACGAAATTGGACATGCTGGCCCACCCACCGAATCCAAAGCCCACGATAAATACCCATATGACCACAAATGTGTTGAGCACATACATGGCTGTCCAGCTTGGGAGGAAGAAAGGAGGCTTCTCTGCTGCATTCTGCATTAGGCAAATCAACAAATTAAGAAACGCATATCAAACACTAATTCACAGGGGTGGCAATTGGGCTGAGTTCGGGCTTCAAAGCCTATGTAAATGTGTCCGGCTTTGCATTGGGCCTATTCAACAATTACTAAAATTCAAGCCCATACCCAGCCCATTGCCACCCCTACTCTTTCATACTCGCTCTCTAGTTTGTTATGCTCATCACATAAACAAGATGGCCCATATCAACTCCACTCAGTGAGTCAACTCGGCAGCTCATCCAAGATTGTAGGACGACATTGCAACTGATGCGAATAACTAATGGAAAAGGACATGACAACTATCTCATAATAAATCCAAATCACAAGCCATAAATGCTGTTCTACCTCTCACTCTCACTCTCTCTGGTGTGCTTGTCCCGTGACTATAGCCACGAATGTGGGTATCTCCATTAAATAATGGACTCACAGTTTTCATAATGCAGAAAACATGAAGGGTATTGTCGAAATTGTGAACATGGAAATCTGCAACTGATTAAAAACCCAGAAAAAATCCTAAATATGGGGAAAACTGGGAAGAGTTTATATATGAACTGGAATTCTTGTTCAAAACATAAATAGTCTCATTTTCACGGGTTAAGAAAATAATATTTTGTAAAAGAAAAAATTATAGTCTTAATCAATTTTAAAGGTAATAAGGAAAAGTAATAATTAGTTTTGAAAGTTCGTACTTGGGTTAGCATTTCAAAATCAAAGAATTATATGAAATAAACATTAATAGACATATATGCCCTTCTTTTATTTTGTTGTTTTTTATAATACTACTGCTATAATGCTAAAAAAAGTGCATTCTATCATAACCGAACGTGTGGTCCCCATTAGTTCACACCCCTTTTTTTTGAAGACATTAATTGTGATTAAGATTCACTTGCCCTTAAGGTTCATCCATCCAACCTTAATTTCTAGAAAAAAATATCAATTATAATTTATTTAAGCTTATTTATAGTTAAAAGAGGCTAAAAATGACACAGGGACATGGTAGTTCGTTGGACAGTGAAATGTATCACAGCTTAAAAAAAATTACACGAAAAAGGGTAGGGATTGAAAGACTTGACAAATCGTTTTGTGGAATAAAATATCCCTTTAATTTTCTGAAAATTTCCATTAATTAGACATGAAATTGACACAACGGGAGAAATGACAAATATATCATGGGCAGGGGGGAAATCTAGTGGGACAAGAACTTTCGAATCACAGTTAGGTAGGAAAGCCGCGTGGTGTATATGAACTGATTGGGACCCACCAAGGTTAGGTACTGACGTTGAAGATTTCAAGTCTAATCTTATATCTAATAAGAGATCATATATAACCAATTACAATTGAACATATGTGTCATGGATGGCTTGGATGGCTTGGAGGAGGGAAAAATAAATAAATCAAAATTCAATTTTTTTTCTCTTCCAATCCGTATTTGATACATATGCACATAAATTCAATTGCAATTGGCTATGATCTGATCTCATTTGATAAGGAAAGTAATCACCTCTTTGTTACGGGAGGAGCGGCATCTCGGCTGCCCCGCCTTTCTTGTCAAGCATCTCTCTTTAACCGTGGTTAAGATTTATTCACTCCTAAGATTCACCTATCTACTCTTGATTTTTAAAGTGAAAAAGTTTAACTACAAGAGTTAAAACAAATTTGAGAACAAATTTGAGTGCTAACCTTACTCTTATGGCTTTCTTATTTTCAGTTTGAGCCAATCATTTGTACATTTTCACTATTAAAATATACTTTTTTTTCTTTGATTTTAAGGCTTTAACATTAAAAAATGGCCAAGTGGTGCTGAGAGTAGGAAAGTCCTAATCCTAAGCCAACCATTTATACATTTTCACTATTAAAGTACATCCTTTTTCACTGATTGGCCTTAACATTGAAAATTGGTCAAATGGTTGGCTCACGTTGAGAGTAAGGAAGCCCTAAGAATAGAGTTAGTTAGCACTCTTCAATAAAATTTAACAAAAGTTCATGGCAATTGAAGGGCCTTTGGGAGAGTGAGGACGCTCCTCATCTGATAATTGCAACCATCAATGGTGGGTTTAATTTCCATTTTTCCTAGGAATTAACAAAAATGAGCAATATAATCTAACCCAAAGGTAGTTAACGTACCCTTGAAATCTGTTTACAAACCTAAGGCCGGACATTATTGGTCCAGCCTTCCCTTCTCAAATACTCACCGGTGAGTATTTAAGAGGAGCACTGATAGGCATACTTGGGAAATGAATTTTAAAATCCAAGTTGGATCTCATTGGTCCATGCCCTCCTCTTAAATATCAATCATCTGTGATAGAGTATTTAAGAGGGGACATGGACCAAATAAGATCCAACCTTGGATTTTAAAATCTATTTCCTAAGTTCGTTAACTATTTCTCATTTAAGAGGGGAGAGGCTGGAACACTGATGTCCACAGGTTTGTGAACAGATTTCATGGATATGCCTATCACACTGCTCTAACCCAAACGATCACCATAATTATGATTTATGCTCCGTTTGTTTTGATGTAAAATAGGGGAAAACAAATGAATTTCATGAAAAATATCATTTTTCCCACATAATATCTTTAAGACAATTGATATTTTTCGTGAAATTCATTTGTTTTCCATATTTTACGTAAAGCAGCCTTGATGAAACGAGCCGAGAGTCGTTTCGGTAATTACGGTCCAAAGGGGCCCTTGGGGGACTGGAGAGTGAGAGCGACAGCAAAGGACAACGGCAATGACAGGCGAGCGAGCAGTACTCGCGAGAGTGGGTGAAAGAAATGACCGTTACCTGTCGGGCAGAGGCCTTCCTGTAGGTGAGCATATGCGCGAGTGCTGGAATGATGTAGACGGTGAAGGTAACCAGTAGAGCTCCAACGGCCGAGTTAATCGGCCCGAAGAAGGGGAAAATAATCGCCAAGAACCATATGGGTATGACCACGGGCAGCCGGGCAAGTGCCCTCAAACATATACTCTTCGTATCATGCATCCCTATCACTTTCTCCCATACGAAATACAACGGCGTACATGCGAACCCAAACGTAATGAACTGCGCGCACGTTAGCATAATGGCAGATCCCGTAAATTCAACAATTCCTACTAGGCGAAATACATATATGTAAGAACCCATTGTCCACTGACCTGATGAATGAGCATCAAGATAACGGCAGCGTCAAGGAAACCGTTCTTGGGAAGAAGCGAGAAGGCATTGGAGTGGTTGAGGAGCTGGTCCCCAAAGGCCCAGTAAACGGCGGAAGCTGACGGAATCGTTAGGGTATATACGTATAGCGTCGCCAATAAGTATATGTACTTGAATTTCTGAGGCTTCCACATTGCATGCATGATTTCCCTGAAAAAATACGACCCCACACATCTGTTTCCGATCACTCCACGCAGAGAAACCATTTTTCCTCGAAAGTCAAAGAAAAAGGAGGCCCAGCTCCAGGAATGGATTGCACTTTTTACGTAACGGAATTCGTTTATTACATAAAAAGTACTTTTTGCAGTCACCGAGGTAAAATAAAGCAAAAAATATTTTAGTGACCAAAATGCCCAACACCAACAAAAAAAAAAAACCCCAAAATGACCCGGATGGCTTGAGTTTCTATTATTAGGGAAAAAGAGAATTGTTCTACAGGAGCTTTTGGTTGAACAACCGATCAGAATAATCCAAAATTACCTTGAGAAGTGATAATTTGATAATTATGAATACAAAGGACAATTTTCAACTATAAAATTTTTCATAAATAACTCTTCTCAATGGTCCACTCTCCCTTATTTTTGTGTAAGAAAACAAAATAGTGACCAATAACATTGATTAAATAAGGTAAGGGACTCCCGTGTATAGAAAGGACCTCACCGTTTAAGGAGTAACCATAGAAACGATAGAATCCATTGTTTATTTATATTTATCCAATATTTTAGTTTTTTATTTAAAATTAGGAAAACGACTGGAAAATGGATGTAGCATTGGTCTAGTTTAACAATGAGTCCGAACGGCGATTCAACTCAAACCAAAGATGTGAACTCACTAACTCAGTTTCCCTAGGTTTTGGACTTAGGGATAGTGTACAAAGGAGACTATACCAAGACCAAAGTCCTCAGATTGAGGAGTTCATTAAAGTATAATTTTCTGATAAAATTCAAGAGAGAAGGGAGGGTAATATTGTCTACAGAAAAAAGTAGTTTCCATGATTTTGTCATCCTCAGGCCTCAAAAATGGCTGGCAAAAGCTGCAAACAAAAGCTATGTAAAAAGGAAGAGAAGAGAATAGTATTTTCGTTTCTCTTCAAATTTACCTTTGAGAAAAGTAATTTCTTCTTAGTAGTGCAATCACTTACACAGTAACAGCGTGTCCACCGAAAGTGTAGAGGATATTGGTGGCGCCGGTGAAATACAGGACCAGCTTCGTCGGAGCCGTATGTTTTACGCCTTCAACCTGTGAAAACAACTCCACACTGCTTTACAAAGCAATCCCTCAAAAGCCAAAGCTCAAATTAATGGCTAACCATTAAAGGAAAAATCTAGAAAGATCACATGGGACTCTACCTGGCCATGAACGAAAGCTGCGATGGTCAGATACCAGGCAGTGTAGGTGGTCATCCCTAGCCCTAGAAAAGACCAAATCCGGTAGTTGTGAAAGGAAGGTATGAACACAGTTGTAGCACAGCAAGCTCCGAAGATATACGTCCATGTCCTCTTGTCCAGTCGGTCGTTTATGTAATATATGTTACTGTTTCCATCAATAAACAGCCAAAATAGTTTGAATTAAACAAAACCCAGTTTTTGTTCTTCCAGTTTATGGTGATAAACTAAAGAAAAATCTTACCTTGCGCAAGCTATAAGCTGTATGACGGATCCAAAGAGGAGGAAGGTACAGTTGAAGGCCAGTCCTGCAGCTTTCCAGTAAGGACCCAGCAACCCGTCGAGGACCTCGAACCACTGCAATTAGAAACAAATTTACCCTTTTTAGGATAACTGAGATTTAAAGGTCTCTGGATTCTCCGCAATTATAGATATTTTTTACAGGTTTTGGTGTTGATCTGATCTGTTGGGGTTCTGAGAAGCTAACCTGTATGACATGGTTCTTGAAGCTGACGTTTTCTTTCTCCTTTCGGCTCCGGTACTCTATGTAAAGAACACTGATGAGGTACGCCGTCCAGCTACCGATGATGCCATAAAATATCTGAAGTACGATGCCTGAAAGCATACCCAGTTGGGAAAACGAGTAGGGCAGCGTTAGCAGAACCTGGGCTACCTGTAATGGAGGTAAAAATCGATTTTTTGTTAGATGAATTATTCTTTTTCTCTAATTTTTGAACTGGGTTTTGGTGGGGTTTACTTGATTTGAAGCGCAGCTGAACCAGGCGTCATAGACGGAGCCGCCATGCCAGAGTAGACTCTTGACGCTAAGCATGGACTGATCTACCGTCTCTTCTTCCTTTCCCTCATTCTCCGTCTCGTTAAAGCTTGAGACGATCGCTTCTTCGGCTTGCTTCTGAGATGACATTGTTTCCGTTATCTCTAACGGAAATGTCTAATTCCGTCTAGATCTGTAACATAAACGGACAGTAAATAAGACAAAAACCATACGAGCTCCAGAAAACGATGGCGAATAAAAACCAAAGATCCAAAAAGAAGAACTCCTCCTCCCCTACAACAGCTTTCACAGAGTAACTAATAATACTAAAAAACATCTTTAGAAAAACAAAAGGGATGTATGAAAACGATTTTAACAAACGTTCTTCACGAACCAGTCTACAAAGAAGAAACCCAATCTCACTCTCTGTTACCTTCTTCGAGCAGTCTTAATCCTGTAATCCTGTATATGTATATATATATATTGAAGAAACAGAGTGACGTCTCTGGAGTCTGGACAAATGCGTGTATTTCAGAAAATCTCCAGCTGTTTCTTCCTCTTTCTATCCTTATCTTGTTTTCCCTTTTTAATAAAGAAGAAGGGGCTACAACTGTTCTATTCCGAGAATGGCAGAACCTTAAATGCCCGTTATAATTTCAAATCCGAGCTGGGGTTTTCCTTCTACAGCCAAACTACAACTCGTAAATGCGCCTTATATCGAGATGGCTAGGTGTTGAATCAGAATCAGAGAGTTCCGAAGCTTTGCAGAGAGACCAGAGATAAGGAAAGACCCCTTTGTGCGAGCAAGAGGAATGCTACTTTCTTTTTCCTCTCTCTAAGCTTTAAAATACTTCTTTTTTACCGAATACTGAAGAGAGAAAGATGAGCTTTAAGCTAATGGTGACGAAATCCCAATCTCTCCCGAATCGATTCTGGGGTTCGTTTGGGATAATAGTGAATACAGAGCAGCCGAAAAGGGCGTTGTTCTGATCAGTAAAGGGAGAGGTAAAACCGGAGCTACTTTTATAGAGCTAAATCCGATCCAAACGTATATGTGCTTTCTTTTTAAAGAGTTGAGCTTATATCCAAATATCAGTCAAATAATTCTGAGAATATTTTCCCAATTAATTCCCATCTCTTTTAAGAAAAAAAAAATATGATTTTTTTAACCGTTAAGGCTCCATCACCATCCAACCTGTCCACTCATCATCAAGATATGATGGATCCTGCTTCGTGGGCCGCTTAAACCACGGTTGATAAAAAGAACAGGAAAAAAAGAAGAAAGCCCATTAATGATTTGATCCATACTTTTATTCGGCGCAGCACGGCTTCTTTAGCTTTCGGCTGAAGCCTGAATCCAAGCCGATTTGGCCACACCACCATCTCGCACGCTTTTAAAGCAACATCCGCGTCATCTTAGTATCTCCCCCAACCCCAACTCGCGCGGACCCTAATCCTATAAAAGAGCCTGGCTGGAGACCATGGGCAAGCGTGTTTGATTGATAATGTTAGTAATTTGTAACGAAGTTGAGAAGAATTATTAGATAAGTATAAAATATTTTGGATTTAATGGTATATTTTAGAAAAAAAATTGAGAATAATGAGCCGTAAAGTCTGTGCGTTTTGTGCATATTTTGGGGTATTGTTTCTCCTTGTTTAGGAGGCATCTACTCTTTACTCCGTGACTATGTCCTACTAAAAAAAAATTAAATAGCATAACATACCTTTTTTTAAAAAAAAGTTCAAGTGGAATTTACCCTGATTCCACCCCTGCTTGGGGTTGAAGGTATTGTAACCTATTCCAGCCTAACCCATTATCATGAGTCTCAGGATTATGTTTAACTTTTTTAAGTGGCTTCGGATTTGCTTTGGTGGACGCTTGAGCTGCGCGCTCGGGCATCCATACTTCAATAGATACTTGGTGATAAAGGAGAGAGATATCAAGTGGGGAGAAGTCAAAATCATTGAAAGAAAATGAAATGACTTCTTCCCTTTTTATCAACAGTGCCCATTAAGTACATAATTGAGTTGATTGGGGCAATTCATGAGTTTTTTTTTCCCGAGTGGATATCCTGAAACTTAAAAACTTAGACTAGACCCATGTGCTGTATTTGGAATAACCCCACCCTATACTACTGATATTGAGAAGTTGACCTCGAGACCTCAGTGTTTATGGTTCGTCCTTTGGCCACTGGGCTACACCCCGAGGTTAGCAATTCATGAATTTGGGTTGTTTTTGTTGCAAAGGGAAATACTAGCCTTATTCAACACTTGGATGCGTTTAAGGACAGCACTACACCTTTGGCCGCACCAGCACCACAGGTGAGGGGTTTATGCTGGGTTTGGCTATGGAAGTCCTCGTTAAAAGTAAAACGTGTTACTCATATTCCTCACAAATCCCCACGTTTCCCCATTATAGCGGAATTTGTAGGCTCTGTGAGGGTTCCTCTCCAAGCCAAGAGCCCCAACCAATTCACCTCACTTTCTCCATCTTTAGTCATTTACGTCTCTCTTTTTTTAAAACCTTCTCCACGTATAATATGCTCGATTAGTGGATTTAGGTCTCTCTTTTACTTTTCTTTTTCCCGTGATCCCTATTTCTCTCCTTTTTACTGTTCTTTTTTACGTAATGACCCCTCTCTTTATTCTTTTTGAGCTGAGTCACGTTGAGTCCTGAATCTTATTGACTAACAACAGCGAAATGGGGGGGGGGGGGGGTCAATAAATAAATAATTTTTAAAAGGGACTTATTCTTCTCCCATTGTAACCGGTATTGCCAAAACTGGTTACACACCTGAGGTAGCCACATGTCCTTTTTGACACATTTTAATTGTGGTTAAGATTCACTCACCCCCAGGGATCACTAACCTATCATTGGTTTTTAGAAAAAATAATAAAATAATTTATTAACCATGGTTAGAATTCATTACCTCCTAAGGTTAAAATTTTTTAAATATTTATTTTCTAAAAACGAAAGATAGGTGGGTAAACCCTAGGGTTGGGTGAATCTTAACCACAATTAAAGAGTATAAAATGGACACGTGGCCACCTCAGGAGCGTAACTGGTTTTTGACAAAACCTGTTACAACCGGACCGGAGAAGATTATTAGTCATTTTAAAAATTTAACCTTGTGTCAAGTCATTAGTGGGAGTAATGATTAGTGGATTGGTATTTTGACGCCTACGCCAGGTGTAAAAATTTGGGAATATGTCCTTTCGTTGCTTTACAGTTTACACCTGTCCCCACTTTCTCCTCTTTCCCTGATAAGTAACCCATCAGCATCTTCTCCCTCACCTCTTCACACTTCTAATCCACTCTTTCTAAATGCACTCTTTATAATCTAAAGACACGGGATCCTCTCCAATTGGTGCTTGCGATGATAAGTTAATTTCAAATTTTAAAAATGTTTTTTTAAAAAGATAGTGGTGCTTTTATTTTTTTTCTTATAATTTCTCACCATCAAGTATCGATCAATATTAGACAGACATTGTGCATAAGGGTACATGACTGACCTAGGGAATAGACATAGTGAAGCAGGCGGTGTACTCACCAACTACTCCTGAGAGGATCCAAGTCTAATCTAAACACGCATGGAATCTATTAGAGTTTGAAAAGATAGGCCAAAACGTGGGTAAGAAGGGAAATACCTTTCGAATTTGAATTTGAGGGGCGTGGTAGCACTAAGTGTACTCAGATACCTCCACTCACTTCTCCTCTCCCCTTCATGGCTAATTAGGAAAGCTACACACGTTATCTGAATAAGTCAAACACTTGCTTTAGAGCAGTTCCGTAGTTGTCAAGGATACGCGATTGGATGATCACAGCCGTTCATTTACAATTATCTTTGAATCAGGTTGGTTCTTTATCTAGTAATTTCTCCTACTATGCGCCTTTCTTCTTAGGTGTACATTACCTTGGGAATTCCAGTGGAATACATACTCATGTACTACAATGTACGACGACTTGTCTACGGTCGTAATCCTTCTCTTCCTTCTGTTACTACACACCCTGTTGCATATTTCTCCTCTCCCAATTATCGGTGGTAATTTTTGACCCGACCCGCCAACAGCCGAACTTTTTTTGTTTTTGGTGAGATAGGTTTGGTTGGGTCTTCTCCTTTTTCTTCTCCTAAATCTGTTTATCCTGTGCCCAAGTGGATCATTGAAATGCACCAGGGACTCGGATCAACAAGTTCGAGGTCAAAGTCTTACTAGCAAAACAACCAGCGTTAAGGCTAGATTCATGGATTCGTGTACATATATTATCTGTATCTCAATCGTATCTGAATTCGGATAATTATCTAAATAGGTGTTCGATAGAGTAAATTCAAATAGTAATTTTATTATCCCTTTATAATTGCATACGAATTCAGATAATGATATATATGATTCGATAAATATGCGACCGACAATATAATATATTATTTATATACATATATTAATAATTGTAAGTTTATAAAATTAAAATAACTTTATAAATACTATTTTTATATAATATAAGAAATGAAATTATTAGTTTTAATAAAAATAAAATATTAATCTGCTAGTTTTTAAATAAAAAAATATTTTTTTTGTTTTTTAACATTTTTTCATTCTTTTATTTTGTTTTAAAATTAATCGAATAATTCGAATATTATTTAAATTCAGATATTTTAATCGGAATCGGATACAAATACCATATTTTACTATCCAATAAATATTTATTCTAATTTAGATAATTATACGAATTTCAATGTCTCACTAATCCACTCCCAGCTCTACAGTCAAATCCAACCCACTTGATTTTGCGTTATAATCGGAGAAATCAAAAGGAAAGTGTCAAATGCATTTCCCATCTTGCATCCATGCATAAGTTTAGAGACTCTTCATTAAAAAAAAAAATTAATAATAACAAAAATTAGAGACTGTACATAGGATTATTTTTTTCATATTTTTTATCCCTAAAGTTAATATTCCTTTACACCTCCTTAAAAAGGAATATTAAGCTTTAAATAAATGCTGATAAATGACCCAATGGAAAGCAAATTCGGATAAGAGTTGAGCGATTGCCCGGTTATGACCCACGAACTGACATCCAGTGGGGTCCACACGTTATTTGTTTTTTGTAATTGTCAGTTCAGGTCCCTAGACTACTCCCCACCATTGAATTTCAAATTCCCAACGCAAGGTTTTTTTTTTTTTTTTTTCCTATTTCCCTATATTCTTTTAGCTATATAAGTGTTTCACATAGAATCGTACATTTTTTTTTGGGGCTTCGTTCTAATCATTTATGAACCTAGGTCAGGGTTAGCAATCATGGTCGGCGTCAAAGACTCGAACATGAATCACAACCCCTCAAAGGGAGATACACAACCGAGACAAGCCCTTGGTATACACAGAATCATACCTTGCTTGCCATTGAAGAGTGGGGTGTAGGGCATTGCCTCGTTGGACTTTTGATGCTCGAAAAAGTCAGCTACAAATCCTCGAGCTCGAGCCGGCTCGTTAAACTCTAGTCTTAAAAAAAAAAATTAGTATAATAAGGACAATATTCTAATAGTTAAATGATGAGATATAAAGAAAATGGAAAGATAAAATAATGTTTTCACTAACATAATGAATATTTCATGTTCCTAATTAAAAAAATGAATTTCATTTTTTTATACTTTTATGCTCTGTTTGTTTTGATGTAAAATAGGAGAAAACAAATGAAATTCATGGAAAACGTCAATTGTCCTACAGAAAATACTCGCGAAAAATGACATTTTCCGTGAAATTATTTTGTTTTCCATTGTTTTACATCAAAACAATCGGAGCATTAATGTAAAATTCAATATTGGTAAGGGTATAACTATATACGAGTATTCATTGAATTAATCGAGTCGAGTCGAGTCGAGCTGAGTCGAGCTGAGCTGAGCTGAGCTGAGCTACCTCTTACTCGAGCTCGGCTCGTTATCTAAATGAGCTCACTCACTTGGCTCGGCTCGGCTCGGCTCGACTCGATGAGCTTTTTTTTCTTGCTCAAGCTCTGCTCGTTTCGAGCCGAGTTGAACTGACTCGGTTAATTGAACGATACAAAGTTACCACTTAATGTTTGGGATGGGATCTCTTTAAAGGGCGTTTGGATCTCTTAAGGAGGTGTTTGGATCAGAATTTTATTATCCAGAATCAATTATAATAAGAATTAATTGTATAAAATTAATTGTCAAATAATCACTTTCACAAATAATAGTATTTTGGGGAATAAAAGTTGATTATCCCAACTTCATATTTCAACTATTATTTTTGAAAGTGATTATTTGACAATTAATTTCTACAGAATCAAGTCTTATCACAATTGATTTTAAGTAATAAAATCTGATCCAAACACCGCATTAAAAACGAATGAAAAATGATTATATTATACCACATGTCATCGAGCACAGTGTTGTCTGATCAAAAATCCAATGGCATCAAGCATTACTTGCATTAAAATGGTGGCCCCACTTAATGCCCTGGTCTCGTTTGGATTCTGGATTGGACTTCAGGTTTATCCCCATTATAGATAGTCCTTCGTAATTGAGTGATTAGAATTTTGAGGACCATCCAATGGCATAGACCTAAGGAGGACGCCATCTCAAATCTCTTTTTGCTCTTGATTGTGGCTTGTGATTAAGTGACCTAATTGCACCGGCTTTGATTCATTACAGATTCATCCTCGGATCATCGAAGACAAGTACCACATCGTTTTTCTTATGCATTGTTGGATACATCGGCATAATGATTTGGATAATATTGAATGGACAGAACAAAAGCGACGTACAATTACATAATTCCATTTTTTTTTTTCCGAACTCTCACTTTGGATGCAACATGACGTTATTACCTCATCAGCAAATTAAGAAACGAAATTTTCAAAAAAAAAGTTATGATTTATACCACTCTCTACCTAACAAAGAAAAATAGGCAACCTTTATATCACAATGAGAGTTTGGTAATCAGTGTGTGGGGGCTACCATTTCTCTTTGAATATTGCTGCATCTGTTTTGTATATTTAATATGTTCTAACATCTATAATATTTTTTTTGGGATGTTATAACATCTAACTCAACGATGATGTGATGAAATAATATAGTAATGTAAAGTAGGGACTCGTGGTTTCCACATCGGCAAAAGTGTCCTAGGTTTATCAGCTGAAATTATTAAATGATGGTTTGGAATTTTGATCAGAAAAAGAAAAAGGAGCAAGTGCAAGCCTTTTTCTATGACTTCCTTTTGCTTTTCTTTTATTTATAATCTATCTATCTATACTATATAGTAAAGAAATATGTGGCATTACTCTTTGATCTTCATTTTAAGATTTGTGATGCTACATCATGACCTCATCTACCTCATTTATTTTTTTCAAAGTACAATTAAGATAATCATAACAATTTAGTTAAATTATTTGGACAGATGAGTGTTGGAAACGGATTCCAAGTCTCAACTCCACTTAAGTGGGAGTCATATTACCCCTCTCTTAACTACCCTCTTTATCACTCTCCATTATATATATATATATATAGGGAAATGCTAACGACCACTTAGTGGGTGAACTTAGTAACGACCACCAAGACATTTTTACCCCTATATATTAAATACCATTCTATTAAATACAAGGATATTTTGGTATTTTCAAAGTGGACAGTTCATTAAATAAGAGAGAGAATGAGTGCAAAAAAAGTCAAACTGTATTTATTCTCTCCGGCATTTAATGAATGGTCTCCTATGAAAAGACTAAAGTACCCTTACCTTTAGTGAATTTTGATAATTAATACAGGGGTAAAAATGTCTTGGTGGTCGTTACCAAGTTCACCCACTGAGTGGTGGTTAGCAAGACCCATATATATATATATATATTTTATTATTAATGGTTAGTTTTATTATATTTTATTTTTTTCTTGATTGTTTTTTAAGTAATTTTTTTTATTCACACACCCGTGCATCGTATGGGGTATCCGCTAGTATATATTTTTTTTTAAATATTGGTTGGTGGAGGGAGGGAAAGAACCCTACGTCATGATTTCCCTCCTAAATCCCTACAAAAGCTGTTATTTGGGCTGGTTAAGTGGTTATTGCAAATTAATTAAGACAAGTCCAATAGTAACTAATTAAAATATATTGTGGAAAAATCATTCGGTGCATGTCGGGACAGGGCATTTTCGATGTCCATTCGTGTACCACACTGAGAGGCTCGCTGATGCATCAGATGAAGCGTTCGATTCGTGGTGCTGTCATTTTTTAGATGGTCCATTGCTCATTAATCACATAAATGATCATGTTTCTGAGAGTAGGACCATATAATTTTCCGATGCCAATATTTAGAATATCCCCAACTAAGATTTGGGCTTGGCCCGTTGATTGAACGGTTCTGTTTGGTGTGGACAGATGGGTTAGGTGCAAGGTAATTGATTGAGCCTGCTCTACCGTATGCCTTTTAATATATTAACTGCATGGAGTCCCTAATCAAATGCTTAATTAATAACCTGAGAAGAGCATGACGTTAGTTAGCGGAGGAAAGCAAGATAAACAAAACAAGAGGCGTGCTAGCCCTACTCCCTACTCCCTACTTATGCGTTCTCTACACTCAAGTCTACATGTGATGGTTTTTGGCTAAAGCAAAGCAAGGAAATTTTTTTTTTTTTGTTAAAGAGGTAATCTAAACACACACTCGATCAGATTATCTCTTTAACCAAAAATAAAAATTTAAGTGTGTTGATTTATTTGCAGATTTTTTGTGTTAAATTATTCGTAAATTTTGTGAATAAATAATGAAAAAACACTAATAAGTTGTTTAATTCGGTAAGCAAAATTCTTATTTTGTAAATTATTTAATCAAATTGTTGGAAGAATTTTTTGGAACTTGACTCTGTCAAATTATTTCTAAACTCTAACTTTGCCACTATGCGGTTGAGGGTAAGGGATGCGTGATCTGACCACCTATCCAAATTCTCCGATAAAGCTTTGCAATCACTGAGAAAGTGTGTACTTTAATATTAATAATATTGGACAGGTTGTTGATTCATGTTGAGAGTAGAAAACACCTAAGAGTATGGCTAGCACTCCTCAAAAAGTAAACGAAGGCAAGGGGAGTCACCACTGCCACTTACGAAGTTCCTAAGCCACCAACGACGGCGGCGCCACCGATTCTGTCACCTGAGCTGCCCGAACCGCAGGGAAATTTACACCGACATAATCCCATTGACTTTCGCTTGTATCTCGAATTTCCAGCTCTCATCAGATCATAACTCATTTCTGGGTTTCCCAACCCACGATGAGTCCATGAGTTGAGTTCAGGTCATTGCCAACCCCCAGATAATAAATAATTTCTCGTAACCTTTTCATGATCTCTAGATATATTTGATTGAATACATCGCGGAGAGGGACCATGAGTGGGATGGTGGTGGTGGGGGTGATGCGGGTATTCAAACTATATCAATTGCCTAACCCAAATCATTAGTCTCACCGACAATTTGGTAGGCCATTGCGAAGATCAAGCTTAGAGCCTTAGACTAACGGAGCACTCTTCAGTCCCTGGTGAACGGTTCTGATTATGATTCTTTGGGCAAATGCAAATTAGAGAAGTGACCCACCAAACTAGTGGAGTCTTTGAACCCTCATATGTCATTTTTATACAACACTGATGATTTATCTCACCTCCTCACTAGCAGAAGTAGGGTGTGTGTACGCAAATCTGAACTCCATTGTGTTGTTCTTAGACTTTTTTTTTTTTTTCGGTGACGAGGGTATCCGGGCCTCTTAGAGCACCCGACTAGTTCCCCCGGGCACGTGCAGAGCCCTCTCTCCACACGCACCAGGAAAGTTGGGATAAATCCGGAGGGTGGCCAACGAGAGCAGGGAATCGAACTCAGGACCTCCGCTTCGTGAGGCGTGGTCCTGGCCATCAGCCCCAACCCCCGTTGGTCAAAGAAATAACAACTAGCAAATGAATAAAATCATCTGTGTTAAAAGTTGTCATGAATTCGACCCGGATTTATGATGACCCAGATGACTCAATTAATGGACAATTTAACCCGAATAATGGCCCAAGCCGTTTTGGGTATTTATTCATATCGTCTTTATGTTATAACCTTAATATAAAAGGAATGTTTTAGAGTTTTATTCCTAAGAGATGAGGGCCGTTTTCTAGGTGTATTGGGGAAGAAAGTTTGTGAGAACATTATATAATTTCCCTGTTGAATTAGTGATCGATCATTATTGCCTGTGACCTTGCCAAACCACGTAAATCATGTCTCTCTTTTGTGGTTTATTTCTCAATTTCTTTTGATTTTGATTTGCTGTGTTTGGATTTATTTCATAGTTATTTGCACGCTTTCCCACATCACTATGAACTTCCCTACTCCCTGTATGGTTTAAAAAAAAAAAAAAAAAATTCAAACAAGAGGAACTATTGTTTACACCGGTTCTCAAGGTAACGAGGGAGATGTAGTAACACTGTTGGCTACCACCTGTCACACTTTGGAAGTCTAAAACTGGGGCTAATATTTTTGAACTAAATTTACAAAGGTAACGGGTACGGGTGCACACAAGTAGAGCTAGTTCGATTGCTCGGCTCGATCAAGCGGAGCTCAAGCTCAGATATGTGGCTCGTTCGGGCCGAGCCGAGTTTTTAAGCTTTAAATGTATTCAAGCCAAGCTCAAGCCAAGGCCTGTTTGATTCGGCTCGGCTCCTGCTCGATTCGGATTGAATATTATGTTTAAAAAAATATTATTTATATGCCATTATTATATATATAAATAATATAAAATCTTATTAATTTTATTTAAAAATATTTTTTTAAATAAATCAAGCTGAACTCGAGCTTAAGCCAAGCCAAGCCAAGCTCAGCTCGAGCTTGAATCTATTCAAGTTCGAGCCAAGCTTTTTGAATTCGAGTCAAGCTTTAAGCTAAGTTTTCGAGCACCATTTCAAGTTGAGCCGAGCTCGAGCCTAGAGTAAACCCCTTTCAAGCCGAGTCAAGCTCGGCTCAAATACACCATAGTAACAGGCATGAGAAAAGTCTGACTTTCTTGACTGACCACCGGTTTGACTAACCTTTTGGTTGAGTGAGAAAGACAAAAAATAAAAATTAGTAAATAAAAGTAATAATGCGTTTGGATTAAGGTGACGATGTCAGAAGCTTGGTTTAATGGGAGGGATACAGGGCATGTGAGTGATATTTTGGGGACGCATGGTGTGGCATTTTGTATGGACTCGAGTGGGGCTGGCTATACTGGAAATGTGGACTGGTGATGGTGGTAGCTTGGCCTCCATTGCAGTCCGAAAAAGGTACTGCCACAAACCGGCAAGCTTCGAGTGTGTTTCCGTATACGGATCCAACATCAGGGAAATGAAGAGGGTTTAGTTCATTGGCCTTCCCTACTTGTATATACAAATACACACATAAATAGGTACCTGTGAATGTACATATTTTAAACAATAAAAAATTTTACTTTTTAAAGAAAAATGGTTAGCGGTCTTGGGATCTCTATTTGCATTGGTGAGTATTTAAGAGTGGAGGCGTAGACTAATGAAGATCAACCTTAGATTTACAAATGGAGATCTCAGGTATGCCTATCACTGCTCTTTTTTAAATGTAATTTTTAAGGTGAAGATCGTGTACCGACACCATTATTTACACATCGTTCTCCTGTACAGTATGAGTTGGCATTAGTAATTAAGGCCTTGACGCTAATTCATATGAGTAAGCTCTATAACATGATCTCTGTACTGCACACATAAAACTAGGACCTATTTTGAGAGTAACCTCTTTAAATTGCATGTTGAAAATCTTCGCTCACAATTGTTAGGGTTTGACAATTAACAACAGTGTCCATCAATAACAATTCAAGTGGGTGCTTAGATCGAATCATATTTATATGGTGTGTCTATATCTTTACTATTATAAAGGGAGAGGCAGGCGTAACCTGAATTTTCCGAAATTCCTAAACTACTCATATATAAAACAAAACTTTAATTTAATGTTTTACTTTAATTCCCTCATCTATCGATTTAAGGAATAGAATCACAGTCAATCGCGATTGAACTCGGGGAGAGTTCAATCACACTTACGATTTAACACGTGTCCCTTTTAACTCCTATTAACTGTGGTTAACTCCTTCCCCTCGCTCTCATGTGCATCGCACGTGCCACCCGCTAGTATATATATATCACCAGCTCTGCTCACACCATCCACTTTCTTCGAGTATCTGGTAGGTCTGTCTCTCACCTGTCTGCTTAGAGGGGATCTAATGCATGCAGATCGTTGTCCATGGATGAAACAACCAGTGGAGAAGAGCTATGATTCTCCAGGCTTAATCAGAAATACCAGATATCAGTTCAACATCAGTCTTTTCAATGTCTTACCTGCTACCATGTTTATCAAGTATATTAGGACTTGAATTTTGGAATCATGTGGTCATGGGTAGCCCATTCTACTTCCAAGTTTGGGGTTTGATAATTTGTGGTCAAAGGAGGTGGGCCTTTGTCAAAGCCTGGCCTTTTTATATGGAAGAAAAATGGGAGTGACCCACCCACCCACCAAAAGATATTACACTATAAGGGACCCTCTTGGATATGGAAGATAATGGCCATTTTGGAGTTAATGTTTCGTCCCTGCTGCAACTGGACTATTTCCTCTCTTCTCTCTCCTATTCTCAGCCTATGCTTTGGATCTTAGTTGTGAACGGATAGCCCACACTTAGCTTTGTGGGATCCATCACCCAAACATGATATTCTCAAACTACAAATGTATCTCCTGAGATGTCCAAAAGTGCAACTTGCCATTGTAGTTTGTTACATAACCAAAATAATGTTATGGTATGTGCCGGATGACCTTTAACCCTAAGGCTCAGAGAATCTTAATCACAATTAGAATGAGTTAAAAAAGCATGTGGTGAGAAAAGGGGACGAGACACCTTCCTTCGCTCCACCAACGAGGAGTTCATTATCATCCTTTTGGATTTAGGGCGACGAAATAGTATTTAACACTTATTATTATTAGAAGCTTTCATTTAGAGTTTAAATATGAGGCGGAGCATTGCTTCAAAGGTTTGAGCAGGGCTCCCCTTTTAATGTAAAGTTGGTAGCAATCTTGAAATTATGAGAAAAATCTTTGCAAAATTGTTCCTATGTATCTCAATAATAAGGTCTTGAAGCCTCATATTTAAATTGTTCAACCAGGCCCTCCCCCTCCCCCAACCACCCACCCAATTTTTTTGTAAATCCTTGTTGCAATAGTATGAATAGTGGGCCTCTCAATTAAATATATTTTTTTTAGTATACTTGGCCCCCCTAATTTTTTTTGTACTATATATAAGATAGTTCCCCCTTTTTTGTACTATATATAAGATAGTGCCCCCCCCCCCCCAAATTTTTGTTGTCATATATATAGTGGGCCCCCAAATGGAGTCCCCTTATACCCTTGAGGTTGCCACATGTCCCTATTGACACCCCTTAACTATGGTTAAAATTCACCTAATCTCAAGGTTTACCTACTTATCCTTAGTTTTTAGAAAAAAAAAATATTTAAATAATTTTAACCTTAGGAGTTAGTGAATTTTAAACTAGGGTTCGAAAAGAAATTTGATATATTTTTTTTAAACCAAGGATAGGTGGGTGAATCTTAACCACAATTAAGGGGTATTAATAGGGACATGTGGTGACCTCAAAGGCATTACCAGAAAAAAAAAATTCTCAAAATAAAAAAACTACCCCAAATTTTTTTTTCTCGGGGCCTACCGCCCCCGAACCCCTAAATTCCATACCCTCAAATCAAAATTCCCCCCCCCCCCCCCCCTAATGAAAAATTCCTAACTCCACCCCTGCATTCACCTTTCACAAAAAATTAAAACATTTATGTCATTCACAGCTTAATATGAAAATATGGTGGCATTTTCAATAATTTCTTGATAAAAGATGCTAACATTCAAAATCCTCACTGCGGTAGTGACATTAGTATCCATTTTATATAAAACATAACTTGTCATTTGAAATTATTTTTTTTTCCCTGTTAAAGGGGTAACATCGCTAATTATAATTATTGCACCCACATTTAGGGTTTCAAATTTTTTTTTTTTTTTTGAATTATGCGAATGAGCTTACGAGGCTATCAATGATCTAAATACCAAGTATCACATCTAAGCATTAATGGTGTGTGGGGACGATGAGGAAAGGGGGTATGGTTTTTGGAAGCATCGAAGACAGACATTCGTGAGGGCCCACGTGCTCATCACGTGCTCCCTCATCCTTTGACAAAAGACAGCTGCCCAACAAATCTTCATTTTCCTCACCACCTTATTTTATGCCACGTGTCGCGCATAGGATCTCCTTGCACCCCCTCCCACGTGAAGTTGTACTCACTTGAAAGCGAACCTATAAGAACTCGTCTTATCTCCTAGTTTTTTTTGATGACCAAAGATATGAAGAGACTCAAAGCATTCGTCCTCTCCTTATTTTTTTTAAAGCCTTTGTAGGGTTGGTGTGTAGGCTTTGCCCAACAAAACTTTGAAAAGATTCTGTCCAAATACATTGGAGAGTCTTCATCCTCTGGACCTCTGCCCTTAGAGGAGCACACCTTTACAACCTTTCTGGAGGACGGTGACTGATCGTTTTAACTTTAACTAACTAACTAACAAAAGCATGCACTCTCCAAATGAGGTGCGTATCGGCTTTTTATTGGTTGTGTTTCAACTTTCAAGCCTAAGGTCATATGATTCGCACTCGTTTAAAACAAGAGAATAGCTCTCGATACTTGCTCAAGACCATAAAAACGCGAAATTTTAGGGTTTTGATGAATTTTTTTTTTTTTAAAAAGTAAGACGGTTTTTAACCAAAACTCTATAATTCCAATTTTTGATATGCCATCTTGAGTAGCAGGGCGCCCCTGAAATTTTGAGAAAAAACAAATCCCATATAGTGCTAATAAGGGTGTAGCTTAGAGAAGGGTGGAGCCAAGGGGTCGGGGGGCTTTAGCCCCCCCTAAACTTCCGAGGAAAGATATATTCCTTACAAACGGACATAATGACCCATAAACTTAGCCCTCAAAAAAAAATTTGGGGGTCTACTCCCCCAAATCCCCATTGTTAGCCCCCCTGCCGGAGAGGCTCTGCCGAGTAGGTCTGAGACCGTGGGTCTCAGAAGCTTTTTCCTTAAATTAACCATATATACTAGGAACATTTCCTAAACTCTAATTTCCTTTCTTAAAAGCAATACCAATACCGAGATTCAATATCTATTCTCAGTTTCTCACAGATGGGACCTGTTTGATTTGTAGACCTTTTTCATACCCTTATCAATGTTGACAGGGGAACATCCTCCATGTGGGTTGCCAAAAGAGAGAGATAGCCTTGTAAGAGGATTGCTAAGCATAATCACATTTCCATACTCTTAACCTTTTACTTTTGAGCATTCACATTTCCATACTCTTACCCTTTTACGTTTGGGCATTTGCTCTAGTGGTAAGATGTATTTTTCATTTGTAGGAGGGCTTGAGGTTGAGTCTGTCGGTGTGGGTGGTTGAGAGACCTATATTTGTTCTAACCTAGATAAATAATGTCACCTATTAGAAAAAAAATACTCACCCTTTTTATATAATAAAATAAATGACTTTGTGTGAAGCCCAAAAATAGGCTATACAAAAATTGTTTTATTATTAAAAGAGAGTATCAAGCAAGGATTTATTGAAAACGTGAATGATTACGATAGCTCCTCGTTGAAGATTATATAAAGATTACATGAGTCTCAAGAAAATAGATTTCATTACAAATAGATTAGCATCAATTATATTTGATTAGAATTAGGTTTGATTATGTTGTGATGATGATTCTATCTTGTGATTCATGTGATCTCTATATAAAAATATTATTAAATCATAATCAAACCTAATCTAATTGATACTATTCTATTTGTTATGAGATACATCAATAATATTAGTGTATCTCAATCCCTTTATTACAATAAAATGTTCCCTAACAGGGAGAGTGGAAGCATTCCTCTTGAAAAAAGATTTATGCGAGCATAAAAAAGCTTCAAACAGCCTTTTCCACGAGTCTCTCTGAGTTTCCAAAGAAATGAAGATTCTAACTTCAATATATATAATTGGATTTAAGTTTTTAAAAAAAGGATAAAGAAAAAGTAAAAGTAATCATTTTTCTTTTCTCTTTACACGCCAAAACCTCTTTTTCTTTCTCTCCAACTTTGAGTTCATTCACGACTTTCTTCACAGTAGGCAAACGCCTTCAGGAGTGAATATCCTCTTTGCAAATGCAAAACCGTATATAATACAAATTCTGCTATCCGGTCTCACACTTAATAGGGATGTTGTGGCACCCCGAACCTGCACCTAAGAAATCATATTCCGAGATGTGTGCCTATTCGTCATTATCACGCAAACAGAAGATTTTACGCGCAAAAATATGAAAAATCTAAACATTTATCAAATGTTTTCGATAAAGCAATATACACTGTCATCACAATAGCCATCATCACAAACCATATACATGTATTAATTACATTGAGTTTGTTTACAAAAGAAGACGCCACTAATGCACCGGGTATAGTCTGTACAGTATCCAAAAATCCAGAGGTCCATCACCTACTGATCAGCAGCTCCAAGATCTGCTGACATGAAACGTCAGTGAACTATGAAGCTCAATAAAATCACAGTCCATCTAAATTATTTTCCACATAATAACACGCATCAATAATAATATAATAAATAGTTCAATTTGCATGTTATAGTAAAATATAATAGTATATAATAAACTGTGACCCAAGGTCATTTAGGGTTACGCCACCCTAACCGAGGTTACCGACCTCATTATTTTTCAATTTGGAAGTTCATTTATGAAATAGTGTTCATATTATTAAGTTATCATTTCAATCATCAATCATGTTTCATTTCGAGTCTTTATACTCTATTAACTGACCACAACCCATAAATGTTTATCTTAAAGTATCTAAATCACAACCATATATGGAGCCGTTTAGACTCACATACACTGTTCCGATTTTCACTCAAATATGACCAAACCTTGGGTATACCAACCCAAACCACCTGGAATTGAAGATTCTATACTAAACCCTGAGTACACCAACTCAAATAAATACATAAACCCTAAGTACGCCGACCCCGACAACTTCGTATCCAAAGATTACAAACACGACCTGAGCATTTACTCAATAAAGACCTACTTCTCAATTCAACTGACTGTCAACATCTACCATGTATCAACCGCCATCTCTCTGGATATCAGTCAAGAAGGAATCACGACCAACCTACCTACCGTCATCTTGTGGCTAGTCTACAAAGGAACACCGGCTTTTTACCGACGCTGACATCTCCTGACGTTTCACCAAGAAGGGACCTCGATAAACATGGTACCGACGTCTTCTGACGCAACTAGAGAGGAACCCCAAACTATACACTATCTGATGTTCAGCCAATTTAAACTCCCTAAGACTCCTACATCTCTCGACTATTAATCACAGAGGAACCACGGGCGTTACTGGACATTGCCACTCCTGACCTAGTCAAAGAGAAACCATAGACAGTCTAGACAAACAGACCGACATCTCCTGACTATCAGTAACAGAGGAACCACGAGTCTTATTGGACACCGCCACTCCGGACCTAGTTAAAGAGGAACCACGGATTGTACTTAATTCTGGTTAGATTTTCTAACCATAGGACTAATCTCAGTTAACTCAAGTCTTACTTGATTAATTGAAACAGTTGGGCCTCACGCCTGTATACCAAGTCCAATTACATACCGTCCCATTAGGGAATGTTTCTAGGCCAATAGATGTGTCCATCGTCTTACACTACACTCAGACAGACTTTTCAACACCCTAGGGTGACGATACTACATACTCGAGACCCAATCCAGGCTCCTCTAGGGTCCACCTAAAGTCCACACATCAGCACATCCCAAAAATACACATCTGGGCACTGGTGATCGATTGCCAGTGCTGGACGATCGATCACCCAGACATTTGCATTTAGGCGATCGATTGACCCTACAGAGGGATCGATCATCCAATGCTAGTGAACCTAAATCCTTGGTTTTTACACCCTACACCGAGGGCTACACCCCTCTACTCATTTTTCACACACATTTAACCCCTTCCACATACCACATATGACAAATAGCTTAAAAAGTATAAAATAGAGAAGAGAAAAGGGATTTTACCTCCCTACATGAACTTCGAGATGGCTTGAGAAGAAACAGACACCGCCTATGCACTCAGAAGAGCGATCAACCCCAAGGTAGAGCTTTTCTCTCTAACTTTTACTTTCTCTCTTTAATTTTTTCTTTTTCTCTCTCTACACGCCAATCGAGACACCCGGAAAGAAATCGAACATTGCCAACGCATCAGGAGCGTCGAAATATCCCAAGTGGGACCTTTACCTTTCTTCTCTCTCTTCTTTCTCTCTCCTCTCTCTCTCTAGATTTTCTCTCTCTAGAAGGGGGGTTTGGCAGCACCTCTCTACCGTGAGAAATAGGAGAGAATGAGGGGGCTGGCTCCTTTTATAGGCCAAGGTTCATGTGTTTTGCACATGACCACATTAATGGTCCATTTGACCAAGTCAACAGTGTGAGCATGGACTTTTACCCCACTCTCATAAAGGTTTGTTTTAACTGAGAGTCACCACCTATTCATTCTTAGGGATAGGTCCCGAGTGTATGTTTGTTCAGATAAGGCAAATGGTCTATTCAGAATTAGGGTAAGCGGTTCGATTAAGTCCTGGGGAGGGTGTTAGGCACCCTAAGACCCCCGTTTTATAATGGTTACCTACTCCCTAAACATAAGCCAACGTCTAATCTCAAAATTTAGTTAAAATGCCCAACTGTTTAAAGGGTGCTAATCCAAGAAATATAGAAAGCTAGATAACTGGGGTCAAATCCGAGTTGGATTGCCTACGTACTCACAATGTGAGATCAGACCGAGCGTAGTTCTGGTACATGAGCCCATGCCAAGGCTAGGGGTATATGTATGTGTGTGCATAGGGTGATCAAGGGTCTAGCCCATAGGCTAGTGTTTGATTGACTGAGGAGGTCAAGTGCGTAAGGGTAAAGTCTATCCGCGGTTAGAAGGGTGCAACTAGGGTTAGGGACTAATCCTAGTTAAGAAATAACCTAGTGAGTCTTTTTTTGGATTTTTTATATTTTTTTGGTATTTTGTATGGATTATCAAATGAGAATAGCTTAGCCATGGTTAAAATTTAATCGGGGTTGCACTAACCCCGACTAGAATATGGTCATGGCCCAAACACGGGCTTGACATATGCGACAGGGGTCAATGGGCCTGGGCCTTGGACCAAAGATACTATTTAAACAAAATAACAGAATGGCGGTAATTGGTTTACCGCCATTCTTAATACAGTTCATATTAGGAATGACAGTGGATCAATTACCACCACTCCTGTTCTACAGGAACAGAAGCTTTGCTCCCCAAAGGGGAGATCAGGGGGGATGCCACGTGGGCTTGTGGGCCCAAGGAGCAGTCCAGGTATGTTGCCACGTGTCCTGGGCCCAGTGTGGGCCCTAGACTTGGTCCACAATTAGGCCCAACAAAGCCTAATATCACTGGTTTACAGAAAATACCAGAGTGTCGGTAGAGTGATTACTGACACTTTGGATAGTATCATACTTTGTCCATTTTTACCACTGTTAAGCTAAACCTCAGAACTTAGAAAGCATAAGGATGATAGAAGAGGATGCTAGAGACCCAAAACAGGCCCTGGATTGGATCAAGGCCTCACCATGTGTGAGCTATGGCCTCTGCAAAAGAAACGGTTTACAGTGTCGGTAATTATTCTACCGACACTATCAAATTTCCAAACAAAAAAGGGATTCAGCTACTGGGGCTGTTCCACTGTGCGACCAAAGGGTTCCTCATGACTTGAGGATCCCCCAACAGCTTGTGGAGAGGTGTGAAGGGGATTGTGCACAGTGGTGGAAGTGTGGTGGTTGTGGGGGTTCCACTGCCTATGGAGGAGGCAGGGAACCCCTCCTATGCTACCAACAGTGAGCTAACACCCCCCTGAAACTTGGACTAGGAGGTTTACAAGTGCTCGAAATGAAGGAAACTAGGGGTAGGGGTGATCCCTACCCTGCTGAGGTGCTTGCACAGACGGTGAAGGTGGCGGTGGCTGCTGTCCGCGGTGGAGCTGCAACAGGGAGGTGACCTTCATTTTTTGTTGAAGAATTTTACGGGTATAAAGTCAGTAGGGAATCCGAAATTGATCAAGGGTCCTTCGTAGAGGTTTTAGCATGGGTTTTACCGTGGTGGGGGTTCGGATTTATAGGTGAGGAAGAAGGGGACATGGTGGCGATAAGGACGGTGGTGGATGGAGGTCTCAGGCCATTGAGTGGTCTCCTGGAGATGGTCAGGCACGTGGAGAGGGGTTCTAGAGGTGCAGGAGGCAGTAGGTGGTGGAGGGGTGGCTGCAGATGCTGCAAACACGCAAAGACAGTGATCTACCGCCATTGAAATTTTAGGCCAAAAATAAATGTCGGTAATGCTAATATCGACATTCAGAGATTTGAATTTTTAAAAGGTCAGGCCCTCTTGCTAGGTTTGGTTTAGGGTCTTGGGCCCATGCTTGGGCCTAGCTGGTTTATCTAAAGGTTTTTAGTCCTTAGGGACTTGGTCCATCTAGGGTTAGGACTAGGGCTAGGTTAGGGCTACCTAGGGTTTGGTTTAGGGCTTCTTAGGGTTTAGGCTTAGGATTACCTAGGGTTTAGGTTTTAACTATGGTTTGGAACTAAGGTTTAGATTGAGGTCCTCCTAGGGTTTAGGCTAGACTAACCATGGTTAAGTCTATTAACCATGATTAAAGGGGGTGTAAAGATGGGGTGCTGACAAACGGTTTGACCGTTTTACTATTTTCTGAATTTTCTCACTTATACGACCTTCTAAACCCTATTTCATGACGTTCGATAGTGACAAAACTTCAGGTGACCAAACTTTAGACAGTCCGGCACCCGTTATAGAAATTTCGGGGAAAAATTATGAGTTTTGACTGTAAAAATAAGTCAAGAAGAAAACTGTAAAATCTACTAATTTCTTGATTTCAGACACAAAATATGTTGCCATTTCTTCATTTTAGATGATGAATTGCCGAAACGACAGAAAAAATTGTCCACACGGTCTATCAATAAGCAGTGGTATGAGTTTTGCGGATTTCTATTAGAATCTCAAACAATTATTGAATCTCAACTAAACTTTAAAAATTTGTAATTTCCTTGTTTTCTCGATTTTCTTACGTTCAAGACTCCCACGGTCTTGTGAATTGATACGCGACGGAACTGGTACAACAGGTGATCGTCCAGATATTCGACCTGTACATTATGCATAATTATCAAGGAAAAATACTAAAGTTTTATTTGTACAATCTAATCCCGATCAAAACTCACTTTAATTTCCACCAATTTAACAAACACTTAACTAATTAATCCCAATTAAGGACCCATAAATGCTTAATTTTATTATATTAAAATTTCGGGTCGTTATTACAGATGCAGCAACTCTTCTCCTCTCCATAAAAATGCAAAGCTTTTTTAAGATTCTAGAATCGAGATAGGTCAGCATTAACTCTCATTGCTAACCCAACTAGGACTTAGAAAAGCTGAGAACATAATTTCATGTTCTAGTCGGTATGTGGTCCACTCGGTCTGAAATGTTTCGAGTAGGGCCGGCTCATAATCTCTTTGACTCACCTTTGAAAAATATATCTATTATTAACATATGAGGAATGCTAGTAGGGGTATATAACAGGCCATTAACTCTCCTTATGACAGGCGTTTTTGGAGTGGTTGCTTGGACTTACCCTTATAATACAGCTACCTTAGGTTTGACTATGTGTGTGAGTTTAGCGTGTTAGTTACATGATAACATTTCCATCAAAAAAAGAAAAGAAATGCTAGTCTTACTCTCAGCCTCCACCTATCCATTCTGTATGAGAAAGTGCTTTAATCGTTGCAAATTGGATAAGTGGTTGGTGGAGGATAAGAGTAGGAGTTGACTAAGAGTAGGGCTATCACTCCTCTTAACATATAAATAAAAGGAGAACGGTAACGGTAGACTACTTTGTTAACCTTTTTTATTCCAAAAATAACCTCAAATTCTTTTATTCATCTTTTTTATTCCAAAATTATCCTCTATGGTACAACTGTCTCCCTTTTTGTATGACTGACTTCTACTCTCTTCTACCACTGCCTCAACACGTCAACCCATTGCTTCTTTCACCACCGCTTCCCGACTATTATCATGCCGTGCATTCGCCTATTCGAATCCATTCACACCACTCTCCCCAATTGATGAAGAGACCTAATATCACTTTGGTCACTTCTAATCTAAACTAACGGCATCACCAACCCTCTTCTTCATGGGCATAGGAGAAATGCAGTTGAAGGCCATCTATTTCCTTCAAAAATGGACCATGAAGGTGTTCTTGAAGACAGAGTAAGCAATCATTGACAACCACCTTCTCATCCTCTTTATTGCAATCTCGGTGGCTATGATTGTTAACTCAAGCTTGGATTCGATCAAGGAATATTAGGAAAATATTATGTTAGAAAATAACAGTGTAATATCAATAACTCTCCTTGGAAAGGTCTTCAAAAAATGAAAAGAAGATAAGAGATCGTGAGGCATGACTACTAGAACTGAGAGTTGTAAAGGTATAGAGGCCGATGATAGAATTTTATGTTTAAAAAAATAAAAATAAAGATTCACACCCAGCAGCACCACCCACCGGAAAGAGAAAAGTAAGACCGGAAGAGAAAAACAATGGCTAATAGGTCACCGAAGGGTCGGTGGCTCTGATACCAAGTTAACAAACTGATTTATTGATAGTCTTGGATGAATTACACATTACCCTAAAAAGGGTTTATATAGAGAATGATATATATTGAGAATGAAATATATCCTATATAATCTAATCATAATCTCAATCAACCTAATTTATACCAATCTAAATTTGAGATACTAATCTTAAATTATCCAAATCTTAAATTATCTATGAGATCTTGTTTATCTCATTGATATTACATTATTATTTTTCTAACATAATATTTCCTAATAAGGAAAACCATTAAGGTAAAGATAACTTCTACCCACATCATCTACTGTCTAATTCCCCAAATGGGTCTCCCCTGTATGATCTCTTTTGTTGTTGAACAGTTTTTTAGGTAAATTTTCCCACATATTATATGGTTTTTCATAGGAAACTTTTTACTCAATTTTTTAAATACTTTTTACTCAGTTATTTCTATAATATGTATATTTTTTTTTACATTAATTCTTTACAATATTTTATTCAGACAGTTTTTCTATTATGTTTGCTATTTTCTCATGGAATAAATTTGAATTTTAGGAAGTGGCTCTGCTGAGAAGAAATCGTTTTTCTGGGTAATTAGCAATTGAAGCTTGGTTATTATGGTAATTGAGATAGAAATTGTGTGATTTTGTAGGCTGATTGTGTTCATCGAGTGCGCACGCGGTTACACCGAGCTTGTGGAATTTGGGTTTCTTGACCTTAACAAAGATTACCTTGCGATACACTATTTAGGTGAATGCCAAGAAAATTTAGGGTGCTTTACAGTTCACCAGTGTTCAACAGTTCGAGATGCTTAGATTGGGGTTGGTATCTATAGCCAAGTGGTCTATCACCCTCTCTATCTAGCTAAGAACGAGAATATTGTGGTAAAGCTGCTGATTCATGCCTGTAAGATCTTTGTTATTTGCTTCTTTACTTATAGCCATTTTCTTAGACTTGTTAGTGTGAAAATAATGGGGCTTACAGGATGTAATAGATTGTTAGGGATGTGAAATTGGTATAATTACTATTTATTTCTTGGTAAATTATCATAATTTTTTTTTGAAAAATCTCTAATTACTATAAGTAACTATTAAACAAAAAAATATATTTCTAATTTGTACGTCGTCAATTAATTAAAGAATAACTCGGCATGTGCCAAGTCAACTAGTGGTGGTATAATACACTGTCCACTAGTCGACCATAGTATCCTACAATATATGACGGTATTCAACATGTTAAAGCTAGGGCCCACTAACGCTCTCGCGTGACTTGCACCCTTGTTAGAGGGGGGAAAGTGGCCCTCCACCTCCGAAAACTTCAACCAAACACATTTTATATCTGCAAGACCAAGAAATGCTACACCCATTTTACCCGTTTAGGTGGCCCATGTACGCATAAATCCGACAGTTCAATTGAAGACTCGTAAAGCCAATTTCAAAATGCCATAGTCATTCAATTATCGTTAAACCTGGAGCTAAAATTTTGATCTACAAGGTTTACAGTCTAGCCATGCTGTTGTGAAAAGTAACATGTTGAAAGATAATAGAAACACATAAATAACACATGGATATACGTGGTTCATCCGGTATGGGATACATCCATGGAGAGATCACCTTCTTCACTAATAATCAAAACAAAAAGCTACAATGACGTCTAGCCTCTCAAACAGTCTCTCTCTCTTAAAGAAAACGTTTGGCTTCATCTCTCAAACCATCATACAAGTTTCTATTTATAATAGGGAAAATCTCGAAAAAAGAAAAAAACTGATCCCGGGTCCACCGATAAATCGGCCAGTGAGTGGCCGATTGATTGCTGCTATCACCAGTCGATCCACCACTCTCTACCCGATTGATTGCTGAGCCTAGATTTCTTCAAAATTGAAAAACAATTCCAACACATGTTATGGGTCATGGTTAGCTGGTTACTATTTAGTTTGTTAGCACCACTTTGTGCTGTCTCATTGCATTGAGATGAGTTGCTGCCTTCCGTATCACCAAGGGAAACTTTTACCAATTCATTAGAAATCGTCTCCATGTGACTCGATCCTAGGATCACCCTTGAATGAGGGGCACACCTAAGCCATCCTAGCATAGGGATGGGTGTACGTATGCCCATTTTAGGTTGTCCGATTGTGGGTCTTGACACATGCAAATGCAGCCCGACCCACCTGAATATGGTGGAGATAGTGCCATGACAATGAATCTTTTATTGCTCTCTTCTCTCTATGGGTTGTTAACCTTCTAGGGAGGAATATTGCTGATAAAAGGTAGCGAGGTAGGAACCTTTATGGTTTCTGGTTTTATATGTTGAGGAATGTATCCAGATATTCGAGCTCAAAGGCATGAAACTCTTTCCTTCCACATGGTTCTCTTACTTTTTGCTTTCTTTTGTCTTCATTTTCCTTGCACGATTAAATTAGAGAGGTTGTGGCAGATAGTAGAAAAGAGTAACCCTAAGAAATCTCATTTAGAAATTTGGGTGTGACGAAGGAAATAAATAGCAAAGTCAACAACTATTGCTTAGTAGATTCTACCACTACAATATGCCAGTAGAACTCTAGACAGCAGATCAATTATTCAAACAAATGTTTATGTAAGATGTGAGAAAGATCAGAAAATCAAAAAAGTATTCAAGAACGTACATGATCGACCACCAAACACACTAACAGAAGGTTTGGAATTTCTTGACTCATAACTGACGACTCAGCTATAAGATGACTCAGGTGAGTCAAATCATCTCAACCATGTTAGTTATCAAGATTGCCATCTAGCAGTAGAGAAGTCAAGAAAAGGAACACTAGCGTTAGGATGGGAGTGCTATGTCTCGACAGCCTGGATAATGCCTGATCAAAACTTAAAAGGCTTCTTGTGCAGCAGCCTCAGATAGAGGGTTGAAATGAACAAGTAAGTTTCCATAGAAGCCAAATGAGAGGAACGACTCACGCCTAGAGATGGCAAGATGAATTCCCTTTTCCATACTTCTGCTAATCAAAGTGGTGCACATGAAAGTGGGTAAGGGCCCATCAATCAAAAGGTCCCAGTCCCACATAGGAAGCTCTAATAGGCCAAGACTTGACCTTACAGATGATCTTAAATCATATGGTTAGGTTAATTGAATGTTGGGCGACCATGAAACAACTAAGTGTAGTCGAGATGACAGTGTGGAAAAGAACGAATGAAAAATACTAAGATAAGATATTTGTGGATATTATTGAGAAATTGGAAATAGTTCAAACAAATGATAAAATAAAAGAGATTTGATTAAGATGATTTAAGACACATTCAACAAAGACTAATGATTGTATGAGTAATTTGGTGCAAGTCAAATCCTCTAAAAAGGTTTCATGTAAGAGGACATATATACATGGAATGGAGATAGTATTGAAATAATCAATGACACATAGTACTTTGACCAAAGTTATGGCTTTCAATAGATTAAAATGTTTGACCTGATAGAAATTCTGATTTATTGAGAATTCTTGAGTGATAATAATGACTTCTAATAGGGTTTATATAAAGATTACATTGACCTCAAAGATAGAAACAGAATCTAAGCAAATCCATTATATCCTTGATTGATGTCAATCCAATATTATGATGAGATACACTTGAATGATTTAGTGTATCTTATTCACCTTATTACAATACTCCATATATTCCCTAATACTCTCCCTCAAATATATGGAGATTGAAAAATCTTCATGTATTTGCCGCTAATAGAAGTTTGTTTGACAACTTTTGATCTATGCTTGGTGCCTGTGATCTTCACTTGAAATCTTTATATCATCGCTTGACAACTTTGATCTTCGCTTGATACATTATTATCTCCACTTGACACCTTGGATCTTCGTTGCATGTGGGTTGAATCAAATGGGCCTCTAATGGGCCAAAAGAAAGGTCTTTATGGACCTAAAGGAAATGCATCAAATAGGCTTGAAAAATAGTGCCACTAGTAGGCTTAAACAAGGCTCAATGGCCAAGAAAATTAACATCAATGGGCTTGAACAGATGGCCTCTAATGGGCCTATAATGAGGGCCTCTCTGGGTCAAGAAAGGGTGCCTCTAGTTGGCCTAGATAGTGAGCCTCAAAAAGGACTTAAAATGATTGGGCCTTAATAGGAAAACTGGGCGGGGACTCAACTTCAACCCACAATTTTTCTTTTTTGCATCACGAAACAAGTAATGAAAAAGAAATTGTCAATGGCTTGAGACGAAATCATTAAGCTTCAATTTAAAGTCGTCAGAGAAGACATCGAATTTGAAGTAAATGATAGAGATTTGTTTTATTGGGATGATATCAACACGCAACTTTCCCTTCTAGTTGAAGGCACCACCAAAGGTGTGGTCCGAGCTCTTGCAGAGTTTTCAATAACTTTAGCATTCTTTACCTCCACAACTGCAACACATGAGTTAGTGGTACCCAACTCAATACCAAGAACATCGTTCCCAACCGCCTTCTGAGTTGAATGGCCTTGCCAAACAAGCCCACTTGGGACCCAATGAATAGGCAGCCCATGATGTCGTGGCATTGCCAATCAAGCATCTAAAAGCTCATAGGGATGATGAAGGGAAATAGCAGAGCCGTGGAGGCTGAGAAGAGATCTGAGAAGCACTGAGGTCACCATGATCAATTGGTAAAGAGAAGATGTAGTAAGAGAACAAAAGTAATTAACTGATAAACTGAAAAAAAAAAAAAGGCTTTAAGTCCAAAAACGATAAGACTAAACTCAAATCAAGGTCCGATCAACCCACTTTGATACCATGATAGAAATTCTGAATTATTGAGAATTCTTGAGTGATTACAATGACCTCTAATAGGGTTTATATAGAGATTACATTGACCTCAAAGATTGAAACCTAATCTAATCAAATCCTAATCAAATCTATTATAGCCTTGATTGCTATAGATCCAATATTGTGATGAGATACACTTGAATGACTTAGTGTATCTCATTCACCTTATTACAATACTCCATATATTCCCTAATACGAGCAAGGTTGATGATGCCAACCTAGAAGGTTGAAAAAGGCATGAATTGACAATGAGATGGTAAGGTTGATTCCATCAAATAACAAAAATTGCCTAGAAAATCTTTCCAAGATGTACCAGAGGTTAAGACCACATAGGGCTATTTTTTCGAATTCTATCATTGAGAGGGAGATTCTTCATGCGATGGACACCATTCTGAGCTTGCCAATGGCCCACCCAAACAAGAGAACTTGCTTACATGATGTTTGAAATGCTCATGAACAATATCAAAAATGGAAGAGAAAGATGGGTTTACAGAAGAGGGGCACCAAAGGTGTTTCAACTTCTTACAGTAAGCTAGAGACAAGGATCGGAAGAAACCATTAGCAATCCTCCTCTCTCAATAACTACATTTTAAACCATGAAGAAGATGAGTACCATCTAGATAAATATGGAAAGAGAACTTTGGATCACTTGCAAGTATACAATTAGACATGGATTTATGTAAGAAACTCATTCATCTTTAACGGGCGTGGTGCTAATAATTTTCTTGTCATTGTTAACCTTGATCCTAAGATATCCCAACCCATTTCTAGCCCTCTATAGAGATTGTAAGCACCCAATTTTTACACCCTTCCTTAATTATGGTTAATCTCAGTTAAATCTCAGGTTAACCCTGAGTCAACCCTAGGTCCAACCCTAGGTTAACCCAATTAAACCCTAGGTCAACCCAAGTCAAACCCTAGGTCCAACCCATAGGCAAACTGCCCTGGGCCTGTACAGGGCCCACATACCCTAGCCAAGCCCTAGAAAGGGGGTCCAGCCCTAGAATTTAATTTTTTTTGAGAATGTCGGTAATCCAATTAGCGACATTCCTTTTGTAGAAAAATATGTACCGTGTGCATGAGCATTTAAGTTGGGTCAGGCTCATTTCTTGAAAAACTCAGGAATTGCAGTAATTATTCTACCGTCATTATCGTTTTTGCCTTGAGAGGGAATAACAGTACTTGTTCTACCGTCATTCATGGAGTTTGTGTTTTATGCAAAACCTGCTCCCTAGTGCTCAGGCATACTTCCAACAGCTCCTCACGCCTCTGAGCTTCCTACCAACCTCTGTCCTATTGCCATGGGTGTCCCTAACCTCTTAACTCTATAAATTGAAACCCCCTCAAGCTTTCTTCCCCAATCCAAAAAATCCTAGGAAAAAATCGGATTTTATCCCAGCCCAAGCTCGAAACCACTCACTAGTCTGATCCAAGAGGACTCTGGAACTTTGAGGAATCAGCATAGGTCCTTCCCAAACATGCCACCACTGCAACACCTATCACTACCACTGTCGGAGGCGCATCAGTAGGGTAGGGTTCTCCTCTACCTCATTTTCTCTTTCTGTTGAGCATTTGTAGACCCTTGGTCAGCTCCAGGGGGTTTAAGCGCGGTGTGTATTTAGGAGCAGGGGTCCCCTTTGTCCTCTCCCATGGACAAAGGAGGATCCCATACGGAAAACCATAGTGTACACACCTCATACACGGAGCATAGGTCTCCTTTCACCTCCCCAAACCTCTTAGGGGACTCTCAACCCATGGGGGATCCCCTGAATGGATGGCAGTACAGTGCCGTGGAGAAAATTTTAGTTTCTGAAAAAACTCTAGAATGGCAGTAAACACAGTACTGGTATTCTGGTCCGTCTCTTTTGCAGTGGCTCTAGGCCCCTTTTGAGTAAGCTCTGGTCAATTCTAGGGTCTGGTTTAGGTCCCTGAGACCTCCCTCTATCATCCCTAGTCCTTACAGACTCACCAGACCAACTTAACCGGGGTTAAAATGAACAGATTTAGAAATTGTCCACAATGTCGGTAAACAGATTACCGACATTCTAGATTTTTTGGTTCTAATTGAAGATGATCACTATGGGCCCAACCCAGACCAGACCTAAGGCCCATACTAGGCTCATGACTTGCCCTCAAGTCCCTTGAACACCCTCATGAGCCTAGGATCCCCTGAGCATCATCCTTGACCTCCTCTTTTAGCTGTAAAGCTACTATTGCAAAAACAGTGGTAATGGTAGTAGTTATTCTACCGCTAATCTCATTTTGCAAAGATATGAGATTGACGGTGATTATTATACTACCAATTCCACGGTTTTCATTCTACAGAGGCCTTACAAGGCTTTGACCTAGTAGGAGGTCATTCTAAGTCCTGTCATGCTACTGGGCCCACCTCAGACTTGACCAGACCCTTAACTGGGGTTAAACTTAACCCCGGTTAACTTCTAACCATGGTTAGACATACATAACTTGGGAAAAACATAAGAAAACCCTAAAAAAATCTAAAAATTACTAAAAGACCAAAAACATGTGATCTTGACCCTTCAATCATGGTTAGCAGCCTAACCATGGTTAGCTCTCCTCTTAATCATGGTTGACCGACTTAACTCATGGTTAACTACCCCTTAGCCTACCGGGTTAAATTTTGGCCTACCGGGCCCAACTTTAGTTTACCGGAATAATCCCTTAGCCTACAGGACTAAACCTTTAGCATCGGGCTTAACCGTGGCCTCCGGGCCCAAACCCTTAGCCTCCAAGCTTAACATTTAACATCCGGGCCCAATCTTTAGCCTCTGGGCTTAACCCTTGGCCTCCGGGCTCATGTTTTAGCCTCCGGACTCAACCCTTGACATCCGGGCTCAAAACTTTGACCCCCGGACCCAATCTTTGGCCTCCGGGCCCAATCCCAAGCCTCTGGGCCCAAACCTTAAACCATGTACATGACCAACCCAGTCAATCGAACCTTAGTCCCCGGAATGCACACATACAATCCCCAAACATCAGCAAGGGCTCATGTGTCAGAACTACACTTGGTCTTATCTCACCCCATGTGAGTATGTAAGCAACCTTACATGGGTTTGACCCTAATTAGAATTTTCTACTTTATTGGATTAGTATAATATAAAACTTAGGCATTTGAATAAAACTTTGACATTAATTTGGCTTATACCGAGGGAGTAGGTAACCATTGAAAATGGGGGTCCCAAGGTGCCTAACACCTTCTTTAGGACTTAATCGAACATCTTACCTAGAATCTCATGTAAACCACAAGACCATATCCATATCCGGGACTTATCCCTCAGAATTAATAAGTGGCAACTCCTAATCGAAAACCAATGAGTAAAAAATCTGTGCTCATAGAGATGATGCTCACATTAAACTCCACATAGGTTTAAATAAAAGTCCACCTAGCTTAATGTGTTGTCTGACTACTAGTATTTAGGGGGGATTGGATTTTGTCTTGCTCTCGCAAGACCAAAACCGTCTTGCCTAGGTCTTGCATCCGCCATGTGGTGATAAAAAGGGGAGAAGTCATTTCATTTTCTCACCAATTTTTGAATTCTCCCCAATTGATATATTCTCCCCTTTTTATCGCCACATGGTGGATGCAAGACGAGCAAGACCAAATCCAATCCCATTTAGGGTTGTCAAATGGCAGGGTTAGGGAAGGGGTCAGCCTTAACCCCGCCCTTACTTCTAACGGCAAGACCCTTAGCTTGCCCTAGTCCTTCAAGGGCCTGGATTGACTAGGCCATAACATTGCCCTGCCTGACACTACTAGTATTTAGGGTTGTCAAAGGGCAGAGTCAGAGAAAGGGTCGGCCCTAAACTTGTCCTGGTCCTTCAAGTACCTAGATTGACTAGGCCCTAACATTGCCTAAAGGGTAAGGCAGGGTTCCATCTTAAAGTTTTTTTTTTTGACAAGCCTACTAGTATAATTGTTATTTTCATTTGATCCTAACATTTCCTGGCCCAATTCCAGTGGTCCAGAATCTAGATCCTTCCCGGCCCAATTTATGTGGTCTAGACTTTTTTTTTTTTGATAATCAGCAATATTCTTAACAACAAACAAGAGGACACCTGGGATCACCAGGGTCCCAAAAAGCTTAGAACATGGAGGACATTTAGACCTAAAAACAGAGATACTTTTCAAAGCATTGGCTGCAATCTCATGAGCTTCGGCATTCCTGGCCCGACGAACAAAGGCAAAAGCAACCGAGCTAATCGAGCTACACACTTCTTTTATATCAAAGGTAATAGCTTGGATAGATCCACATGACTAGTGAGAAGACGAAACCAACGATTGCAATAACTCTAAACAATCTGACTCAAAAACAATCGCAAGCCAACCCTTCTTCACCGCCAATAACGCCCCTTGAAGAACTGCATGCGCCTCTGCCACAATTGCAAGACTACCTAAATGAATAGAAGCATGACGAGCAATGATATAACCTGAGTGGTCTTGGAAACACAGTCCGGTGGCTATGTGTTCTCCGTCGGAGGACACCGCCCCATCGCAATTTAACTTAGTCCACCATCGAGGAGGGGGGAACCAAGAATCAAACATGAACAGACCGGGAGTGAGAACTCTACTCCCTACCAAAGAACCTACTCTACTAGTAACAACTGCTTCCTGGATCTCTGTAGCAAACTCACTACTACTAATGATAGTTGCACAAGAATCGATTGAATGCCCCTCAAACAACTTCCCATTTCGAGCCTTCCAAATGGACCAAAGTAAATAAATAACATGTACCATAACCTCATTCATATCCCTCTCCCTATAACTCATCTCTTGAAACTTGATCCATCAGTCTATAAATGAGATATGATCATCACTTCTATCCTAGCTTGGAATCGCCGCACCAAACCATGTACACCTCGCATGCGAACAGTGAAACAACGCATAATCTGTTGACTCTTCAACATCTCCACAAATTTGACAAACATCAGTGTCCGAAATCTTACGCTTGAAGAGATTAGTCTGGACTGCAAGAGAATTGGTGAGCCTCCTCCATATAAAAAATTTTAATTTAGGGGGGATTTTTAGAGCCCATAACTCATCCCAAACCTTATCCGGAATCATGAAAGAGGATGAAGGTTTCAAAGTATGAGGAAGAGGAGAAACAACACAAAGAAACTTTAAGTTGACCATACAGAAAACCTCCTTCTACTATCATAGTGCCACAAGATATCATCAGAAGCCGCACACACATTGATAGAGATCTTCAAAATAACATCAATCTCAGCCTTCAAAAATAAAGTAGTTAGCACCTCTCTCTTCCGAATACCAAGAGGCTGATCAATAAGGTCACTAACTTAATGAAAATCACAAGGGACGGGCTTCTTGGAGAGAATTCTGAAACCGGGAATGTTGTCTACCCATGGATAAGACCAAATATTAGTCTTCACGCCATTAACAATCCTCCCCCAAAACCCTCTAGCCACCACCCTTCGACCTGCTTAAATACTTTGCCATCCCCAAGAGGGATTAGACCCCTTGCCTGCATCCATAAACTGACAATTAGAAAAATATTTTGATTTTAAAACAGTAGCCCAAAGGGAAGGCTCCTCCTTAAGCAGCCTCCAACTGTGCTTAGCTAAAAGCGCCTCATTGAATCTGCCTATATCTCTAAAGCCCAAACCACCTTTACTCTTAGAGTCACATAACAACGACCAACTCTTCCAATGCAGTTTAAACTCCTCATGGTTTTGTCCTTACCAAAAATTGGCCAAGCTAGAATTGATACTATTATAGAGAAAAGCTGGAATCTTAAAACAAGACATAGCAAATGTCAGGATTGCTTGGGCAATAGACTTTATAAGCACCCCACGGCCTACTTGAGTTAATTGCTTCCCTTTCCATCCTTGGAGCCTAGATAGGACTCTATCCTTAACGAAGGCAAAGACTTCTTACTTACACCTACCGATAGAAGAAGGCAGACTGAGATAAGATGCAGGATTCACTAAGGCTTTGATGCTCATTCCTTTCACAAGCAACCTCCTAAAATTCCAGTGAACATTCTTGCTAAAGGAAATTCCTGATTTTTTTATAGTTAATCACTTGGCCGGATGCCATACAGTAGGATGAAAGAGCATTGTACAGTCCATCTGTCTCCGCCAGGGATGCTTTGACAAAGAAGATACTATCATCCGCAAAAAGGTGAGAAATCGGAGGACATCTTCTATTCAAACGAATATCCGTAATGAGGCTATCACTTTTCGCTTTCCTAAGAAGAGAGGAGAGACCTTCAACACACAAAATGAATAGGTAGGGAGAAAGGGGTCCCCTTGCCTTAGTCCTCTAGAGGGCTTTATAAAGCCTTTTGTCTCCCATTTATAAGAACTGAATATGACACCGAAGAGACACATTGCATGATAAGAGCCACCCAACTTCTGTCAAAACTAAGTTTCTCTAACATCCTTTTTAGAAAAGGCCACTCCACTCTATCATAGGCTTTGTTCATATCTACTTTGACTCCCATCCAACTTTCTTTTCCTTTTGCCTTGGTCTTCAAAAAATGGAACAACTCATGAGATATCAAAATATTATCTATAATTGATCTTCTGGGGATGAAAGCACTCTGAGCTTGGCTAATGATGTCGTCTAACAAAATTTTAACCCTATTTGCAATGGTCTACACCAAAATTTTGTATACAAAATTACAAAGAGCCTATAATCGTGAATTGATTCAGGGGACGCAGGTTTTGGAATCAATGTATAATTGATAGCCTTGAGCATCGAGCCTCCATTTAGAATACTTAATAGAGCTTTACTGACCTCTTCTCCAACCACATCCCAACAATGATGAAAAAAGACACCCAACATCCCTTCAGGGTTGGGAGCTTTCAAACTCCCAAGCTGAAGAGTTACGACTTTGATGTCCTCTCTCGAGTAAGGATGAACAAGAGAGTTATTCATCTCCTTAGTAACCACCGGCCTAACAACCCCTGTAACCTTCTCAATGTTCTATAGACTAGGAGAGGATGAGGAGTACAAAGTGGAAAAATGCGACAGAACTAAATCCTCAATTTGCCTCGGTTCCTCAACCTAATCGCCTACTTCAGTCATTAGCCGATAAATACAGTTCCTTCTTCTCCTCTGTTTAGTAGATGCATGAAAAAATTTTGTGTTACTATCTCCTTCTTTTAACCATAATACTCTAGACTTTTGCACCCACAATATTTCTTCCCTTGCCAAAATTTCATCCAACTCTTTTGAGATACTCCACTTCTTTTCTCTGGCTTCCGCATTGAAATCCCCATCCAGGACCATAGCCTTTGACGAGAGTAATCTAGATTTTTTAATATTCACATCTTTGAAGGCTTCCCAATTCCATTTCTGTAGAGCTCTCCTTGTGGACTTAATCTTTTGGCACACCCTAAACATTGGCGAGCCCCATAGTCTAGAGCCCAAGCATGCTTGACAATTTCAGAGCAATCACCATGCCTAGTCCACATGGCTTCAAATTGAAACCGATACTTTTTTTTAACCATTTGTTTAAGCTGCAACAAAATTGGTGAGTGATTCAAATAATGAGACTGCAAGTGGACTATAGAAACGACATCATACTTATTTACCCAGTCTACACATGCAAAAGAGCGATCTAACCTCTCTTGAATATTTTGATCCCCGACCCGGTTGTTGTTCCAAGTAAAGGGATACCCAAAAAATCCCAAATCAACTAGAGAGCAATTATCAACCATCCTTCTAAAAGCATCCATTTTATCCCGCTTCTTTGGTTTCCCTCCTAACTTTTCACTAGAGAAGAGAATTTCATTAAAATCTCCACAAACCAGCCACGGGTCATTAACCAAGGGTATCAATCTTTCCACCTCAAGCCACACTCTATTCCTGTTCTTTGAAATCGGTTCCCCGTACACACAAGTTAGTCTCCACCAAATTGAGACCTCTGCCAACTTCACCCTACAGTCAATAATATTGAGCGACGCCGCCATAACTGAAACAGACGTGTTAGAATCCCACATAATACTCAACCCACCAACACTGCCCATTGCCTCCACCGAGAAAGCAGAAGCATACCCAAGCTTCATACGAATCCTTTCCATTCTTTTCGCATTTGACTTAGTTTCCAACAAAAATAGCACTTGCGGGCAATGATTAAACACAAGCTCCTTAAGAGCTCTAACTGCACGGGGATGCCCGAGCCCCCTACAGTTCCAACTTATTATGGTCATTGACTCCTCGGCGGCTGATCGCATTCAGTCGCCTCACCGAAAAAGTTGTTGATCAACGATGTCTTGTTAATATCCATATCACTCCATGAGCTATTTCCAACCAGCCCAAGAGGGCCCTCAAGCTCCTCTCCTACCAATGCAGAATTTTTTCTTCTCTTTTCACTCCGTTGGATATCACCTGCAACCCCTGACGAAGAAGGTTTCCTCTTTGAAGTGTGCAGAATTGAAACACCTCCTAAAGACTTACTCTCAAGGCCTCCTGGCCATTTGGATGTTGGATAACGGCCTCTTTTCTTTACAATTGGGCCCACTTTCTCCTTTCCTAATTTGGGCCGTTGAAGCCCTTTACCAAAGTCCATTATTAAAAGCCCATTATTTTCGTCTCCACTCTTAGTAGTGGACCCACCAACAGGATGACAGTTATTTCCGCTACCTTGGACTCCTAGACAAGAAACTTCTACAAGAGGAGAGAAAACAGTACTAGTACCTTCGAGTGGATCAGAGAATAGAACCATGTCTTCATCAACCCTAGCCTCTAGCCTCTAGATCCAGAAAACATAGGGTTGTATTACTTAAGAGATAAGTAACACAACACTGTGAGATAAGTACCGATTAGTCACCCTAAATCAAAAATATCACCTAAAAGGATATGGTTTGAAAAGTTTTACCAAATAGGGTATGTACTCCAATACTACCCTTATTCTTTGGGTTTTATATGCATAGCTAAGGGGTTAATATGTCAAAAGCATACCCTATTAAGTAATAAAAATACAAAGTATGCATTTTTTGATAAATATGTTAAAAGCATGTCCTTTTAGGTAATAAAAATGCAAAGCATGATCTATCAGGTGAATCGCCCAACTCAATATGGGTTTTCTTTTAAAAAACCCGTCTATAATATATATCAAAGCCCAACGATTATACAAATAGCAGCCATCGGATTCACAAACGAGAAATGAATCGAGACCATCGGATTTAGGGAAGTGCATGCTTAGGTTTCTCTCTCCTTTCCGTATATAAATTCAAGCCTTAGGTCGTTAATTCATCAGGACGCAGAGATTTAGGGTTAGGGTTTCAACAGAAAGTAGCAGAGAATAAAGCTTGGAGAGGTTAAAGAGACGGCTCTTGGCTGTCCGCCTTGACAAAGCTCTGCTTCGTCTTGGCCCTTGATTCTTTTGAACTATACCTTTCCATTTCTTTTGTTCTTCAAATTTTTTAGGGTTTTAGTTTTTTGTTTCTGAAATCTCCAGCAATGGCGGTGAAAACCTCGAAGGCGGACAAGAAAATTGCCTACGATCACAAGCTTTGCCAGCTTCTCGACGAGTTTAGCCAGATCTTGATTGCTGCTGCTGATAATGTTGGATCGAACCAGTTGCAGAACATACGCCAGGGTTTGCGTGGTGAATCGGTCGTATTGATGGGGAAGAACACGATGATGAAGCGATCGATCAGGCTTCATGCTGAGAAGACTGGTAACAATGCCTTCCTTAGTCTCATTCCCCTTCTTGTGGTACGTATGAGATCTCTTCGTCTGCTATAACTTATTTGTTCTTGGCTTATTCATTTCAGATTTTAGGGTTTTAAGTATTTAAGATTCTTCCTTTTTTTTGGCGACTTTTTCTATTATTTTGATTAGGGAAATGTGGGGTTGATTTTTACCAAGGGTGACTTGAAGGAAGTCACCGAAGAGGTGTCCAAATACAAGGTATGTTTATTGATAATCTCAGCATTATATATTCGATTATAATCTTCTGAAAGACTTCAATCATGTTAACCCTAATATAGAAGTGCTACTAGGTTGAAACAAAAACCCTAATATCACACCTGCCTATAAATGATTGATACAAGAAAAGGGTTTCTCTTGAAATTCTTGAACAATAACTTTATCTCTCTTGGGATTCCTAGACTTAATTTTACATTCTTTGTCACTCGACTTCGAGCAAAGTTGCTGTCTACCGTTCTTGTAAGGTTCTTCTTTGATTAAAATATCTTAAAAAATGAATCTAGTGTTCTATTTCATTTGTGAGAAATCTGTGTAGATCAAAACCTGAATTTTTATTTCTAACTTGCTCCACTGTGTATTGTCTTAGTCATTTGTAGATTTTTAATGAGTTTCTCCTACCCTAATTTCTGAATGCCTCTCCCTTTAAATTTACCCTCTGTTCAGTGTGAGATAAAAAAATTTTAGATTTGTAATTTTAATCATATACTTGTTTCATCTATTATGTTACTGGTTTTTTTGTCTCTTCTACATGTATGGACATTCTCTCCTTACGATTAAATGACATTGAGCTTGAGATGAAAGTTAAGTTTACTTGTTAGTTAGTTCAACTTGCACCCAATTCACTTGAATTTTTTTCTTTTAGGCCAAGTTTCTTGCATTGCATGAATTTATATACCGATTTTTTTTTATTATCAATATATCTCGAATTGTTTTTTGTTCTGGCTTGAAGATCTTTGTCACTTTGTAGATCTGTCTTAGAATTTAAAGTAGGGTAATTGTAGTGACTAGAATTTTAAATCTTCCATGTTGCATCTTTATATAACATTAGCTGCATATGTGTTGTATGCCGCGAGTCATAAAAATCTGACAGTAATGTCTGTCCATGTTGGACCAGCCGTGTACATCTGCCTGTGTTCTTATTTGATCATGCTGTGTCACTTGCTGTCTTTAATATTTCTTTCAATGTGAGCAGGTTGGAGCACCTGCTCGTGTTGGTCTCGTTGCTCCCATCGATGTGATTGTCCCACCTGGTAACACTGGACTTGACCCTTCGCAGACCTCTTTCTTCCAGGTTCATATCCTTATCTTCCACCTTATTCAATTCATCCTGCTATCTATTGTTTTTTCTTATACTTCTATTTTTCAGGTGCTTAATATCCCAACAAAAATTAACAAGGGTACTGTTGAAATTATCACCCCTGTGGAGCTCATCAGGAAGGGCGAAAAGGTGGGCTCTTCTGAGGCTGCCCTTCTTGCAAAGCTTGGGATAAGGCCCTTCTCTTATGGTCTTGTTGTATTGTCTGTCTATGACAATGGCTCAGTCTTCAGCCCAGAGGTCCTTGATCTTACAGAGGATGATCTGATTGAGAAGTTTGCTATTGGTGTTTCCATGGTTACCTCCCTATCGCTGGCCATATCATACCCAACCCTGGCGGCTGCACCCCACATGTTCATCAATGCGTACAAGAATGTTCTAGCTGTTGCAGTTGCAACAGAGTACTCCTTCCCTCAGGCTGACAAAGTGAAAGAATACTTGGAGGTTTGAACTGTTTTCATTTGTTGGAAACTAACATCACCCACAACACCCTTTTTCTTTTGTTTAGGTTTCCCTTGTTTTGTACAACTGGTTGAATCTTTGGAACAACAAAACTGCAGGATCCAAGTAAGTTTGCAGCTGCTGTGGCCCCAGTTGCAGCCGCTGATTCTGGTGTTTCTTCTGCACCTGCTGCCAAAGAGGAAGAGAAGAAGGAAGAGCCAGCTGAAGAGTCTGATGATGACATGGGTTTCAGTTTGTTTGATTAATTTTTCTTAGTTTTGACAGTGCAATTAAGATGGAAGGTTTTCGTTGATAATATTTATTTTGGCATTTTTATTTTGCAGTAACTTTTATTTTGTTTGGCAAATCAAGTCCCAAAATGGATTAGAATAAATCTGTACTAAATGTAGGTAATGAAATGTTCCTTGCCTGGTGGACATTAAGACATTCAGACATGAATTTTAGATTCTACCTCTTCATTATAGGCACAATTTTGGTTAGTTTGAAAGTCCTCTTCCAATCTGACCACACCATTCAAATTACAACACTAGGAAAGAGAAATAAAGTTCAAAATTAAATAACAGTTTCAAGCTGCAAGTGGGTGGTCCGTTTGGAAGAGGACCCTGAGGTCCGTCTTCCATTTCCATTTCCTTTTTGGTTATGTTAAAGTACAGATGATTAGGAATGTAGCTGCTGCTGCAATTAAAGGCTAATCATCTGTCCATATAACATGGGATCATGGTCTCTTTAATTCTAATACTGTTAGGTGCTTTCTCTTGATTAATCTCTATTTTAATTTTCCTCAACATTACTTACTTTTTTTTTTAGAACTCGGGGTGTCCCCAACCCTTTGGGTACATGAAAGATGGTTCATGAAAGTCATGTCCTAGCCCTCTACTTTTTTTTTTTTTTTGAATAAGTCCTCTACTTTGATCTTGAAATCAGCCATGGTTCCTGAAAACTTTCATTTTGGTTCTTGAGAGTCATGTCCCAACCCTCTACTTTTTTTTTGTTGAATAAATCCTCTACTTTGATATTGAAATCAGCCATGAAACCAAAGGCTGGAGCGAACACTTTTTTTATTCAAAAAATATGTATATATCCTCCTCTACTTTGATCTTGAAATTAGCCATGGTGCCAAATACTGGAGCTAGCAATTTCAATTATCCCAAGGGCTTGCCTTTGGGTCTTTGCTGCAATATTTTCTCACGTTCTCATTATCCAGTACTACTGCAACTTTCAAGATGCTGTTTTGGTTATTGTTCTGCACAAATCCTTTGAATTTCTAGTACCAGCCGTTTGTGATGAAACCAGAAAACAATTGTGTTACTTCATTATTCATGGATTGAATGTTCCTATTACTACGAATTTCATTATTCATGGATTGAATGTTCCTATTACAACTTTCAGTGTAGTTCAACAGCTTTCCACATTATACAAATGGTGCATACACTTATCAATCAATGAGAACCATATACGACAATTTCCTGGATCAAAGATACACACAATATAAAAACAAAAGATAAAAAGGTAATAGTAGACTGGTAGATGTTTCTCCGCTTATTTTTATCTTTTGCTCATGTGCCTCTGTTACGGAACACTTTTTTTTTCTTATGGAACACAGTAACGAACCAGCCACCCACCCCAAAAACATAAACAAAAAAGACCCCGTCCTTGCCCATGCTGTGAAATTATATAATTTATAGTTTGAATTGAATATTTTTCTTTTATTTTTTTGTTATTTTATTTTTCTGAATAAACAATAAACCAATAGGGCATAATAGAGCTGCCTGCAAAGAAACATCTCTCCCGACAATTAATAGAACTGATTTAGCGGCCACCATTATTCTAAATGTCCTCTAAAACTTGTGTAATATTCCCCAAACACCTGGGGAGACTCATCTTGATTCTGCAATGGTTTCACTTTCATCAATCAACTGTCTGCCCGCAACAGTGGAGCGGGAGAACCTACAGAATTTAGATATAAATAAATAAACAATTGAAAATGGAAGAATAGGAATGAGTTGGATTTCAAGAAAATGCATTCTAAACAGCTAGACATGAAAACCATTCTAGGTGTTGTGAACCATGTAGAAAACCACATTATATGTGACTTACGAAATAAGAATGTTGCTGTGAGACGAAAGGTGAAACCTGGTTTGAATAACTTCCTTTCAGACTAAGCATGCTTTTGCCAGATACGATAGACTGATCCAATTAATCTTTAATCAGGTTGACTGGTTGCTAAAGGGTATGATTCTCTAGAACAGATCAGCCCAGTCAATAATTGGCTGGGCCAATGTTTAAAGACATGATTTAACTATTGACTCGGCGAAGCTTAATTTCTGTGTACTTGTTTGAGTTTTTGAACAATGAGACCGAGATAGATCAAGGATCGTGCTTGTTTATCCACACACAAAAACAAAAACTTAGTCCCTTCTCTTTTAAATATTAGTTAAGCCATAATTAAAACCAGAGACACCTCAAAGATTGGGTATTGAGCGCCATCCAATGTGCTACACTCCTACATCAAACCTTATTGAAGAGACATTCATTTAATAAACTTGACTTTGAAAGCTAGGTTCAAAGAAATTATAAGAGGAATGGCTAAAGAAATTATAAAAAGGAATGGCTTTTTACCTTTAAATTTGAAGCATGTTTAGAAGAATTGAAAGGAGGAACAGCCATAATATATAGCTCAAGGAGATTTGAGGTTTCCCTGTACTTATGACCAGCATTACTGAAGACAATTCTGAAAGAAACGAATTCCCTGCGACAACAAAGATTCTCATTGAGATGAACAAAGCTACAACAAATGCCATTGAAAACCGGAACACCTTGGAATTTGAATAAATGAATATTGTATCCATACCTGCAATGCAAAAATAATGTCTGCTTCGTCAACTTGTAATGTTACTCTCTTCAATTTATCTTCTCGAGATTGGCCAAGTTTGAGAAGCCCCTGCAATTTGAATTAATGAATCTTGACTAGTCCTTTCTCTTATTTATTTATTTATTTTTCTTCATTCCCATTCTGCAAAGTCAAGGTTGGAGCACTGGCGCCATTTTTGGAGCTTATGCGCTCGACCCCAATTTGATGTTTGCTAGTGAGTGAATTATGTCTAAAGAAAATGAACTGAAACAGAAAGGAAGGTGTGTGAAGTACCTGGTCACTTAGCCCTCTACACATACTCGAAAGTTCTAGAATGCCAACTTGTGGAATTAGCACCGATTTGCAGATGTCCGAGTAAAATCTATTCAGCTGCATCCATATTATGAGCTCAGATACTAGCTGTCTTATTGAAAGATGTTTCTAAAATGTCTAATTGTTAACCATGCGTAAGAAAAAAACACCTCGCCTACAGTTGTATCCTTCTTCCCCCTGCGGAAAAGCTTCACAGCAGAGCAAAGAATAATCTGCAACAACAAGAAGTTTAAATGATGTCCAGGCAGTGACCCACTCATAGTTGGTGCAAAGGGGGCTTCAAAGAGTAGAAAGTAAGGTATTTTTTTTTATGGAAGAAAGTAAGGTATATTAGAACCTAATAAAAGCATTTAGCAATTACAAAATTCCACGGCAGATACTAATTAGAAAGAACTTGTTCAGCTACAATGAAAGCAGAATAATGCAGCAGCGTAGCTCAGTAAGTGGAAAGGCATGTATGGTTGTAAGTCGCCTTAAGAGAAGTTCAGGCCGAGTTTGGAAAATGCCAAGGTTGAACTTGAAACTAACGTTTTACTGTTACTCATGAGAATAAACTGCTGACCCGAATAGGGTAATCATTAGGGGAGAATGCCACTATGCACTTGTTAATTTCTAGAACAGGTTTCAAGAATTTTAACGAGCAAGGGTATTTATTAAGGAAATTCAGAAGTAAATCAATGTGTTTGTACAGGATTACGATTCCTTGAGTGCTCCTTTGCTTCAACTTAATACCCTGCCAGATTTCTGCTTGTCCGACAGTTTAAAAACCATCTAGGTGGAGCAAGTCTAACATCCATGATTCAAAATATCGGTATCGGATGCCGTATCGGTAAGTCCCAAACAAGATACGTATCAGCGTATTGGATTGTATAGGATGGATAAGACGAAAAAATTCAGGATATGCTAATAAACTCTTGGATACGCAAAGAAAAACTTGGATATCTTGCATAAAACTTCTTTTAATGCAAATATAAGCTAAAAAAAACTAAATGAAAGCCTCCAACTATCTTTATAACCATATATATATATATGAGAATTAAGAATTTTATTAGATAAAAAAGGCATGTGTGCTGATAATCAAGTATGTAAATACAAACCATGGTCATTTAGCCAAGTATAGGAAATACAATCTAGATATCGAAACCTTACATTCAATAATTAAATAATATATAGGAAATACAATTTAGATCTCAAAACCTTACATTCAATAAATTAAATAAAAACGTATTGAATGACAACCATAAATTATGTTATAATCAGTTCGATAAATCTAGAGAAATAAGAGAGAGAATGCAAGCAATCACACAATGGAAACAACGATATACGTGGTTCAGCAAGAAGCCTACATCCACATGTGAAACCGGTGAGGATCCACTAAGAACAAGGAAGATCACAGTGGGTACAAGCTCTCCCTAAAACCCTCGAAGCCGCAGCCCTAAAACAGCTCCTTGATTGCAGCCTCAAAGAAATCCCCTTATATACCTAGGTTTACAACAAATTGAGACAAAATGGGCCAAATACCCAAAACAGGGCAGGTCAAACTTTTCAGGAAACTTGACTTGATACTTGAAAACATTTTGGAATACTTAGAAAATGAGAGTATACTAATGCTTATGAGTTTGAACTTGAGTTATAGGGGTGATGAATTTAGTTTTTCATCAAAATGACATAGGTAATTAGGGGCGGAGCCTAGAATTTATTGTAAGGGGGCACATTTGGTTTAAGGGACTAGGGTTCGGGGGCGGAGCCCCCGAAAAATAATTTTGACAACTAAGTTTGTGGGTCATTTCATCCACTACATTTTGTACATATACTACATGTATTGTTTCTCCTTGTTTACTGGGAGCAATTGTCTCATTACCCTATGGCTATGCCCTATGAAATAATATAATATAATTTTTTTTTTTAAGGAGTAGTTACTCTCTTGTCCAATGACTATGCCCTATTAAATAGTATAATATAATTTGGTTGAAAAGTCTAGAGAGTAGTTGCCCTTTGTCCAATGATTGTCCTATTAAATAATTAAACACAATAGTTAACATATATATTTTTTTAATTCAATGGGACAGCTGCCTCATGACTAATCCTCTACGGTTACAACCAAACTCCTTAGAGTCTGGTTACAACACAAGTCTTTAAACTCTAGTTAACAACTTTAACTTTTAGAGTTAATTTTTCTTCTAGAAACCATGGTTAGGTGGTTGAACCCTAAGGGTTAGTGAATCTAATTCAAAATCAAGAGGTATTAAAAAGGACATGTGTTGACTTATAGGTTGTAACCGACTCCAAGGAGTCCGGTTATAACAATAGAAGATTTTAAATCCTTAGTAAACTTTTTTTGAAAAATCAAAAGTTGAGGAGCACTCACCTGAGATCGAATCACAGCCAATCGGGGAGAGTTCAATCACACCCACAGTCCAACACGTGTCCCTTTTAACCCCTATTAACTATGGTTAAGATTTACTAACCATTGGGTTCAACAATATAACCTTAGTTTTTAGAAAAAAATATTAAAGAAATAGTAAACTCTAGTTAAGGATTCTTAACCCTTGGGATTAATATTTTTTAATATACTTTAACCCCAAAGGTTAGTGACTCTTAACCACAATTAATAGGGGTTAAAAGGGACACTTGTTGGCATGTGGATGTGATTGAACTCTCCCCGAGTTCAATTGCAATTGGCTGTGAATGGATCTCCATCCTTTCCATGCCCCATGCTATGCCATCTATAGCTATATACATAAAAACAGTTTTTTTCCCAAACGTTTAGGGGGGGCATGTGCCCCCCAGGCCCCCCCTTGGCTCCGCCCCTGCAAGTAAGTAGAGAGAACTATGATTGTGCAGGTGTAGTCAAAGCGTCCAGGCAACTCCTAGGCAATAGGGGGTTCCCTAGGCGAGGCGATGCCTAGGCCACCAAATTTTCTTTTCAAGTTTAAATAATATAAAATTTAGTTAGTGCCTACCTAAATTTGATGTTGGTGATGGGGGTCCTGACTAGGCGAGGCGATGGCCTAATAGTTTCCTAGGCAACATTTTGACTAATGTGAGATAGGAAGCAAGACGACTTCAGTATGTTTGATATATCCAGGAATCAGACTTTGAAATTTGAATCATCAGGAGCTATTTCCAAGGGATTGCAGACAGTGTACAATCAGTTCTTAATATCACATTGATCATCAAAATCTGTGAAAGATAAATTTAATAATTTGTTAGTAAAAGAGAAGATTATCAAGTCAGTCGCAAAACTACCTGTTGATGTTGTGGAAGAGATTGTATAATGTCCACTACTGGTGACTTAAATGTCTTTGTCAAAGCAATAGCCATATGATCAACCCTTACCTGCAAGAGAGGTCCAAAAATATTTTGGGGCAGGTAAATGGCAAAGTTGGAGCATTAATATTGTATTTAGACAGAATACACTAAATCAATATTTTCTCGGAAAAAATTTGTATAATTGATTATACGTAATTATATTTCAACTAAAATTATTAGGATTTGGAGCAAAGGTTTCATGATTACAGCCTAGTTATATCTTTCAGGAAACTATGGAGATTAAAAAAAGTAAGGGGAACAAACATAGAGGGAAACACTTGAAGTCCGTCCCAAAATTATCCTCTTTAAACTAGATAACAAACTGGGTCGTCCAACCTTGATGTTTGGTGGTGGGGTGTCATGAGCCCACTAGTTGCATAACCATGCTGGTGTATCATCAACTTAATAAGCGCAAATCTTTGACCAGATAATACAGTGCCTATAGCTAGCACTTACGGTGTCAATTTCTTGCTTTGCTGAGAATTCAGTAGGAGGAGCTGTCTGTTGACCACACAATGTCTTCTCTACTAACACCAAATTCATATTGCAAGTGGGATCTCTTAACTCTACCTCTAGCATCTCAATTGCACTCCTGGAACAAAATGGAAGAGGCAAAGAAACAAAGTTCAGTTTATACTCTGGACAAAGGAAAATGGCTTCCTTGTTTCACATGAAACAATTTCTTATAGGCTTGTCTCGTCTGGCGAACTATTTTTGAGGTGTTCCTCCTATTGCAGTTATATTTAAACATGCCTCAGTGCCTCGCTGTGCTAGACACCCACCACTTTCTGGTTAAATCAGTTCGACATTGTATAGTACAGGCAAATTAAGGTGGAAATTCCTACATTTGGTTGACAATCTAAGCTTTTCTAAACATTGCCCCATTTATACGAAACCACGAGAATGCAACACACATTCATACTAGATAAAAAAGAAGGATGCTTTCATGAGAAGCCCCCATGAAATACAAACCACAAGGGAAAATTGCAATACAATACTGACCTGCAAACACAAAGGGCTTTTCTCATATCTCCAGATGCAGCTGCAACTTTCTGTCATATTTCAAACGTCGTTAGAAATTTAGAGTTTGTATCACAGGCAAACTACAATATTATGTTCCAAGTCTCTCAGGCAAAATTGCAATATTATTGGCAAACTACCAAGGTTGACCTATTTATTTAGGAAGTTTTACCAAAAAGGTGATGCTACCAAGGAGATCCTCTCTTGAAAAAAAGATTTAAGTTTTGTTTAGAGTACAATCGGTTAGGTCCTACATTCCAATATTACAAAGTTTTATACCAAAACATGCTAATGTATACCGACAACAAATCAAGACATCCTTGTATTTTCTGCGAATTGAAAGATGTATGATCTCTGCATTTGATCTATGATATGTGGAACTACCAGCTCTATTAATTGAGGGGGAAAGTCTCTTCACTTGGGAGTCATTTTACCTAAGTGTCTTTGTAGGTTGCCTGAAGATCCTACATCCACGGTGTTTGAACCCTGTTAACATAAACAACCAAAAGTGTGATGTTTACATCTGCATGGTTCAAAAACCATGAATTGGTAGTATCCATAATATTTGAACCTGAGATCATATAATAACTGCTCATTAGCTACAATGCAGCTGCATCTTAATAGGTTATTCATCACCCGTTTGCTAACAAGTCCATGACAAGAGGTCAAATGATGAGGAACAAAGATGAATGAAGCAATCGACAGAAAGAGATAAAGTGGACTTACTCTGGCACAAAGTTCCAATGCTTGAGGTTGAAAGGCATTGTAAGGAAGAGCCTAATGAAACAGCATAACTTTCTGTTATGATAGTGTTGAAAATTTCCTTCTCTTTAAGAAGTTAAGATTCGTAAGGAATTAATTTTTTTGGTTGTTTCTCTCGTAGGAACAGGTCAATGCATATATATTGAGAGTTCTTATATTTTCAAAGGGTATTAATAGAAAATAAAGAGACTGCCCAATGACAATGAAGTCCATATATTGCAAGTTGAACATGATATAAAGACCATTCTAACTTGAGATTTTCATTCAAATCAAAGAAACAATCTTTTCCCGTAAGTAAATAGTTTGCATAAATCTCACTGCTTGTGTAAATCAGTGTTTTAAAAAGCGTGTGAGACTTATGCCTCGAGGCTCGCCCCAGGCGAGGCTTAAGGAAAATGCCTTGAGGCTCAAGCATGAGGCTTAAACTCCATGAGGCTCACGCACACGCCTCATGCCTTGAAGCTCGTTTTATGTTAATGGCGTACGTCTCATACATTAACCAAAATTAGGTTTCTAGTCACAACTGAGTTTGTTATTTGTTTAAACTAATTTATATAGTATTTACTATGTGTACGCATGCGCCCACACGAATACATACAATGTACATGAATTCAACTATATATATATAATAATATCTCTCTATATATATACTATATTCTTTCATTAACTTTTTGAACATTTTTGCAAAATTTCTTAAATTTTATTTATTTGTTAAAACGAGAGAACATGGAGCCTTCTTGTGAGACTTACACCTCACACATCTTAAGGTCCTAACGTCTTGCCTCACGCCTTCATGTTTTTAAACATTTGTGTGGATAAAAATGATCCAGTGAAGTATCAACCAGCAACTCACCCACAAACAAGGAGACATCGTTAAGCTGAGAAATGTTTCCCCTACTAATTCAATAATGGTCATCTATTCTAACTAAACCATGAGACCACTCTAATTGAGACATAAATTCACCTTGAAAGAAGCAACGTTTTTCTATAAGAGATGCAGTGGAAAATATGTACAAAATTGAAACACCTAGATGTCATCGAGCACCTCCCATCCAAGAGGATACTCCACTAAGCATAGAAATATTTTGGAATGAGTGAAGCATGTTAATGCATAGTTCCCTAACCTTACATCTATAGAATATGTGATACATGGGCACTTGAATCACAAATAGTTTCCATTTGTATATCAATCATCAACATGGCTTTCCATATCATTTACATCTTGAGGAGATCAGTTTAATTCAGCAGTATCACTGTATGAAACACAGACCAAATTTCTTTTTCTCCTAGGGACATAATGAGGATGTTCATCCTCGGGCTACAGTAGCTGACACAGGTATACATTATCTTAGTCTTCAATTTTTACAGTATAGCACTTAGTCTCCCTTGGATTCATCCCAGTCGGGGACCAGTAGCGATATGGATTTCCAGCCCCATTTTACTTGATTATAGATTTTATTAATATTTTTGACTGGCTGATAGATCCATGCTTTACCTACTCTATTTAGTTTGGACTGCTTTTTCGTGCTTTTGGGCTGAACTTAAGAGGGTAAAGCCTTTTGAGTTCCAGTATGATATCTTTCCTTTATAATAGGAAACTTACACCTTTACTTGCCCAAGAAGTTCTCCATTGCAGTAAAAATTGTGAAAAACACACACAAACCATGAAATTATGCTTGGATTAAGCAGCACGACTCTACTTCTAATGTGGCAAAAGGATAGGGAGCAAAGGAACTACCATTAGCCTCTCTTGGAGAATCTTGAGGATCTGATCTTTAGAGTAGGCCCGAAAAGTTACAACCATAGGCTTGCCTAGCACATGAAAGGAAGAACCAGAAAGTAAGTACCATTATCAAAATTCAAAACAACCTACTTTTTTCCAACAGGAAACATCCCATTGGGATGGGGGTGGTTTGGCTGGACACCTACCAGTTTATTAGATAAAAAAATTATTACAAATAGAGGAACAAAATAAAACCTTACCCCTGAAGAAAACAAACAGGAAAACCTAAAAAACCAAAAGAAAGCACATATAGAGAAAGCATTATTCCTTGTAAAGGTCAATAATTGCCTCAAAAGGGACTAACATTCAAAGTTACCAAATCGGAGTTTGGGAACTATTCAGCTAGGGAAAAATGTCGGTCAAGAGATGAATAAATAAGTTTTAATTATGAAAACTTATAGGAAATATATTTTCATGTACTGGATTTTTTTGGGGAATTTTTCAGAAAGTCATGAATAATTCACGACTTTTTAAAAAAGTTGTGAATACTTCATGAATTAATCGTTCAATGGAAATGTTGCGACTTATTTGGGAATTTTTTAGAAGAAAAACAGATCAGAGAACTTTGTTAGTATGTTAACATCTAAATCCATAGACTCAACTAGAACCAGAAGGATGGGGGTAAAAAGCGCAAGAAGGTACCATTTTCAAAGTACAAGGCAAATCAATCTATAAATTGCAAGACAGCATAACGGAGAAACCAACAACACGGTAAGTCAATAAATTGGTATGTTGTCCTAAAGTGGTTTAAATTTTAACCAAAAAGACAGCTAAAGCATACTGGAAAGTCAAAAACTAGAACTCCCATCAACCATAGTCGTACATACAAAGTATGGTGAAAATGTTCCTCGCTGATTTGAGAAAAAGTGACAAAATCAGGGTAAAATGGTTGACTAAGATGATTGAAAACCAAGTTCTTTGATGATATGGACTGTGCGATAGCCGGCCTGGGTCGATCTCCTCCCCACATCAGTATTTTTCAAATACTGAGAAGTTGAGATCTTTTAGAGTCGCCACCAACCAAAATCCGGGTGTGATTGGTCACCCACAATGAAAACCCTCAACTTAAATAAAATCGAGATTGGATCCGGGGATTCTCTTATGAGTTGGGGAAGGTGTTAGGCACCCCACCTCATCTGTTGAACGACGGTTACCTCTTAATTTTCTCCATTAATTTAATTTAAAATCATTTTTCCTTTTTTATTATTTCGAGATTGGAAACTCACCCCTCCTCGAACCGAGTTAGGATGATTTTCTCTCTACTAGCTTTTCTTTTATTTTCGAAATTGGAAAGCCACCCCTCCTCGACCGAGTTAGGGTGATTTTCTCTCTACTTGTGCAGCGAAACCTCTTTTCCCTAAATCGGCGAACGGTCACGCTCTCTCCTCGACCGAGTTAAGAGGGGTCCCGCCTACGTTTGGGTGGAAAATGGACAAAAACTACTAATAAAAAAATGAAATAAATAAATCAAAGATCTAGTCTTCCAGCCCTTTCCTTCACCCGGATTTCCTCTTCCCCACGACCGTGTAAAGGGAAATCACCAAGCTACTAAGAGAAAGTAAGGGAAGAAAAGACTTGGATGGGTAGAAGTAGAAGATTGGGGATGTAGCATACCTTTTCCCTTTTATTTAACTTTCCAAGGATTCAAGAATGTCCTTCCACAATGATAAGATCCGAACTCCAATGAACTAGGCCCTCTTTTCCCTAAAGTAGGTGTTGAAGAAGAACTAAAGGGAACCTAGATCGACAAAAGAAGCTCCTTGAATATCCTAAGGCTTTGAAGGATTCTGGCTGGACTTGCTCTCTAAGTTTAAAGACCTCCGAAGGCTAGGGGTTTTCAAATATTCAAAAGTTTTTTCCCAAGTTCAAAGTTGCAAGTTTCAAAGTTGAGGAATGGGTTGGAGTGAGGCTCCTTTTATAGGGTGAAGAATAGGGTTCTCGTTCTTTTTGGCCGATGTGGGACTAAAAAATAATCCAAAATATGTTGGCACGCAAAACGAGGTTGGGTTTAGGATTTTTTCCGTACCGTGCCTTTTTAAAGGCCGCGGCATGGATTTTAGGCCAAATAAAGAACCGCGCCCTTTTAAAGGGCGCTGGAATTGGCAAATTAAATAACAGGCCTGCCCCTTTGGGCTCTAGTTGGTTCGGGCTCGGTTTGGGTTCAGCTTCACTTTTTGGAGTCCGGATCTTGTCTTTGATTTCTTTTGAATGCTTGGAACCAATGCAAAATAGGGTGTCTAAATGGACAATGCAAGAATAAGAGCTACCTTCATTGAGAGTCTTGAGAGAATAATTTCCAACCAAAGATTTGACCCAATTGAAATATGTTAAGTGAATATTGAAGATTAAAATGATGTAGGAAAGTCAGCGAGCTCACAATTCAATGGCTGAAGTCTTGGAAGAAAACGATCAGCTAGGTCTATTGCATTTGCTATTCCTGCAAAAGCAAAAATGGTATCAGCTTTTCACGTTCACTCTCCAATGGCCATGGTGAACAAATAGCTTAGATATTATAAACCTGGCTATTTGACTTAAGTGAAACAAAGTAGTGAATAGCAAGAAATTCCTTGAAAATGTTGTAGAATCGTCAAAGATAATACCTATCAATAAACATCTGGAAAATGGGTATGTTGTAAGCATAAAAAGATCATGCAGCACAGACCGGTCTTTAGTAATCAAATAATCCAACTCATCAACAATTATCAGCCTGTCACAGAAAGTAACCAGTTAAATAAAGTTGTGCTTTAGGTAATTTTGAATTGGAAAACAAACAACAAAATGATATATCCAACTCATATATATATTGCTCGTGTCATGTTGAAGTCTCCACAAGGGTTACAAATGTATATTGTTTTGGGGTTTTGAAGAGAATTGGAGGGTTCAAACACAATACAAGCACATATGGGTGAAGGTATGTTTCTTACATCATCTTCTCACCAGATGACTGTTTCTTTTGAGAAAACAAGTTCTGGAGGTGCTGAAGAGGTGACAAAGCAACACTGATTTTCTTCCTGGGTTGGTACTTTTCAAGTATCTGCCAATGAAAGCCGCAGCACATAAGTATATGTGTTGTTTGGATATACATATAGAATATGCTTTTCACTTCAGTACCTTCCCAAAAATTTTGCTAGTCTTTGTTAGGGAAGTACAATTTATGGCTAATACATTCGGTGTTTGTAATCCTGCCTGGAAAGAGATCAATAAAGCCAAGAGATTTAGTGTAAGGGGGAGGATTAAAAGAACACATTACAGTTTCTAAGAAACATATATGCATCTTCAATAAATCCAACTTCCTTCTGACATTCATGTGAAGCATATGTGGGGATTGGGACACAATAAAATGGGGACCCACCTAGGATATAATTTGAGGACTTAAGTCTTACCAAAGTAGATGATCCTAAGTTCCTAAAATAGAAACAATGCATTCCTTTTATGGTCAAAGAAAAATATAGCTAAAGGTCCAAGAAATCTATATTTCGGATGGTTAGGACATGGGATAACTAATTTCATTAGTTTTTAGCTAAGAGATCTAATAGGTGACACCCCATGAATGGTGGTTCCTGATTCCTTTGCATGATCATAATGTTGATGACAATTGATAGAAACAGGTGAAGAATCTAACTAATGAAATGAGGGAACAAATATATATGTGTAAATTCGAACCCAATGAAATAGATCGTGCTTTACTTTTAAGATCTAAAAAATGAACTAAATCACTGTATCCCAATTTTAAATAAACAAAAGAGAAGGAACTGATTTACCTCCTCTGCCCATCCAACCAGGAGCTGTTTCACTTTCTCCATGGACAGTGATTTTCCAGTCCCTGGACAACCACATACATATACACTCCCAGCCTTCTCTTGTTCTATGCAACCCTTGCACAACTCCAACACCCTCTTCTGCTCCTCTTCCCGGCACACTACAACACTAGGCGTTGTTGATACATGCAATACCTCCTTTACGGCATTCATCTGCTCGGAATCTATATACAAATCGAGGAACAATGCTTAATTAAGATCTAATGAATATATGTCACAGTGTTAGAACGGAAAAAACACCAAGTTGAAGAAAAAGATCAATAATAACAATTGCAAAATTATATTCCAGATAATATGAAGCTTGCCTCTAGGATTCCATTTACATTTCGGAAGGAAAGTATCAGACAATCTTTTCTGCAGGGATTTGGAGAATCTCGAAAGTTTGTCGTTAGATTCTTTGCTAATTCCCTATAACCATTAGAGTGAGAACCAATTTTAATATAATAAAAAAATGGAATCAAAAGAAATGATAGACAAATTGACTGTGGTATCAAACTCACGCTTACAGAACTGTTTGGGCTGCCACTGATGCATCTGCGGGGCAATTTCCACTTCGTCGGAGAGCAGGGCTTTGATGGTGAAGAGATTGGACTGTCTCGAGTTGTTTGGGATCTCAATCGCCTCTTTTGGGTCGTTGAATTCCCTTTGGATTGAATCTCGTAGATCTTCTCCCCTTTGATGGATTTCTTCTCTTTGTCTTTGTTACTACCGATTAAATCTAGTTCACCATATAATGCAGATGAACTATTTCCAATTAAGCTTGGCATCTAGCCTCGTTTGGCTCAAGTTTTTTTGGTCCGAATCAATTGTGATTAGAACCGATTGTAGAAAAATCAATTGTCTGACAATCGCTATTGAAAATAATCCTGTCTGATTTAAATGAAGGAAAAAATTGATTCTCAGTAATTTCTTTTTAAAAAATAAATAAATAGTGATTCCTTGTAAATAATCATGTTTGGTTCTTACAGAAGCACCAACTATTTATTGTAAAAGCAGCATCACCAAATAAAGTAAGAAGAAGAATTCTGTTTAGTTCAATGTTAGAAGTTCATATAAATTTTTAACAAGACAATGCAGTTTTTAAGTACATAATTCACGAAATATATATTTTTATATTATTATAAGCTATTCGCATTGCATTCATTAAGATTTTCTTGAATGCCCCCATCTCTTGTTGTTGGCGTGGGAGTAAGAACCCACATTCGGAACAATTTCATTAGGCTCTAAGCCATCAATGTCGATAACCAAGTCATCAACTTCATACTCCCCAAATAAAGTACCCCTCAGAGACTCTTGTCTAATGAAGTTGTGTACAACACATGCAGAAAATTAATAAACTGGGTTATCTGGTTGTGGCATTTGTGAGATGAGTTATCTACATCACATTACTGAACAAAATGTTTCAATCAGAACATGCTAATTAGCTATTTAAAAGTTAAGAGGGGAAAAAAACTAATAATCACAGCAAAGTAATGAAGAAATTGTCATATAATAAAATAGAAGGGCTGATACATTGAAAGACAATATACAGCATAGCAGATGCTTCTTATGAATTGGTAAGACTTGCTTAAAAAATGATACTTAGAAGATAGAGATAGCTCTTCGTTGGTTAAAGACATCCCGAGGATTCTTTGCAACATGGGAGACATTCAAGATCTGGTTGTGAATGTAAACCTACTCTTTAGACTATCAGAGTTTCTTTAACAAGATGGAGCGATGTTTGCATATTAGAAATCAACTGCTACACAATATTAGTTTCTCTAACTCAAGAAATATCAATAGAGAACTGGAATTTCTTATGAGTAAGCTCCTTCCCTATGTAGCCTTTCTGATTTTTTATCCAGGAGAACATAAATTCAGAAAAGTTGAAAGAGAAACAAGCAAAATAAGATAAAATAAAATAATGTCTTAGCTCTACAATCCCAAATTTAGACTCAACTTTCCCTAAAAAAACTCATTGGTGTTAAGAAAATCTAAATAAATCAAACCCATTGAGATAAATTGCGAAAGAAGAAAATGAATGCAAAGACCTAGCCGTCACTCTTCTCACTCTAAACAGCCCAAATAAAAACCCTAACCTAAACAAGTGAAAGAAGAAGAAGAAGAAGAAGGAGAAGGGCGTACCTGAACAAAGTTTCTTGGAGGAGGAAATTTGGATTCGAACAGAGGTTCGTCGGAGAAGGAAGGGTTTGCAATTTGTAAGAGAAATAAAAAAAAAAAATTCGTTCCGTCACGTTCCGCACAAAACTATAATCCCAACCAAACGCCCCCTAGGGTTTCGTGAACTTGGAAGATCTATAGATTTTCAGGGATCTGGTTATCAGAAGTTAGGGTTCCACTTGGATTTTGTAAATGCAGGGAAAGGGAAGTCTACAGCAATTTTTAAATTTTAAGACGTTAGTATTGAGTTGACTCGGACGAGTTAAACCAAACCGTTTGATGATTTGCAGCTCAACCTTACCTTAACCAGGTTCATACCAATTTTTTGATATGAGCAATAGTCTGCTCCTCGCCCCTCACCCTTTAACTGCCTTGAACTATGGTTAAGAAATTTTAACTCCTGGGATTAAAAATTTTTAAATTTCTTTTTCTAAAAACCAAGATTAGATGCTTTAACTCTAAGAGTTAGTAAACCTTAATTACAATTAAAGAGAGACACATGGCAAGAAAATGGGAGCTGAGACGCACCCTCCTCGGTGTCCTTGCGTCACCACTGAGGAGGTGATTAGTTTCCTAAAATTTTATACACTGAAGTAGTCATTTTTTTGTGCAATCAAGAAAATAGAAATGATAAATTAGAGAGGTGCTATTAGGTGCACCCACTTTTTGATGACTGCACGTCATTAGTAAAAACTACTTCCGGCACACTATTAAATTCATAAAATTACTTATACACTCCAATAAGAAAAGAAAAGAGCTTAATTTTATAACTACACACCAATCACAATTTTAGGCAGGTATCAACTTCCAACCCCACAAAACCCCCCCATTAAATTCCCTCTAAAGAATCTTATTTCAAGTGCACCTACAGACCAACATTTACAATTCTCCCCTACTATCCTTCTAAAAATTAGAAAATTAGAGTCTAGAGACTATCAATTTGAACCTTATCTGATGTGTTGTGTGTGGTTAACTAAGTTCGATGGTTGATTATTGCTTCAATATTAGATTATTCTACAGTATTTAGTTTAGGGGGCCATTGGATCAAATGCTTCTCAACCATCTATTTTTCTTGTTGACCAACAGCCTGCAGCTCATGCTAAGATGAGATTTCAAGGATTTTGAGATAATATGAGATCCACTCCATGGACTTTTATCCATTTAGGTACATTAAGGATTTCAATTTTCTTAGAGTTTAGGTAAGTCGGCCAAATATGTCTTTTCTAGAACACAAAGGTGTTTAGAAGGATAGTAGCAACTGCCTCTTCACCGCCATCCTCTTCTCTAACGGATCTAACCCAGTTTGGTAGATCAGCAAACATGACTGCATGAGGATAGGATGTTGAGATGGATGTTTACATGTTAGAAGCTCCAGCGAGAGCGGAGGAAGAACCAACAACGGAACGAGAGACGGTTCAAATAAATAAATAAAAACAACATAACGAGTTAGAGAGAAAAAAGAACGGTTGTTGGGTGTAGCTATTAAAAATAGGGAAAACGGGAAGGGCAACAAAAATAAAAAAATGGGGTGTACTCGTAATAAAGTGGGGTGCGCCTAACACCACCCAATTAGAGAATTAACTTATACTTTGTTGTTAATGCAAATGGCTGATGGAAAGCCGATCTTAATGTAAGTTTTCTTGTTGAAGATTACGGATTCCATATTTCCATTACCTCAGCCGGAATAAGGCTTGACGAAAACTACTACGTTAGCGTCATAGTTGGCAACCCATGAGGAGGTTCAGCAGGCCTCACCGGGAGTCTTGCTTTGAGAGAAGTCCCAATGCTAGGTTTGTTGCCTGGATAGAGGAAAAATGTGTCTGAATCAGATGCTAAGGAGATCCTAGAGATCTCATTTTTTCAGCTCAGACACCTATTTGGCTAACGAGGTACCAATTCAAAACGTTCTTCAATCAGTCAGGTCATGCTCTCCCACATTGACGAGCAAGGAGCACTCAAACTCACCAGTTGGCAAGTAGAGATCCGGGCGAGTGTTAATTAAGAACTCGTCTCACAATAGTTTACAAGTATCGAAAGAGGGTTTAAATAAATAATTCAATATTCCTATTATGGAAGGAAACATCAATTAAAATCAAATCTAACCAAATTTTACCTCATCTAATTAATTCAAATTCAAATCATATATGATATATCTCATTACACTTTATCATCTTATTATTCCATTCTCTAACACTTAATAATATTTTACATTTTTCTTTCTCATCAACTTTTTGACATTTGAGAGGCACTCAATCGATGCAAAAATAAATTTAAAAAATACGCCGTGATGCAAAGACAACACTGCTTATACATCATACATATAAATCCTTACACCACCCTATTGTATTGTGATAGTGATAATGCATGTATCCCTATTGGGGGTGATTCGGTTCCACTCCCTTTAGAAGTGGCAGTTGAGATGCCCACCTGTAGGCGTAGCTTCCAATGAAACACATGTAACATATTCTTACACCACTAACCAAGTTTTGAGTACCAAAAAATATAAATAATTATAGGCCCACAAAATCCTTGTCATTGTGCCCCAAAAAGAGACAGAGCAATAGGGGGAGAATGGGCCAGCAAAATCGTTTGGCTAATACTATGCTGATCCATTGGCCATAACGGGCTGGTCTTAATGGGCCTGGACTAGAATTCTTGTCTAAATGATGAGCTGGCCCAATGCATTTACATCCTTGGAGGAAGTTGCACATCTCTTGTTCATTCATCCTCAAGGAGGACAATGAGTTCCTGCAGCCAAAACCCCAGCATGTGCTAATCTTCGTCACTTTAATTTGGGGTTAGGTGATCTCGTGAATATGGCTCCTGATTGAGTTAATCTCAAATCCATGCAGACGCATACGCCATTGGTATGCGGTTAAGCATACATTTTCTTGTAATCCTCACGTTTTACTCAGGAGTCTCCCAAGGGAAGGGATAAAAGCCCGGCCATTTCACCCCCAAGACTCAAGCCCAGACCTTCCCACATCTACAAAAGATCTGAGCTCTTTTTATACAGTTTCCTAACAAGAAAAAACTGGATTCACTTCAAGATAAGCTATTTTGGTAGCTCTACCATTATGATCTGAGTGTTGGTTTGCTTTATCTGTAGTTAGTGGCATGTAGTGAATCCCAAACCATGCATGTCGTATCCCAGTTACGATCGAGAAGACACATCATCAACACACACACATGAAGTGGTTAGCTCCACATTCTAATTTGTATGGATTTAAATGGCTGATATGCTTCGGCTCGCTGGTATCGAATCTCTTCCAGGCTCAATCACATTCAACCCCCCTACAATGACAGAGACGTCGAAAGGGACCACTTGCATGTTGAACAGGACCCCCCATTAGATATTATTGGTTAACAATTTTCAAAAAACATTTTTTTTTGGTAATAGAGGGTGTCCTAACCTTGACAAGGAACAATTAGTCCCATTCGAATGCATGCAATCACCTGCAAACCACATGCACGGGTTAAGCCCGGGAAGAGTTGAACTAGAGACCTTGGGGATTTTATGTTTTCATAAGATAGCCTGATTGCCATGCTCAAAATCAGCCATTGTAGACACTAGACACCCCTAGGCTCAGTGCCAATCAGTCTCAAGAGGGTAATTCCATCATTCATGGGTACTGGAAGTTAATATATACTATAATATTGTCTATGAGTGGGTGCGATTAACATAGAAATATTCGTTTATGTATATGAAGGGTTTTTGGTCATTTGACCTGCGAAAGGGAAGGAACATAAGAGTAAGATTAGACGGTATGTTTTTGGAATAGAGAGAGAGAGATAGAGAGAGGTGTGTTGTATCAAAGACTTTTTGGTGTAAGGAGGGGGAAGAGATGACTAGATTAGGAGATAAGAAAATTGGCGTGGCCTTGGCGTCTACAAGTCCCTGTCCAATCTTCCTGCATCCACGTGAAAGGTCCCTCACAACGTTTCTGTTTCCATTCCTCAGATGCCAACAATCGAGTCTAGACGAACCAACCATCTCAATGACCCAACCAACTATAAAGGTGTGTGTGAGAGAGAGAGATAGAGAGAGAGAGATTCTACATTACTTCCTCTCTCTTATTAATCCACCGGACTTTGCTACTGAGACCTCCTTAGGGTTGAAACCACCGAGACCGTACTTTAAGAGAGATTTTACATTACTTCCTCTCTCTTATTATTGCAACGGACTTTGCTACTGAGACCCCCTTAGCGTTGAGACCACCAAGACCGTGCTCTAAGAGCATGGGCCCATCTAAAATCCCCTGCTCTTCAGAAGCTTTATCCTATTCCACCAATAGTGTAGGCATGAAATCCTAAAGGACTTTGCTATGAGACCGCAAAAGGGCTATTGAGACCACAAAACTGCCCAGACCACCAAGACAGTGCACAGGATTTCAGGTGGGCCCCACATGTGAACGGTATTTCAGGTGGGCCCCATTTGTGAACATAGGGCCCACCTGAAATCTCGTGTGCTGATGCACGGTCTCGACCCTTTTGCGGTCTCCAAAGCATTTCACAATCCCAAAATTATGAGAATTGCTTCTGTCTTCGGCCCAAACCATCGAGACCGTGCTGTGAAACTTGAGATTTTTGGTAGGGCCCATCATGTGAAAATGGCCCCATCTGAAATCTCATGTTGCACAGCACGTCTTGGCCCTAAGACGGTCTCCCTACGAAGTTCTAAAATTATATAAAAGAGAATGAAATTGTGAGGTTTTTCTTGGAACTTGCTTCTACCTTCTCCAATGATCATGTCTGCTCTACCTACTATGAGGAGTGCTAGCGCTAGTGGAATTTTGTCCACAGCCGTGTGGGTGTAATACGTGGTGTTGCTACCTTATAACAGGAGATGTGCTGCCACGTATTGCAACCACCTTGCTGGGAAGCCTGCGACTCATGCTAGCATTTCTGATCTAATATTCAATAAATATAGGAAGAGATATTTCAAGTAAAAGAAAAAACATTAAATATAGGAAGAGATATTTCAAGTAAAAGAAAAAAAAAATGTTTGAATAATACTACATGTGGTTCGTATAAGAGAATTCCTTAAGAAATGTATTGGGCATGACTAATAGGATTGATTAGGGGCCTCTAGTCATGTATTAATCTACTCATTGTACTTGCAGGAACCGAAAACACTGTAATTTTATTTAAGTATTTTATACTTGATAATCATGGAGTTACTTCATGTAATTATGAAAATATGTATTAATCATGGTTGTTTCGAAAAGACAAGTCAGGTAGCAATCCTTAGCTAAGCAACATGTGTCGATGTTGTAAAAGGATGCCCTCTTATGTTAGTTGTAATAAATTCCACCAAAAAGCTTCTCAACTATCTTTTTTTTTCTTTTTTTTGACAATGGAGGCCTGTAAATTTCAGTGAAATGTGTGTGTGTGTGAGTATAACAACAGGGTGATAGGTGAAATCTCTTACACATGACTATTTTGGGGTTCCTTAATCCTTACTTCCATTTTAGGTAGTAGCTTGTGGATTTCTCTTTCCTAACTTTGTTGCTTTTTTTTCTTCTTCTCATAAACATATGTTCCAGTAAGCTTCTAGCTGTGTGTTTTTTCTAGCTCGTCTCAGGATAGGAGTGGGGTCTCTCTCTATCTCAGCCCTCGTGAGGTGCAATTCATCCCATGCATCGTATTCTTCCAGGATGTACATGAATCGCATACCATGATGAACTATTACAAAACCAAATTCAATAAAGAAAAGTGTTTAAATATGAGGCCGAGCTCTGCATCAAGAGCCTTTCAAACGGAGCTCCCCCTTTTAATGTAAAATCAGTGGTAATCTTGTAATTCAAGGTAGAAAAGTGATTGCAGAACTGCAAGGTATCTTGTAATTCCACCATCTAAAAGGGGAACTCCGACTCAAGGAGCCTGGGCAAAGCTTTATTTACTTTTTAATCAAATGATTTTAGGGGTGCTTGATGTTTTGGTTTTAAGGTTTATATACCAACTAAAGTTTCATATTTTAGATTTTAATTACAAATTCTTTCTAATTTTTTTCCCATTTTTACAATTGGTTGGAAGATTACATTAGATACATATAGAGTTCATGATTCTCCGGTTAATGTTTTTTTCGTTTCATATCTCATTAGTTGTGATGATTTTCCTTCCTTATCTTGCACACGCATACAAACACACATCTTTAAATATATAAACTTGCATGTTTATCTCATTCTTCTTTGTGCTCGTGCATTGCACGTGGGTTTTGCTAGTTAATACTCTAAAGAAAATTATGTAATACAATAAAGTTAAAGAGTGTAATTTTGAGGTGGAGCTTTGCTTCATGGCCGAAAGGATGGAGCTCACCTTCTTCATGCAAAGACAGTGGCACTTTTGTAACTATAGAAAAAGGAGGCATTTTTTTTAAAGGTTCTCTTTCATAATTACAAGATTGCCACTGCTATAGGTAAAAAGAGGAGCTCCGTTTTTATGCCGTGAAGCAGTGCTCTGCGTTTGTATTTATACTACAAAGATTATGTAGAGCTATAAACGGAGCGGATTTAGAACGGATAATACTATATCCGTCTCAGTTTCGTTTAACATTACTAACTATCCGAATCCACTCCAATATCTGGTGGATACTAAAATAAGAAATTCGAATTTGATTAAATAATCGAATTTGAATAATTATCTGAATTCGTCCGATTGCACTGGTATAGATTTTTGAGTTAAAGAATTCCATAGGAAAAAAAATTACAGGATACACTCAAAGGGGAAAATAGAGAAAAAAAAAATATATACAGAAATTGTATAGAACTTTCAATGAAAAAAGAGATAGATAGAGATACTCTTAGGGTTTTAAAAATATAATGAAATTTCAGTAAAGAAAAATAAAAAAAATAAGTAGATGAAGATCGAACCTTACCTCGTTTAAGGGTGAAGTGTTGTGATCCCATGATGCCGTGATCCCGTGAGCCCCTAATGCCGTGAGCCATGAAGAGGGTGAAGAGGACAAGGTGAAAAGATACCATGATGTTGTGACCACAATGCCATGAGCAATGACGAGTTTGAAGAGGAGAAGGTGAAGAGGTTGAAGAGGAGTTGAGGAGGAGAAGGTGAAGAGGAGTAAGGTGTAGAGGCGAATATGAATGTGAATGTGAAGAGAGACGCTGAATAGGGTTAAACAAAGTTAGGGTTTGGGGTTGAGAATGAGTAGTGAGGTTTTATATTATTGGTAAATGATATTTTTAGCCTCCTTAAGTTTGATATATTACACTATGGTTAATTAAAGGTTATAAATTTAATAAGGGTATAGTTGTTTTTATCTATTAAAAATTTATAACAGAATCAGTTTCGGATAGTTACCGAATCGGATACAACATTATCCGTATCCGATTCGATTATAAACAGATACATAAAATAGTATCCGAATTCGGTTCGATGGATACCCTAAACGGATAATATCCGACTAATTGGTTACATATACAAATCGGATACGGATATTATCCGTATCCATTTATACCCCTGTAATTATGTATGAGCATTTTGATATGAGTGAAACTTTACAGCAATGGTCTTTTCAGCTACGCTGCAAAAATGTCATATGTCAAATTTTTAAATAATAAAAAGTATACGATGACTTTTGTATGTGTGTGTGTATGTAGCCTACCAGCTCTTTGCAGCCCAGGATTGCAAAGACTATTGTTGTCTAGTCTAGTCTAGTCTCACTCTATCAGAGGGATATTGACTGATACAAGGGAATGCTAAGCATGTAGGAAGCATGACTACGGTGATACTTAGATACAGAAATATGATACGTGCGGCGATATGGCAGAAATTATGAAAAACAGCTAAGTTTTACCTTAGAGTACCGTATCCGATATGACGATACGGGTACGTTTCCATTTTCAAAGTATCCGTACTTCCTAGCTAAGCATGCTAGCATTTTCATACTTTGAAGAGCCTTTTTTAATAACAAAACAAATGACTGAAGTCTACAAGTGAACATATTAAAAAACAAATATATTGTCAAAAGATGTGAGAGGATGAAAACTTTTGAATTCCAGAAAGGTTACGTACCCCAGTTGGCTTCTCCTACACAAGGTGGTTGCAAGAAGCGTCAGCCCATCTCCTTCTTATAGGGTAGCAACACCACACCCACACTATGTCTATGGAAAATTTTTTTTTTACTTTGTGTTGGCCGTAGCACTCCTCTTTGAATTATAAGCAAGCTTAGCATTTCTCTTGATACAAAATATAAGAAATACCAAAGATATTGGGTGGAAACCTAGTTTGACTATGTTGTCGCACCCTTAGACTTGATCGTGGCCCACCCACGTGAGGGACATGCATAGCTATTCCATGGCATGTTAACTATCTTTCAACTCGGCGATTTATTCATGTAAAAGTAATTTAAATTGAGGGGAAGGAAAAGATAAGTGAGTTTTCTTGTATTCTCAATCTTTGGTATGTAAGAAACATTCCTTTCATTTTTTTTTTTGGCTCTCTCAATAATGACAACCGCACATTAACTTTCTTTTAAAAAATTTATCAGTCTTTTGATGATTATTTTGAAAGAAAATTTAATTTTCTTTTCTTTTCTCTTCCTTTTTTATTTTCTCTCATCTACTTTCTTTTCACACGAACACATTAACGCAAAAATAAAAGAAATAAAAAATTAACTTTTTGTTCTTCCCAATGGTTTAACCATTCGGGGGAAACAAAAGTAAAAATGGATAGAAAATGCAGCAGACATGCCATGGGTCTGCTCTAATAAAAAAATACTTTTAATATTTTTTTATAATGAAGAGAAAAATGATGATTTGATGCAGATTTTTTTTATTTTTTATTTACTGGGATGATCCAATAGCTGTGCTGCTACTCTTATGCTCTCCTAACATTTTTAGGAAAAATGTTAATTCCAATGCGTTAATAATTAAGTCAATGGTGCTAGAACTCCCCTGTTAGTATTCCTCATCGAGCATAAGACTAGCAATATGGTAATACAACATTGCCTTCCAACAATATATTTTGTTTAATTATGTATTTTGTTTAACAGTTTTCGAGACTTGAACCCAGGGGCGGAGTCAGGATTCTCTTGTTAGGGGGTAACAACGGGAGTTCGGGGGAATCCGAAAAAAAAAAAAAATTGAGCGCCAAGTTCATGGGTCATCACCTCTATGTGTATCCGTTTATAAAGAGAATTTTTTATTTCAAGAGTTTAGGGGGGGCTAGAGCCTCCATCCTCCCCGGCTCCGCCCCTCTCCTAGGCTACATCCCCATTAACACTACAGGGAATTTTATTTTTACAAAATTTCAAGGGGGTCCCCCGGGCCCCATGTGGCTCCGCCCCTGCTTGAGCCCTTAATTTTTTTATGAGAACCATTCAAGTGATTTGCTACAATGTTTGAATTCTCATTTTAATTTCGTGAAATTTTGGTTTCAGTTACCACCTCCGATATGGATATCACTAATTTTTCCGGTTTAACAGATATGTTAATTAATTTATTTTGGACGAAATTTCTAAAAGAAAGGAAGAAATTTTCGTTCAATTAAAATAAATAAACGAGATTTCAAACCTTGCTTTGCTATCTCTTTGATCCTACAATGTGAAAACGATAGAACATTAGGCAAAAAGAAGGGCACAAAACGAAAAAAAAAGAAAGAACTATCATTTGTTTCGGGATGGCCAATGGGATGATGATTTATTGCTACCACATCAATGACTGAACGTCGTAAAGTTTCTCCAAATGATTAATTTTCAACTTGTTGGATGCCACCCAAGGTTTACCACCTGTGGAAAAAGCATCAATGGGAAAACAAGTTCCAAGCGCTTCTCATTTTGGGTTATCTTCACTTTGAGGAATGTTAACCCTAGTCTCTGCCTCCACCAAACCACTTCTCCATTCAACAATGGTTAAAGCACTCCCATTAAAAAATAGACAAGTGATTGGTGCGAGGAGATAAGAATATGAGTTGACTGAGAGTAGGGCTAGATTCCAATCTCTTACGTAATCGCTTATCATGCTGGAAGAATAGGAAAAAAAAAAAAAAAAAAGCAACCAGACTTTTTTACCGCCGTTAAAATTTGGTGATGATGTGCACTTCAGTCCAATCCACATAAGCAATGCGATCTCGGAAGCAAGTCTAAACCAAGGTACTGGCTGTACTGCTCCGTTGCTATGTATAGTGTGTCTGATGGAACTGTTGGCAAAGGGTAAAAGGGAAAGAAAGTTTTAGCGATAAAGGAGCTCTAAAGAGGATTTGGCCTTCACGAGTAGCGAAAGGCTGAGCAAGCGCCCGCTATTGCCCAAATGTAGCAGAAAAAGTGGCTACATCACTCAACAGAATTGTTATCCTTATCCCAGTCGCAGTCTTCCAAAGATGCAAGGTGGTGATAATAAGTGTCAAACCATATCCCTAAAATAGGATAGCATCACCATGTTGCATCCACTTTAGATATTTGGAAATAATTTGACTTAGTCCCTCGGGACTAGCACTCCTCATCACTCAATAGTACTTGTATTCACTGTTACATCAAGATTTGATGCAGTACATTAGCTGGCATGATACATTTTTATGCCAATTTGGGCAACAGCCCTTGCTGTTACTCAACCTTATTCTTTGTTAGCATGAAATACACAGTAGCCATGAGGAAATTGGGAACGGATTTGGTGGGTCAGACCAGACCAAATCCATAAGGTCTCACTCTCATACCCTTTTAACTCTAGTTGAGAAATTTTAATTCATGTTAATTTTTTTATATTTTTTTATAAAATTCAAGATTACATGGTTGAACCTTAAGGGATAGTGAATCTTAACCATAATTAAAAGTGTCAAAAAAGGAAACTTGTCAACCTTATTTATTATGTTGAAAGTTCTAGATGCCGCTGCTGTACAGTGTCAGTTGACCCGAGCGGAGCCGTTGAGTGGCCTGGCGGGCTAGGCCAAATCCCATTTCTTATATAGGCTAGGGAAGTGATTTAAAACTCTCCATAGTAGCTACTTTGGACAGTTGGGACTGTTGGATTGAAAATCTAAATGGTGTCAAGCATTAATTGTTTTAAATGATGGCCTTACTTTGCTGCATGTTCCATAACCACCCTAATAATGAGGGGCTCTTTCAATTGCAGAGTGATTGAATATAACTGTTTCTGGCATTAGTAATTTAGTATCCATTTTTCCACGTTGTGCTAGTTGTACCCTTTAGCACGAGTTTGATCACCGTTGAAGCGCAAGTTTTTTGGAGAGACAAAGTAACAACCCCAATTAATTAGACCCTAACTGCGCCATCCAACTCACATGCCCCCCCCCAACTCATGATTAAACACCTCTATTGACACCCCGCGCCCTTTGCTACAATGGTGAGGTGTGGCATCTCTAGAGCGAGAGGTCTTGGGATATATTTCCCGGACGATGAGTTGCAAGAGCTTCAATCCCTAAGCTAACCACCGACTACTAACTGTAGATAAATAATACATTTGTTTTTCTAAAAAAAACACCTCTATTATACCGTCGTTGGAGCGTCAAAATGGCACCTTCGTAGGTTATGTCTTTTCAATACCGTAGTGGGAACTTTTAATTCCCTACGATGGTCACCACCATCATTTAAATACCTAAAATGGTAATTAAAACCATAAGATCATATCTAAAATGGTAATTAAAACCATAAGATCATATCTAGCTATAGTCAATAGACGTCGTCTCTGATTGTAACCCATGATGTCTCGTGTCCCATATTTGAAAATAGCCTGACATATTTACCTAGACCTAATTTTTTCCTATTTCTTTTCTTAATCGAAGGAGGGGAAGGTAAGGGAAATGCGACATCATTAGATTACAGCGAGAGGGGACGTCAATGGCTGTAGGCAGATCCTAAGTCTCTTGGAGATTATCAATAAGGTATAAAGGGAGCCCACGATCCATTGAATATTCATATCTCCATCCAGATGTAAGATTCGAGTTTAACTCTCTGGAGGCAGAGTAACAGGTTGTTCTTATGTGACTGCACACCTCAAGTATGGTCCAATGTTGCTAAAAGTGCTATCCTTCCTTAATTGCCTCCTAAGAGCATCTCTAACCCTATCTCTAAAATTTTCCCATTTTTATTCAATAGAGAGTTTCCTAAAATAGAGAACCACTTTTTCTTCTTGCAATTCCAATCCTATTCCCTATTTCTTCTCTATTTCCATTAAATATTTATTTTTTGTTTCCCAATATTTTAACATCACTGCAACCATTGAGAAATCAATCGCACCTACCGGCCAACACGTGTCTCTTTCAAAACTTAATAAATATGGTTAAATTTCTCCAACATGTGGGGTTCAACGATATACCTTTAGGTTTTTAAAAAAATTAACTATAAGAGTTAAACATTATTAACTAGAGTTAAATATTTTTAATTTTTTTTTTCTAAAAACTAAGATTTTATTGTTAAACTCCAAGAGTTAATGAATCTTAACCATGGTTAGTAAAATTTAAAAGGGACATTAGTTGACCTGTGGGTGTGATTGAACTCTCCCTTATTAGTTCAATCACAATTGGCTGTGGTTGAGGTTCAAACAATTTGAAGGAATTAAAAAAAAAAACACATTTTATAATCTCTGGTGAGCCAAATCACTAAAGCTATTAAAGCTAACCTAATTGACGAGTCGGTTGGAGTCTACTTTTCCCCTTTGGCTAGTTATTTTGGGGGTAATGAGTGGGTATTGGAGTCCACTTTTCCCCTCTAGCTAGCTATTTTGGAGTAAAGAGTGGGTATGGGGAGTCCATTGGAGATACTATAAGCGCCCCTGTAGGGCCCACGCATAAGTCTATGTTGTTGTAATGTGTGGCTTTTGGAGTGAGCAGGTAGCACCCAAGGAGGGTGTTGGGAAAAATCAATGGAGTGATCAGACTTACCTACATATTAATGTTATCTTTTATTTCTTATTTATTTATTTATTTATTGTTTTAAGGATAAGGTTTATGTCTCCTCCAACCATTTTTATTAATAAATTTGTTGAGTCCAACAAATCCTTCACTCCCATTAAATAGGGCTGTCAACAGATCGGATTCGGACCGGATCTGCCTAGATCCGAATCTGATCCGATTAAGAATCCGACTGATCCGAATCCGATCCGAGATCCGTCGGATCATGAAGTAACCGATCCGAATCCGATCCGATTATATATCGTCCGATCCGATCCGAGTAAGGTTATTTTTTTAAAAAAAAATCTATTTTAATAATAAAAAATCTAATAATACCTTAATTAATACTAATTAATGTTAATTTTTTTAAAAATTAATATTTTATACATAGAAAATCTAAATAATATATTTAAAATAATTAAAAATTATTATTATTATCGGATCGGATTTTAATCGGATCGGATCACCCTATATCTAGATCCGATCCGATTATAATCGGATTCCACCGATCCGATCCGACGGATCACATATAGGGTCCAAAGTCCGGCTAATCGGATCGGATCGGATCGGATCCGGATCATGATCCGGTCCATTGACAGCCCTACCATTAAGTAGTTTTTTCTATAAATCAATACAAAATATTTGTACATGTAATTCTTGCAAGTGGAGTAATTAACCTCATTTGCTCCGTAAAGAAAAATATCAAATTACTTTATGTGGGCACACATCTAAAAGTGGTTTAACTGTTGCATATATATATATATATATATATATATATAAATATATATATATATATTTTTTTTTGAAGATTTGAGGTTTTAATTTCCAGCCAGAACTCATGAATTTAACACCTGTCAACCAAAACAAACTATTACAATAAAATATAAAATATTACTTTCGATGACATACACAAAAATACATATTGGATCCCATGTATGTTAGTAGTCTCCTCGTCAGCTATTACTAAAGAAGATGGCCATGTCTTTTTCTCGAATGACCTTCCATTGATGTACTGAATTGCGTGAAAAGTCACGTAATTTCCATATTTCCTTGTTTTTAAGGGGTCTTGGACAGTGGCTGAGCCAGGTTTCTCCAATGGCCTTCCATTGATGTATATAATTGCGTGAAAAGTCACGTAATTTCCATCTTTCCTTGTTTTCAAATGGCCATGGACGGGTGGAGCCAGGGGGCCATGGCCCCCAAATTTTTTTATTTTTAAATATTTCATAGTAATAAGAAAAAATATATTTTTTAATTTTTACTCTTATCTATATATAATGGCCCCCAAACTAACTCTAGTTAGTTGACTATGTGGAAAGTTTGCCCCCTCCAGAAATTTGTAATTTTTTTTTATAAGTATAATATAAAAATTAAAAATGTAATTAATTTTATTTAAAATAATAATTAATTTTATCTAGAACAGTAATTAGTGGACTGCGCATTCGAGTAGAGTGGAATGTCGGTCTACGCCTCCCTTTTAACATTCCAAAAACTTAATTAAATTAAGGTTAATAACATATTTTTAAAAAAAAACCAAGTTTAGATGGATTGACCCTTCAAGTGAGTGAATTTTAACCACAGTTTTATGGGTATTAATAAGGAGTTGTGGACCAATGAGGATAGACATTTAACTACATTAGCCAAATGTGCAGTCGGCTATCTATTTCTCATTTATTTATATAATGGCTCTTAAGAAAAGCATATTATTGGACATTTATTGGAATGTAATATTAACAAATTTTATGACCGCATAGACCAATTACTTTTAAAAAAATCTCAGGGTTTACGCTCTTGAACCCGCAAGCCTCATACCCTAAAACCTATTAATTTTCTTAATACATTTATTTCGGCTCCTCCCAAAGAAAAATTCCTGACTCAGCCTCGGTCATTAACCCCTACGACCCATCAGGCAGAATTCAGAACACTGAAAGCTCCCGTGGGGATGCCTCCAACCACTCTTCCAGAGGAGGTTGGGGAAGTGCCAGCTTCTTTACGGGCGCTGAAAGGAGAATATTGGAGACGTATAGTAGAGCCTTAGGAGTCAAATCCTCTACGGTGATAATTAGATTTGACAAATCTCATCCTTAGAGGTCGCCATGTGTCTCATTTGACACCCTTTAACCATGGGTAAGGTTCACCTATCCCTAGGATTCACCAACTCATCATTGTTTTTTTTTTTAATATTAAATTTTTTTTAAATTAAAAAACTATTTTTAGAGTTTTTTTGAATATTAAAAACAGTTTTTAATTTTAAAAATAGAATTAATATTTTTTTTAAAAAAAACCAAGGATGTGTGGGTGAACCCTAGGGGTGGGTGAACCTTACCCACGATTAAGGGGTGTCGAAGGAGACACATGGCGACCTCTAGGAATGATAACCGGATTTGCCAAATCCAGTTATCACCATAGATGATTTGACTCTGTAATATAAAGGAACCAAATCATCTACGGTGATAACCGGATTTGGCAAATCCGGTTATCACCGTCGCCACGTGTCTCCTTTGACACCCCTTAACCGTGGGTAAGGTTCACCCACCCATTTTTGTTTTTTTTTTAAAAATATTAATTCTTTTTTTAAAATTTAAAAACAGTTTTTTAATTTTTTTTAAAAAAAAATATTTAAAAAAAAAAAACCAAAAATGGGTGGGTGAACCATAGGGGTGGGTGAACCTTACCCACAGTTAAGGGGTGTCAAAGAAGACAGGTGGCGACCTCTAGGGGTGATAACCGGATTTGCCAAATCCGGTTATCACCGGAGATGATTTGGCTCCTTGTATTACTAATCTCCAGCCCAGTGCCTGCCCTTCGTTGCCTTTTGCCTGATGGAAACATCAGCAAGTTGGTGTTGGTGTTGGTTTACAGCTTTCTTTTCTTGCCTACTATTTTGGGCCGTTCATTCATCAGTTCTACCCTGATATTTTTTTTTTCCTTCTTTCTGTCTGCACGCGGAGAAATGCAAACCACTGTTACTTACTTTAATGCATTTTCACATATGGTATTAGACGGGAATGGATTTCGTCTGGCCTCGCCAAACGAAAACCATCTGGTCCTCATCCCATTAGGTCAACACGTGTCTCTTTTTACACTCTAATGGTGGTTAAGATTCTTTAACTCTTAGGGTTCAAACATGTGAACTTGGTTTTTTAGAAAAAAATTATTTATAAGAGTTAAAAAATGTAACCAGAGTTTGAAATTGCAGTTAAATGGGCTCTGTGAGTGAGCCAGACGGTTTTGGTCTGGCGAGGGCCTGACCAAATCCGATCCCGTATTAGACGCATGACCAATCTTAATGAGAGCTTATTATTATTATTAGTTGAAAAATCAATCGAGGAAAAGACAGTTTCGAAGGGAATCCATCACGTGTCCCTTTCGATGCTATATCGACGAAAATACCCCATTTTTCTTACTTTAATTCCTAACAAATCCTGATAATCTTTGGAAACCTTTTCCACCGTTACTCTGATAAGTAATACCGAGTTGGTGCAAGCGATAAATGGGTACTTTTGTCATTTTCATGAAATAAAGAAAAGTGGCTTTTCGCTTCTGATCGCGTGGGCACTGGTCAATGGGCACCTACTCAACACGAGCTAATTTGGCATTTCATGAAAACCCGTACTGGCTTTCGTAACATGAGCAATAGTATAATGGTTAAAGAGCGTGTTTAATTAAGCACAAATCTTCGTTTTTGTCCCAGGATTAATTCTGCCGCTTTCATTTTAAGTACGGTCAGCAAAATTTGGTACAGTCAACGGACAGATGACATGGTTTTATGAAGGCTGACGATTTTTCTCTGGAAAGTGCCGGAGAAAATCCTGAATATCAGCTTAATGGTATCGGTGAGACACGTGGAGATCAGAAATCAGGCACGGAAATCGAACTGCACGTGAACTTAAGTCGGTTCGGACGAAATATCCGTGCGACTGTACGCGTGGAGTCGTATTGGAGAGGGAGGAAATATCGGGTCCCTTACACACTGCCACTCGGAGCAAACAAACCCTAGTTAGAATGCGAGTGACCCGTAATCGAAACCGTATTATCCTTACCATATACGGTCACTAGAATTGTATATACGATTTGATTCTTCTTCTGAGATTTTTCTTCGGGAAAGAGCTCGTGTATATATAAAAGCAGACCACCCCTCTCTCTTTCTGAGAAGTTTGATAGGTGAAGCTACGTTTGTATTTCTCTAAAGGGGCGGTGCCGGGAATAATCACCGGAGCTTTATCGGAAAATCATCGGAGCCCAGTAGAAATTCCTGTAAGTTTCCAAGCTCTCGAATCTCGATACAGAGCTCTTTCTATGTTATTATTATTATTATTATTATTTTGGTTTCTGAATATAAGAACGCTTCTCAATTAGAATTTTCATTAATATCTGTGCCTGATAAGTGGTCTTGGTTTGCGTTTCTTGATCCGAATTTTCTGGGGATGAATAATGGAAGTAGCTGTGAATCTTATCTCCTGCTGTGGGTTATGAAGTGGGTTCAGGTCCGATTAAATTTCAAAAGCTTGAAGCTTTGAGATGTTTCTTGGCCAGAATCTAGGGTTTTATTTGGGAAAGTAGTGGGGATTTAGGGGAATATTTCGTATAGAGGTGTTGAATTTGATTTATTATTTTCTTTTGCAGGTTGGTGTGATTTGAAAGAAAGCAAGTTTGAGACTTTCTCTGGATCCGATCGAGAGCGAGATTTCAGGGGCTTTTTGTCTCCTTTTTTTTACTAGTTTCTGTTAGGAGAGAAAGCTTTCACCTTTTCTTCTGCCTTTCCTGCTCTTCTTCTACCTCTCTATAATCTCCCATCTAAGCTCTTTTTTTCTTCTGGTTTTCTTTCATCATTTGGTTTTGATACCTGAGAAATGGTAGTAAAGGTTGCCGCGACCTGTTTGCATTGGTCGCAGCCCGTAGTTCCTCATTCCCCCACTTCTGCTCAGACACTAGCCTCTTCTGTTTCGTCTCCTTCGTCAAAAAAACGAAGTAGAAGCGATTTAGCCCTCTTCTCCTTATTCATCCATCGATCAGACCGATCGGCTCTGTTCGGAACTCCATCAACGAACCTCTTGAGGACTCGATCTTGTGACACTCTACAAGAGAGAGGCCATACACTAAGGAGAGCTTCCAGTGCCAGCTTAGATGGATTATCCGATGATGAATTTTTCGACAAGATTCAGGAATTGGCAATTAGATTCCACGTTTCTGATGAAAACGAAAATAACAATCACCCCATTGATGCAGTACCCGATAAAGAAGGCGAAAGCAGCAGCAACAGCAACAAAATCGCCGTAGAGAATAGGAGACAATTTCCACCTTCGAAGCTCGTTTGTGTAGAGCCTTCGTGGCTCGGAATCCGGCCGGAGCCTCTCGAATGGCCTGAAATAGATGAGAGTATTCCAGCGAGCATTGAGAGGAAGGCAAATAGTGTTGATCTTCCACTTTCTCTGCGAATCATAAAGAAAAAAAAGCAATGGCAGGAGGGTTTTAAAGAAGCAGGGGATTCTGCTTACTGCTCTATAAAAAAGGCATTTTCTTCCATGGTGTTCATCATTCAAGAGATTCACAGTTACTCGTTACAGATGCGAGAGATTCTCCTTTTTGAAGATCTTCAAGGGATTCTTACCCGGGTTCAGAAAGAAATGCACGCATCTTTTGTATGGCTTTTCCAGCAAGTGTTCTCTCAAACTCCAACTCTCATGGTCTACGTCATGATCCTTCTCGCCAACTTCACCGTTCATTCAATGGCAAACAACACTGCAATTGCAGCCCCTTTTCCCCCTGAATCTTATGCCGCTACTTCCGAGACTGTATTGGTGTCGGAAAACCAGAGTCAAAATCAGCCCAAGTTGGATTCTTCCGCAATTAAGACGTTTTCGGTTTCATCTTCGGCTGGGAAGACGGCATCTATTAGTGGGGACAAGGGTGGTGGTGGTGGGAAGGTTCGTGGGATTACCAATGGGACCGACGGTGGGGACGGTCGTTTTGATCGGTGGTCATCATCGAACAACCACCACACAATTCTTCCTAGTGAGATATCTCAGGCTTCTTCGTTCGGGAACCCAACCAAGGAAGCTGGGTCGCAGGAAGTGATAACAGAGGAAGAGGTGAAGATATGGAATTCGATAGCTGAGGAAGCTTCCAGAATGAAGGCCGAACTGAGGGACGAGGCTTTCGATCAGGAGACTATTCAACGGCTAGTGTCACCTGTAAAGGTGGAAATTGAACAGGAGGACTACACGGATTACATCAGAACAGAGCTTTTCTACCAGATGGGGTTGTCTCAAGAACCCAATAATCCTCTCCTCCTCTGCAATTACGCTCAGTTCCTCTACCTCGTCTCCCATGATCACGACAGGTAAGCTTGAACATGCTCATCTTTCCTTTTTTTTTTTTTTTAGTTCGAAGCTTCTTTATGCTGTGTGTTTCGTGGGGTGTGTGAATTTCCTTGTGATGCCAATCATGTTCCTGGGTTCAACATACCGTTGGGTGGGTTAGAGGGTATTATTGGGATTTGAAGTGTTTAATTTTTTTCTGTATCAATTCGAATCTGGAATAGATGAGCTGACCCCAGATTTTGGTGTTTGTGGGATAGTAGAGCGGAGGATTATTTCAAGAGGGCAATACAGGTGGAGCCACCTGATGCGGAGTCGTTTAGCCGATATGCGAGCTTCTTGTGGGAGGTGCGGAAGGACATGGAAGCTGCCGAGGAGACATACTTGGAGGCCATAGCAGCGGATCCGGGGAACAGTGCTCATGCAGCCAACTATGCTCATTTCCTGTGGAACACTGGAGGGGAGGACACTTGTTACCTTCTTGACGACAGCAACGACTACGCGTAATTGACGTGGATATACACCACAACCACCGCCACTCCCTCGCGGGCCGCGGCATGGGATTGACTTGCAAAACTTTAAATGCGAAATTATGGAAACTGAAGAGAATCTTCCATATTTTTTCTCTGTTTTCTTAGTTTTGTTTTATTGGGGGGTGAGGGATGCTTTTCTGCTATTTGGTGTAGCAGATACCCACAAGGCTGACGGGGAAATCTCAATTGCGGTTCGGACGATTGTTGGTGGCAACCACCACAAGAGGGGAAGGTGTAACTGGCCTTTGTAAATGGAAATTTCTAAAACATTATATTTGAAATAAGAATATAAAAAGAGAAATAGAGAAAAAGTCTACAATCCTGTGCAATGCATCTACTGAATACTTTACTAGTTTACTAGGGTTAAAAAAAAGGGCCTCTAGCTTAATTGGTCGATGTTTTATACGACATTGAGGTTGTATTTCTTGAGTTCGAGTCCTTTCCCCTTATTGGTTACCTTTCGGGATTATCCCGGCTTTTCTGAATGTGTAGTATAAGGGTAACTAGCAAATGCCTTTGACGGCACCCATTCACCAAGGGTATAGAAAAGTCCTAGCAAAAATCCCGTGCGATCCAAAAAAAAATACTAGCAAAAGCCCCCGCGCGCGATGCACAGACTAAATCAAATATAAGGATTAAAAGGAAAACAATTTGTTTTTTGAAACTTGGACCCTAACCCAGTACCATTTTACTTTTTAGTGAGGGGAACAATTTTACATTCCTAGGTACAGAAGCAAGAGTGAATGGATACACACTCAAACCATGCCTCTACAAGATGAGTTGATTTTAAATGTTAACAGGAGTTCTGTTTCTGGAAATAACCAGATATTTCCAAAATATGCTTGACAAGAGTATTTAGGTATTTTTGAAGATAAGAAGCGCTAACTCCACACTCAGGCATTTCCTATTATCAATCAAAAACTAACATATGTCCTTGTTTTTAGCTAAAAACTAACACATGTTCTTACTTTAACAAGTGTTAGGTGTTTGCTGAGAGTAGAACTAACACACTAATACATGTTCTTACTTTAACAAGTGTTAGGTGTTTGCTGAGAGTAGAACTAACACGTTTCTTTGAAAATTACATAAAATATTTATATAAAGAAAAATACTTTTATTTTATTTTTATAATTTCTAAACTACCAAATAATAAGGCCTATTTTGAGAAATTCAATTATCTGTGCAATCAGACTGTTTGTATTTTAACTCATGATAGTTACCAAAAAGGATACATGTGCAACCCCGTTCAACCTGCGTGTGTCATGTGCAGACCTTGGCTTGAGACTAATGAAGTGCTGTACATGTGCTCCATGGTTTGCTTGGGACTTATGAATTGCGACCTCGTTCATCACAAATGGCTTTCATGATCCAACATGTTCTCGAAATAAGCAACCAAAGCATGTTCTATCTTTTGCAAATTTATCATACATCTGAACCCCTTCTAAATTCGTAGAAGGTAAGCAAAGTAACACAAGGATGATATGTATCAATAGTCATTGCGTTAACTTTTCACGTTTTAAAACCGGCTTTAAGTTTCAGGCCTTACTAATCGCTATGGTTGTGATCGGAAAACAAATAAGCTCTAGTTGGAGTTGTAATCAAAGTATTTACTTCTCTACATTTGGGTAATGCATACACTCTCTTTCTTTTAAATGCACTTTCCTCAAAAGAAAAACGAGTGTCATTACCTTTTAGTGAAACGAAGACACGGGTTTTGCACCAACACTCTCCACTCATAACGAGATCGCATTAAAAAAAAGACTTGTGTTAGCATTATCTTTATTTTAGTTTTGCTTTTGGCAGAGAAATTAACTCTATGGTTTTAAATGAAGAAAAAAACAAGAAAAATGATAAGAAAAACAATATCTTCACTAAACTTGTACTCGAGTCAAGCCTAGCTTGAACTCAGTTTGAATCCGGGGTGGAGCTAGGATTCTCTTGTAGGGGGGCTAACAATGGGAGTTCGGGGGTGTAGCTCCTGAATTAGTTTTTGAGGGTCATCGTGTTTGTTTATATCCGTTTGTAAGGAATATGTTTTTTCTCAAAAATTTTAAGGGGGATGAGAGCTCCCTATCCCCCGGCTCCACCCCTCTTCCAGGCTACGCCCTATAGGAATATTTTTCTTTCCAAAATTTAGGGGGGAGGGGGAGGGGGAGGGGTTCTGCCCCCCCTTTGGCCCTATGTGGCTCTGCCCCTGGTTTGAATATTCTCGAGTTTAGCTTGAGCTTGACTTGAACAACTTGATCGAGCTCGAGTTCGGCTTGAGCTTGACTTGAACAACTTGATCAAGCTCGGTCTCGAGCTCAGTCTGAGCTTGAACTTGAGTGAAGCTTGGGCTGGCTACTAAAGCTTGCTTTGAATTTCAAGTTTATTTGATCAAATATCACATGATTTTAATAAAATTACTTATTATTAAATTAAAATTTAAAAAATACACAAAATTAATTTAATTGTACACAATATGTTTTGATGATAGTCTTTAGTTTAGAAGTTGAGAGTTAGGGTTAGGATTTTTGTTTTTAATTTCTCAACTGTTTTTTTTTTTTAATTATTACCTCCTAAACTTGTTATATAAATTATTTTTTTATTGATATAAATAACATTATCAAAAAAATATTATATATATATATATATATAAGTCGAGCCGAGCGCTCAAGCAGAATCGATTCTTAAACAAGCCAAGCTTTGAATTGAGTCGAATCAAACAAACATGATATGATGCTCGGTCTCTTTAAATAGTCAGCGAGTGGCAGTCACTCACTTTTTCGGTATTCATTTGATCATTTAATAGGTCTAGCGTGAACATCGGGTCGGCGCGAGACTAACTTGCATTGAGTCCAGCCTAAGAAAAGGAGAAAGGCTCAACCTGTTTAAACATTCACAAGCTCAAATAAAAGCTTAGCTCGGTCAATCAAGTCTGAAATGCTATCTTGAGCTTAGCTTGAATAAGCTGAGTCGAGCCAACAACTTGGCATGAATGCAGCCCTTATTTTCACTATAATGCATTTTTGAATCCCATTAATAGATAAGGATATTGCTTAGTTTTGCTTGTCTCTAAAAACATCTCCAGTGACAAAATCATTTTTTCATGTGCGAAAACCATATTTTGACACTATTATAGTGCCAAAATACTATAATTTGACACTGACACTCTAATGGTGTAAAAACTATTTTTAGGCATTGCTACATTTAGTAAGCTATTTTTAAAAAATAATGATTAAAGTGTAAAAAAGAAGAGGATTAATTGGTCAAACAACACAATGACATTAAATGATGTGAGAAATAGCAAAAACCATTTTGCCTACCTATTTTAACTATGCACCGGAGTGGGTTACCTTTAGCTAAAAGCTTTATTTTACCTTTGTCACTGCGATTTGACTATGTGTTGGAGATGCTCTAATGCACTAGTCTCTCTTTGGATAATAAAATAGTACATTTTACAACATCTCAAAAATATTCTGTTAATAGATATTGTGATGAAATATGATTAGTTGCTCTGAGAAAGAAGACATTATAAGTTCACCCTTTTTCAATGCTGACTTAGTGATATTTTTGTAATTATCATATTTTTTTAATGCCACTGCTAAATAATTACTAAACACCATCATATTTACATTTGAGAAAGAGACGCGTATTCAAGGAACTCCACATCATATTTAAACTTAAGAGGCGTGCTAGCTACGTATTCTTAGCCTCCACCATCCATCTGTCCACTCTTGAATCAATTACAATGGTTAAACACTATATAGAGAAGATAAATATTTTCCTTCATTTGATAAACACAGGTAGAAAGAAAGTTCAAATGGAAGTAGAAATGGAGAGGGTCACAAGAGATTAACATGTAGAGACTTAAAGCTAGGGAGCATAATATAAATAACGACCCAACTATCTTTGACATTTAAAATTGCATGAAAAAGAAATCCAACCATTAAGGGATTAGCATTGAAAAATGCCTAAACTACGGTAACCAAACTTTGCTTCCCAGTCCCTTCAACTCATATTTTTCAAAGATCTCTAACTCATATTTTTCAAAGATCTCTCTCCACATCACATACCACTATAGTTCGGTACATATCTCTTAATTTCTCTCATTGACTTTGTTGTTACAGATGCTAAATCGTTTCCCCGAATTGTTTGGGCTAACGCAAATTAAGTTCATTTAGTCAATACATTTACACCTGGGAATGAACTTCACGCTAACTTATGTATATTCAGCTAGCTTGGTCTGTTAATTCCTATACCAGAATCAGTAATGTTAGCCGCTTGCTAAAAGCAACAACTACTCATCACTCCCACTAAAAAAAAATTGTTATTCGAGTGGGGGCTAGAGTCGTGGTCCCCGGTTCCACCCCTCTCAGAAATGAGGCCGTCCTGTATGTTTGTTTCCGTTTGTAAAGAATATTTTATTTTTTGAAGCCTCTCCTCCCATTGCGACTCCCCCTGTGGGAGTGCATCCCTTCTCATTTGCAAATTTCAATACGGCGAAGTAATAAGGCAACAATGTTGTTGCCTTAATCATAATCAAATTAAATAGAGACGAAACCCTCAAATCCGGTTATCATCCCTGAGGTCGCCACGTTTCCCTTTTGACACCCCTTAACCATGGTTAAGATTCACCCACCCCTAGGGTTTACCCACTCGTCCTTGGTTTTTAGAAAAAAAGATTAATTCTTTTTAAAAATATTTTAATATTAAAAAAACCCTAAAAATAATTTTTAATTTTTTTTTTTTAAATTAATATTTTTTCTTCTAAAAACCAAGAATGAGTGGGTGAACCCTAAGGATGGGTGAATCTTAACCACAAATAAGGAATGTCCAAAGGAACACGTGGCAACCTCAAGAGGTGATAAATTGATTTGCCGTTGAGGAATTGGTTTCAATTAAATATGGTATAAGTGATAAAAACTCTCGATGGTATAGCACATACTATCGAGAGCTGGATCATTTAGATTAGAAATTCAATGTTATTAAGCATTAAGTGGGGTCAATCATTAAAAGCATTCAAAGTATTTAATCACTTTCTATTAAACATCGGTAAAAAGTTATTGCTTTTAATCCGTTGCAAGGGTAACGTGTCAAAGCAACATAGTGTCGCTTTATCGTTAGTGTGTGGAAAATTTGTTGCATTTTGCAAATGGGGCTAGCATTTTTCAAGCACTTCACGTGTCATTGCTAAATTACCTTTATACCCTTATTCGGACATGTGTTAAATCACATGGATGGTTTAGTTTTGAGAAATCCTAGCATCCTTCCAGAGAGAATGGCCCCAATGCCTACTCTAAACATACAATTGGTTTGATAAAGATTTCATAAAGACTTTACGAAAACACGTGGGGTATAATGGGGACTGTATGGGTAGTCCTACTTTAGAGGTCTGAGACTTGAGCCAAGCAGAAAATGCCGCCTCATACACACACGTGAATAGATGGTGATTTGAAGCTACTCCAACCATTTCCCCATGCCTTGCCACCTTCCCCTTCCTTTTTCTAGTCCAAGTGCACACTCTTTATCAACGTAATTATCAATTGATGCAATTCACACATATGGCACTTAGAGGAGTCTGCTTTGTGCGTGCAACTCCGCATTATGTGCTCACACTAATTGACAAGACAAGGCATGTTAATTAAAAAGGAAATGCTAGTGAGACGCAAAGATTTCAAATTTTCTAAAACGGATTTAATGAAATTTTGAAATCCGTGCATCACAAGCACGGTGTACGTGTAGACAAGTATCCAAGTTGTGAAGAGTAAATTTATATAAAGTAGAGTGTTTTTACCCATATACCTTTAATTTGCGTACGTGACACTGATCAACAGGGCATACTTGCACACATCAAATGGACTCTACTAAGACAGTAGGGTAGTTGAACCCATGACCTGCTCATAGTGCAGGATACCCTTAAATCAACCCTGGATGATAAATTGATAATGGCGGTTAAGAAGTTTAGGATTTTTTTTCTTTTTCAGGATGGTAAGCTCAGGTTACGCAGATCCAAACAAGATATATTGATAAAATGGCTAATACATTCTTCTCATCTACACTTTTCCAGCCCAGTCATCACTAAGGATAGAGAGATTCTCAAGAGGAAAGTTTTCGTTAGAACTTGTCCCACAAAATCTTTCAAGAGAATCCGCACGGTTAGATTCTCACCAAACGTGGCTGAACTTACACACTTCAAATTCTCTGATAAGACTCTTAGCACCTCGAATCTTTGCCCTCCATCTCCAAGGAGGATCTATAAGATCATTTAAGCAATCAACCACCCCTTTAGAATCTGCATAAACCCAAAGTTTAGACGCTCCAAAAGCCCGTTGCCATAATAAGCCTTTAGTAATAGCTCTTAACTCCAGTTCTTCAACAATAGCTTTCCGTGAAAGTTGAGATACACAAAGGCTACACTGTGGTAAAAGTAAAACCCCAAGAAATTGCAATAATAGAGAGGCACCATTGAGTTTTCACATGTGAGCGGCGACTACGGTCTAAGAAGAATATCTGCATATCCAGACAATACCTCAAGTGGGGGCACTTCCGGACAAAAGCAAAAACCTAACCCCACAATTAAATGAAATACAACACTACAATTTACAGAGCAAGGCAGGAATGGATTAAAAGATGTACCAAATGTAGGGCCAAACGTGGTTAAGTGATTCTAGTGGATTCAATGACTGAAGTCAAATACAAGGAAATACTCACACCACCCATGCAAAACCCCCCACACACACACACACACTCAGCATGCAAACTCACACATATAGCACACACATGCAGCCCTAGTGGATTGAGCGGCTGGGTTGGTTGTTGTGCCCAAGCTATCAAGGGGTGGCTGGGTACAAGTTTAGTGTAAAGAAGTCATCCTCTATTTTTCACGAATGTAAAGATAAATTTTCAATTTACCCATGTTGCAGGGGGTTGAAAATACAAAGCCATAGTTAAATTCTGTTATTATCCAATCATATTTGAGTCTAACTACTAACTCCTCGGAATATACAAGTAGATCAACCTAATCTAATCATTGGTCTGTGTAGACCAAGAGTCATCAGTCTATAAGTGTTCCCTAAAATACTTCCAAATCTTAATCATCTATGCTAATCATTAACGGTCAGGATTAATGATGAGATGACACACTTAAGAAAATAAGGAATCCAAACCACACCTTTCATTTTAATCTTGATCATTAATTTTTAAATTAAAGGGTTAGGATTTAGGAGTATACCAGGGAGTACCTATAGACCGACTCGTAAACCAATTGACAAAATCTGTAAAACCAATAACCTTTGGTTTTGAAAGACTTTCCTTTTGGATAACTAACTAAGTGCTTACGATTTGCTAACCATTGGACATGTGGCGATAAAAAGGGAGGAGATGTCAAGTTGAGAGAAATCAAATAACTTCCCTTTTTTATCGTTAGGTGCCCAATGATTTGGGGATCCCCGAGCGCCCAGCTCGTGGGTCCACTAGAGCAAATTTGGGCAACCACCAAAGTAAATCCCAAGCCCTAACTAAGTCACAAAATTGAAGGAATACGATGTTTAAGAAATCGTTAAGGATTTTCTCTAGCTCTTGTTGGAAAGCTTTGTTCCACTTGTAAGTTTAACCTTGACACGAGATCATCTCTAATTGGTGCTGACGAGGAGACTACCAACACCCACTCTCATGCTAACACATATCTCATGTACACACCTACCAAAGTGTTGTGCACATACACCACTGCATATGTGGCGCCATAGGAGTGGTGCCAGAGGTCTCCTCGCCAGCACCTGGAGATGATCCCAATTAGTCTTTAACCTTAGTCGGTCAGCTTAAGGATTACAAGGCAAAAGCCAAAGAGAACGTCTCTAACTGTTTTTAGAACTCAACACATGTCATTTAAATTTTCGTTAAGAAACTTTAACCCTTAAGATTAATACTTCTAAGTTCTAACCCAGGTGTTTAATACAAGAAGATTAAAAATAATAGGTGACATATTCTCTAGTAGGATACGCACTCTAGGAATTAAAGCTTCCTATCCTAAGCTTTCACATTTTTAATTTGAAGAATGCTAAGTATACTCTCACAATTCCTTTATTTTCAGTTATTCACACAGGGAAATTGTCCAATTTTTGAACTGTATTCACATTTTTATTTCTCACCCCTTTGCATGTACACCACAAGTAAAGGGGCCTATCTTCCCGTCCAGCACAACATCCATACTACTACAACAAGATATTTTTCATAAATATCTAAATACAATCATATAAATAAGTGAGAAATTTGGAGAATCGTACAAGCACAATTTATAAATCTGTACTCAGATTGTTATTTGTAATTTGTAATTGAATAATTTAAAGGCAATGTACCTTGTAGTACTGGGAAACTAAATCAAAATAAGGCAGTGCTCTGTACCTCAAAAATCTAAAACCTTATCACAATGTCATTTGGCGTGGATAGTGACCACCCATTTTTTCTCTATTCACAGCCACTACTCCACTCTTTCGTCCAAGCCTATCTAACAAAGAAATGCACAAAATGGGCTTTAAGTAGACACAAAGGACGGAACGGGTCGTATTCTTGGAACAAGGCCCACCACCCGATTGGATGAACTTAAAGCATGTGCATTTACTTAAAAAATGTTGCTATCAGTGTTCATATATATTTTTTTGGGTTAGGGGTGCCAGCCTTTGGCCAACTAATCCCCTCAGCACGGGTCAGGGCCACCGCCCGCCACACGCAGTTAACAGCCAGGATAATCCTGACCTGGCTGGCCACGAGAGGGCATGGGAAGTGGATGCCAGGACGTCCAGTTTTACGGCTCGCCCCAGAGACCACTGAGCCACCCCTTGTGGTTTCAGTGTTCATATATAAATGTAATACTCTTATCACTTTCCTCTAAAAGCCTTTTAAAGAAGGGCCCAAGCCTGCCTGACTCCTATTTGATTAGGCCTAGTAGCCAACCCATTGCAACCTAAACGTCTTGGTCAGTTTGGTCCATCTAAAGCCCAACCACCCAAATCCAACTCTAAATTTGGGTCAAGTTGAGCCCAGCCGAGGTTTTAGGTCTTGACGGACCCTGGTCCACCAAAGTCCAATTATATAAAAAAAAGAAGGCCCAGGCTCAGCCTGCTTGAGGAAAGAGCACGCATTCATTGGTCCATTAGCAGCCATAATCGTGCACCGCAAGGTTAGATATGGAATTTAGTCCCCTTGAGTTGACTTCAAAACCATTTCACCTGGGCTTCCGGTAACGTTTAAGACCCTGTATCTATATGTACCAAAGGAGTTAGGCTCAGGCTTAACATAGACTGAAAGAGGTTGGCACTCGGCAGTGTACAGTAATAGTTAGATGGGCCACTTATTTTGGGCTGGACCAGATGATACCACCAATAAGAAGCCTTAAATCTGGCTAGGCCACAGACCACTAGTTGCACCAAAGCCTAGAACAAAGCAAGCCAGCTAAGGAGCCCCATCAGTCTTGCGGTCCATGAGCATTCCCCATGCGAAAGTGGGCTAGAAATGGAATGGAGCCGTCTGATAATGGCATCGGATTGTCTCTAGCAGATGCCAGAAAACTGATCTCGAGCATCCACACATCATCCAACATGTAGCAATAAAAAGAGGAGAGATATCAAGTGGGGAGAGGTAAAAAACATGGGGAGAAAATGAAATGACTTCTCGTCCTTTTTATCGCTACATGTCGGATGATATGTAGATGCCCGATACCATTTTTCTGGCTTCTACTAGGACAATCCAATCCCTCTGATACTTCACTCACATGGCTAATTAAAATATGAGCTCTGATTAGAGTTAAAAATAAAGTTAAAAATAAAACAACAGTTTCATTGCCAAGCGTCAATTTGCAATTGGGTGGTTAGTTTGGAAGAGGATCCTATGGTCCGTTTTCCATTTTCCTTTCCTAAAAATACCACTAGCTAATGCTGCCTTGTTATTATCACCTTTTCTTCGGTCAAATTTCTCAAAAGTAATAATGCCCAGTGGTGTTTCACGCCTATTTAATGATGGCTACCAATGTAGGAAACATGGGCCAAAAGGTCCGAATTAGTTAACTGTTTCGGCCTGATAAGTGAAAAAAATGGCATGGTCATTTAATGTGGAAAAAATGCCCAACTCCTTATATGCAAAAGCCCAACCATACCCCACTAACTATGGTGACTTGTCTCAACTCGTCCTGCATAAAAACAGCCGAGGCTAATTGGGGTAGGTGACAAGTGAGTGAATCTTGACAACTATAATTTTTGTAACCAAGCCTATAAAGGACCAATATCAAGCCAAATGTATCAAGAAAAATGCGAGATACAAGGTTTTTAGATAGAAAATAAGATGTGACATTTTTAAAAAAAAATGTTATATATGTGGCAATTTTGATGTGTGTGTCTGCTGCTTCTGTTATTGATACTTGTAGCCTAGCCTACAAAGACTATTTTGTCAAGTTTCACTTGTTACATTTCTTGACAATGCTACTTAAAACCTTAGAAATTATATAAAATATTTCGGACAAGGTCAAGATATAGACTATTGTTGTCAAGTTTTTATACATATACCTTAATGCATTATTTATTTAATTAATATTTTTTTGTGATATTAAAAATATACTTTAATACTACGACTATAATTAGATTATGGTGGTAATTTCAATTAAACTCTTTGGGATAATGCTAAGTCCAGTTTAATTCTTATCTACTTTCTCATTTTTCAAATAAGAAAACAAAAAGTGGTGGGTCTTACAAAATCAGTCAAATTTTTTGTCTGGTTTGAAGAGGAAAAAAATGGATGAGAAAGAAAGCTAGAGGGTTACGTTAGTTAATCGGCTTAAAAACCCTTTGGATCCCAATGCATGTTTTAGTAAAAACAAAAATCTCTTTTTAGGCTTTGTCTTGGGCCTAGACAATCTAAGCCCTTCTGAAAGCTAGGCCTGGGCTGGTAAGAAGTAGGCCTGGCCCTGACCGGCCCATTGAAAACCCTATATAAATGGTGGAGCTGAGGTAGTCCATGACACCTTTTATATAGTCTTTTTTGGTTCACTCAACCACTCCACAAGGCTCAACTGAAGTCAAGCAGAAAGAGAAAGAGGACACACACACACATACAAACTTGCAACCAACACATTCTCAAACCCATATAAGCTTCCAAACACTCCTCAAAACGGGTACCAACCGGTTGAGGCGTAATGATACTTATAAGGGAGAGAGCTCGGATACCCATATGATGTGGGACTAGAGACTTGAATGGTTTTTTTGGTTTACTCAACCACACCACAAGGCAAAGCTAAAGTCAAGCAGAAAGAAGGCACACTCACACACACGAACATGCATCCAACACACTCTCAAACCCATACAAGCTTCATTCAAACACTCCTCAAAATGGGTATCAACCGGTTGAGGCGTGATGGTACTTATAAGGGAGAGAGAGCTCGGATACCCATCCGATGTGGGACTAAACACTTGAATGGTTTTTTTGGTTCACTCAACCACACCACAAGGCGAAGTTGAAGTCAAGCAGAAAGAGGACACACATACACACACACACGAACATGCAATCAACACATTCTCAAATCCAAATAAACTTCACCCAAACACTTCTCAGAACGGGTACCAACGGTTGAGGCGTAGTGGTACTTATAAGGGAGAGAAAGCTTGGATACCCATCCGATGTGGGATTAAACACTTGAATGATTTTTTTGAACTAACTAGACATGTACAATACCTTGCTAGAAATGATTTTTTTGGTTTACCCATCCGATGTGGGATTAAACACTTGAAATTATGGTCATATTAAACTAACTAGACATGTACAATACCTTGCTAGAAATCTACCTTGAGCATATGCAATACTTGCAAGCTTAGATGGTCAGGTGTGCTCCTTATTTGAGGGATGTCTTGATTTCATGTATGAGTTTCTCGGTGCTGTGGCAAGTGCGGGACGAAATCCGGTCTCGCAGAGAATTTCCAGCCCAGCCCGGCCCATCCTCGCATTCACAATGTACCAAGAGAGTCCACAAACGAGCTTTGGAAAGTGTCAAAGCATGTCTAACCCAAATATATATGAATCTTGCTAGATTGAGTGGGTGAACTTAGTAATAACCATCAAGATATTTTTGCTCCGCATTAATTATCAAAATCCACTATAGGTAGGAGAGAGAGAATACAATTTGACTTGTCTTGCGGTTCTTCTTTATCTTATTTAATGAATTGTCTCTTATGAAAATATCAAAATACTCTTATATTTAATAGAATGATATTCAATACATTGGGGTAAAAAATTCTAGTGAAGGTTAACACTTCTTTTCTCTCCTATCCTTCACTCAATTTGTGAAATTGTTAAGCTTTATTAGAATTTTGTACCCCTATATATTGAATACCATTTTATTAAATGTAAGGGTATTTTGATATTTTTATAAGAGACAGTTTATTAAATACGAGAGAAGAAGTGAAATAAAAATCAAACTGTATTTATTCTCTCTTGCATTTAATGAAAACTAAAATACCCTTACCTTTAGTGGATTTTGATAATTAATACAAGGATAAAAATGCCTTGGTGGGAAATGTTAACGTTCACCATAGCACATAACAACTTCGCGTAAGGTATATGCAATGGTAATCTTGTAAATATGCCTCCTTGTTAGGTTTTTTAATAAAGGAAAATAGTTAACGGACCTGGGGTTTCCATCATGTAACGGAATGGCCGGTCCTCATTGGTCCACGCCCCACTTTTATATAAACACCAACTGTGGTTAAGAGTCACTCACCTCTAGGGTTAAGCAATCCAACCTTAGTTTTTAGAAGAAAAAAAAAAACGAAAAATTTTAACTTTAATTTTCTTAAGCTTAATTAGGGTTAAAGGGGTGTTAAAGGACACGAGGCATGGGGTAAGAAGTAGCAGACCTATGATTCCGCTAATCACTGCTCTTTAATTTTCTTAAGCTTAATTAGGGTTAAAGGGGTGTTAAAGGACACGAGGCATGGGGTAAGAAGTAGCAGACCTATGATTCCGCTAATCACTGCTCTTTAATAAAACCAATTTTTTTATCTTTCCAAAAATGCCCTTTAAAGCCTTCTTAATAACCTAATTACCCCTCAATGTAGTTGATAACGCCCCTGCATGAAGGTTGATGAAAGCATGATGTACTTCAACCATACTTGGCAGCAACTGATGTTTCAAGGCTGCAAGTTCCAAAAAAGAAAAAAAACAGATGTCCCAGAGACAAGTTCATGGGAATGGGCCGTAGTTAGGACATTGGATTGCAAATGTGGATGGGGTCACAGGTTTGATCCTCCTCACAGTTTATGTACTCTATGTCGCGGATTGTACATTGGCCAGACTGTATAACCTTGTAGAGCCCAAGTCCATCACGGAATTAGAGAATGAAGCTCAAGCATCCATACTGGTATATTAAATGACAAATTGTTGAGCTAGTAATCTAGAGTTGAGGACTACGACCAATTCAAGACGTGGCCCACCAATTGAACCATCTTATTCGATTAGTAGGTGGGAAGGTTACTCTCTATGAATTGAACAGCTGCACCACTTTTCTATGTTTTAAGTTGATGAAAATCCTCCTAACAACCACAACAACTACACCACCTTTCAATGGGCTGGACTTGGGCTTGTTTGAATGAGCCATGCTAGCCCTACTCTCAGTCAACTCCTACTCTCCGCCAAAAACCAACATGTGTCCATTCTTTCAATAAAAAAACCAATACATGTCTGACTGAGAGTAGAAATTAATTGTGAGTAGATCTAGCACGCCTCTTCTTGAATAGGCCCAGCCTTATCCTGACTCATTTACAAGAGTTTTTTGTACATCAGCCAATTGGTACTCCTAATTTTTTGCCCTATTCCGTTCCTCTAATTCGCATGAGATGTAATTTTCTCAACTAATGTTGTATATTAGATTGTTATTAAGGGTGGATTTCAATTGTGCGACTTTATGGAAAGCCTTTTTTTTTCCCCTTCTCATGGGACAAATGGGTTGGGTTGGTTTGGTTATATAGAGGCATCCTCTAAGTGGAAGAAACAAACCGAATAATTAGGTGATACCCTAGTTTAGGCCATATGTCTTTTAAGTACTCTGAGGTGAGCCCTTATTAAAGGAATATAACAACTATACATGAGGGTATCATTCATACTAAGGGAATGACCACTAACCTAAACTCAGATCGCATCCGACAAGTATTATGTATGTATCCGATCTGAATATATTCCAAGGTGAGGGACCTTTGTGATGGACACCATACGCTGGTTAAGGAATTTTGGACCACCTCTTTAATGCACTAGGCCCTCTTTAACACTAACACCTCCTTTGTGGTGTAACTTCAAACTCAAAACAGAGTGCAGATTGACCAAAACCATGGGTTTAGAACATCCAAATGACTATAATAGCCAGACACACACACAGGATTACAGCTTTGGTATAGATGAAATGACAATCATACAGAGTCATTTCTTTTCCATATTGATTTATTTATCTAAGTTTTTTTATTTCTTATGCTACAAACGTAAATCTCCTTAGATCAAAGGAGCAAGCATCATAGATATATATATAGAGAAGGGGTCAAAAGTTCAAGGCTTTGGTTGAACGGTATTGGGTTTAATTTACAATGAGGATAATTCACAATTTATTTGTAGCTGGTGAAGTTTCTCTTGAGTGATGCGGTAGAAGGCCCACTCATCCCACTAAAAATTTACCATAGATAATTAACAATTAACCTTAGATAAATAATATCGTCTTGTCCCACTAACAACTAACTATAGATAAATGATGTCGTTAAGGTCCAACAAAAAGAAAAGAAAAAAAGGAAACTGAAGTGTACTTTGTTAATGGACATTACTACTTGTGTGGAATGGCTAAACGCTTTACGCGCAAGAGTATTTTGGTCATTACGTTAAAAAGGAAAGGAAAAAGAAAAAGAAAAAAGTAGAGAGAATAAAGAAATCTTCACTATCTCTAATTCTTTGAATTTTTCTGGAATAAACTAATAACAAAAGAGTTCAACTATAAACAGGAGCTCTGGTTCAAGAAATAACTGGAGCTCCAAAAAAAAAATATGCATGACAAGGGTATTTTGTACAAAAATATATATATATATATATATATATATATATATATATATATATATGTGTGGTGGAAATACCATCATTTTATATTTATAATTGATAAACTACCCCTGAATAAGACAGTAGCACTAGTTGTCTCATTGAACCAGATCTCCTGTTTGTAGTAAAAACTCATAACAAAAATATTCCTTACAATTTTCATTGTCCATGAACATAACAATAATAGTCAATGACAGTGTGAACGATAACACATCCTTAAGTTGAATTGACAGTATATGGACAAGCCATTATTCAAATTACTAAACTACCCTCGTGGGCACGTGTGAAGCAAGAATCAGTGGGCATGACATTTTTCCTGTTCGCGTATTCTTCGCACGCCATACATGCATGCATTCAGATTGCTTGCTAATACGTTCCTAAAAAGAAATTAAATAGAAAGAGCTAAAGGGAACACAAAGTCCCTACCCTCTCAACTATAAAATCAAAAGATTAATTAGTAGGAAAACCTAGTTTTGAATAAGTGGGTTTGATTGCTTTCAAGTTAACTGTTTCTTCACAAAGAGGGGAAAGAAGAGGAGAGGGTGGTTGATGTTGATATCTAACCGTTTGAAACTTCGTTAAAGTACAGTTGTAAGATCTCTTACTGAAACCACACAATTACGGAAGCCCTGTTTTCTCCAGTGTTGGACGTGAAAAATCTTGAATTAAAGCGCCCACCAAGTTAGCTGTAATTCATTAACTAATGAAAACTGGCTACACTCACAGCTTCTATATGGCTTTAGCCGATGAAGGGTCCTTGTCTGAGCTCCAACTGTTCCTTTAAATTAACACCACAATGGTTTGATAGAGTCTTCTTTATCATGGAGGACCCAATCATCGCGGCCGTATATATTGATGATTAATTATGATCATATCATCCACTTGATTTTTGACTAGGGATTATTTTTCTGAGACCTACTGGGCATCTGATCCTTCCCTTTCATCTGCCATATGCTTTAGAAACACCCTCTGAAAAAATCTGTCTTATTGCCCCCAAAAAGGAAGAGTTTAGGCATAAAAATGTTACAAAACTATGTATTAAAATGTCAGTAGCATTATTCTAGGCATAAAAATGTTAACTGATCGACCATGTGAATAGTGCAAGTGAATAATGGGTTGTTAGGTAACTTACTATCATCGGACTCTCTTTTTCTAAGCATTGCCTCCAATGAGTTAGTTCTAGGTCTTTTTCGTCATAATGAGGCCAGTAAAGAGGGGTGTGATTAGGGCCAGCAAAATTCAAATTTATCTATCTTGGCTATTTCCCGAAAGGGCACCCAACAAATACAATTTAAATCAGCAAGGCACAAAAAATAGGTGCAGCTCCAACACAAATCAGGCTCCGCTGCAATATAGTTTCACAGCGAAGTGGCTGCATAAGCATCATAAAAGAGGCCATATCAGACTTTAGGGTTAGTGTTCAAAAGGAGCTAACAGAATCCCTAACCCTAAAGTTTGGTGTGACACTCTTCATGCACCTTCTTGCAGCAGATCCTCATTGGTAAAACCCTAATGGTACAAATCCGGTTTCTGTGTATTTCATTGCTCTTTGGACTACTTTTCAACAGTGATAATGTGATAATGAAAGACGTGTTTTACGAGGGTTATCTCTGGGCAAACGCCCGAGGTGGGCGCTTGGAATCCACACGCCATCCACATGTGGCGATAAAAAGGAAAGAGATATCAAGTAAGGAGAAATGAAAAATATGGGAGAAAATGAAATGAACTCTCCTCCATTTTATCGCCACGTGTTGGATGGTGTGTGGATGCCTGAACACCCACCTCGACCTCGTAATCCGATGCCTTTTAGGAGCCATTATGTGCGTGTGATGCTGGCACGCCTTTATGAAATAGAGTTGATAAACCAAGCCAAAACTTGTAATATAAACGAGTGGCCTTGGATTCTCTTTGGCGAAGCCAGAAAGGCTCCGGGGGTGTCTACAAAATAGATGACATGAGGCAGAGTTCAGATGGGCAACAGCGCTTGCTGTTGCCCTGATGTCCATATGTATCTTATAAAATGGGGGCTACTTACTATTCACATGGGGATCACTAAATGATGGAAGTATATCGTCTGTGTTATTTGGTGTGGCCATCCCTGTGTTTCTGGCATTCAAAGACTAAGATCTCTTGTCTTGTACAGATTTAACAGTTGTAACCACCTATATAAGAGATCTTGACCTTTGAATGTCAAGAACACAGAGATGGTCACACCAAATAACACAGACGATATGCTTCTCCAAATGATGGATATGGGGCTCATTTTGCAAGACACATATGGGCAACAACGTAACAACAAGCATTTTTCCCCATCCAAACTCCATGAGGCGATAAATAGATGAGAAAAAGGGGGAGAGGTATCAAGCGAGATCACCTTTATGACTTCGCGAGAGACAAGCCTGAGCCTAAGCCAGTATATAAGGTAGCAAAGTCAACTAGTCAAGGCTTAAAAGGCGCTTGGCGTGGCCAGCGCCTATAAAGTAGGCCAATTGAATGTAATGTAAACATCGATTTCAACTTCCAACTACTCGTCCCCTCACAACTGCCTTATTTTAAACCCACAACTATCTTTATAAGAGGTAAGCTTTGGGTAATCATCCTCACACCTCTCTCTCTCTCTCTCTCTCCTTCCAAAACAACGTATTACTGTCATGTTAACCACAACACCAACATTGCCACCTTTCTTCCCTTCTTTTTAAACCCCCCACCTCTCTCTCTCTCTCTCTCCATAACACACACACACATACTCTCTCTCTCTCTCATTCATTCATTCATGGGGTCTCATTGTCGTTTTGAGCCCATCTCTAAGTGTAGCTCGGAGGGACGGTCGAACCAAATTGTGGCAGCGGACCTAGATGGTACGCTTCTCGTGTCTCGAAGTTCTTTCCCTTATTTCATGCTTGTTGCCTTAGAAGCTGGCAGCATTTTGAGAGGACTAGTACTTCTGGCTTCAGTTCCATTTGTGTACTTCATCTACTTATTCTTCTCTGAGTCATTGGGTATTGAGATCTTTACCTTCATCACCTTTGCGGGGTTGAAGATAAGAGATATTGAAATCGTTTCAAGGTCTGTTCTGCCTAAGTTTTACGCCGGGGATGTCCACCCAGAGAGTTGGAGAGTTTTTAGTTCCTTTGGTAAGCGATACATCATTACTGCAAATCCAAGGATTATGGTGGAACCCTTTATCAAGAACTTCCTTGGAACTGATAAAGTCCTTGGGACAGAACTTGAAGTTTCGAAGTCGGGGAGGGCCACTGGGTTTGTGAAGAAACCTGGTGTGCTCGTCGGAGATCACAAGAAAACTGCTGTTGAGCGAGAATTTGGTGTCAATTTGCCAGATTTGGGAATGGGAGATAGTGAGAGTGATCACGATTTCATGTCCATATGCAAGGTTTGATCTCATACCCCTCATTCTATCTATCTTTGTACGTGTTTAATCAACCATGAATGTCTCAGAGTTTTTTTTTTCCTGATTCGGTGATAGTTCTTATGAATAGATTTTCTTATTCATGAACATCCCTTTCTCTCTACTTTTCCAAATGAATTCAATGGAAGCTTAGCTTTCCTTTTATTATCAGTCTCCACTTCTTCCCTAACGTTTTCACTCTTTTCTAGCTCTCATGACCTTTTTTATTTTTCTTTCTAGAACCCTTTTATCATTGGATAAAGCTTTGAGACCACCCAGTCATAGGGCAACCCGACACCGGACACAAGGATTCAGAATTCTATGGCGTCCAATTTTGTGGGATGCCCTATGTCCCTACATATTGTTGATCCGTATAACATGTTTAGTGTTATTTTAACTGAATTATGTTATTTTGAGTGTCAATTTGCTTGAATCAAGTTACTTGACTAAACATACAAATTAACTTATTATTCAAGTAAAATAATTTAAATAGTGTTATTTCCCTTGATAACTAAAATAATCTAAACCGGTTATTAAACTTGATTTACGTTATTTTACCTAAAGACCAAAAGCCTTTCATGAGTTCGGATGGGCAACAGTTAGTGCTGTTGCCCGGTTGTGTGCACAAAAACATGAGGGCCCATCTCTGTTGTTTGGGGCCTATCCTATTGAATGTAGGCCCATATTTTTGTATACACAATCGGGCAACAACGCAACAGCTAGCGTTGTTCCCCATCCGAACTCGCCTTTCATCGGATGAATAAGTAGCCCGAATGTTAATGCGTCCCAAATTTTGGATGCCCTAGAATCATCTCGGGTTGCCCCAAGACCCCACAGCTGGGGCATCTTTATCTTTTCTAGATTTCACCACTTGTGTATCACAGTATGTATGACAACAAATCTTTCTTTATGTGTCATTTTGTGTATAATTGCAGGAAGGGTACATGGTACCAAGAACTAAATGCGGACCAGTACCAAGAAACAAGCTTCTAAGCCCGGTTATTTTTCATGAGGGGCGATTAGTTCAGAGACCCACCCCTCTAATTGCTCTCTTGACGTTCCTATGGATGCCGATTGGGATCATCCTCTCGCTACTCAGAGTCTATATCAACTTCCGCTTGCCGGAACGAATTACGCGACACATGTATAAGATCCTCGGAGTTGAAATAATTGTGAAGGGTAATCCTCCTCTACCCCCCAAGAAGGGCCAAAGTGGAGTCCTCTTCATTTGCAATCACAGGACTGTCTTGGACCCAGTTTTCACAGCAGTGGCCCTAGGAAGAAAGATTAGTTGTGTCACATACAGTATAAGCAAGTTCTCCGAACTTATCTCGCCAATTAAAGCTGTGGCTTTGTCAAGGGAAAGGGAGAAAGATGCTGCTAATATCAAGCGCTTGCTCGAAGAAGGAGACTTGGTGATTTGCCCAGAAGGGACAACTTGCAGGGAATCATTCCTCCTAAGATTTAGTGCTCTCTTTGCAGAACTTACCGACAGAATCGTCCCGGTTGCGATTAACACCAAACAAAGCATGTTTTACGGATCAACGGTTCGCGGGTTTAAGATACTGGATCCTTATTTCCTGTTCATGAACCCAATGCCAACCTACGAAATCACATTCCTGAATCAGTTGCCCACTGAGCTCACATGCAAAGGAGGGAAGTCTCCTATCGAAGTTGCAAATTACATCCAAAGGGTGCTCTCCGCAACTCTAGGGTTTGAGTGCACAAACCTTACCAGGAAGGACAAGTACCAGATGCTCGCCGGAACCAATGGTCTAGTGCCGTCCAAGAAATAAAATGCCTAAGAAAAGAAGAACAGAAATTGGATGCTTCTATCTATATTGATTGTTTTGTGTCGAAATTTAAACCATAAAAATAATTGTCATTACTACCCCTTCCACACCACAGGTTAGGTTAAGAAAACAACTTTTTTTCTCTCTCTAAAAGTTTCTTCACTTTGGGCACCTATCATTGTTACTTTTTTCGAAAATGGTCTCAACCGATTATTGAAGTACTAGGAACACATGTTGGAACCACAATAAAAGTCTAGAAGTTTGCCTCTTGCTTGCATTTTTCTAACAAAATAATCTTTATGACAATGATTATTACATAACTAGCATCCACACCCTTAAAAAAAATCTCATGGTTTAAAAAAGGAAATGAGGTGCTAGTCACAACTAGGGGTGTCAACGAGGTGTCAACGAGCTGAGTTGGGCATTGTTCAAGCTCGGCTCGTTGGATTTTTGATGTCGCTCAAAAAGGTCAGCACGGGCTCGGCTCGTCCACAAACCATCGAGTTCGAGCCGGCTTATTAAGCTCTAATTTAAAAAAAAATAGTATAGTGAGGACGATATTCTAACAGTTAAATGGCGGGGTACAAAGAAAATGGGAAGATAAAATACTGCTTTCACTAACCTGATGAACATTTCATGTTCTTAATTTAAAAAATTTATTTTATTTTCTTATATTTTTAATGTAAAACTCAATACTGGCAGGTATAACTGTACATGGGTATTCATTGAATTAGTCAAGCCGAGCCGAGCCGAGATGAGCTACCTCTTACTTGAGCTCGGCTTGTTATCTAAACAAGCTCACTCACTTGGCTCGGCTCGATGAGCTTTTTTTTCTTGCTCAAGCTCGGCTCGGCTCATTGACAGCCCTAGTCACAACTTTAAGGGAAGAAGCAGCGGTCATGTAAGCAACTAATTGACATTCAAGCAGTTAAGAGGGGTGACCGATAGCCAGACAAGTCTGCTCTGGGCCCTGGAAACTCGGTCTTCAACCACCCCCACACCCATGCTTCCACGTTCATAGCCTCCCCCCCCGGTCTCCCCCAATCAAGGGGTCCATCTTTCTCATTTAGTGTAGTTAGGGCTAAACACGTACTTAGATTGAATGGGTTGATATCGGCGGCTGGTAGTTGTTAGGAAGGTATGTCTGTAGGTAGTGATGAAGAGGGAAGGTGGGAGGCTCGGCCTTCAGTTTGTTTCCATGTCTCGCTACGCTCGTACTCTGTGAGAGTAAGAATCAGAATGTGGGTACTTGATTGGATCCCCTCCATTGATCTTGGCTTGCTTTATTGCATGAATGAATTCTTTGAATCTTCAGGCTTCGTCTGATCCGCTGTAGGTATACTCCCTGTAGATTCATTTCTGGGATCTTAAAATATAAGTTTGGTGGCATGGCATATAGACACTGACTAATCTCTCTCAGGGGAGGGATTCAATTTATTGGATCCTACAGGGGGAGAAGGCCTCGGAGTCCGGATCATGTTCAATAGCCATTGAGCTAGGGAGAATTTAATGACACTCACAAAGCCCTTTTAAATATCTTTTAATTCTGGTCAATAAGTTTTAACCGTTAGGGTTTAAAAGGTTGAATTTTTTTTTCTCTAAAAGCCAAGGTTAGATTTTATTACTTAAGGGTTAGAAAACATTAACCACAATTAGGACACATGTTGACTAGTGAGTGTGATTGAGTGATTGAGTATGAGACCAACTCTTTATTTGAAAAATAATCCCCTCCTCATATGACGAGAGAAGTGAGCCATCTTATCCCCTTAAAAATTGCCACATGTCCAGTTTTTACTCAGTTTAACTGTGGTTAAGATTCATTATTCTATAAAAGCATTTATTCTTGATTCTTAGAGTTAAGGGGGCTTTGTGAATGCCCTCCTCGTACAACGAGGGGATTATTGCTCTTATTTATTGATGAGCAATAGTTAATTTTTGCTCCACGCGCTCACAACACAGCCCATTCAACTGGCATGAACTCAAGTTAATTTTTTTTTAACTTGTAGTTAACTTTTTTTTTTTGAAAATCTAAAAGGTAGAAGAATGAACCCTAGGGGTGAGTGAATCTTAACCACAGTTAAAGGAGTTCAAAGGAAGACACGTGTGCATCATCGGCCGATGAGGTAATTATTTCCTTAACTGATATAATGATAATTACCGTTTAGTCACCTATGTAGAAAATATCACCTAAAAGGGAATGGTTTAAAAAAATTTACCAAATAGGGTATGTATCCCAATATTACCCTTACTAGTGTTTGGGTTTTATATGTATAGGTAAGAGTTAAATATGTCAAAAGCATACTGATCGGTGTTAATTGTTATACATTTAAGCATCTCAAACTAAACTTGTTAGTTCCTTAGGGTAATCTTTTTGACTATTTTACTGTACTTGATTGTCTTGGTTGATTTCAGGTTCATGCGAGTAAAAGAAGTTAAAATTGAAGATTTAAAGACTCCAAAGACTTAGAAGAGCTTCAACCATGTGAAAGACCAAAAAAAAGAAGAATTCTGAGAAATTTTGTACCTTACGATCGATCGTAGTGTTACTGCGATCGATTGTAGGTCTTGTGCAGTCACGCCCCAAAATCTCACATAGGTTAAAGTGAGACCTTGACACGTGACTTAACCATCAAACCGTCAAAACATCATGTCATAAAGCATCTAAGACAATCTAAAATATGAACCTGAAAATTTTTCTTTAATTAATCATGATCAAATCTAATATCTCAATTTAAAAACTAAAACAAAATCAATAATTCGAATCATCCATCATAATTCTCAACTATCAATTCAATGTAACCATAAATCCAACATTGAGTCTATTACAATGTCTTGAACTCCAAATTTAAATACTAATAAATTAATTCCCTGGAAATGGCCAACAATCCACATTTCATTCACCATCAGGATAATACCTGATGGATCTTCTTCTTCCTCATCTTTGTACTCTTCCTCTTCCTAAGGTCATGGGGCACAAATATCAAATCTAGAACCTGTCGACAACAAAGTCATCGACTGAGTAACAAGTTACCCCGCGTATATAAACTTTAAACTAACAATATAACAATATTAATATAAAGCATAAATTAGAATTTAACAATACATGTAAGCATATAAATAATTCAGAGTGCAAAAACATAATTTCAATTCAATTCTCATACGTACTCACTTGTACTTATTTTTCTTACTTATCTTACCTGTCTTTCTTATTCATAAGTGTATCCAACAACATGCATTGTGTAATAACTTAAAATAACTCTATCACATATATTGGATAGAGACTAAGATATACCCAACTTACCGAGGTACTACACGGTTTATACATTATCCAGTGCATACGGCCTGTCTACACATTATCCAGTGTATACAACTGATCTGCACATTACCCGGTGCATACGACTTGTCTTGCTTTGATCTTAAGCTTGTTGATACTCGATCAGTGCAAAACTCAATCATACAGTCATGCTCGTGTGTTTGTATAATACTTAATACTTGTTTTTTTTTTATCATACTTGTACATATTTATTTTCATGAATCAGTGTGAGTGAAACAATGATAATCATTAATTAAATCGCATTCAGAATTATTAGATTAGAGCTCTCGAATGCTCATCATAATGACTAACGCTGCCATGATAATACCCCTAAGTCACACAAACATAATTCAAGGTTTAATGTAATCAATTTATATCATCATGTAATTTGTCAATCATACATTAATTTAATAGTTTAAATATACAGCGGAGCTCTGCATCATGCAGAGCTCCCTTTTTACCCTATATGGGGGCAAATGTGTAATTATTGATGATTACACATTTGCCCCCATGTAGTGTAAAAAGGGAGCTCCGCATGAAAATTAATCTCTTAATTTAAGCATCTATAATTTCCCATAATTTATCAATATAAAAATATTCTTTATCAAGTTTTCAACAATAAAATAATGAAACAATTCTATTTATCATGTATCAATTTCCAGTATGTAGTTTTGCTAAATTCAATCTCATAAAACCCTAGTTTTCTTACACATCATAATTTTCAATTAAACTCATAATCATTACATCAAATCCAATCATCCCTTCCTTCATTCTCCATCATTCATACACCACAAAATCGTTCATTTTCCCCTTGTTGATATTCATAATTAATAAAAATCATAAGGAAACATCTCTAAACATCATAACTATCTTGCATAATAAAAATTATAAGGAAACATCTCTAAACATCATAACTATCTTTCATAAGGGATTATATATCATAAACATGCTTGATCTTATTTTTCTTACTTTAAATATAACTATTTCATATTGTTTATACTAAAATCACCATATTGGTAGGAAAAAATTTATATTTACCTCTCCCGATCGCTTCCCTATGATCAAGCGCTTGCGAATGAGATCGATCTAAGCCTTTACACTATTTTCCTTGCAAAACCTTTGATCTCTCCTCTTAGATCTTTCAAAATCACATTCTCTTTCTCTTTTAGGTTTAGAAAGCCTTAGAAACCCTCAACCCATGAACATAAAGATTACTTATATTATTGGGAGCCCTAAGGACTCAAAAATCAAAAAATTGCGCAAAACTGAGGCAAAATGGCGTTTTGGGCGATCAATCAGCTAGAGCACCGATCAACAATTTTTTAAAAAGTCTTTTGCTACTTTTTGACTATCTTTCTTTTCATGCAATTTAACTCTAAAAACAACTTAAATTAAGTATTTTATTTGAGTTTTAAAATCCATGCGTTTCACATAAAATTTATATGCTTAATCACATTAAAATTAGACACTTATTTCTATAGAATTTAATAAACAACACGAATATCAAGAATGATAAATTCAAGATTTTGCATGTGTTGCGGTAGATGAAAAACCTATGATGGATCGCAAATGAAGTAGCGAAATTCTGGAATGCCTGTCTATGATCGATCGCAGGTGTTTTGCGATCGATCGCACATCGACATTTTGGCCCTGGAGATTGTGTACGAGAAAAATGAATTTGAGTCCAATTGAGTTTCCAAAAAACCTAATTCGAGTGGAAACTCTTTTTTTATAAATAGGGAAGCCATTAGCCATAAAAAGTGTAGAGAATTTTGGATTTTAAGAAAAGAAGAATCTCTGGAGATCAAGGAAGCAAAAATGACAAGTTCTTCGTTTTTGTCTATGAAGATGGTGTACTCCTCCCTCGTGATGAATTAACTTTCCGTTTTAGGGTTTCGATGAAACCCTAACTAAGTAACTGTATTGTTGTTTTGTTTTTAATTAGATTTCTCAAATTGTAAAACATTGATTGCATAATGAGAGGTTGTTTCAAAAACTGATTTTATTGATTTATATTTCATCTTAATGAAAGTTTTATCATTGTCTTAAGTGTTAGGAAATTAAGATTGAAATCACTTATGTTAATTGTCTATGGAAGTTAATGTGAGTTTTATGTAATGATTTTAATATATCAAGAGATTAGATCCTAAGATATTTTATGTTAAGCGAAGACAAGTGATTTCATTACCCTAGTTTAATGTGTGTCACTCTCGCCAACCGAAGATAAGATATGTCAAGGATATAATCTCTTGTATATTTCTTGATCAGTTGAGAGGAGATGTGTCTTCACTCTCACTGTAATGTTTGCAAATCGAGATATCTGAATAGATTCAAAGATGGATCAGTTATAAAGCTAGTTGTGGATTCAAACGCCCTAGATCTTCTCTCCAAAAGATTTCAAAAACCCTTTAGTTGATAAATTAATTAGAAGTCATTAGTTTAAATATTGTTTTAGTTTAATTAATCCATTTAATATCAACTTTTCTCACCCATTGGTTTAGAATTAATCTTGATAAAATACAATGAAATCAACGTAGTCCTCAGAGGTTCGACACCCTTACCTAATAACTATTTTACGGAATTATTACTACAAGGTATAATTAAATTGCGTAACGACCACTTACCTATTTTGATAATAAAAATACAAAGCATTGCCTTTTTTGATAAACATGTCAAAAGCATGCTCTTTTAGGTAATAAAATGAAAAACATGCCCTTTTAGTTGAAGCGCATATATAAAATGTAGAGCAGTGCTTATCATACCCCCTTGTCCTTGTGTCCCTTTTAACACCCCTTTAGCCCTAGTTAAGCTTAACTAAATTAAAACTAATATTTTTTTAAAAAAAAACCATGATTGGATTTCTTAACCCTAGGGGTGAGTGAATCTTAACCACAACAAGTGAGTATTTAAAATTGGACGTGAACCAATGAGGACCGGCCATTCGGTTATAAAATGGGATCCACGATAGGTTTACTATTTTCCTAAAGAGTAATAATCCCCTCGTCGGCCAAGGAGGGGACCATTCCTCCTCGTTCTCACATAACCGACCCTTCAACTCCCATTAACTCGGCTTAGTTTTTTTTAACCATTTAATTTATTTTATTTTTCTAAAAACCAAGGGTAGATGAGTGAACCCTAAGGGTGAATAAATCTTAACCACAGTTAAATGGGGTTAAAAGGGGGACACATGGCAAGAAAATGGGAGCCGATATGCTCCTCCTCGCGTCACCGACCGATGTGATCATTTTCCTTTCCTAAAATGTACAATTCTGCATTGAATGTCGGGATCTAAGTAGTGGCCTCAGATTCTCTCTGGCACATGCCAGAAAAATGGTATCAGGAAACCATACATTGTGTGCCATGTGGCATAAAATAGGGATAAGTCATTTCATTTTTTCCATAGATTTTTGACTTCTCCCCAATTGATATCTCTCCTTCTTTTTCTCACACTTTATTGCCATGTGTCGCAACATGTGTGGAGAAGTCAAAAATCCAGGGGTCAATGATTTGACTTCTCCCACCACATGCACACAATGTGTGGTTGCCCGAGGCCATTTTCTGGCATGTGCCAGAGAGAATCTAAGGCCCTAAGTAGTTCCTATGGCCGGAAAAATACAGTTACGGTAGGTAGGCTGATGTAACGTATGTTAATATCTATTTTACTGTGAAGTGAACATGGCGTGACTTTTGTGAGAAAAGAGTGATGAATTTCACGAGGATTCGTGATTAGATAGCTGTCTATCAAAACATACAAAAGTAAGATGAATTGTGTGGAACTATACATAGTACTTCATAAACTGTTTCTCACCATTCTCCCGTTTTCTTGCTTTTGTCTTCAATAACGCCAAGGATTTCTAGCAGATGCCGCAACACGTGTGAGAATCAAAAATCTTTTTAATCTCTTTATTTCGGGATTGGATTTGGTCTTCTTTATCAAGATGAAAATGGTTCATGGTCTTTGACAATGGTATTTCGGACCCACAGAGTACAGTGACAAGAATTCATCGATTTGTAGTTGAAATGTTTGAGGAATTGGGAGTGCACCCGAGGGAAGCGAAGGACCATAGGAAAGATGTGGACTCTATATCCTGGCCTCCCCCATCAAGGAGCTGGCTCAAGATCAACTGTGATGGAGCTGTCTCTCTTTCAGGTCATGCAGCTGGATGTGGTTTTCTAGTCGGAAACCCATACGAGTCGAACAGTTTGTTCTATATCTATTCCCCTCTAAGGTGGCTCGGCTTTGACAGTTGAGGCTATTGCAATCAAAGAAAGTCTTCTTATGGCCAAACGGAGGAGCTGGACTCACTTTATTTTGGAAGGGGATTCAAAGTCTCTAATTGCCATGCTAGATGATAACGAGATGCAAGTGCATTGGGAGGCTTCAACCATTTTGGAAGATATCAAGAAGTTGTGGTCAGAATTCCCTTTTGCTCGGGCTAGTTTTATCTGTAGAAATGGAAATAGGGAAGCCCACAATCTTGCTAGAGCTGCTCTCCGATCGACTGTCAGTGAGTCAAGCGAATCTTCTAATACCATATGTAATTGGAATTTTATAAGCTCTGATACTTGACTGCGTGCCCCCCTTTGTATGCTTTCTTCTGTTGGTTAAATGATATAGTGGATTACCAAAAAAAAAAATCCAATCCCCTTTATTTTTGACCAAGTGTTGGGTGGAGAGGCTATGCATGAGTGTACTCGGCATCTGTGTACATATGCCTGAGTATAAGACATAGCTTATTTGCTCAAAGTTCACCCGGTGGAAAGGTATTTCGCTAAGGAGGAGATAGACAATGTCCTTTGTTTTTTTTACATTTATTAACTGTGGTTAAGATTTACTCACCTCTAATGTTAAGTAATTTAATTTAATTTTCAAAAAAAATTAACCATGGTTATGATTCACTCATTCATATGGTTAATTTTTTAAATATTTTTCCTTTAAAATCAATATTAGATTATTTAACCTTAAAGGTGAGTGTTAATGGTTGTCAAAGATTACACGTGGTGAGTACCACTTAACATAACATGCAAATGCATATGTTATCACCTCCACAGTGAAACACCTTTCCACACGTCGATGGTTGAGTATAATTAAGAGTGTGAATAGGGCTGCACTCGAGCCAATCTAGTTCGACGGTTGGACTCAGCTTGGCTTGTTTGAGCCAATCTCAATTTTGGCTCAAACGAATCAAGTTAAGCTTTTATTTGATCTCGAATGTTTAAACAAGTCAATCTCAAGTTAGACAAGTCAAGCTCAAGCTAGACCCTGTTTGATTCGGCTCAACTTGTTTAAGGCTTGATTCGGCTTGAGCTTGATTCGGCTCGTGATAATGTTATTTATATTAATACAAAATAATATTTTAAACTTTTTTTATTATAAATTTTAATAATTTATAATAAATTTATTTTTTGAGATAATAATAACAAAAAAGATTAAGCTGAAACTTTCATCTAACTCTCTATTCTTTGGACGGAAGGATTACTCCCAAATCATTATAAGAACCTTTTATAATTTTTTGTAATATAATTTATTAATAAACACTTTTATCAAAATTATGTAAAATCAAACAAAACATTCCGTGAATCAAGCTTGAGCCAACCTGAGCTCAAACTCAACTTGAATAAAGTTTGGGCTAGAACGAAGCTCGAGCTCATTCAAGCTTGTTCAATGCAAACTCAAGCCTAAACATTAAGACTCAAATCAAGCTCAAGCCGAGCTCGAGCATGTTCAAGCCAAGCTCATACTTGACTAAGCTCGGCTCGAATACACCCCTAGCTGTAAATGGGACTCGAGTCCGACTTGGACCAATTAATAAATGGGTCAAGCTAGCCCACTTATTAATCGGGCCTAATCAGCCTAGCCCACCTAAAAAATCATGTGTAAAATTTTGCCTATACCCCTAAGTATAATACTTGGGAATCTGTTAGAGGAAATCCATTGTCGCTACACCCATTAACTATGGTTAAAATTTGCTTACCCCTAAGGTTAAATAATCTAACCTTAGTTTTTAGAAAAAGTTAAGGTTGGTTATGATTCACTCACTCATGTGGTTGTGTTTTTTTTTAAAATAAGGTTAGATCATGTAACTTTAGGGATGAGTGAATCTTAACCACAATTAATGGTGTCAAAGAGGACACATGGCGAGCTGAGGATTTGTGTGTACCGCCCAACGGAACGTGTGGATGCATGCAATCACCTCATCCTTAATGAATCACCTGATCCTTAATGAAACACCTATCCACGCGTGGGGCAAATATGCCCGAGTATAGTACCCGGACATCTACTAGAGGAAATTCGTTGCCGGCTAGCATTCCTCTAAAGCTTGTAAGCTTAGGGCCCGCGAAAGAAAATATAAAAAAAATCCACTTTAATAACAAAAATATTTAGCACTTGAAATGAATAAAGAGGCCTACATTGAGGGGTGTTTCCAAGCCAAGCTAGCTCGTTGAATCATCTTTATTAAGCTAAGTTTTTTTTTATTGATCCCAAGTTTTTGATCGGATCGAGTCGAGTTGAGCTTGAAACTATGTTCAAACCAAGTTCGAGCAAGGCCCATTTGATTCGACTCAAATTGAAGCTGGATTCGGTTCGCTTGAGCGAATATAAAGATATAAATAATAATAAATATTACTTATAATAAATAATAATACTGATCATAATATTATAAAGATATATTTTAAAATAAAAAAATTTAATGAATTAATCAAGCTCAAACTCTAGCCAAGCCGAACTCGATCGATTTGAGCTTTTTTCGAGCAGAGTTTCAACCTCTTTTTTTGAGCTGGAATCATTCTTGAGCCAAACTTGAACAAGTTCAAGCTGAGCTCAAGCTTGGCTCAGCTCGACCTGAATAAACCCTAACTACACTTATGGTAACTCACCTTAGATAATTTAACTTAAGGCAAGGGAAAAAAGTCTACAAGCAGGGGCGGGGAGGTGCCATGCCCCCCCCCCCCCTCTTCCCAAAGTTTTGGGAAATCATTTTATATTAGGTATAGTTTTTTGAACGGCCCCCCCAAATTATGAGTTAACGCCCCCACCCAATTTTCACGCTCCGTCCATCTCCCTTTAACTATGGTTAAACTTAATCAAATTAAGGTTAATATTTTTTTTCTTCTAAAAATCAAGATTAACCTTAGGGGTGAGTGAATCTTAACCACAGTTAATGGATATTAAAAGGGACACATGGTAGCCGGTTGATCTTCCTTTAACTATGATTAAGCTTAATCAATTTAAGGTTAATATTGTTTTTTCTAAAAGCCAATGTTAGATATATGAAAATGTAATTAGGATAGCTACTGTTAGTCTTATAATTTGAGAAGGTGGTTATAAAATTGTTGGACTTTAACTCATAAATTTAAGTCATGCTATGAGCACCTCAATAATTTCTTATAATACATGAACACAAAAGAAAAAAAGGGCTTATGGGTTGAAATACCAACAAATTTAATTTAACCATGAAGGGGTGGACCAGTAATTCCAGGGACTTATGCCTCATGAAGCAGAAGGTCTTGGGTTTGACTTCCCACTCCCCCTTTGGGGCCAGTCCCACACGGATTTTCTGGACTTTCCTGGTGTGGCGGGTTGCGGGCTCCTGTCACACCCTTGGGGATTAATCCAGACCCAAAGGGTTGGGGACAACCTGATTCTCCAAGAAAAAAATACACAAAAAAGTCTTATTTTAAGAGTCTTTCTCTCTACACACCCAAACCCCTAAATCGTCTTCTGGAAACCTCTATTCACTACCCAATGGATGTCGTGAGCATAGGTGTCGAAAAAGAAATGGTTACTTGCGTACTCTGAATGAGATCATGATCCATGATCTTCCCAATTCCTCCCATACCCTAATATTGGTAGGGTATAATTATTTAATTTGATCAATTAATGCTTTTCTTTCCCATGAGATTTCTTCATCAGTAGAAAAACATAATTTATGTTGCCAACTCCTAGTAGATGGAATAAAGATCTGTCAAAAGGTGGGTCTCTATTCAATTGGTACCATAGGGTGCTAGCGGTAGGTACAGTGTGTGTTTTCCTTTCTTTGCCTTCAGTATTCACCTTGCGGTGTTACTGAGTTTACCAAAAATAGAAAGCTTAGTACCCTTAAACAGAAATTATGCTAGCAAAACTCTTTTGCAATAGCAAGCATCACGGTTTTATCTTATTTTATCCACGGATATAAAATATTTAATACTAAAAAAGACATGGATTTTTTTAGAACAGGTCTCAACCCTAGCTCTTTTTTCTTTTTAACTTGTTGAGTAAGGGGGAATTGTTAGAGCTTTGCATCTAAGACCGAATTTAAGGTCGACTCCTCCTTACAAAAACCACATTTTTTAAAATAGCAAGCAACGATCTATTTTGATCATTTCTTATAAATTGTTACGGTTTAATTTATAAGCCAAAGACAAAATAGCATGATGCTTGATGATTCAAAATCTTATACCAATTTTTTTTTCTTTTTGGGGTTCATTGGAGGCCACATAGACCTATGGCCTATGGGCTACACATAGCCCTCCCCCTCCTACAAACACCTCGACCCTAATGTAGGTGGGATTCGATCCCAGGTCTCTCGAACGATGCTAAGAGACTTTACCAACTAAATTAGCTGGTACCTAAATCTCATACCATTTTCATTAAGGCTCAGGATGCTCTATAGTTATGCATCTTCTAGTTGTTTGTCAACCTATTAGGTTTTTAGGGGGCAAAAAAATTGAAAGTTGTTCAATTTAACAAATGATAAGACACGTATTATAATAACTAGACGTACCAAACAAAACATAAACTATAAGGGTGTGATCTTTTTGCAGAACTTTTAAAATCCCGGAACTTCAAAAGTGTAAGCCTGTTCTTTTACCTAACGATTAGATCTTTAAAGTTTTGTGTAAGTTGATAATCCGGGACAAGTAGAACTTTATAATTCCCTGTAAAAGAGTCGAAATTTTAAAGTTCTGTCTAAGTGAAACTTTTAATTGAGCAAGAGCTGGTAAAAACCGAGCCTCTCATTCCAAATATACAACTCCATTTTCACATACCTTATATGTATTAATGATATTAAGTAGATTATTGACTTTTGTTTAAGTTTGACATAATTTCAAATGATTCGTGGAACATTGTCGAGTGATATGAGAAAATTGTGGAATGATGACATGAATACCTAGATTCATAAAAAAAAAATTATATTCACATCGAACATTAAAAAAATAAGAAGAATTAAAATTTATGATGTTACAAGTACACTTAAGAAATTAAACATTAATAAGTTTTTAATGTTAAATTTCTAATCCCAAAATTTCATGTCAAAAAAACAATGGATTTGCAAAGTCCTAAGAATTTAGTCATAAAGACCCACATTGAAAAGAACATAACTACAAATCTTTTGATGTTCTAGGAACTTTGAAGTTCTTGGACCTTTAGAGTTCTAGGAAAAGAATACAGCCTAAATGATCCGAAATCTTTCACTAAGAGGCTTTTAAAGATTTAGGCAGTCTTTTTTTTTTTCTTTTGCACAATTCCATTTCTCATTTCAATTTGTGGTTAAGAATTTTTAACCTTAGGATTGACACTTCTGACCTTGGTTTTTAGAATAAAAATAATGTGTCAATGTCACTCCTTGGTGTAAACATTCTCCCTGACTTCTACTTGAGAGGATTCACATTCTTTTTTAAAGGCACGGTCTCAAACAATGCAGAGTTTGAAAATTGGATTTATAAAAGAGTCCTCGGAATTGATATCGATTTGGGGAGCAGAGGAACTGTATGATAGAGAATAAATCAAGATAATAAAGTGTGATGATCACAAATTCACAGGATGATTTAAATTTGAATTAAGTAGATAATATTAGATTTGATTTGAGGTTTGATCCGAACCCAAATGCTGTTTTCGTATAGCATTCCTCCCCGCCAATCAACTACATCCAAACCACCTCTTCCGCATGCAAAGCTCTGAGTTATCGACGACATCCCATGATCTTTTGTCGGGGCGGCAATAGGAAGAAAAAAGAAATAAAAATGATATTATTGTCATTTTATTGATTTTAGTGTGTAATTAAAATTTAGGGTAAATTATAGTCACCTCCCTTGAGGTTTGGTGATATTTCATAAATCTCCCCTCTAGTTTATGAAATTACACTTCCCTCCCCTCAACTTTGGTTGTCTGTAACAATACCCCCTTCCATTAAGTTTACGGTTACTTTATAGATGAACTTTGATGATGTCATCTTTTAAACATTTTAAAATGTCTAAATTACCATTTTTCAACACAAGGTTAATTAATTCAATAAAATAAATGATAATTGGTTTCTAACCAATGTTAATACATATTTCCAAAATCAAGTAAACATTTATTTTTTTTCTAAAAACCAATGTTAAATAGATGAACTCTAGGGGTGAGTGAATCTTAACCATAGTTAGTGGGCATTAAAAGGGACACATGTTGACTTATAAAGATCCTTTAACTATGGTTAAACACAATTAACCTAAGGTTAATATTTTTATTGTTTTCTTAAAAGCAAGGTTAGATGGATTAATCGTAGGGGTGAGTGAATCTTAAGCACAATTAGTGGGTGTTAAAAGGGACACATGGCGGTTTGTAGAGCCCCCTTTAATTGTGGTTAAGCATAATCAACATAATCAACCTAAGATTTTTTTTCTTCTAAAAATGAAGGTTAAATGGATGAATCCTAGGGGTGAGTAAATTTTAACCACAGTTAGTGGGCGTTAAAGGGGACACGAGGCGGCTTGTAGAACTCCCTTTAATTGTGGTTAAGCATAAGCAACCTAAGGTTTTTTTTTATAAAAACCAAGGTTTGATGGATGAACCCTAGGGGTGAGTGAGTTTTAACCATAGTTAGTGGGTGTTAAAAGGTACACGTGGTGGCTTATAGAGATCATTTAACTGTGGTTAAACATAATTAACCTAAGATTAATCTTTTTTATTTTATTTTCTTATAATCAAGGTTAGATTAATGAATCCTAGGGATGAGTGAATCTTAACCACAATTAGTGAGTGTTAGAAGCGACACATGGCGGCTTGTAAAGCCCTCTTTAATTGCGGTTAAGCATAACCAATCTAGGGTTATTTTTTCCCTAAAACTAAGGTTAGATGGATAAACCCTAGGGGTGAGTAAATCTTTATCATAGTTAGTGGGTATTAAAAGGAATACGTGGCGGCTTGGGGGTTTATGTTTTTCTTTGGTTGAGCTTTCAAACGGTAAAGACGTGTTTCCTCAATCAAGTAATAGGGGTAAAATGGAGAAATGGTAACTTTAGTTAACAGTATTAATATTAAGAGTCTGACAGGGAGGGCAATGTAATTTCAGAAACTAGAGGAGAGGTTTCTAAAATTTCACCAAACCTCAGGGAGGTGAGTGTAATTTACCCTAAAATTTAATGATGTTCTTTTTATAAAAAAAATTGGTGAATAGCCAATTAATATTGGTGTATAGCCAATTAGTATTGGTGTGCTCGTATCTGCAACCTAGCTTTATTGGACTCAATTTTTACCCAATCTTTAAACTACAGAGGTCTATATCGCTGGATCTAGGAGCGCTCATGTTTTGGGCCATAGGCCATGATACCATCGTGCTGATGTGGACCTGTGGTCCACTGTAGTTATTGGTCTACCCTAACTCGGCTCTTTTTAATAGTCATTATTTCTCTATGGTTATGGATGAACATGGGTTGGGCTAGATTGGTGTGGGCCATTTTAGTGTAGTCACTTGGTGGGTTTGGCTGCATCTTTTGATTGTGGCCAGGGGTGTATTCGAGCTGAGTTGGGCTTGCTCGAGCTTGACTTGAACTGTTTCAAGTCAGGCTCGAAGTCGACTCTAAGCTCAGAAAGCTTGGCTCGAAGTTTGGCTTGAACAACAACTTGGCTCGAGCTCGAATTGATTCAAACTCAGTCCAAGCTCAACTTGACTTACTAAAAATTTATTTGGCAAAATCTTTAAGGCTTAGGATCTTCTCTTGTTGGTGCTGGTGAGGAGACTGCCAACACCTATTATGGGGTGCCACATCACTTTGCGCACACCAACCAAGGTGTGTGCACCCAAAACAACATCTTGGTTAGCATGTATGAACTTAGTTGGCGTTCCGGGAGTGGGTGCTGGCAGTCTCCTCACTAGCACCAACTGGAGAAGATCCCGTGTCAATCACCACAAGTAATTGGGACCACATAGATAGGTTATCTGGGTCGTTATGGACTATATTTACGCTTTGCTTTCTAGTGAGAATCACACAATAACGGTGAAGAGAGTGAGACAAAAGCCAAGATGTACATACAGAGTACCATCCATCCTTCCAAGTTTTATACACCACTATTCTTATTGCTCTTATTGCTTAGTAAAGACTCAAATCAATTAGGAGTTAGGACCAACTAACAGATGATCTTAGCAACCTCAGCAATCGAAATCTCATATTTCTCATTAACGGCTATGAAAATTTTCGTGCTTCTTCCTTGTCTATTATTCATGGCTTTTTGCCGCCAAACTAACAGTGGAAATAAACTAATAAATCTCCCAAAAATTAACATTTGTCACTTGTCACCGTCGGTTCTTTTGCTAAGACTTACAAAATTCAACACTTTGCATGTCTCAAGATTTTTAGTGCCGGGCTTTGTATGTATGTCATTTATGTTCTTTTAATGCTTTGTTTGTTTCATAAAATAGGGGAAAGCAAATCAATTTAATGAAAAATGTTAATTATGTGTGTTTGTTTGTATGGAAAATCTTTTGTAATTAAAATGCTTTACAGAAAATGAATAACTTTTCCGGAAAATGACTTATATTTCAAAAATCTATAAATCATTTTCCCATAAAATGCCAACCTCTTTCAAAATATTTTAAAATTAGAAAAATATTTCGTAAATGATTTACGTCGTAAAACTATTTACGTGCAAACAAATGGAGCATAAGATTAGAAAATCTTAAATGAATTTGTAGAAATTTGAACTCCTATCATGAGGGTTAAGTCCCGCCCTTTTAGCGAGGTTTGAAATCCTTCATTTGCAACTTTTGAAGTCTCATATGGATTGAATTCCCAAAAACATGAGAAGCAAAAGAACTTCATAAAAATTGACAATTTCTAAGAATTACAAATTCTTACCTCGCAAAAAGGTCTAAAACTATTTAAAAATCACCAAATCCAGAAAGGGGTAAAACCAAAAAAGCATCAAAACCATTGTAAAGGCATCAAGTCCATTGAAAGCTAACGAGCCTCATTTCTGGGAATAATTTATTGACCCAAGAGTGGCCCTTTATAAATTTGTACATAATCTGAGTGTTATCATAACCTGACCGGACTGGCTCGAACCCAAAAAACAGGGAACCGGTCCCACACAGGTTTCCCAAACACCCCCCTGGCCTTTTTTTAAGAATCAGAGGAACCAACTAGTTGAACCGGGAACTGGGTTAAAATAAGAAAAAAAATATTTTTTTAATAAAAAATGACACAATCGGTTAAACCGGTCAAACCAGAACCTGCCACCCAACCGTTTCGGCCACCGGTCGGTTATTAAAACATTGGATAATCCCGTCCAACTTAAGTGACATGCTAAAGCCTTTCATTATGTGAGCCTGATGGACTTTCTTTACTAAGCCCAAGTGTAGGCTTGACCCATCGATCTAATATCCATAGCCTTTATGAGGCCAAAGTGAGCTCAAAACTGGAAATTCGCTGGACCTACCCTGCCTATTTAAGCACTTTTGGCTGGGTAATCTACTCCTGTAAACGACAGGGGGGAACGTTTGGCAATGGATTTTAAATTTTCCAATAAAAACTAGTGATAAAACCAAATCCTTGGTTATAAACTTGCAATCTTTTAAGACTGTAATATCATCACTGGCATATTTGGTTGTTAGTGTGAAAGCGTCCAACTCAAAACCAATTGGCAATGGGTGGAGAGGCCTTACATGTATATAAGGCCACAACTATTTCTCTATTTAGTCGATGTGGGATTAATTCTTTTACAGCTAGGATAGGAGTAAGGCCATGTTTAGCTACCCCTGCATCCAAACATCACCTTAATTCAGAGTGCAAAATAATGCTGAGATTGGTCTAAGCAGCCACAGACTCAAATTGATAACCATTACTTTAAGGTGCGTTCGTTTGGCGAGAAATTGGGTGAAAGAAAAATAAAAAAAACTTAAATATCCTCGCAAAATAACCATCAATTTTAGGAGAAATGTTGTCATTTTTTAGAAAGTGTAAGAAAATAAAATTATGTTTATTACCTAGGAAGCACGGATATGGCGATACTTAGATACGATGATACGGTAGAAATTATGAAAAACAACTATGTTTTACCTTAAAATGTTATATCCGATACAACAATACGGGTACATTTCCATTTTAAAGTATCCGTGCTTCCTAGTTTATTGCAAATCAAACAAAAGAAAACACATTTTCATTTTATTCCGTCAAAGGAACACACCATTAAAGTTTAAAGTGGAATGCCAAGTTGATTCATTTTTTTTAAAAGGCATGCTCGCCTTACTTTAGCATCCCTTAAAAAAGCAAGCAAGAAGAGTGTTATTTTTGGCTAAAGCAAAGACTTTCAGCCAAAAAAACACCTTTGAAAGCAAGTAAGTAGAGTGTTATTATTGGCTAAAGCAAAGACAGATGTTCGTTTTTAGGAGAGAGTAAGGGATGCCTAAGTGTAGGGTTAGCACTACTCTTTAGTCTTTTCTATAATAAGGAGCGGAGATAATAGAAATTATTTTGAACTGTAAAGGAGGGCTGGCAGCGGAAGCAGAAACGCCCTCAAAACTGAAAACCAACCATCAAAACAACCGCACCATAACCCCGTTACTCAAAAATCTTATTAAAACCCTAATAAATCAAAACCAGTCGGAAATCCAAATGGACGAAATCATCAAGATCGTATCGGATCCCGGTACGTTCTTATCGCGATATTTCGTGCCGGACGAATCACCAGTTTCCGACTCTGTTGTTATCTTCTCATTCAAGCTCATATAATCCTGTTTAGGCAGCAGACACGTGCCAAAAAGGATAACCAGTGTCCATAAATATCAAGCGCTACTCCATGAACATCTTCTGAAGCTTTTAAAATAAACGCTTCCCCAAAAAAATCACTCTTAAGAAGGAATAAGGTTTATTCTATCTTTCGCTCCCGATTTCTCTTCCATGCAGAAAGTACGCAAGAACCCTAACAAGTCCAGGATTTCAAGGAAGATTTTCTCTGCTGATTTTAAAACTGAAAGGCGCGTTCGATTTCTCTTTCTGCAACAGAGCTGTGATTTTCGTGTTTTGTCTAGAAATTCAGGTGAATCGGAAGGTTTTCGCCGGACGGATACTTTGAGCGAGGTCTGTTTTGGATGAGGATGGTTTGGAGAGTGTAGTTCCATGGTGGGAACAGTTTCCCAACGTTGGGTGATCGTAATTCTATGTTTTTAGGCTTTTTTCCTCTGTAATATGGATAGAGTAAGCTTCTTTTCTATTCAACACTCTGTTTAAGCTGAGATTCTGTTTGTTTTTTTTAAGCAAAATTCATGCTGGTTTGCTATTTCTTTGTTTAGATTGGTTTTCATTTTTGGATTATATTAGTAGTTGAAGATTTGAATTTGAGATCGCGCGATTCCTTCACTGGTTTTTCTAATTGATTTGTATAGAGCTATGTGATATGATGAACATAACTACATAAGCCTGTTGTGTAATGTGTAATGGAGGGGAATGATACCTGAAAAAGGAGGGTTTGGCTGCAGTAATTACCTGGAAATCTGGATGCACATCACATTTCATTGTTCTTGACTTCCCTGTTGCAAACTCGGGAGCAAATGGAAAAAGAATGCTTCTGTCTAATCATACTTCTAGTTTTTCAACAGCTAAGTAGATGCTTTTAGTATTAGGAGGGTCCATGCTATACAATCTTACAATGGAAGGTAAATGTAGTGTGTGATGTGTTTGAGCTGTAGATGCCAGTGTCATTTGTTTGCATTATGTGTGTTGAAGTTGGTTCTTCATGATTAATTTCCTTTAAAAGGGCGAATTGGGACTGATATTTTAATATTTTCTGGAATGATATTAGCCATCAAAGAGGGAAGGTTCTTCCATTTATAATATTGAAAGGTCTTCAATTCTTTTGGCAGGTAAATATGAGCATTGCCATCCTTCCCATGTCGGCGGAGTTCAATTGGAATTCATCAACTGTTGGCTCAACTGTTGGCTTGATACAATCTTCTTTTTTCTAGGGCTACCTTCTCACCCAGGTAAACTACAATAATACTAACAGAACCTTTTATTCTTGTTTTTACTTTAATTCTTGACAACCTTGAGATTCTTCTATTAGAGCTCTGAATTCTGAGTTGGTGTGTTCAATATATCATATAATTGTGATTCTCCCTCCTGAGGAGAAAAATGCAACATGCTTTGACAGGACTAGGTCTTCTGATACCAAGTCTAACATGTGAAGAAACAATTCTAGTCTCACCTAGATTATGAACACTATATCTCCGCAGTTCTGATGGGGCATACATAAGCTGAACACAGTGTTGTAAATCGTCTTGAGAAAAACTAGAATAGGAACCAGAATTGTAACGGCTTTGAGTCGCGAATAATCGCTGTCCTTGAAGAGATATTTGCCCCCAATTGATTGAGTCTGCTAATGGGTTCCTAGCAAATCCCTTCCATGATACAACAAAGTAAAAGAAATTCGACAAATAGCAAATTTGGAGAATTTCAGTATTTCTCTTATAAACTAAAATTGACAGAAAAAAATTTTATGCTTTAAACCCAGTCCTGGAGTTTATTTATAGAAGTTGTAGGGGTGTGAATTCAGGAGTTGCAACTCTTAGTTCAAATGTAATGACTGTTGGTATAAGACAGTTAAATAGTTATAATAACTGTTTGCAACTCTTGACTGTTTGAAGTGATGACTGTTGACAAAACAGTTTTATCATTTAATAATTTTCAGCAACTAGGATATATTCCAGTGCTTCCCACATAATCTCAAAATTATGTATTACCACTTGATCATAATCACACGGCTACATATTTTAATCTTACAACCTATATATCCAACAATCCCCCACTAGGTTGTAACATTAAAGTACATTGTCAGTTTATAAATGTAAATTCATGTATACAAGAAGGTATCTTTCGATTTTAACCTTCAATTAGTGTAAATGCTTCGAAGTTCTAACAAAGTACCTGGTGGCCTTGGCTTAAACCAGTGCTTCTATGAGTTAAAACCGGAAACATTACACGCATGAATATTATCATAGTTTTATGAGAAAACCTTAATTTTTAGCAGTATTATGGCCATGTGCTACATCCTAGTTTCACGAACATTTATAAGAATAAACCCAAATTCTTACTAGAAGCGGCACCACTTTTATGTTCATATAGGTGAAGTTCCTATAACGTGTCTCTGCTACTTTAGACAATTTATATAGAAACTGAACTTCATTAAAGAGCATATAACTCATCCTCCTTAACGTAGTAGCTAGCACTGATTTTCCTTGGGCTAAGCCTCAGTGCTATTTGGTCACATGACAGTAACTTGTTATTACCCGTTAAACCTTGAAATTAGTGATATACTAAAATAAGGTTGAGTTGCCATTACCGGTGACTATATCAAAAGGGTTTTAGCCCCATACCTATTGACGTTGACCTTACCAATTCTCTTTTAAGTCCTATGGTAAATTGGGCTGCCAAATTGTTGCTTGATCTTACGTAAACAATAGTAATGATACCATCTAAGATCAACTGTTTGACATATTCATGTCTCAAACTAATATGTCTAGATTTTCCATTATAGACTTTTCTATAAGCTCTAGACATTGTTGCTTCACTATCGCAGTGCAAAGTAATAGTTGGCATTGGTTTTGGCCACAACTCTATATCTAACAATATGTTTCTTAGCCATTCTGCTTCTTTGCCTACTGTTGCTAATGCTATAAATTCAGATTCCATAGTGGCATGTGAAATACATGTTTGTTTCTTAGAAGCCCAAGAAATGGCTCCCCCACCAAGGGTAAAAATCCATCTAGAAGTTGATTTGTTATCACTTGCACTAGTAATCCAACTAGCATCATTATAGCCTTCTAATACTGCAGGAAATCCTGTGTAAAAGAGTCTTAAGTCTTTAGTTCTCTTAAGATATCCAAGTATCCTTTCAATAGCCTTCCAATGATCTCTACTAGGATTACTAGTATACCTTGAAAGTCTACACACAACAAATGCAATATCTGGTCTGGTACAATGCATAGCATACATTAAGCTTCCTATTACACCAGGATAGTCAAGCTGTGCAATTGCTCTACCAGAATTTGCATTTAGTTTAAAACTTGAATCAAAAGGTGAACTAGCTTCTTTAAATCCAAGATGGTTAAATTTAAGAAGCACCTTTTCTATATAGTGTGATTGACACAAAGCAAAACCACCACTATATTTCTTCACCTTGATTCCTAAGATTGTATCCACCTCATTTAGATCTTTCATTTTAAAGTTTGATTTCAGATACTTCTTAGTTTCTAAGACACCTTTCATGTTAGTTCCAAAAATTAGTAAGTCATCAACATAAAGACAAATAATTACATCATACTCCTTAGTGAATTTAGAATAAATACACTTGTCAGCACTATTGTGTTTGAATCCATTTAATAAAATAACAGAATCAAACTTTTCATGCCACTGTTTTGTTGCTTGCTTTAAACCATAAAGTGACTTTTCTAACTTACAGACTTTCCTTTCATTTCCTGGTAGAACAAACCCTTTCGGTTGTTCCATGTATACCTCCTCATTGAGGTTACCATTTAAAAATGCAGTCTTTACATCCATTTGATGTACATACAAATTATATATTGAGGCAATTGATATTAGTACTCTAATGGATGTAATCCTTGCCACAGGTGCATAAGTATCAAAATAATCTATGCCTTCCTTTTGTCTAAATCCTTTAGCTACTAATCTAGCTTTAAAGGTTTGTAACGATCCATCTTTGTTATATTTCCTCCTAAATATCCATTTACAACCAATTGGTTTAGATCCTGGAGGTAAATCAACTAGAACCCAAGTATTATTAGATAATATTGAATCCATTTCATCGTTTGTAGCTTCTTTCCAGAAAGCTACATCTCTTGAAGACATAGCTTCAAAAAATGTTTTAGGATCGTCTTCTATATTCAATAAAATATGTATTTTATTGTAAACAGTTTCTCTATTGCCCTCCACAAGGAAATCTATAGATTGTGAGTACATAAAATTAGGACCTAAATTATTTTCTTTCCTTACTCTTTGACTTTTTCTAGGCTCAATTTGAGTATCCATAGTATTTCTTTTATTGCTAAAAGAACTACTAGGATTTAAATTAGAGACTAAGTTAGAGATTGGCCTTTCTATTTCAACATTTGAATAATGACTGAATTTATTTCAATAAATTCAACATCCCTAGTTTCAACTATGACTTTAGAGTCTAAGTCTAATAGTCTATAGGCTTTAGAATTTTCAGCATAACCAACCAAAAAACCTTTTATTGCTCTTGGTCCCAATTTTGTCCTCTTTGGACCAGGAACTCTATAGAAGGCCAAATACCCCCACACTTTAAGATATTTCAGATTTGGCTTTCTTCCTTTCCAAAGTTCATAAGGTGACACCTTAGTTTTTCTTGAAGTTATACGGTTATGAACATGACATGCTGTTAGCAATGCTTCTCCCCATAAATTGAGAGGCAATTTAGCATGCAAAATCATTGCATTAACCATATCAACAAGTGTCCTATTTTTCCTTTCAGCCAAACCATTCTATTGAGGTGTTTAAGGGGCTGTTTGCTGGTGAATAATTCCGTGTTCTTCACAAAAATTGGAGAACTCTCTTGGAAAATATTCTCCACCCCTATCATTTCGAAGCACCTTAATTTTCTTTTCTTTTTGATTTTCTACTTCAGATTTAATTCTTTTGAACATATCAAAAGCCTCATTTTTTGTCCTAAGCAAATATACATACGTGTATCTAGAGAAATCATCAATAAAAGTTATGAAGTATCTTTTTCCTCCTCTAGTTAGCACTCCATTTAATTCACATATATCAGTATGTATAAGTTCCAAAATTTCAGAATTTCTTTTAACACTAGGAAATGGCTTCTTAGTTATTTTTGCCTGTATGCAGATTTCACACTTAGTATTGTCATTATGCTTATAGTCAATCAAACCATGTTTAGACATATATTTAAGACACCCAAAATTTAAACGACCATGACGTTCATGCCATAAACTAGAAGACTCAATAGTATAAGCAGAATGTGAAATTTCATTAATACTTAGTTTGAACATTCCATTACAAGCATAGCCTTTCCTAACAAACACTCCACACTTTGACAAAATGAAGTTATCAGACTCTAGAACAGCTTTCATGCCATTCTTACAAAGCAGATATGCAGATATCAGATTCTTCCTAACTTCTAGAACATAAAATACATTTAAAAGAGTGAGTTTCTTTCCAAAAGTGAATTGAAGTTCAATTGTCCCTTTTCCAAGAACTTTGGCTGAATTTCCATTTCCTATTAGGACTTGTTCTCCATCTGCAGAATCTTTCATAGTCTTAAATTGGTCCTTATTGTTGCACACATGTATAGTAGCACTAGAATCGAGCCACCAGTTAGAAGTCTTACTTTCAACAACCATATTTAATTCTGTAATCATCCCAAACTGCAATTCAGAAACCATAGCCACTAATGCTTCATTTGACTTGTCTTCCACCACATTTGCAGTATCAGAACCATTCTGATCTTTCAAAAATCTTCAGTCACGAATGTAATGGCCCTTTTTACCACAATGGAAGCATGCCTTTTTCTTCTTGTCAGTGTTGGAAGTTTTAGAATTGGCCCTTTTGAAATCTTTCCCTTTCTTAACCTTAAGACTAAAATTAGTCTTTTTAGACCCACTGTGATCCACAAAATTAATATTGGAGTTGGGTTGAAAACCATCACGAATGCGATTTTCTTCCTCAATCCTTAAATGTTTCCCAAGTTTCTCCAATGTTAATTCTTCTGCCATATGCAGAGTTTCTTCCTATAATCATTCCAAGTTGGAGGAAGTTTAGCAATAATTGCTCCTACTTGAAATAACTCAGGAATCTTCACATTCAGATCACTAAGTTTATTAACCAAAACTTGTAAATCATGGATTTGATCCATAACAGACATAGTATCAATCATTTTAAATATAAAGTACTTCATAATAACAAACTTATCTGTTCCAATCTTCTCTGTTTTGTACTTGAATTTGAGTGCAGTCCAAATCTCCCTTGGTGACTTGATTGTAGTGAAAAGATCATATAATCTGTCCGAAAGTGAATTCAGAATATGGCCCCTGCAGACGAGTTCATCTTCCTCACATTTCTTTCTATCAGCCTTGATATAATCAGTGTCTTTTTCATTAGGTTCCGGAAAAGGTTGCAAAGAAGAATCCAGAACATATGAAATCTTCAAAGCAATAAGCAAGAACATCATCTTGTCTTGCCAGCGAGCGAAATTGGAACCATTGAATCGGTCCAATTTCACATAGTCTTGATTCATCATCTTGAAAGCTGCAATACCAGATCCTACTTCCATTGAAATATCTCTTTAAGATTGTTGTAAATTGTCTTGAGAAAAACTAGAATAGGAATCAGAATTGTAACGGCTTTGAGGCGCGAATAATTGTTGTCCTTAAAGAGATATTTGCCCCTACTTGATTGAGTTTGCTAATGGGTTCCTAGCAAATCCCTTCCAGGATACAACAAAGTAAAGGAAATTCGACAAATAGCAAATCTGAAGAATTTCAGTATTTCTCTTATAAACTAAAACTAAGCAAAAAAAAAATTATGCTTTAAACTCAGTGAATTCAGGAGTTGCAACTCTTAGTTCAAATGTAATGACTGTTGGTATAAGACAGTTAAACAGTTATAATAACTATTTGCAACTCTTGACTGTTTGAAGTGGTGACTGTTGACAAAACAGTTTTATCATTTAATAATTTCAGCAACTAGGATATATTCCAGTGCTTCTCACATAATCTCAAAATTATGTATTACCACTTGATCATAATCACACGACTGCATATTTTAATCTTACAACCTATATATCCAACACACAGTATATTACGAGCATCCGCTGATATCTACTGATATGCATCTAAGCATTTAATTAGGAGTCTAAGCTCTTTACAACCAATATTCTGGTACTAGTTTTTACTTATAGGTTAAAGCATAAATTGTTCTAATGATACTCATGGCACTTCTCAGTGTAATGTGTCATGTAACTTACCTCGTTTGAGCAAGGGGGAGAAGGAAAGACAACTATGGAGCATATGATTATGAACTTTTAGACATTCGCTTAGAGCTTCTTAGCTTGGAATTGAGAGACAAGTTAATCTTGGAGACTTTCTCCAGTATTTTGTATGATATTTCTATTTGTAATAGCTGCTAATGTTTGCTTGTCAGTGAGTTACTAGATTGGTTCATCTCAGAATTTTGGTGGTTCAGTTTTCGAAGTATTCCCCCCCCCCCCCCCCCCCCGGGGGCAATGGTTTTTTCCCCCACAGTCTCAGTTTTTTTTCATCCATTCTCTTTCTTCTATTATCCAGATTCAGAGTTGAAGAGAACTTGCATTGAAATGTGGAGTGAGATGTGGAATGTTGCTTAAATTCGATTCTATGTGCAGTCTGAATTATGCTGTTGTCCAGAACTTGGACCATAGGCTAGTAAATATCTAATAAACTCTTTTGACTAGAATATCTCATGTATGATGTCAGAACTTGTTTATGAATGTGAGATTGTAAGTGATGCCGTATGGCCTGACTCAAACTTCCTCAGTGATACTTCATAGTTCATAGCTACAAGCCAAGGCAAGTCCTCTTCATTTTGTGTTATAGTTCTGTTGAAATTATATTTTTGCTTTGTAGAAGGGAGAGTTAATACGTTTAGTATCTGGATATCAAGTCAATTAATGACGTCCAATTTAAGTTGTTGAATGTTCTACTTTTTCTTAAACCTGATAATTTTAAGTTACAGATTGCTGGAGGTATATGGGCAGATACAGTTGGTGGGAAGCGTGTCTTGGGGATCGGTGTAGTTTGGTGGTCTATTGCTACAGCTCTCACACCTATTGCTGCTAAGATTGGGTTGCCTTTCTTACTCGTTGTTCGTGCTTTCATGGGGATTGGTGAAGTGAATTTTTCTTTTATTTATTTTTATTTATTTTATTATATGTTGTTTTTTGCATTACTCTCACATTTACTTTATTTTCCTTCTTTAGTTTGATGGAAAAGAATAAGCATGACTGTCATGAATGAAATATTGATTGCCCAAAGTAGGGTGATGATTATGTCCTTATCTTAGTCTATTTCTGTTATCTGAGTCAATCTTCATTGGAGAACTTCTGGCAATGGTGAAGTGAGTTTTTCTTTTCTTTCTTTTCCTTTTTTTTTTTGCACTACTCTCACATTTACTTTATTTTCCTTGTTTAGTTTGATGGAAAAAGAATAAGCATGATTGCCATGAATGAAATATTGATTGCCCAAAGTGGGGTGATGATTAAATCCTTATTTTAGTCTAGTTCTGTTATCAGAGTCAATCTTCACTGGAGAACTTCTGTCTGGTTTTCTTCTCAGGTGGTATAAGCCATCCTTAATGACAGATTAGTTCTCTTTCTCTTTTGGATGTAAGCTAAGGTTGTTTCTTCTTGCAGGGTGTTGCTATGCCTGCCATGAACAATATCCTGTCGAAATGGATTCCTGTAGCTGAGAAAAGTAGATCGTTAGCACTGGTATACAGTGGCATGTATCTTGGATCAGTAACTGGCCTGGCATTTTCACCGTTATTAATACATAAGTTTGGGTGGCCATCTGTCTTTTACACCTTTGGTTCTCTTGGGACTGTTTGGTTTGCGGTATGGTTAAGTAAGGTAACTAATATTCTATCATTGAACTATTACAAACTTTTATTCTTCTTGTCTGTCATCAATTCTCTTTACCAATGCTTTTGGAATTGATTTGTGGTCTATTCATACCATTGAACAACCTATGGCTTTTTAATATGTTTGACCGCTTAGAATTTTCATTATTTGTTAAATTGAATTATATATGTAGGAAAGTGAAATTTGTTTATGTGATTATTTTACCTTGATTGAACAATTTTTTGCTTAGTTTCTGATATCTCTTTCTTCCTTCGGCAACTGACACTATAGGCACACAGTTCACCCCTTGAAGATCCTCACTTATGCCCTGAAGATAAAAAGCTTATTATTAGCAACAGTGTTTCCAATGAACCTGTTAAATCAATATCTTGGAGATTAATTTTATCAAAAGCACCTGTTTGGGCCCTAATTGTCTCACATTTCTGCCACAACTGGGGGACTTTCATTCTTCTCATATGGATGCCAACATACTATAACCAGGTGATTTTTCTATTTTTTTTTTCTTTTTAGGTGATTTTTTCTATCCAACGCAGTGTTATGTTCATACTATTTCATGCCCATGTAGATAAATTTCAAGTTTACAGTGGTAGACTTCCCTTAGGATGGATGAGACTTTTATTTTGAATTATTAGGATCTATTAAGTTGTGGTTGGTCATGTCAATGAACTCCAAAACCATGACAATTTCAATGTTCACAAGTACAACAAGACCTAATCTGTTAATGGCAAATATTGTTAATTATCTCTGATTTGTTCTTTTGAGATCTTTATTTCTGTTATTGTTGATCTTATCTTGCTCCGAGTTCATTCCTCTTGGAACTCTTGTTGTATCTTTTGATATTATATGAAATTGCCTTTTATCAATTAAAGAAAAACAAGACCTAACTGGTTATCCGGAAGAGACAACACTGATTTAAGTACAAATATCATGTTAGAAAGGGCTCTAATAAATCTTGGGATTAATCTAGGAAATAAATGAAAGTGCGACAGCTTGGAAATGCTGGTAAGGAAACTAGAAGGAAAAGAAATAAAAAAAAGAAAGCTAATAGGTAGGGATGGTCTTTCCCTAATCTCTTGATAGGTGACCTGAGAAGTATTTAGTTTGGGAAAGTCATGACTCATGTGCACATCATTAAGAACCTCTCTTTCATACAGTGTTCTAAAAAGCAAAGGTGTAAGGCGAGGCATTAGGAATTCTAGATGTGTGAGGCTTAAGCCTCACCCTCCCTTGTTTTCTTTTTGTAACAAAATAATTAGAAATGAGAAAAAATTCAGAAACTGTGTATATATAATTATATATAGATGTGTAAACACTAAATAAGTGATTCAATACTTGTTTATGAAATTATTTAATAGAGGGAAGCAAATATTGAAATTTCGATTTATTTTTTTGTTCATATATATATATATATATATATATAGAGAGAGAGAGAGAGAGAAACAAATGATGTTTGCCCATCAATTCGTGTTTCTAATTTTCGACTCCAACCAAACAATCGAAAGAAGTTAGACAAACTATGTAGTATACTAGTGTCTCTGGAATCCTTGAACGTCTATTAAGGAAATCTTTAATGTTAAATAGACTCAAAAGGTTATATATATGTGTATATATAATTTGTTTAAATAAATAAATAAGAAAAAAAGAAAATGATTTCATGTCCTAGTTATGGCTATAACCCATTTTTGGTGAATGATGAACCACACGCCTCAAACATAAGGCAAGGCTCAAGGTATGAGGCATGCGACTCGTGTGAGCCTCGCACTTTGAGGCTTGAGCCTTTGGGGATTTGAGCTTCAAGGCTGAGCCTCGAGGTATTTTCCTTGAGCTTCGCCTCCAGGTGTAAGCCTCATGCGCCTTTTAAAGCACTGCTTTCGTATTCTACGACTAGCTCAAGGGAGAAAACCCCATTTTGCAAAATATCTTCTAAATGGTGATTATCATCCGCTTCTAATATGTGATAGGTAGGACTCCGAAGCCACAGAGGCATGCTTGTCAGTATGTTTTATCTGCTTGGTCAGCTTCCACTATTTTCTGACTCATAGTTGTACAATTTGTTACCAAAGCTATGAGATTATATTTTGTCTCACCTGACCAGTTTTGTTATAAAAGATAATGATCTTGAAACCTAGAACTGTAAATCATGTCAGATCTGATATCACTATATGCTACAATGCTTGTTTGATTTTCTTAATCTGTTATGCTTTCGAGAAAGAAATCCTGGTGCTTGCAAAACAAGCATTGACTGAAGAACACATGTTCTTTTTGTACCACTACAGGTCTTGAAATTCAATCTCACGGAATCAGGGCTTTTATGTGTTTTACCCTGGCTTACAATGGCACTTTCTGCAAATGTTGGAGGGTGGATTGCAGACACACTTGTGAGTGAAGGGTTATCTGTCTTTCACTTCTTATAATTAAAGTTAAGGCATGCGCTATTTTTGCAGGTTAAATCATTATAAAAGTTTCCTATTTTTCTGTTCTTCAAAGGAAAACTTATTTATTCTGAACAGATTACCTGCTTAACCTGACCCACTATGCATGAGGTTGACAAGTTCAGACTTAATGTTTTATGTACTAGATGGGATTTTGAATTCTTGTTTATGCTATAATGCTTCACATGCTTCAGTCAACAGGTTTAATGCTTTTAGTTGGTTGTCCAAGCTTTATTTCTTTCAAAAGAAATCAATGATCTACTTCTGGAACAATTGCAAAAAAAATAAAATCCAAATGGTGTCAACTGTTGCAATTGTTAAGGATTGAAATATTGGTATCTGAACATGTATGACCTGGAAAGGCAATATATGCATTTTGAAGGCAGTACACTGGATATTTATGGAACGACAAAATATCAACCTTTCTTTTATTAGGACAATTGGTAGGACATAGAAAAGCTGATACAGTAACAGAAAAGGATGAAATGTTTTCTGTCATAAGTGTTTCATTCTTCCAACTGTGCCCTTCAAATTGGACAACAGTGTTTCAGAATACAGACCGGACTTGGCTACCAGGAACCAAACCCTTAGGCGGTTTGTTCCAGACCCACCCTTATCCTGACTTGAAACCAGAACAGGCTTACATAGGCATTCTGGATGGTTGAATAGTCAAACTGACTCAACCTTCCCCCTTTTCTGGTCGACACTCCAGTCAGTTTTTAAATTTTAAGCTACATGTTATATTAAGAAAAACACTTATTTCACCGCTGGAAAATTCCACTCTATTCCAATCTCCAAGAGATGATTGATTCTTTGTACCGCTCTTGCTTCATTAACCAGCCTTCAATAAAGACTTCTGCGTTGCTGCTGATATACCTTATTTTGGTTTTCTTGGTCCGGCTTTCTTCCTAACTCAGTTGAGCCATGTCAATTCTCCTGCAATGGCAGTTCTATGCATGGCGTGCAGTCAGGTCTGCATCTTATTACCTCAATAAATCATCATTTTCACTGTTTTCCGATTTGTGATTCACTCCAACCTTTAGATTAGCTCACAAAAATATGAAATCCAGGCCATTTGACTGCTTTCATGGATTATAGAAAAGTGGATTCTCAATCATTTTACTATTTTCTTCCCTCATTTTCCCCTTTTAATACTGGTGGGTTTTTGCATTTTGGAGACTCTGGTCATAAGTTTTCACTCACTATGCTGTGTGCATATATAGTTTAGATAAGTATTTAAACAATCACTAAATGAGCTCTTTCTTTTTGGTCTATGTAAAAAGTTGGCAATTTCTTATTTTCCCTGATCTGGAAACTTGTTGAGTGGTTAAAATGATTCTGCCATATCCAAATAATACCAATCCAATCCAACCCATTTCACGAATAATTGTGACCAATTAATCAATCAACAAAACTACTTGCTACAAATAAAATCTTATTGTATCGAAACATATATCATAAACTAGACTGAGCTTTTAAACTCGCCCAATTAATCTATCAACAAAACTACTTGCTACAAATAAAATCTTGTTTTATCAAAACATATATCATAAACTAGACTGAGCTTTTAAACTCGCCAAGTTGATTGACTATGAGATTTGGAAGAATTTATATAAGGTCTAGATGATGGGAGCAAAAGTTTAATGCTCTATGATGCTTACTGGATTTTCTCTTATCATGGAGGATCCAACGGCAAAAAAATGTTTCAACAATTTTTTATGCTTTCTACTCTTTAAATTAAGGTTCTTTGCATTGTAATTTATTTTTCCCTTGTTCTCTCCTCAAAGAAGTCTGGAAACCTTTAACACGAAAACATGCTTGTCTTTTCCTTGCACTTCTGCTACTGCATTTTATTGTTCTTTGTTCCCATACTATTATTGTTCACTTTCCCTTTTCCTATGCTCTTTTGGTATTTTTGTTTGTTAATCTTATGGGTCTTGGTTAAATCCATCCTCTCCTGCAACTTGAGTACTTTGCGAAGTTGACTTGTCCAGACTCCAGTCCTTGGGGAAAATTCCGATTGAACTCTTTAATTTCTCTATTTTTTTATTCTTTTGTTTATCGGTAGACTTGGAATATGCTTATGGACCCCATTATTCAGATTTCTACATTGGATCTAACTATATATCACTTTTCTGAATAGGGAACTGATGCATTCTCACACTCTGCTCTATATTCCTAACCATCAAGACATTGGTCCTTGATATGCTGTGAGCATTTTCTTCAGATATCATTAATGTTCTACATACCACAGGATGCCTCCTCTAAAAGGTTTGATCAGTGGGACTGAACTTCATGTTGTCATCTAGTCATGACCAGTGCAGGTCAAAGCGTCCAGGCACCGCCTAGGCAATAAGGGGTTTTCTAGGTGAGCCAATGCCTAGGCGACCAAAATTTAGTTTTTCCATTTAAATGCTATACGATTTAGTGAGTGCCAACATAGAACATGATCTAGACGAAAGGGGTCCTAGCTAGGTGAGGCAGTGGCCTAAGCGTTGCCTAGTCGATATTTTGATGGGTCCTAGCTAGGCGAGGCAGTGGCCTAAGTGTTGCCTAGTCGACATTTTGACTACACTGATCATGACCCATGGGTCAATTCCATTTGGCATGCTTTTAGTTGTACTCGAACCATGCACAAATATGGTTGGTATGGTAATGATGGAACTACCTTATCTTTTCCCTTATATGAGATAATTGATTTTTAGTCTTTTCATTTCTAGAATCATTCAAACAGGGAGTACTGCTTGGTCTATCCAATACTGCTGGAGTACTGGCAGGTGTCTTTGGGACTGCAGCAACTGGTTATATCTTGCAACATGGTTTGATGATATCCCTTGCATTTGATTAACTGCTAACACGTTAAGATACAGATGTTGAAATAAAATCAGAATGCATTTTTATGTTTACATTTCAGTTAATCATTAATAGAGATTATCTAGCTTACATTTACAGAAGTCAAAGTATCAAACCATGGGGTTTGGCAGACCCCTATCTGATGCTATCAATAAGTGGATTGGTTACATTCTTTGATATCTACAACCTCTAGCTTCATCGTCCAACATCCTGGAAATATCACTAGGGAAATCAAAAGGAAACAAAATTACATATACATTGTGGACAGAGTTTTGTTCACAAAATGTAAAACATGTAGTCAGCCGGCTTGTTTGCCTCCCTCCAAATATTGTACATCTCAAATTTCTCTAGCTGCATAAGGTGGCTATTGATGTTCATGGTGATTTTTCCACTTCCAAAACCTCTTGGACGGATTTGCATCTGACTCAATGGAATTTATGTGATCAGAGTATATCACGTCTTCTAATGCCCCTAGCAAGAGAAATTTCCAACTCATTATGGATGCTATCGAGTTCCAAAACATAGATTAGGTCCCCCTCCCTCATTCATCGAGCAGCAAAGGTGACTCACATTTGCGTAACTATCCCTGATAATACTTCCATAACTTCCAAAATTACAGTCGAATGATGCATCAGTACTGAGAACAAACTCAATTGATTGGTGGGATCCACTTGTTCAATTGACTATCGTTTGGTCTGGCTTTGAGTTGAATCCCCCATTAGATAGAATCTCTCGAGTCAGGACAGTTTCCCATAATCAAGATTGGCCTTGGTCCTCATAAAGACATTGAAGCTAATCTGATTAAGAACTCAGTCCACTGTTTGATCTTTGTTATTCAAAATTCTTCTGTTTAGCTCATCCCAAAGATGATATAAGGGATAGACAAACCTTTTTTAGCTCCATAGATGATCATTTTGCTTTTTGACCTTTCTGAAATTCATTCATTCTCTGCCGTCCATGTTTGGAAGCTAGATCTGGATATGTTTGTTTAAGCTAGAACAGTCGGCCATACAGATTTGGAGAATTGACATGCGAAGAACAATTGGCTACCAATTTGGTGATAACATGATAAATAACGGAGTTAATATGTCCAATCCTCCTCAGAAGATCTTCAGTAACCAAATTTTCCACATGGTAAAGCTATGCCTTGGTATATGCATAGATAACAAACTGAGGAATGCCAATGAACCATAAGGTAAGCCATCTGAACTTGTTTCGAAGCAGCAGACATCAAGAAAAGTGGCCATTAGTATCTGGTATCCAAATTGCTTGATCTTTGCATCCATTTACAATTATCTGCACCTCCTCATGAAGTGCAATAATGCCAATTACTTCCAGAGAGAAAGCAGTTGAAGGAGCCCATGTGTTTTAATTATGTACTGCTCCACTGTCAAATTAGGATGAGTCCCACCATCATAAACATTCCTTGTTGTGGATCTGTTCAAAAGCCCTGATTGTTGCGACTTGTCCAGCCAATATGAGCATCCATACCATCTCTCGAGCAAGGAGCTTTCATAAAAGGCCGATTAAGGTCTTAATATGTTATAATAGGATCAGCCTGTGAGAAACAATAGTCCAAATTTGCTTATACCTGCAGGGAGAATTCCAATATTTATTTTCCGGTTGTTTAAACTTTATTTGACAGGAAACAAACTTTCTTCCAATCAATGTCTTGGAGCTTCTTATGCAGGTCTGGAACAGACCACTATATACAAACTTTCTTCAATTCCATAAATCGCTGTGGCATGCCAAACATTCCCATTCCAATTCCAATACACCTGGATGGTAGCAAGAACTGATCTTAGGTTTAGAACACTATATACTGTATGTTGATTAATATGTGGATGGTAGCAAGAACTGATCTTAGGTTTAAAACACTATATACTGTATGTTGATTAATATGTGAACACAACCCCTCACCATAAGGCTACAGAACAGTTTTTGGCAGTTGGTACTGGATCTTTTCACTAAAATATTACCAAGAAAAGAAAAGATTGATTCAGAATTTTTTATTTTTGCAGGTGAATTTCATATTGCTTTGCAGTAGGATGCTAGACTTCTTCCAGAGGCGAGGTGCATATTTTGAACGATGGAGAGAGATATGATGCAGGGGTGTTGTTCTAGAGTTTGAAATAGGCCAATTCTGATGCTTGGCAGATGGCTTTTAGAATGTTAGTGTCCATATACAGATTCATGAACTTGAGACATGATCTACTTACCATTCAATAAATTCCATAATCGACTTGATTGATTATATGATTACTATAATGTCCATACAGCTTGGCCTGTTTTCCATTCTCTTCCAACAGTTTTAAGGGAATTTGATCATGGGATGGTTACAATCATTTTTACTTATTGGGTGGTGGTTCTGAATCCATGGATGTATACCACCTGTATCATGTCTGGGCTTTGAGCCCATGAACTTAGATTTCCTCTTTTCAACCACTTAGTGTTTCTCTTCTCTGATAAATGTTCAGGTTCTCGGGATGACGTCTTCAAGTTTTCAGTCGGCCTATATCTGATTGGAACAGTGGTTTGGAACCTCTTCTCAACTGGCGAGAAAATACTGGATTGACCGTCGGATCACCTTGCAACATTATGCTGCATCTCAATTCTCCACATACCTTACTTAAAAGAAAATTGAAAGGAATTAGCAGTGATAGAATAAAGAGAAACTAAAGAAAGCAGGAGAGTAACTGGGGGAGTTCTTATGATACTTGGTTTTGAAGTAATGGATTGGCATTTCTGGAACCACAAGCAGAGAGCTATAAAACCTACATAACACGGATAAAGAAGGTCCAATTAATTGAATTATCATTTATTTGGATACTAAGAAGTAAGAAGCACCTTAGCTTCTAGATTTGCCAGGGTGATGCATCTCTATCGAGTTTTGTTTGTGGTAGAGCAACAGGTTGTCCTCTTGTACATGCCTTCATACTTGCGGAAACTCTTTAGAGCAGAGATGAATATGTGAATAGCCTCGACAGCTTTGTCGGTATTTGTATCTCCAACCCTTTATCAATTTTGAGATTATTTTAATCTTTCTGTATGTTTCACAAATCTTTCTTCCCTGACTATTTTTTTTTTTAGAACGGGATGCAAGAGGGCCTTTATTCTTGGCATGGTTGCTGTACAAACAGCATCTACCCATACTTAGGAGGATAAACGGATTTCTTATCTGATTCATAAATAGGTAGTAAATAGGTAATCTTTCATATATAAAAAAAGGTAGTAACTGAGTAATAGAGTCTTTTCCTGTTTATAAATAGGTAAGGTATGGGGCCTATGGGTAAGGAATTTTAGTCTTTTACCCGATTAACCCGAGGCTTACATAGGAGTTTGGATGGGCAACAGCGCTGGCTGTTGCGCTGTTGGCCGGTTAGGTCTGAAAAATCAAGTGGGGCCCTCATTTGTTGATGTGGGGCCTTTGATTTTCAGACACAGACACAATCAGCGCTGTTGCCCATCCAAACTCATTACATAGGATAGATTATATTGTTTTATGAATAAGTTAAATTTTATTACATGGCATGTTTTGCTGGAATTTTTTTATACTATTATTTTGTTGTTTGATGTTTTTGTTATGTTTGAATAAGAATGGTTTGTGGTATAAGATAACATTTTATTTGATGTAATTAACATGAATATTAGGTTTTATCAGATTACCCCCACAATTCACTTGAATATCCAATTACCCAGTATATTTCTTTAAAACATAATAAAATTATTTTACCCAATTACCTTGATAATTAAAAAAATTTACCCTACCCAAGAAGATAATGGGTAAAGGAAAAATCTATTTTACCCTATAGGGTAAGGTAAGGGTATATTAGGTACGAAATAGTAAATAAGTAAGGAAAAAGTCTTTTATGATACCAAAAAACTCTCTACCGTTGACAACCCTAGCCGAAGCTTGGCATATGTTAAAGTATAGGAACGAGAAATATGAGGTCCTCACTGAGGAGATATAAAAAGATGTATATTGTCACTATACTTATGGCGGGCAGTTTTTACTCTATCCGTGTAAACTAGGGCTGTCGATGAGTCGGCATCTGTTCAACCTAACCCTCACTTGTAAGGGTTCGGTCCAGCCATCACAGTCAGTTTGGGTTGGGTCTGAGCTCTAAAAGAAGATAAAGAAAAAAATGTTACGATATTTATCGATTATTTTTTTAATGAACCACCACCGGTTGTAGTCATTTTCATAGTTCATGTTGTTTGTATGACCTTCTCAGTTCATGTTGTTCGTATAGCCTTCTTGTCTTTAAATAAGTTTGGATATGTTAATTAAGAATAAAAGGAGAGAAAGGTGGTGTTTGGTAACACTAATGTAAATAGGTAGAGCTTATTTGAAAATTGAGCTTAGTTTGACTTTAGATTTTTAAGTTGAGGACTGAGAAGAGGACCCGAAGGTCCTCTTCTAAGCTGACCGCAATGTCCTCATGTCCACTTTAAACCTTGTTTAACCATGGTTAAGCTTAATTAAATTAAATTAAATATTTTTACTTTTTGTTTTTTCTAAAAAAACATGGTTAGATTGCTTAACTCTAAGGGGCTAATCACAGTTGATAGATGGTAAAAAAAAAAAGGGGGTTGGACCAATGAGGTCACTGGGGTCAGCTTCTATGTTGACCCTGGGGTCCGTTTTCCATTTCCCTTTTAAGTTAAAGGTTAATTGGATGCTTACATCTTTTTGAAGTAGAGGTTTTTACCTCTAAAGAAAAAAGTAGCTCATGTCTCCTTGTCAATTTTGAGGTAAAACTTCAACTTAAAAAAATCTAGACATCCAATTAACCTTCAATTTAAAATTTTAAAGTCGAACTAAACTCAATTTTAAATAAGCTCTACCTATTTAAAATAGTGTTGCCAAACGCCACCTAACTTCTATTGTAAGTGATGATAGCCTTGGAGATGTTTGAGATGGAAAATGCACATGTTCATGTATATGAACTTTAAATATATAATTATTCATGTATTGTTGGAGCCTCTTGAAGTCCATTGAGCCTGTTTGGCTGCAGAGTAAGGGATGTTCTCATTCTGATTACAACGTTGGACGTGCAATTCATTACGGGCTTGCAATAGGTATAAGAATTCAATATTTAACAATTTATCTATAAGTATAATCATGTGAGTTTAAAGCAGGGTTACCTAGTTCGCTGGGCACTGGAGTGAACCGTGAACTGGTTCGAAGCGAACCAATTCGTGGTTCGATTAGTCTCGATTCATCATTTTTTAGCGAATTACTTGGTTAACTCAAACAATCGCGGTTTGTTGAACTTGTATTTCAAGTTTGTTGTATTTTTTAAATAGGTTCGGTTTGACCAATGTGATAGGTATTAACCGTGGGTAGGTATGTGGGACATGGGATATATTTGTCATCTTACATAATCCCTTTTCATAACCCCTATTAAGAAACCTTGAAGAAGATGGCGGATTACATCCCGCAAAAGAGAAGGATTGCTTCAGTTTCACTCTCACATACCCCTTCCAGGGTAAGCCTCTCTCTCTCTCTCTCTCCCCCCCCCCCCCCCCCCCCCTTTTCCTCCTCTCCTCTCCTCTCCTCTAGTTCTCATACCCACTCTCTTGCCCCCTACTCAAAATTTAGTTCTTTTTTTTTTCATTTTACAGCAATGGATACGAGCTGTCTCCTTCTCCGGCTATGTCAGCTCCACCATCAATTCCATAATCTTCTCCAAATATTATGGTTATAACTTGTCAACATTTTAATATATATATATATATATATATATATATATATATATAAGGGAATTACGATAGCGAACTTAGCGAATTGAGAAACGAATTGTCTAATCCTAACCCTAGCGAACCGGGTTCATTACAGAGTGACGAACCGCTAACCGACTAACCAAGTAACTTAGGTTTAAAGGACTCTATTCTTAATGGTTGAACTTTGTTATACATACTTGAAACAATATTCTAGAAGAGCATGCTCCATCTCAAGTTGTTATTTTACAATTTATTTGTGTGTTAATTTTAGTTTAATTCATATAATTTTGTTGTATTTAATGAATTGAATGTTTTCCTATAAGCAAGAAATTATTTTCTAATATGTACTAAAAAACAATCATCAATATATATATATATATATATATATATATATATATAGACACACACACACACACCAGTGGGTAACACATGCAATGCCCATGAGATAGGGAAGAGTGAGAGATAGTGGAAAGATAGACCCTAGTGAGACCCACTGATGCATGTATTTTAGAGGGGAGACCTGAGAGAAAGAAAATATTTTTGAAAGGTGAGTTTGCGGCGGTTGAAAACACATAGAGAGAAAGAGTGGGAAAGAAAAATAAGAGTATATAATTGAGGTAATCAGCCTTATCTAACGGGATTGAAGTTAATAAATTTGAAATTACTTTAATATTCTTAAATATCTATTCACTAAATACTAATAGAATAATATAACATTTGATTTTTTTGTCATAGTAAAAAAAAGTCAATCAAAGTCATCTATCCCTCCTTTTCTTATTATAGTAGTATATATATATATAGCATACACCAATAGCAATTGAGAAATCAAACGCAAACTCAAAGGGACATCCTTCACCTATCATCTAATAGGGACATGGTTTACAAATAAAGGAGTTAGACTATAAACCTACAAGAGCAAATTGATTCTCTGTTTTTGATTTTATTTAGGGTTTGAAATTTAAAAAAAAATGAATGGATCGGCCCCGCACGCGGAGAGCGATCCTTCTTAGCCCGTTCATGAAAGTCTTTCATTGCCTGGCAAAAATCCTAAATCTGAATGTGAAATATTAAATTCAAGACGCCAAATCCGGTTAGGGCAGGTCTATTATTACCTAATTAGTATATATAGATAATGAGGACTGGACTAGGCTTTGGGGAGTGTTGTTCAAGCTTTGCCTCGCATTTCATCGGCCCTTTCTTGAGTCCATATTAGATTGTGGGCTCTGTAGAAAAAAAAAAAAAAGATCCCCATTCTATTGGTTTTTGACTTTTTAGGTTCAAGTCAGTTAATTTTTACAGGTGTTGATTGGGGTTTGGACTTATGAATCAGGTCGGGGATCATAAATGTTGTACTAATCATAAAGTATAATCTATTTTTGGGTAAATTACACTCATCTCCTCTGAGGTTTGGTGAAATTTCACAAACCTCCCTCTTGTTTCTGAAATTACACTAACCTCCCCTATTAGGCTCATAATATTAACTCCGTTAACTCATGATACTATTTTCCAATTTTACCCTTACTACTTAGAGGAAACACGTAAGCTTAGTTTGAAAGCTCAACAAAAAAAAACATTAATGTCCCAAGCCACCACGTGTCCCTTCTAACACCCACTAACTATGATTAAGATTCACTCACCCTTAGGGTTTATCCATTTAACATTAATTTTTACAAAAAAAATAACTTTAGGGTGATTATGCTTAACCACAATTAAAGGGGGCTCTACAAGCCACCTTGTTTAAAATAATGAAAAACCCAAAATTCAAGACCTTTGATCGATCGGAAGTCACCCCCGATCGATCAGATGGTAACAGGAAAGTCACTCAAAGGTTCTTTTCCGGTCTGATGGATCGGACCAGGTTCCTCGATAGATCGGGCACCTGCGATTGATCGGAGGGCGCAGACCGATTGGTCGGCACCAGAAAGATTGGCCATATTTTCACTTTAGCCCCGATCAATCGGAGCTTACCCCAGATCGATCGGAGTGCGCAATTTAGGTTTTTAAAAACTCCCAAATTGCAGGTTTTAGAGTTTTAAACCCTTAAGACTATAAATAGAGGTTCTATTTCAAAGGTTGAGTGTTCTAAACATTTCTAACCTAATTTGGTGAAGGAGGAAAGAAAACCTAGGGTTTCTAAAAGAGTTCTCACTTTTGAAGGAGGAGATTGCTCTAAGAAGAAGAAGATTGCCTTGGAGATCAACCTCAAAGCTTCAAGGATCTTCATCTAGCGATTTGGATCTAAGGGAAAGATATCTAAGGTTAATACCCTCTCTAATCCAACTCTATTATGTATTATTGAATGATTTATTATGATCATGATAAGATTATTGAAGTTTCGCATGATTAAGATAAGATTATTGAATTTCTATCATGATTTTGAAAATATTATTGAATGTGAAATTGAAAATGAAGTATTGAAATTGTTTAGGAATTTTATTAAATATGATGAAAAGAGTAGATGCTATTTATCATTAATTAATATGGTTATCTTGAATATGGATGCATGGAAATGATGAATGATGGGTTTAATGGAATGGTTATAGGTTGTGGATGAATGGAAATGATGGTGGATGAGTTTTGATGGCATAATTATGGCTTATGGATGGATTGAAATGGATGATGGAATGTTGAAAATGGAGGAAGGGCATTGTACAATAATAAATGATTGAATGTGTTAATTTGTCTAAATGATGCTATTGAAATTGTTAAACTAGATTATTGTCATATTGTGGTTTGTCATGATAAATTATGACGTATTTATATTGCATGGTGATCGACATTTGGATAGACTAAAGCCTAGAGAAAGTTCTCCATGTTGGGAATTCTCTAAGCAGGGAAATGTAACCTGGTGGAGTTTCTTGACGGAAGATTGAATATTAATCATGACACTCAAGCACAAGTTCACATGTATGATAGTTACAAGTCTCACGAGTACACAAGCATGACATGAGCCCTGCATGAACACTGAATAACAAGTACAAGAAATAGAACAAGTACAAGAACAAATATAAACACAAGACCAAATATAAGAACAAGAACACTGCATGATTTTATAAGGATCCTGAATTTCAAGTAGCTCCAGTAATCGTTGATGCTCTCCATGGATAAGATTTCAAGTCCTGAATAACTATCATGGACCTTTGATATCTAAGAGCTCTAGGGGCTTACGCTTTTGTCGATGTATCTCCATGGACTTAATACAAAGATCCCAAAGACTATTTTATGGGAAAACAAACATGCATGAAACTCATACTACAAGTTCAAAAGTCACACAAGTATATAAGTTAAGATGATGTCATGATATGTTCACATGTTTCTGGACTCTGATTATGTACATATATGAAACTATTACTGATTATGTAATTATCGTATGAACTAAATTTTGAACATATATATATGTTATTGTTATTGCTGGTTAGACTAGATATCCGCTGAGTGTTTTCAATACTTAATCAACCTGATATTGTCGTCAGGTTTAGCGTAGGAGCCGGCAGCCACTCCTTGGATTGAAGAAGACTATTAAGAGGAAGCGGAAGAAGGTGATCCCTTCACTGAGGGAGTTTGGGACCTCGGCCGGTTCCCTTATCATTAGTGTTATTTCAATTTTAATTTGAGAAAGAGTTGTAATAGACTTGATACCTTTTTAATTGATGTTTATGGATTTGGATTTTTATCGGTTTATGACATATCGGATGAGATGTTTATATCGAAAGAATTTTTATAGTTGCTATTGTGGAAGAATTGTCTATTAGTTTTGCCTAATTGCTATGAAATTCAAGTAGGGATAACTAATGTAGCGGACCCAACATCCCATTATGGTCAAGGTGGAGTTTGGGATTGTTACAAACTATGATTCAGATTCACTCACCCCTAGGATTCATCAATCTAACCTTAGTTTTAAGAAAAAAAAATCATAAATTTTGATTTTGGGTTAATTAAGTTTAACCATGGTTAAATGATCTCTATAAGACGCCACTTGTCATTTTTAACAGCCACTAACTATGATTAAGATTCACTCACCCCTATGATTCATCCATCTAACCTTGGATTTTAGAAAAAAAAAAAACTTAGGTGGATTATGCTTAACCACAATTAAAGGGGGGCTCTACAAGCCGCCACGTGTTCCCTTTAACACCCACTAACTGTGATTAAGATTCACTCAACCCTAGGATTTATCCATCTAACCTTGGTTTTAAGGGAAAAAAATTTTTAACCTTATGTTAATTATATTTAACCACAGTTAAAGTGTCTCTATAAACCACCACGTATCCCTTTTACCCACTAACTATGGTTAAGATTCACTCACCCCTAGATTTGCCCCTAGAGTTCATCTATCTAACATTGGTTTTTAGAAAAAATAATAATATATATATATATATATATATATACCTTAAGTTGATACTATTAACCTTTATTTTGGAAATATATATTAACCTTGGTTATCAAACTCATTTATCATTTATTTTATTGTATTAGTTGACTGTCTTTAAGAATGACAATTTAGACATTTTAAAATATTTAAATAGTGACATCATTAAAGTCCATCCATGTAGGTAACGGCAAATTAACGGAAGGGGGTATCTGTTACAGACAACCAAAGTTGAGGGGAGGGCAGTGTATTTTCACGAACAAGAGGGGAGGTTTCTGAAATTTCACCAAACCTCAGGGGCGATGAGTGTAATTTACCATTTATTTTTTATTATTCTAAAGGAAAATGGTCAGGTTTGAGAGCAAATCGTCTAGCCGGCCCTAATATCAAAAATTGGTATTAGGGGCTCACATACCCAATACCAATGTTCCACCTTAAAGAGCATTTGCTTTTCCCTTATTTAATGCAATCTTGATATCTAAAGACAAAGAAAGGACAATATGGTCCGAATTGTTGTCCTCTGCAAAATGTTTCATCTCCCTGTCTTCTCAATTTTTTTTGGTTTCTTCAAGACTATCACTGTGTCTGTATTGCTTTTGTGATTAAAGGCAAAAAATTGATTTTCTCTCACAGGCAACAATAGTGGGTTTCATGGCCGGAGCAGCCATTGTTGTGTGTCTGCAACAGCTGAAAGGAATCCTTGGGCTCGAACATTTCACCCATGAAACCGATCTTGTTTCAGTCTTGCGTTCTGTCCTCAGCCAAACACTTAAGGTCCTTCATTTTGGCAACTCATGAGGATCCACTTAATAATGAAAAAAATAAATTTAAGAGCAATAGCTCTTTCTCCATAGAAGTATCCAAGAAAATGACATGTGATTTGCTATAGTATCACAGGTTATTCACTGAAACCAAGAAGAATATTTTTTGAGGGTTTGTGGTTGTGGCAATCTCTCTCTCCTAGGTTGGAAATATAGACAATCTTTAGCGGATTGCCCGGGGGTGGCAGGGGGCAGCGCTCCCTGTGACGCACGAAGTGCGTCTCGCAGTCTGGGCCGAACGGTCCAGATTACGATGAAAATTGCATTTAGCGTTTTTACAGGGATATTTTCGGTTTTACAGTTTAACCCTAAACATATACAAGTGTGCGTATTTTTTAGGTTAACTAGTTATAAGAAGTGGCCGTAATTTTTCAGAAAGTGAGAAAACTCTGTGTATTCTGTATCTTCAATATAGTGAATTGGTGTGGCTCTTGAGGACGTAGGCACGTTATCGAACCTCATATATCCTTGTGTTTTGTCTTTATTTCTTCTCTGCAATTTTTCTATTTGTTTTGTGGTTTTGTGATACATAGTCGCTCAAGATCTGAAGGGTTTAGGGATCAAACGCATGATTCAAATTCCAACATCCTACTCTTACGTACCCGTTGAAAAAATGAGCAGAGTGTTATTTCAAACCACTATTTTTAGTATGCATTGCTCTATTTTTCTGTAATGATAACTTTAATTTGTTGTTATTACTAATAAAACTTCATTTCTTATTTGAAAGCTCAATCAGTTTTAAACTTTATCCGGAAAGATGAGCAGAGTTTTTATTTATATATTTTCTTGGTCTTTCAACTTAGTTTTCAATCTTTTTTCACTAATAAAAGTGTTATTTCAAACCACTTTTTGTTCTTTTTCAAAACTTTATTTGGAAACTCAAATTATTATTTTTTTGTGATTTCTTCTACAAGTACAAAAAGTAAAAAATAATTTCTGACAATATTACCTTTTTTTTGGTTTAAATATTAAGATTGCATTAAATAAAGCAAATGCTTTTTTTTATGAGAGATATCATTTACCTACATTAGTAGAGTCAGACGGTCAAAAGTTAGCTGGGGAAGCTCTTGCAATTCATACCTGGGTAGGATTAGATCCCTAAACCTCCTTCATAGAAAGACCTCAAATGCTATTTGAGGTGGAACGTTGGTATTAAGTTTGTGGGTCCCTCAAAAAACTTTGGTATTAGGGGCGCCTATACAATTTGCTATCGTCAGGTACGGGTCGAGGGTATTCAATTACATTAGTAAAGGGAACAATTAAACGGTGGGGCTATACCTGCCATGCTTATTCTTGTGTGTATATGTCTGAGGACAGTAGACCATAACTAATCTACGGAAGAAGTAAGATTTTTGGTAATGGGAAGACCTAAGATGTCATCGGGACTATAAGATGCGTATTAAAGCATCTTTCACCTTTAATGCTCCTGAAAGACACTTCTCCTATCCTTAAATACAATTAAATCATCTGCTAAGTAATAATTATAGCACGGATCCTCAAGTTGCCGTGCCTCATTAACTCTCTGCTCCTTCTATTCAAGGTAAAAGTTGACTTACTTTTTGTTTATTTTTTTTAGAAATGGTTCTTAGGCCGCATTCTACAGTGTGGTGGAATGTGCTATCCTCATGGTTCATGCCCCCCTCTTAACATCCATCAATTAAGATTCACCCATTATTAAAGGTTAATCAATCTGTTTCTAAAATGTAAATAAAATTAAGAATATTGATCCTAATTTTCTTACTTCCGAATTAGACTATGTAGTCTAATATGCAGTTTTTATTGGTCAATACCCCCTTTTTTACCACACATCAATTATGGTTAAGATTCACTCACTCTTAAGTTTAAGCCATCTAACCTTGATTTTTAAAAAGAAAAACATTATTAACTTTAATTTTCTTAAACTTAAACAAAATTAAAGGAGTGTTAAAAAAGACACGTGGCCATGACCTTAGATTATATAGTCTAATGCGTGGTGTGCTAATCATTACCCTAATAAAATGAGTGTTAAAAGGAATACATGAACACGACATCTAGTCAAATGCATAAAGGACAAATGATGCCTTTTTTTGAATTATGATTAGCACACTCCACATTCCACTACACAATCAACTGCCTTACCCTTTCAATTTTTATCACCCTTTTAATTGTGGTTGGCTAAGCTTAACTAGTTTAAAGTTAATATTTTTTTTCTAAAAACCAAGGTTAAATGGATGAACCCTAAGAGTGAGTGAATATTAACCATAGTTAATGGATATTAAAAAGGGGGCAGGGACCAATGAGGACCGACATTTCATTACATATTGGAAATGCATAGAAAGTTAAGCATTTACCCTCTTTTTTTTTTATGAAGTAAAAAATAAGCGAGAGAAGAAAAGAGTGTACGACATGTACATAAAATGAGCGTAACTCTACCATTTTCCTTAATATTTATAAAGAGCGAAGCTTACTATTATTATTATTTTTTGTGATTTTTGTATAAAAAATACTATCTTTTCATATATTTATAAATAAAGATCAGAACACAGTTAATCGCGGTTGAACTCTCCCTGAGTTCAATTGCACATGCTACAAGTCAACCGGTGTCCCTTTTAATCTCTATTAACTATATTTAAGACTCACTAATCCTTAGGATTAAAAAAATTATTTTATTTCTAAAAATCAAGATTAGATCGTTAACTCTGAGGGATAGTGAATCTTAAGGACATTTAATAGGGTTAAAAGGGACACATGTTTGCCTGTGAATGTGATTGAACTCTCCCTAATCAATCATGATTGATTGTAATTCGATCTCTTGTAAATACCCCATTCTTTTATATTTTGCATCCTCCCTCCATTTACTTCCAATTTTTTGGCAAATACTCTCACAAAAAAAAATGTAACTTTCGTTAATTTATCATAATTAAATAAGTATTAAGACAAACTACCATTTTTAAACTTAATATTTTTAATTTTCTCATGATCATTTTATAAATGTGAGTTTTTATGCAAATATGTGGATTCGAATGCCTGTCGTCAGTGGTCCATTGCCCCCACACCAACTAATTGTGGTTGAGACTCATTCACCCATAAGATTGTAAAAAAAGTATTAACCTTAATTTAGTTAATCTAATCATAATTAAAAAGGGGTGTTAAATGATACACGTGGATTAACACAAGCAAGTCCATTAAAAAAAAAAAGTCCACTAATATAAAAAATGTCATGTTTTTAATCTTAATACTTTATTTAATAATGATAAATTAACGAAAATTACATTTTTCGTTGAAAACTTGACAGTAAATAAGTGTTTGTAAAAACATTTGGAAGTAAATGGAAGAAAGTATTCACAATCAAGTGTTTTTATTTGTTTTTGGAAGGCACGCGCAAGCACAAATGGAGGAAACACGAGTATCTCAAATGACTAAAATAACACTGTTTTGTAAATACATATATAGACGACGCCTTCCCTTTCAAGCATTCAAAGAGAATACAGAGGATATAGGGAAATAGCCTTCAAATTTTAATACGTAAACAAACCCTCTCTTTATGTAACTAAGCTGGACTCGAACACTGGATGGCTGCCACCTCAACCATTAGATTTAAAGCTTCGAGCTCGAGTCTTATCAAATCAAGAAATTACGAAAATACCTCCATCGACTGGCTACGAATACGTTCGTAAAACAATACACATTTGCAGAGATACACACCTAAATCTCGAATCACGAAAATACCCTTTTTTTAAGTAGAAGTTTTGAGGCCTGCGAGTTTCCGTGGGTGCAAGTAGACACGAAGCCCGTTCTTCATGAAGAGAGTCAACGACATTTTCTGGTCCACTCGATGACCTGGAACCAGCTCTAGCCGGTAACGAAGCAGTACTGCCGCAGCCACCGATTTCATTTGCAGGTAAGCCAAGTCCTTCCCGAGACAAGTCCTTGGACCGGCGTTAAACGCTACGAATTTGTAACCATCTTTTGGCGGTTCGAACCGTTCTCCGTTCGACGAGAGCCAGCGGTCCGGTCGAAACTCTAAGCAGTCCTCACCCCAGATAGTTTCCATTCTCCCGACGGAATAAATCGAGTACGTAACTGTAGAGCCAGCTGGCACGGTCGTACCGTCCGGTAAGATGTCGTCCGATACGACGTACTTGGTGTCCTCCGGCACAGATGGGTACAAACGGAGCGACTCGGCTAAAGCTGCTTTCAGATATATCAGCCGGTCAGCCTCGTCGAACTCCAGCGGCTCTTCTACCCACTTCCGTTGATCTTCTCCACGTGTATCTTTAAGAACCGTAGATATCTCGTTGATGATCCTCTCTTCGACTCGTGGGTGGGTCATGACGAGCCAGAAAAACCAACTCAGTGCAACCGACGACGTGTCTCGACCGGCGAGAACGAAGTTGAGAGCGATACGACGGAGAACGGAGCTGGGGAAGTAGTTTCCGTCAACGTCTCTCTTCTTCATGAATCGAGATAACAGGTCGTCTGACGGCATTTCCTGCCTCGCCGTGATTACGTCCGTTAAATAGTTTTCTACAACTTGAAGACTCGTTTTTAACCTCCTCTCAGCTCCGAGTCCGAAAGCTTTCTGCAACCTCCACAAGAAACCCGGGTAGAGTAGTCGTTGAAGAGTCGACTCGGTGGCCGAGTCAAACGCCACGGCGAACGGATTCTCCGGCAACTCCGGTGAGAGAGTTTGTGGGTCTTTACCAAAAGTTAGCCCACATATGTTGTCAAACGTTAAACGTAATAACAAGTCTTGCAAGTCCACTGAGTTGTTCTCTGTGGCTGCTTTCTTCAAAATGTGCCAAAGCCGCAGCTTAATCGTCCGGTTCACCCACCTAGCCATGGCTTGCCGGAGAGTCCGGGTCGTGAATTCGAGCGCAGCCGTCTTCCGCTGGATCAGCCACGTATCTCCATCGCTGTTAAAGATCCCTTGGCCTAAAAGGTCATGAAAGGCAGCTTGCAAAGTCGGCCCTTTTGGGTAGTTATCGAACCGGGTTCGAAGAATGTGTTCGATGTTTTTGGGGTGGCAGGTTACCGTGAAGAGTCCTTGTTTACGAGCCAGGAAGGGTAAAGCAATGGTGCAAGTCTGGTAGGTGGCCAAACCCCCTGTTTCTCTAAGGTGCCCGGCTATCCAGTCATGAATTCGAGCCCGGTTCAGGAATAAACCAGGCAGACTCCCCAGAACCGGCCAGACCTTGGGACCAGTGAGCTTACGGGCTAGGAGGTAGAACCAGAGGAAATACGCTGAAGTTGCAGCTGCAACAAGGAAAAGGACTAGTAGGGTTTCCATTTGAATAGAGAGAGATTTGTGAGTGTGAGAAGTGTAGAGATAGATATTTATGGCAATGTCTAGGAGAGGTTTAGGAGGGGTTGGTAGGAAATTGAAGTGAGTGTCGTGAAATGCTTAATTTGGGTTGATGAGAAGGGTTTCATACACGAAAACATTCTAGACGTTTCGGCCACTATTTTCTTCTTTACTTTCCTGAGTTGGGTAATATGAGAGAGAGAGTGGTTACATATCGTTTACCCGTTAAGAGAAATTGAGTTTTGTTTGGGAAAGCAGGAAAGCATGTGGAGGAGGTAAAGACAGAATTTGACATTAGGAGGAAGAGACCACTTGCACGTTTTCTTTCTTTAATTAGGAACTAGAGAAGGACCCGTGTAATTTTTGTGTGTGGACCTGTCTAAATCTACACTTCCAAAGTCTTGCAGAATGGTTCAAATAATAAATTTTTCTTGTTTGTATTTTTTACTTTTCAACTGATCGAAAGGATAGCAACGCCACATGATACTACCACGTTGCATTGAAAAATTATTTGTTGAAACTGGAACTAACGCCCTTCAAGGTTACAACAACCGTGGTTGCAAAGTTTCACTCTCTTTGGAGCCCTACAAAGGGTGCTGGCACATTTAAAAAATTCAAAAAAGCATCCTTTTCAAAAGAGCCACAACAACTTATTATTATTATTTAAAAAGATTATTTCTAACGCTTTCTGGACATGTGTCGTAGCCTGTTGGCCTTTGTAGTCTTGGGTTTCAACGGTCATAGCTATCAAGTTTCACTCTATCGGCTACAACATGGATTGTTACTACTCGACACTCTATGTTGATCCATGTATTTGAATTTCCCATTACTCGTAAGTTTTTCAATGAAGCAGGTCGGCCGAAATCGCCCATTACCATATTGCATGTAGGTTCTAGGGTTATGGTTGGACTCAATTTCTTAGGCTCATAGTAATATGGGCCGAGCTAGGATTTGGCTCCTTAAAGCCTGGTCCGCTCGATATATTTTATTATATATATATATATATATATATATATTGTATTATTAATATAAAGCATATAACACATATACACACTGTATCCCTATATTTATAAATTACATAATACTTATCTTTATCTTTACTATTATAATGAGAGAAATAGGGTTAAAAAGTTGGTTAATATTTGTCTAATATTCCTAATGAGGCTCAAATTTTATGGTATCTTATTTTTCATTAGAAAAGTTAGTAGGGGTATTGAAGTAATACCAACTACAACTAACAACAATCCTTCTATATCTTCACGATTCCCTCAAATCTTTATCCTTATCTTATTTCATGCTCCCTCCTTGGTCTCTCTCAGTGAAGAGACATATCATCTCCACGTGATAATTATTTTTCAAGAAAAAAAATAGGGATTTTTAGTTCTCCAAATGTCCCTTTTTATACTAACGTGTCCCTCACAATGTTTTGCTTTTATCTAAAAAGTCTCTCAAGTTTCTATAATCAAAATATTTATTTATTTTTTTCAAAATGCTCTTACTAGGATCCCTCTTCCGAATTTCTCCCCCCTTCCATCTCTCACGTGCATCGCACGTGCCGCCTACTAGTATGTATAAAGTGTACACAATGTTATGGTTAATTAGTTAAATCCGTATCCCAATATTTATATATTACATAATACTTACATGTATACAGTGTATACAATGTTATGGTTAATTAGTTATATCCAATATATCTATTGGTCTGAATTCATACTTTTCTTAAAGGGAGACAAAACCTAGCTCAAATGTTTTTCCCTTAATCAGTTGTGATATTAAACACAATCAAGAAATTCTTTAATATGATAAATTAAGTTACATAGAAAACTAGGGCCCAATCACGAGAAACACGAATAACAAAAAAAGTATTGGATTCAACAATATTACATTTGGATTTTTTTGGCTCAGTATTAGCTCTGTCACCCGCCCGAGCTTAGCGCTCGGGCATCCATCCACAATAAGGCACCTGGTATTTTTAAACGAAAAAAAATTCAGTTGGGCAGAAGTCAAAATGATGGGACAGAGTGAAATGACTTCTGCCCATGACTTTCTCCCAGGTGCCTTATTGTGGGTGGATGCCCGAGCGCTAAGCTCGGGCGGGTGACAGAGCTAATCCTGAGCCGATTTTTTTATCTTCCCGTCAGAAGAAGTGAAATTTTCCTCGCCACTGGACTGTTTGGCTTTGAACACGAATGAGTCCCTCCATGCGAATGGTGCGGGTATTGGAAGAATCCTAAGAAACCACCTTAGATGAATCTTATTTGCTTTTGCAGAAGGAAATGATCTAGAACTTTTGAATTTCTAGAACTCAAAATCCTTCTCTATGGGCTACAAGTGGCTTGGAAGTGGTGCCTTCTCTTTGTTAGTTTAAATTTGGCTCAAATTGAGTAGTGCGTCAATGAGACGGTTGAGCCTCCTTGGAAGTGGAGAAGGGACTTAGCCATAATCAGAAACCTCAAAGCATCATTTGAAACCTACAACTTTTTCATGTATGGAGATAATCTAATAGATCTGTAAATTCGCTTGCGAAATTTTGTCAGTAATTCATCTGTTATGATCTTCCTTAAGAAAATCCTAAGGGAGTTTCAAATAATTATCTGTGTGGATAGTATTGGCAAATTGTACTTTAGACTGTGATCAATAAATCTGGTTAGGATCCGCCTTCGTGGTTATTCCATGATATTTTGCAAATTGTACGTAGAAATACTCAAATGAATAGGGACTCTACAAAAGAGTGATGATCAAGGTGGAGTCTGGCAAAGAGTGAAGAGCCCCATCATACGGATTCCCATGTTCTCATGGTAAATCACACCTGTTGTTGCCCTAAGTGTCTTTAAATATGTGGTTATTCCATGGTATTTTGGTGGCCACAAAAGAAAAAGGTAACAAAAGGAAGCACAAAGCATATTTTCTTAAATACATATACCTAGTTAAGCTAATATTGCTTCCAGGTAGTGACCAAAAAAAAATTGCTTCCAGGTGAAGTCTTTCCCACCTTCCTTCGTGGAGGTTTTTTTCTCCTTTCCCCTTTAGTTAGGGTTTCGGCTATCATAGTTTTGGACCTTCATTTCGTGGAGGCTTTTCCTTTCATTCCCTTTTTTTTGTTAGGGTTTCGGCAAGCAAGAATTTTTCTGCACTAATCTCTTTCTTCCGGAGCTTTTTCTCCCTAGTTCCATTCGAGAAGGTTTCCTTCGTGCATGCAGGAGCTCCTAGGTCATCCCGACGAATCTAGTGTGAGAGACTCTATGGAGTTAACAGAGGAGATCAGGAAGTTATCTCTTGCAGAGAACGATAAGTTAGTATATCTGGAGGATGACCTCTTGGAGGAAGCACACATGTTCCAACTGAGTTTGTTGGGTCGATTTTTGACTGAATGGCCACTCAAAAATAATGTTGCAAGATCCCATCCAGGCGTGGAAGTTGAAAGCAGGAGTACAGGTTCTTGATCTCCCGGAGGAAATTATGTTATTCAGATTTCAGAGTGAAAGGGATCTACGGAAGGTCCTCCAAAATGAACCCTGGTCATTTAATGGGCACCTACTGCAATTGAAGGAATGGGCACCCGATTGCACCCCTTCTGAAATTTATTTTACTCACATCCCTTTTTGGGTTCAGCTGATGGCTTACTGGCAGAACTCATCTTTCAAAGAACCGGCAATAGTCTTGGCGAGGAATTGGACAATGTATTAGAATTAGACGTCCCTAAAGGCGGGAATCTGAGAGGAAAATTTGTGCACGTCAGGATTCTCCTTGAGACCAGGAAACCGCTGCGCTACCAAATCACTCTGTTCAGGAAGAAGAAGAAACCAACCTTAATCCAAGTCAGGCGTGAACGTCTCCCAAATTTTTGTTTCAGGGTTGATAGGCCATGTTGGGAAACAATGCCCCTTGGGTCTTTCAGAGGTGGTGAGGGGTTTTTGGGCCTTGGCTTTGGGCTGATCATGCTCGCACTCAGGTGCTGGGTTTCTCTGGTATGGAGCCGAGCAGTAGTAAAGGGAAAAGCCTTCAGTCCCCAGCGATGTCTTCCGATGAAGCTCGCTCACGGGGAAGACGGGTATTCCGGAGTGTCACACTAGTCCAAGAGTCTAGGGAGGAAAAGCAAAATGACAGACGCAGGTAAGGCCCGACGGTGTTGTAGGATCTATTGAAGGGACACATGGAAGATGGAATCGAATCAACGGTTGACACGTGTATGGATAATGGCAGAGAGGACAGGACAGCGAGGTGGGGGCAGAATGGTGAAAACAAAATCGTTCTCGTTGGATCCCCACAACCTTTTGTGGGCTCAAAATCAAACCCAGTTGGGTTGCCACGTATCCTAATCCACATCAAATTAGGGCTGAGTTGGGTTTTGAAGGCCTGGCCCAGGCGGCTAAGTATGATGGTGTAGGCCTCCTTCTATCATCTAGGCAACGTCTTTCAGGAAGTAAGAGAGCCCAAACAATTCTTGCCCAAACCCGAAGCTTAAGAATGAAGAAGAGGCGCTTGAACTCCCTTCACCCTTACAGCCAGAAAGCGGTGGTCACGATCGACAATGACCATGCACTGGGATATCCAGTTTCATTCCACAGTTCGGAGGTTACCACCCATGTTGATGCCCGACATTGCTTTGTGATGGCCAATCATGTTGAATGGAAGGACGTTGCTGAGTTAGATCAGTGCGATGAGAAGGAAGCGGCTGACAAGGATCAACCCCTCTTGGAGTTATGAATATCATAAGTTGGAACTGTCCAGGGATCGGGCAACCCTCGACAGTTCAAGCTCTGAATGAGCTCAATCATAGGTGGTAGCCCAAGCTTTTGTTTCTTATGGAGACTAAAGCAAAATTAGTTTCATTGGAAAAGTTAAAGAGAAGCTTGAACTTTGATCATATGTCGGTTAAAGAAGTGTAAGGTTTGTCCGGGGGTTTATGTGTGTTGTGGTAGGAGCCATGGATAGTTCGTCCTCAGTCGGTGGAAGATAATCTAATTCATCAGGCAGTGCACTCTAATATTTTCGAGGTTCCGAGGGATCTTTTCCTATCCTACGGTCCATCTATGGTGAGTTAGAGACGGGGTTTTTAGGACATGATGAGTTCCACAAGGGCTTATGGATTTGGGATTCCAGGGGAATCAATTCCCGAGGACTAATCAAAGATTTGACCAGGACAACGTGAAGGAGAGGCTAGACCGTGCTTTATGCTCAATAGATTGGTGAGTGTGGTTTCCCGAAGCCACGTTATTTCATCACCCAATGTTATGGCTGTTAAGATTTGTTGAGATTTGATTAACGTTATTTTTGGAAGATAATCGTTACTGCACATATTTAGAAATTTGTAATCCCTTCACTTAAGGGAATTAGTTGAGATTTTATTTTTATTTCCTTGTTGATCAGATCATGATTTGATCTGTATATGTGTATATATTGTAGCCTTTTGACATAGAAACGTAATAGAGAAAAATACAGCTTTCTCAATTCTTATTTTGTCATGGTATCAGAGCAATGATCCTATTGCTTCTATAAATTTCCGCATACTCTGACTCAACATGTCTACACCTGCTATTGATTCAACCGATCCTCTGTTTCTTCACCCTTCTGATCATCCCGGCATGATCCTTGTTCCAAAAGTCTTAGATGGAACAAATTATGCCATGTGGAAACGATCGATGCTGATCAGCCTCAGTGCCAAAAACAAATTGGGATTTATCAAAGGAACCATTACCACTCCAGATGAAAAGGATCCCAAATACTCTTTATGGCAGCGTTGCAATGATATGGTACTCTCTTGGATATTCAATTCTCTCAGTCAAGACCTTATACACAGTGTTCTCTATGCTGAAACTCCCTCAGAAATTTGGACAGATCTTCAAGAACGATTCTCTCAAGGTGATTTTTCTCATCATTATCAAACTCAACGATCCATCGTTGAACTGAAACAAAATCAAGAATCCATTTTTTCTTACTATACAAAGATGAAAATGTTGTGGGATGAGCTAACCACTTGCAGCCCCTCAATCACATGCACATGTGGAGGTAAAAAAGATCTAAAAGAAAAGGAAGAAAGAATTCGGCTTGGTCAATTTCTTATGGGACTCAATGAGACATACTCTGCTGTACGAGGACAGATTATGCTCATGAATCCTTTACCAACTGTCAAAAAGGCATATTCACTTTTATGTGAAGAAGAAAAGCAGCGAGGTCTCACTGAAACAAAGAGCAGTGATCTTATTCATGTCATGAGTATCCATACTTATGACAACTCCAAGGAGTCACAACTTGTGGCTTCAAGACAACAAAAACAGGGGTCATCCACTCATTCCAAGCCGCAAGTTGGACACAAACTACATGGCAAAGAAGTTCAGCCACCCAATCGAAGTAGAAAAACTGCTGCTCACCAAGCCAGTGCAGAAATCATTTCAGCCTCACACAAGCCCTCCATCGAACCTACTCCTCAATTCACCTCTGAGGAACTTGCTCAAATCAAAGCCTTTTTTAATGGTAAACAATCTGCCCAAGCAATCTATACAGGTATTTCTGTCCCTTTTTGTTCTTCCTTTACTGCACAAAAGCCAGCCTTGAGTCACTGGATCATTGACAGTGGCGCCACTAATCACATAGCCACATCCGTTTCAATCACCTCTCCTCTCTCTTCTCAAGTAACCTTGCCCAATGGTGCTTGCTCTGCCATAACTGGCATAGGTTCCACTCAACTTTCAGCCCACATGCATGTTAAAAACATACTCTGTGCTCCATCTTTCCATGTCAATTTACTGTCAGTTAGTCAACTCACAGCTACCTTAAATTTTTCTATTCACTTCTTTCCTACTTTTTGTGTATTGCAGGACCTAATTTCGAAGAAGATGATTGGTTTGGGGAAGCAACTTAATGGCTTGTACTACTTCGTGCCATCAATAAAATCTGCATCACCTATCACACCAATCACTTATCATGTGGATTCCACTCCAAAAATTCCATGGCACCGGCGGTTAGGACATCCCTCCAAGGCACCTTCACAGCTTTTGAGTCATGTTATTCCTTCATTTGTATTTAATTCTCAACATTTGTGTGAAACTTGTCATTTTGCTAAGCAAACAAGGCTACCTTTTCCTTCTAGTACTATTCAAACTTTACATTCTTTTGATCTTATTCACTGTGATATTTGGGGACCCCTCCGTACTGCAACTCATACAAGGGCACATTATTTTTTAACCATTGTCGACGTCTATACTAGATTCACATGGATATTTCTCATGCAATTCAAATCAGAAACACAAGGGTTACTAAAAACCTTCATCTCCCTTGTCAATACTCAGTTTAATTGCCAAGTTAAATGTATTCGTAGTGACAATGGCTCCGAATTCATATCCATGAAACAATATTTTTCCAATCTTAGCATATCATTGCAAAGCTCTTGTCCATCCACACCTCAACAAAACGGTGTAGTTGAACGAAAGCATCGACATCTCTTAAATGTTGGTAGGGCCTTAAGAATTGATGTTAATCTTCCATTGCAATTTTGGGGGGATAGTTTGCTTACTGCTACCTACCTTATAAATTGACTGCCTACCCCTATGCTGCAACACAAATCTCCCTATGAAATGTTGTATAACAAGCCACCCATTTACTCTAACTTGTGAGTGTTTGGATGTCTTTGTTATGCAACAAATCTGCACCCCACTCACAAATTTGACTCTCGCGCCAGAAAATGCATATTTGTTGGCTATCCCATTGGTCAAAAAGCTTACCGCTTATATGATCTCAAAACTCTCCAATTTTTCTCAAGCCAAGATGTCATCTTTCATGAGGAAATATTTCCTTTTCATACCACAGAACCCTCACCAGCTACATCCATTTCCCAACCTAACATAACCGAATATCCTACTGAGTCACCTTCTCTTCCAAATTCCCTTAGTTCCCCATTACCCGAGATCACTTCCACAGAAAATTCCTCATCTCCTGTCTCATCTCCAACACCTTCTCTTCGTAGGAGTGAACGTACCAGAAAACCATCCATTCTTCTACAAGATTTCCATTGTGGACAAGTGAGTACAATACCATCAAATGCAACCTCCAACCAAGAATCTTCAACCAAGTCAGGTACTCGATACCCTTTAAGTAATTACATTTCATATGATTCTTTATCTTCTAATCATAAACACTTTGTCAATGCTATTTCAAGTGTTCTCGAACCAACCTCATATGCACAGGCTGTATTAGATCCGAAATGGCAAGAGGCCATGCAACGTGAACTTGATGCACTTACTACTCAAAAGACATGGTCTTTGGTTCCCTTGCCTACTGGTCATCGTCCCATTGGCAGCAAATGGGTATATCGTATCAAATACAATTCTAATGGCACGATTGAACGCTACAAAGCAAGGTTAGTTGCCAAAGGATTTTCTCAACAAGAAGGCTTGGATTACACTGAAACATTTGCACCTGTTGCCAAGTTAACAACTGTTCGATGTATTCTTGCTGTTGCTGCCGCCAAACAATGGCCATTACATCAAATGGATGTGACCAATGCCTTCCTCCATGGTGATTTAGAGGAAGAGGTATATATGACTCCACCACAGGGTCTTTGTCGACAGGGGGAGAAGCTTGTATGTCGACTGCATAAGTCCCTCTATGGACTTAAACAAGCCCCTCGAAATTGGTTTGCAAAATTCTCTCATGCTATCAAAAAGGCTGGTTTTGTTCAATCACATTCAGATTATTCTTTATTTGTGAAGACTAAAGGTCCATCTACAACTATGGTGCTCATCTATGTAGATGACATAGTGATAACAGGCAATGATGCAACTGCTATACAGAGTCTCAAAGATTTTTTGCATCAACAATTCCATATCAAAGATCTCGGTCCTCTAAAGTTTTTTCTTGGCTTGGAAGTTGCAAGGTCCAAAGAAGGCATTGTAATCTCTCAACGAAAATATACCTTAGAGATTATAGATGATGTTGGTTACTTGGGTACTCAACCTTCAAATTTCCCAATGGAAGTAAATCTAAAGCTCACGAATGATCAAGGTGATTTGCTACATGATCCAGAGCGCTATAGGAGATTAGTTGGACAATTAATCTATCTCACAATCACAAGACCAGACATCACATACTCAGTTAATATCCTAAGCCAATTTATGCATGCACCAAGAAAGCCTCATTGGGATGCTGCTCTTCGCATCATTAAGTACCTTAAAGGAAGTCCAGGTCTTGGCTTGTTATTTTCATCAAGCAATTCTTTCAACTTGAAGGCTTATTGTGATGCAAATTGGGCAAACTGTCCTATGACTCGAAGATCAACTACAGGTTATTGTGTGTACTTGGGAAATTCACTAATTTCATGGAAGGCCAAGAAGCAGAAAACAGTCTCCAGATCATCCTCAGAAGCTGAGTACAGGTCCATGGCAGCAGCAACTTGTGAATTAACTTGGCTCAGATTTTTGCTTAATGACATGCAGATTTCTACAGGACCAGCAAAGTTATTATGTGATAATCAAGCTGCACTTCACATAACAGCAAATCCAGTATATCATGAGCGCACCAAGCACATAGAACTCGATTGCCATGTTGTAAGAGAAAAGATACAAGAAGGTCAAATTGTTACAGAATTTGTTCCATCTCATTTGCAGTTGGCAGATGTTTTTACAAAAGCTCTTAGAGGAAACGTGTTTAAGGACTTAAGAAGCAAGTTGAACATGCTGGATATACATGCTCCAACTTGAGGGGGAGTGTTAAGATTTGTTGAGATTTGATTAACGTTATTTTTGGAAGATAATTGTTACTGCACATATTTAGAAATTTGTAATCCCTTCACTTAAGGGAATTAGTTGAGATTTTATTTTTATTTCCTTGTTGATCAGATCATGATTTGATCTGTATATGTGTATATATTGTAGCCTTTTGACATAGAAACGTAATAGAGAAAAATACAGCTTTCTCAATTCTTATTTTGTCAATGGCTTGGACCACTATCCAATTACATTGGAGCTGAGGCCGACTGAAAATAGACGAAGAGGGACTTTTAAATTTTAAACAATGTGGACGAAGGTGAAAAGCAGTGCCCGTGTTGTTGAGAGAGGTTGGAGAGCACAGGTTCCAGGGTCCGGAATGTTTCAGCTCTGCCAAATGCTTAACTTCTGTCGGATGAGTTTATTGAAATGGAATCGAGAGGAATTTGACAACTTTCATCTCAGGAAGATTGACTTAATTTAGGAGTTATATGGGATACAAATTCTGGCTCCGTCTTCTGAAAATAGGGTGTCTTAGGCAGAGCTTAAAACTTCACCTAGAAGGAACTCTAGAGGAGTTCGGATGGGCAACAGCGCAAGCTGTTGCCCCTTTGTATCTTACATAGCAGGGCCCCACATTCTGTTAACCAGAAGATTAAGTCCACTTCCATAAAGTTCTCTGAAACAGATTCTTCATCACCAAATGCAAATTCTACAACAATCATCTCAGCTGGCACTTGATCTTATCCATTGTATTATGTTTCTTCCTTCTTATCTTTCTTCCGCACTTCTTGTATTTTTGTAATTCAAAACTCATGTAATCTTATCAATTCAAGATACATATAAATATAGCAACAGAGGAATTGTTTTGGCATTGAGGCCAGAACACTTTTATTATATCTTTCATGGTATCAGAGCTCACTCTGCTCACGCATCTGATCGATCCTCCTTTTTTCTTTTTCTTTTTTTAATGGCTGCCTCATCCTCTACCTTTGTTGCTCCCAATCTTAGTCATCTTGGTTCGGGTAAGTTGGATGAGACTAACTATCTTATGTGGTTGTCTCAACTTGTCCCGGTTCTTAAGAGCCATGACTTAATGGGCTTCGTGGATGGTTCTCAACCGTGCCCTTCCCAATTTCTCACTGATGACCATGGGAAACAAACTACTACTCTGAATCCAGAATACATTCTCTGGAACCGAAAGGATCAGTTTGTTTTAGGATGGATTAATGCCACCCTCTCTGATAAGGTAGCACCTTCTGTGTATGGTATTACTTCTGCTCGACCTGCTTGGCTTGTCTTGGCCAACAAATTTGCTTCCCCATCTAGATCTCGCATTAACCATTTAAAGAGACTTCTTCAAACCTTGCATCAAGGTTCCATGAAGTGTGCAACTTACCTTGATTCTGCAAAGCAACTAGCAGCACAGTTGGATGCTGTTGGTAAGCCTATTGATGATGATGATTTAATTTCTTATATTGTCAGTGGTTTGAACCCTTCTTATCACCCTTTTGTTACCTCTCTATCACTTGCTACCCGAGAGAAGCCTCTTTCTTTTGAAGATTTTCAAGCTGAACTGCTGTCATGTGAATTACTCTTAGAAAACCAGCTGCATACCATACCACCTGAAACCAACAATTTTGCCTTGTTTGCTCCAAAACCTTCCCAACAATACTTCAACCGCAAGCCAAAATATTCTGCTAAACCTCATCAGCAACCTTCCCATTCTCAACATTACTCCAAACAATCAGCCCCTTCCCCACCAAACAATCATTCTTATCACTCTCCTAGACCAAACCCAAACCAGCAGCCCTTTACTACTCCCAGATCTCCTTGCCAGATCTGTGGCAAATCAAACCACAGGGCTCTTGATTGTTTTCACCGCATGGACTATGCCTATCAAGGTCGCCATCCTCCGTCACAGTTGGCAGCTATGGTTGCTCAAACCAATGCTCTTCAGACTGCAGATGAACCCTGGTTTGCTGACAGTGGTGCCAATCAGCACATCACAACCAATCTTGATCAGCTAACTCTTCAACAGCCGTACACCGGTCAGGAGCATGTTGCTGTTGGTAATGGACAAGGTTTGCATATCAAAAATACTGGTTCAATGACTCTCCATACTCCCACTGCTAAACTTCAACTCAATCATGTTCTTCACTGTCCTCAAGCATCTGCAAATCTACTATCCATTAATCAATTTTGTCTTGAGAATCATTGTTTCTTTATTCTAACTGGAACTCATTATTTTGTCAAGGACAACCACACGGGGCAGACACTGTTGGAAGGACGGAGTAGTGGTGGACTCTATCCTATTAATTTGCAGTCGTTAGTTCTCAATAAACCACTTGCTATGGCAGCAGTCGTAGGAGTCAAAGCTTCTATTTCAGTTTGGCATTCTAGATTAGGACATGCTTCAAATTCAGTTGTAACTCACTTGTTGAGCAAACATTCTCTACCATATGTCGGTTCCTTGAATAAATCTGAAGTTTGTGAGCCATGCCAACTTGGTAAAGGCAAACTTCCCTTTTTAAATTCTAATAGAATAACAAGTTCTCCTTTGGAGCTTATACATTCAGACGTTTGGTCTTGTTCGACTAACTCTCTTAATGGTTGTCGTTACTATGTTATCTTTATTGATGATTTTTCTCATTTTTCTTGGCTCTATCCACTCCAAAATAAATCTGATGTCTATGTATGTTTTATCAAATTCAAAGTTCTCATTGAAAATCAATTCTCTTGCAAGATAAAGCAATTCCAAACTGATGGAGGTGGGGAATACATGTCTAAACAATTTAATTCTTTCCTTGAAACCAATGGAATTAGTCATCGTGTAACATGTCCTCACACTCCTCAGCAAAATGGAATTGCGGAGCGAAAACACAGACACATCACTGAAATGGGATTATCTTTACTGGCCCAATCTCATTTACCTATCACCTACTGGGTTGATGCCTTCTTAACAGCCATATACATCATCAATCGTTTGCCTACACAGGTTCTTAACAATGAAACACCATTCTTTAAACTGTTTGGTACTCATCCAGATTATACATCTCTTCGAACTTTCGGATGTGCTTGTTATCCTCTTTTGCGCCCATATGCCTCTCACAAACTCATGTTTCGTACAAAGAGATGTATCTTCCTTGGTTATAGTTCAAATCAGCGTGGTTATCGGTGTTTAGATCCTACCTCCCATAAGATTTTTATTTCCAGGCATGTGGTTTTTGATGAGCATATCTTCCCTGCAAAGGAAGGCTTGCAGTCCTCACACCCTTCCACAGTGGCCTCCTCTAATGGTAATCCTTTCTCTATCTCTTTTCCTTCAAATTTTGATTCTGGTTTTTCTCTAACAAATATTGATTCTGATTTATCTCTTAGCAATCCTGCTATTTCAAATCCCTCTCAATCTTATCTTGAACCTCCCTCCATGTCACCACATAATCAATCTCCTTCACCTACTCCTTTTCCCGAATCCAACTCTACTTCTCCTATTTTATCTTCTTCTGAACACTCACCCTCTTCTGCTCCAACACAATCACTTCCCTTGACCGTGCCTAGTGACCCTCCCTTATCCCATGCCTCTTCATCTATAATACCTCATTCCACTCCTCTTAGAACTCATCCTATGGCCACTCGTTCCCAAACAGGACACCTCAAACCTCATGATTTTTCAGAGTATCAAACTTTCTATTCCACTAAACATCCTCTTAAAGCTCTAACCAGCCTTACCATGCCACTTGAACCTCGTTCTTACAAGCAAGCTTCATTGCTTCCTGAATGGCTTACGGCTATGCAAGAGGAATATGATGCCTTAATTGCAAATCAAACTTGGACTCTCTGTCCTAGGCCCTTGGATCACAACGTGATTGACAATAAATGGGTGTACAAGGTTAAACAAACCTCTACTGGTGCAGTTGATCGACTTAAGGCCAAATTAGTGGCCAAAGGATTTGAGCAAGAATGTGGTATAGATTTCACTGAGACTTTTAGTCCTGTTATTAAACCTTCCACCATTCGGATTATTCTTGCTATTGCTGTTCATTTTGATTGGAGTATACGCCAATTGGATGTCTCTAATGCCTTTTTACATGGGGTTTTACAAGAGGAATTATATATGAAGCAGCCTCAAGGTTTTGTTCATCCAGATTTTCCTTCTTATGTTTGCAAGCTCCAAAAGTCCTTGTATGGTCTTAAACAAGCCCCAAGGGCTTGATTTTTGCGACTCTCTCAATCTCTCCTTGAGTTTGGATTTACCTCTTCACCAGTGGACTCTTCGCTGTTTGTTTATCATCATGACAATATTCATTTGTACTTTCTTATCTATGTTGATGACATACTTGTGACAGGCAGACATCAATCTCTCATCTTCTCTCTCATTGGCAAGCTGCAAACTGAATTCAAAATGAAGGACCTGAATTTCTGAAATTTTTTTCTTGGTATTCAAGCTCATCGGGATTCTACTGGGCTTCATCTTAGGCAGTCCAAATATATTGGAGATATTCTACATCGTACTAAGATGATTGGGGCTAAACCTTATCCTTCTCCATGTTCTTCGGGTCTTAAACTTTCTGCACATGATGGAGAACCTCTAACACCAGCCCAAATTACTGAGTATCGACAAACTGTAGGTGCTTTGCAATATTGCACTTTGACTCGTCCTGATATTGCCTTCTCTGTCAACCAGCTTTGCCAACATATGCATTGCCCAAGTTCCTCTCACTGGTCTGCAGCTAAGCGGGTTCTCCGCTATCTCAAAGGGACCATTGATCATGGTCTATGGTATCCAAAAGGTTCAATCACTCTTCAAGTTTATTGTGATTCCGATTGGGCTGGGAATCCTGATGATCGCAGGTCTACTACAGGTTATGGTGTATTTCTTGGTTCTTGTTTAGTGTCATGGACTGCTAAGAAACAAAATGTTGTGGCATGATCCAGTACCAAAGCTGAATATCGTGCCTTAGCCATCACCACTGCAGAAATTTATTGGGTCCGAATGCTTCTCAAAGACTTGTGTATACCTCTCTCTACTCCTCCTACTATTTGGTGTGATAACATCGGTGCCTTGGCCTTAGCCTCCAATCCGGTATTTCATGCTCGGACCAAGCACATCGAAGTGGATTTTCACTTCATCCGTGAGAAAGTTGTTAATAAAGATATTGCTCTCCAATTTACTTGCTCTCAAGATAAAAAGCTGATGTATTTACCAAAGGTTTAAGTACAGTTCGATTTTGTGAACTCAGAAACAAGCTGCAGGTGTGCCTACCCCCCTTTAGCTTGCGGGAGGATGTTAACCAGAAGATTAAGTACACTTCCATAAAGTTCTCTGAAACAGATTCTTCATCACCAAATTCAAATTCTGCAACAATCATCTCAGCTGGCACTTGATCTTATCCATTGTATTATGTTTCTTCCTTCTTATCTTTCTTCCGCACTTCTTATATTTTTGTAATTCAAAACTCATGTAATCTTATCAATTCAAGATACATATAAATATAGCAACAGAGGAATTGTTTTGGCATTGAGGCCAGAACACTTTTATTATATCTTTCACATTCAACAGGGGTAAACTGGGAATCAAAAGATATGGACCCCATTTTTTGTAAGAAACAAAGGGGCAAGATCGGCAACAGCGTGCGCTGTTGCCCATCCAAACTCACTCTAGAGCAGGAAGAAATTTTTTGGGCTCTCAAGTCTAGAGTTTGTTGGCTTCTGGGGCGTTTGGATTGGATTTTTTTGGCCAAAAATCAATTTTGATAAAATTGATTGTGTAGAAATTAATGGTCAAATAATAATTTTTTCAAATAATAGTGTTTGGAGAATACGTAGGTCAGTCCCTCAACTTCGTATTCTCCAAACACTATTACTTGAAAAAATTATTATTTGATCATGAATTTCTACACAATCAATTTTATCAGAATTGATTTTTGACCAAAAACATCAAATCCAAACGCCACCTTCGTGAAGGGAATCGTAATATAAAAAAATTTCATCTCTCCTCCTTGCAGCAAAGACAAATGAATAGACTAGATGTTATCCGATCAGGCCCAGACCAGGTTGAGGAGTGTATTCTAAATCATTTCTCCAACCTTTCCAAGTCTTCCAATCCTATGAACATTGATGCAGTGCTAGTAGGGGTCCCCAGGAAAATTAATGAAGCAATGAATTTTGAGTTGTGCCTTCCCATAACAAACTCTGAAATTCAGAATGCCACATTTCAGATGAGACCGACAAAGGCACCTCGCCAAGATGGGATGCCAATAATTTTCTATCAACATTATTGGGCGGTGGTGGGTTCTCAAGTCATCAAGGTCGTGAAGAGTTTTTTTAATGGTGGTATCTTACTTTAACAGGTGAACCTCACAAATATAGTCCTCATCCCAAAGGTTTTTAATCCACAACACCTGGGGCAACTAAAACCCATCAGTCTATGCAATGTAGTGTACAAAATTTGCGCCTGAGTGTAAGCCAACAAATTGAGGATTATTCTCGGGGAGCTGGTCCACCCGTCCCAAACAGCCTTTATCCTAAGGCGCAGCGTTCTGGATAACATCCTAATTACACTAGAGATTCTCCACCATATGAAGGGCATGAAGAGAGGTTCAGATTACTCTATGACAGTGAAATTAGACATGAATAAGGTGTACGGCAGGTTGGAGTGGGGATTCTTAGAAAAGCTGCTCCAAAAATTGGGATTATGTGAAAGATGGATAGGGCTATAGATGCAGTGTATTACTACTGTGAAATACTCAGTTGTCATCAACAAGGTTGTGAGGGGGCTCATTAATCCTAGTCGTGGTCTTAGGTAAGGCAACCCTTTAACCCCCTATTTATTTCTTTTTGCCTGTAATGCATTATCGCACTATCTCGATAGGGCGGATGAGGAATCAGGTTTTTTGCAAGGCATTCAGGTCCGACGCAACAGCCCCAATATTTTCCCATATGATGTTCACTGCTGATTACATCCTCTTTGCTAAGGCCAGTCGGGAATACACTTTTGGAATAAAGAAGGTTTTGGACGATTTCTGCATCGCCTCGGGTCAGATGATAAATTTTCAGAAATCCGAAGTCTCTTTTAGCCCCAACACTTCGAAAAGTTTATGTCAAATGTTGTCCCGTATTCTACATATGAAAATGCTTGACCATGTAGGAATTTACTTGGGTCTTCCCCACTAGTTTTGGCCATTCCAAGAAGTAATTATTCTCCTCCATTATTGATCAAGTGAAGGCGAAGCTCCAACCTTGGCGCGGGAAGTACTTGAGTAGAACGGGGCGTGAAGTGTTATTAAAAGTGGTTATTCATGAGATTCTGTCATTTGCTATGGGTTGTTTCAAGCTTCCCAGATATGTTTGTCAGGAAATTTCTTTCCTTATGGCTGATTCTTGGTGGGGACACTCTGAGGTTGGAAAGAAGGCCCATTGGGTTAGTTGGGAAACTCTTTGCAATAGTAAAGAAGTGGGAGATGGTGGGTTTCAAGAGCTTTCAAATTTTAATATGGCCCTCTTGGCCAAGCAAGGATGGTCAATAATGCAGAATTTATATTCTCTATGGGGTAAGTTGGTTAAGAGCATCTATTTTCCTAAATGTGATTTTATGACAGCTAAAATAGGGTAGCACCCTTCATAGGCTTGGTGGAGTATTGTATTTGGGCGCTATACTCTCCAGACAAGACTCAGATGGCAAGTCGGTAACAGCAAGTCTATTGTATTCGGATTGACTGCACTGAATCGATCAATGGTGGGTTTTGGGCCTATGCCCCAAGTTCGCCTTCTTGTGTTTGGAATAGGGTTGATGATTTCATCCTCAACGACTCTCTCGAGTGGAATATCCCTAGACTCTCCTGAGTCTTTCCTTAAGAAGTGGTGGAACACATTGGTCAGATTCAATGCAGTCAATCTGGAGAGCCTAGTTGTAGATTTGACATTTTGAAAAGAGCGGTGTCCATTCAGTCTGATCTAGCTACCATAGGTTACAAGAGCTTCGACCATCGGGGAGAATGGCTAAGCCATCCTCCTCTATAGTTACCTCATCATCTTCCCGGAAGACCATTTGGTCTCTCCAGCTTCCGCCCAAATTAAAGTTGCTTGGTTCATTTGGCAATGCATGCACCAAGGTCTCGAAGTATTTCAAGAATTATTCAAGAGGAAAATAGTGAGGGATAGCAGCTGCCCCCTCTGTGGTAGGGGGCAGAATCTATTTTACACATGTTACTAGAATGTGATCATGGTTGATGTTCGTGGTTGGGCTCTCAGTTGAGTATCCAATCAGGTACGGGGTCGGAGGTTTGTTTCCGAGATTGGTAGTCATATTGGGTAAATTGTTCTCTATCCAAAGACAACAAGAAGTGGATGCTCAATTCCTTAGCTTCCACCACTTTGGAGCATTTGGAAGGCTAGGAATACTAGCCTTTTCCAAGGAGTTTCTTTAGATCCTCTTCGCTCTATTCGTCAAGCAGCTAGTCTAGTTTTTGAATCGGGTGGTCTTTCGGTCATTCAAGAGGGTGGTATTTGAGTCCAGTTAGCTACTCCTGCTCCTTGTTTTAGGTCTCCCCCCCCCCCCTCCCCCTAAAGTCCTGCCCAGTCCCTCATTATATATATATATATATTCATATTTATTTTAAATTTGTAATTTAAAATGGCCTATATAACCTTCTTTAACATAATATTTATTGGGCTATGACAGTATTTTTACTACCATATCTTGATCACCCTCCGACGAGAGAGTTCTAATTCAAATTATCTAATATATCTCAATTTTCATCATCTCTGCTACTATATTGTCTTTGTTGTCGCTCGTCAGTTGGTGGTAATTTATTTTATTTTATTAATAAATATCATGATAAAAAAAAGTTTTTCTTTAACTTCTTTTTAAGCTCAGGCATGGCCCAATCTCGACCCTCTAGGCTCAGCCTTGACCGTGAGAGTAGGGCTTAGGCCTAGCTAGTTCAGGCCTGAGAGGGCTTGTGCCAGGTTTGGGCTGAACCCTTACATGTGAAGGCTGGCTTGGACAGACCTGGCCTGGGCCGGTCCGACCCAGGCTATTGAAAGCACTACTTGTAGGTGAGTACCACTCGGATATCCAAAGTTGATTTTTTTTGTTAATTACTAAACGATACGACAATTTCTAAGGGTGTACAATGGGCGGGTTGTGCTGGACTGAAACCAGTTTGGGCTAAGTCCGTCTTATTGATTCTCATGCATAAACCAGTCCAAACTCAAAACTCATTCCAATACAAGAAGCCCAAACCTAGCCATGTATGAAATTATAAGTTTGAGCTAGGTTCAAGCCAGTCTATACTCAACTTAAATTTTACAATAATGATCAAACTGTTGTTTCAATTTTTTTCATAAGAGCACGACTTCTCAATTTACTTCTTAGTAATGAATGGTACCTAACTGAAATGGCTATCGAAATCGTGAGTAAAGGGACATGTTTGAATCCAATGTGAATATGTGATGCTAAAGTTGACGTAGCTAGTAGGAATGTCTTGGAGGACTACAAAGACCTTTGCCCGTAAGTCAATCCCAATTTTCAAGGGAGGGGGATGAAATGATAGGGGGATTGAAATGGGGAAAAGGTGTTCCACCTTAAGTACCATTCATGTAACAAAAATAGAGCCAATGATCAAATCCCTTTTTTATTTAACAAAAAAAAAAAAGATCAAATCCCTTTTATATCAAATTTGTTGTACCCTTATTCCCTCCTATTTAGATATGGTGAGATTTATTTGCCCTATGTTTGGTTGTCAAGAAATAAGTGAAAAGAGGTATAAGAATAGAAAATTTGAAATAAATATGTTAAATTTTGGGCCGGGCTGGATTAATCGGCTTTATTAAGGTTTACTCAAACTCAGCCTAAACCCAAACACTAATGGAGCGTTTGGATTAGATTTTTTTTGGCCAAAAATCAATTCTGATAAACTTGATTGTATAGAAATTAATGGTCAAATATTCATTTTTTCAAATAATAGTGTTTGGAGAATACGTAGGTGAGTATCTCAACTTCGTATTCTCCTAACACTATTGTGAACACCCCATTTTTACACCCCTTAATCCTATTTTATTATTATTATTTTATTTAATCTGTAATTTTAATTTTTATTGTTGCTTGATTTTATTTTATTTTATTTTATTTAATTTTAATTTTAATTTTTATTTTATTTAAGTGTCGAGGTCCTAGATCCGAGAAAGAGAGAGAGAGAGATCATCCCCTTTACCCATTGTTCAAAGCCCTCAGAAGAGAATATCCCGTGTTCAGAGCCCATGGGCAATCCTGTGATCCACGACCCAATTGCAAGACCCACAACTCATGACCATTTCCAAGACAAAGTCCAAGTCAGACCCCAAGCCCAAGTGCACCTAAGCCCAAATCCTCAAAGAATTTAAACCCTAAGGTCCAAGGCCCATCGCTATTCTATATAAATCGGGAGAGGGTTTCAAAAAAAAAAAGAAAAAGAAAGCACTGTTCACTTTCGTGAAACAGGATGGCCGCCCCTTCTCTCTTCTTCGTTCTCCTCCCGACGGCAGCATACCCCATCAAATCACCTTCTCCGGCGTACTTCATCCAGATCCGGCCGGTGGCGAGCTGCTGCTGTTTCAATCATTCCCGGTTAGTTCTTCCTCTCCCTTTTCAATCTCATTATTTTGATTTTCCCTTCCTCTCTTAATCCCGTTTCATCCGGATCTAGAGTTCTAGATCTGGATTCTTCTTTATCTGTTTTTCATTTTATTTGGTTTCATTGATACTGATCCACATCCGGCCACGCAGCGGTAGCTCCGGCCAGATCTAATTTACACGGCGAGTTTTAATCCACGCCCAAGATCGGCTTACAGTAGAGGTTTCACTTCTAATCACCACCTCCAGCTGCCATCCAGCCTCCTCCGACCAGCGTCTCCATCCGGCGATTTACTCTCCGGCGGTTTCCGAAGGCAAGAGGACCTCACTTGTGGTCTCTTACATCTATACCTCGGTTTGCTGCCATTATCTCCGACAAGTTCACCTGTCCGGCGAGTCACAGGTTTGTCCCCCCCTCCGTTTCATCTCCTTTTTCGATTTCTAGATCTAGATCCGGATCCGGATCCGGATCTAGATCTAGAACCTTGTTGCTTTGTTTATTTGTTTTGTTGTTTATTTTCACTCTGTTCTCGATTTTCTGGATCGTTTTGTTCTAGATTGGTTGAGTTTTGTCTCTAGGATCTCACCTCTAACAGATATTCCGGCGAGCTCCCTGTTTCTCATGGTTTCTCTCCTTTTCTTCGTTCACCCATTTCAGATCTGTTGAAATCCAGCAGCATCGTGGTTTTCTTCGGGCCAGTAGCTCTTCGTGCTTAGGCCAGCTTCATCATTTGGGTTTTACTGTTGTTTTTGTTATTTGTTGAATCCCTTGTTCTGGGGATTGAGTGTGTGAGAAAGGTGAGTATTAGTTTTAGATCAACAGAGCAGCAACCACGCCCACCTCACTTTCTTCTCAACGGAGCAGCCTCCAAATATCGCACATCCCCCATCAACCGCACGTAGGTACGTGTTTCCCATGCTTATTTACTTGTTTTATTTATTTATTTATTTATTTTTCATGTAAATGGGTGTGCGCGATAAGTTTAGGCCGATATTTTTTTTATATTTTGCCTACATTGGGCACTTAGGTAGGTTCGCTTTTTTTTAAACCCTAAATATTTGGCTTACCCTCGTTAGTTAGCTTTACAAAAAAAATCAAAAAAACATAAAAAAAAAGATTAAAATAAATTAAAGGTACTGGTCTATCCTCCCTTGGGACCTAGAGCAGGGTCCGTATTTAAACCATAGCCTCTTTTGGTTTAAGGCCGCTCGATCCGCCCTGCTCTTTGCCTTTAAGATAATTAAAATCATTTAGAATTTATTTTCCTTTTGCCTACCTTGGGCACTTAGGATAGCCTTGACTAGTTAAAACTTGCCAAAATTAAAATACAAAAAAAAATCAATCAAAAAAAAAATACAAAATAACAAAAACATGAAAACCCGCAAAATGTAAAAAAGACTTACCTTAATAAATGAACGCCCCCTAGAGCTCCCCCACGAGCACCTAGCTACGCGGCCATCTCCCGGAGTGAGATTCATAAATCTCAGTCCCATTTCCCCTCCCCAACTCAAACACGAGTTGGAAGTGACCACACTCCGAAACGAGTATAAAAACAGTCACGACCCCCGAACTACTATTGAGGGTCTGATTCCGACTAACCGGATAAGTAGGCAGCCCAATCAGGGTTCGACCCCAACCAAAAATAAACTTTTTTACACTCTCTTTTTTATTTCAATTAGCAAAATTAATAAATTTTAGGAAATGTTAAGTGATTTTTTTTTTTTTTTTATGTTTGATTTAGACCTAATGAGTAGGTTACCGTCATCGGATGGAGGTCCTGGGGTGCCTAACCCCTTCCCCAGGACCTAAAGGGATCCCTTACCTAGACTATTTTGGACCGTAGACCCCCTCATTTGGATTATTTTTGGGATCCTACTTCCCCTAAGTAGGTGGCGACTCTCAAAGATAGATTTAGCGTTATTCCTCCACTCTCGGACCTTATTCCGATACCTAGAGTTGAGAGGGGAGGAAAGGCGATAAATTTATACGTTCACAGCTTTGGCGACTCTGCTGGGGAAAAAAAGGATCCAACCTGAAAATTAGGTATAAGTTAAACATTATTAAAATCACTGATTATTTCCTAGAATAATTCTTACTTTTGCTAATTCCTTTTATATTGTGAGTATGTTCTTATTCTTTCTTATGTGCATATCATATTTATTGCATATTAGTGTAATAACCCCTAAACCTTTAGTTTGACTTATTACGCCTACAACTGTTTGATGATTATCTTCAGTGCTGGGGCTTAACAGTCATGGTTTAGCTATATCACCCCTGTGGGACGATTATTCTCAGGAAGGGATATAGACTAAACCCACTTGCGCCAATCGGCCCATTTTTGGGAGTCGCATATACGGCCAGGTGTCCCCCAACCACCTTAGGAACACCTTGCATTACCCCAGCATATGTATATAGTAGAGATATTGTGGATATGTTCTTATTCTCTCTTATGTGCATATCATATTCATTGCATAATAGTGTAATAACCCTTAAACCCTTTAGTTTGACTTATTACGCCTACAACTGTTTGATGATTATCTTCAGTGCTGGGGCTTAACAGTCATGGTTTAGCTGTATCACCCCTGTGGGACGATTATTCTCAGGAAGGGATATAGACTAAACCCACTTGCGCCAATCGGCCCATTTCTGGGAGTCGCATATACGGTCAAGTGTCCCCCAACCGCCTTAGGAACACCTTGCATTACCCCAGCATATGCATATAGTTTAGGTTGAGATATAGTCTATAAGCATCTGTCTAGGAAGGTTTCCCCTAATCCTACTTTGCTTATAGCCTATACCCGCCCTGCCTTTTGATTGAACATGAAGGTACCCCTGTGTACCCATATGTTCATTTAAAAAAGGGGCCTGTGTGAGCCATTGTTGAATAAACTCCCAACCCATCTTTAGACTTGCATATGGGGTTCAAAAACCCAGATTCTGCTGGATATCCATATCCATGTTTTATCTTAAATCCATTGGGCCTTGGTTTCCAATAACCTAACTTAGTAGGTAGACCCCTATCTGCCTACCCCATTGGTTTACATATGTCAAGGATCACCCTTTTTAACAAAACAATTGGTGAAAGAAAATCAGAAAACAAAAAAAAAATCATCAAAATCAAAACTCAATCAAAGCAAAAACAGAATAATTGGTAAAAAAGAGAAAAAAAAAAAAAGAGATGAAGTTAAAATTTGAAAACTTAAAACAAAAATTCAAAAAAAAGAAAGGAAGAAAATTCAAAATTCAAAGAAGAGGAGGTTCACATTCATTTTCCATCATAAACCTATTGGGTTTTGTTTTCCAATAACCCAACTTAGTAGGTCGGATCCATGCCCACCTACCCCATTTGGTTTCTTCAAAAAAAAAAAATAATAACAAAAAAATTTTCAAAGATTTCAAAAGAAAAAGGGTTGGTATTTCTGCATCTCATATGCATGTCATCGTGTTTACACTTGTATATAGACTTGCACTTACACATATTTTCAGTCAAATGGCAGGCCCATCTAGGATGCCAGAATCAATGAATAGATCAAAACCCAAGATGAATCTGAAGCTTACGGCGGCATGTAATAAAGAGCTCACCGAAATAGTAAATGCCCTCACTCCAATGCAAAAGCTATATTGGAGACAGAAGACTCATTTGGGCTACATCTTAGACCTCGTCTTGGTAAAGCCAGATTGGCGTCTCATCACGACAGCCATACGGTGTTGGGATTCTTCAGCCGTGGTTTTCCGTTTCGGAAGAAATGAGATGTGCCCAACTTTAGAAGAAATCTCTTCCATTCTTCGGTTGGATTTAACTGACACAGTGATTGTTCCTCGCTACAAGCGATCGTACAAAAGAGAATTATCAGAATTTCTGCGAATTAAACCTTCATTGTTGGAGAACTGTGCCAAGGATTCTTATTCCAGGCTGTCCACAAGTTATCTTTTAAAGAGGTGCAAGCACAACTGGAAACCAGAGGACCAAGCTGTAGATTTACCTGGATTCAACGCCTTCACTTTGGTGGCAGTGTCGCAGTTGGTTTTTCCCAAGAATAGTCGTGAGTATGTAGAGTCAGTACTTGTGGGAATCATTCAAGATGTGTGCAATGGAGGTACTCTTGTTCCAGTCATCTTAGCTGAATTATTCCTAAGCCTTAAACATGCAGCGGACACCGGGAGGAATTTCTTCAATGCAAGCATTTCTTTGCTATTCTTATGGTTAGTGGAGCATATACCATCATTGATCACCGTGCCAGCAAATATCAGTGGGTATTGCAGTTTACCAAAAAAGTTTGCTGAGGTGCAGTCAAGCTTAAAAACCGTAGATGTGGGGGAGTTGTATGAACTCCTCAATAGCCTTTTAGATACTCAGATAATTTGGAAATGCGATTGGCTTAATATGAAGGTTTTACCTCGTTTGGCCACTGTTAAGAGAAGAAGCATAACACTTGCAGGAGTGACTGGGTCATCACCTTATGTACCCATCAGGGTACTTCGCCAGTTCGGTTACCAACAATGTGTACCAGTGTTAGATGACTTATCTCAGGACTATATCCGTTTTTCTGAGTTATCGGAACTCATGGACAGACGTTTTCAGACAGAGTGGCAGTTGTGTAAATGGAGCAAGTTGCCAGGATATGTGGTATCGACTGGACCACCAACAAAGGAAGGATATGATCTGTGGTTGGAAAATCAACAGGTTATCTCAGTGATGCCTAAGCCGGAAGAACTACCAACACCTGTTTCGGTACCCTCAAAGGGAAGTCTCCCTTTTTCTAAAGTGGCAATCCCTTGGGAAGATAAGTTCATACAAGCTCAACTTAAGATTCTCGAAGACAGGAAGGAATTGAAGAAAGCGCAACAGGCACACCTGCAACAAGAAGCCAAGATGAAGGAGATAGCTAGTGCAAAGGAAGAGCAGTTAGAACAGGCCCAACTCAAGATTCTCAAGGGCATGAAAGAATTGGAGGGAGCACAACAGTTACTCCAACAAGAGAAGAATGATTTGAAGCGTCGGCACCAACTTGCTAATGATGAAGAAAAGCAGTTAGAGCAAGCTATGCGAGAGTTCCAGAAAAGAAAGAGAGATGATGCTCGAGACTCCCGTCAGTTTGAAGAACAGTTTTGTTACTATCAAGAGCAGTTGAGTGTATCCAGGCATAATGCAGAAGTCAAAGCTTTGGAGTTTGACTTCAGAATTCAAAGCGCTTCGGACATGGTTGACAGGTTGGAGAACGAAATTGCATGCCTCCATCAGCAAGTTCTGGATCTTGGGGGCAACCCTTCATCATTTGGTTATGGCTTCCCAGATGGGCCTGTATAGGGTTGAGTCTTTTTCTTTTTATCTTCCGTTGTTTTTTTTCTTTATTTTCTTTTGGGTCAGTGTTGTCTTAAAATCACACAAACACTTGCATATATAAAGAAGTGATTTTCAACCTTTTGCTGTTAAATCATGCATTCATGTTGAATCGTTACATCTTTCTCAGTGTTGCATGAAACAGCGTATTGTCACTCGTTCTGTATCTCGTGCCCTTGCCCAAGCTACGATAATAGATCTGGACAGTCCTGAAGTCGCAGACTGGTCATCTCAAAGCTCAGCAGACATGGCTGCTCCCAACAATCGTTTGGATTCAAGTACAGACCAGCTTGTACAAGCACATGACCAGGAGATACATGGGATGAAAGCCCAATTGGATAATATTGAAGAAACCTTGCAGGCTCTGATGGCCTTACAACTTAACAAACCTACTCACCAACCAGAAGCCGGACCATTTCAATCCGAACAGCCTAGAACTTCATTCCAACCAGAAAGTTTTCAACCAGACCCACCCGGAATTGGAACCTTTCGACATCAACCAGACCATTCTGGGTTTAGACCTTTCCAACCGGATCAACCTAGGGTTGAGATTCCTGCTCCAAACTTTACCTTTATTAACCCTCTTCATGATCAGCCGGGTGAGGATGGTGATTTCGACTACACCCGATTTGATGGAAAAACTGGTGAGGCTGTGCATTGCGACCATCATAATCCGAAAATGCCACAGGATTCTGAGTTATTGGTGTCTCTCAAGAGTCAGCAAGAAGAAATTCGTCAGCTGAAAGAGATGATGAAAAAAATGCAAGGGGCATCATCCTCCTCTACAGGGATAACTCTGGATGACTTACTCTTCTCTTCTGATACTTTGGTTCCCTCTGACTTTCGAGTTCCAGAATTCACTAAATACGGGGGCAAAGGATGTCCGAAAGAGCATTTACAGTTGTATGTGGGGGATATGATGGCCTACAGAGATAAACCATCATATCTTATCCAATATTTTCAGAAAAGTCTGAAAGATGCCGCTCTCAGGTGGTGGCTTGCAATTGACAAGAAGCAAATTACCAGTTGGCAGGATGTGATCGATCTCTTCATCAATCAGTTTTCTTTTAACTTGGAGGTGCTCCCTCAAAAGAGCGATCTAGAGCAACTGTCCCAGAGGAATAATGAATCGTTTATTGAGTATGCCGCTAGGTGGAGAGAGATGGCATCAAGACTATCAGTGCAGTTATCAAAGGAAGAAATGGCTTCTACCTTTTTGGGAACCCTAAAGCAACCATATTCAACACTGATGATAACTTTGCCGGCCACTGATTTCAAGGTAATCGTCGAAACAGGGGCAAGAATTGAAACAGCTGTAAAAAATGGTACCATACATGCCAGTCTTAGCCATACACCTCCAAGGTCAGGTGCCCCATTTAACAGGAATAATGGGCAAAAGGATACCAGGAAAAGAGAAGAAGTTAATTGGATTGCACCCAGTGCACCCTTGATGTTGCCTGCTCCACCGATTCGACAACCTCCTCAACCTCAAAATCCTCAGCCGGTAAGGCAAAATCAGTATCAACAGGCGCGTCAGCCAGTGAGAAACCCTCAGAGAAATTTCACTCCCTTACCTTACTCTTTAAGCCAGCTTCTGACTTTCCTCCTCAAAAAGGATCTTGTAACTCTGAAGGGGCCGACTCCTCTCATCCCAGTTGAGAAGCAAAATCGAAATTATCATGCAGATCATTATTGTGCATATCATCGAGGCCCGGGTCATGCCACAGATGTATGTTACACTCTTAGACATGATATTCAAGATCTCTTAGAGCAAGGCAAAGTTGAATTCGCCCCTGGGAATACTAGCATCATCCAAGCTCCTCTTCCCCCACATCAAGGGCAGATTAATTTCCTGAGCGGGGACGAGTCTGATGGTAGTATAGTAGAGATTGATGGGTTGTCAGAGACAGATGATGCTATCCGTCCTTCGTACCGAGTCCCTGTTCGAATCTCATATCCTCAGTCTTTGTCATCTCCCGAATCCCCTATTATTCAACCCATCCAAATACCCCACATGTTGCCAGTCCACTCATCTACTATTCAATCCATTCAGCGCCCTATACAAATCCCTTTTATTCCTGTTGAAGAAGAGAGGATCGTTTATACCATCCCTTGCCCTGTTGATTGGCCTACAACCCCAGTTATATCATCTCCACGACCCCTTGGTAAGGGTCCAGTTCAAATTCCATACATTCCAGCACCAATCCATCCCCTCAATCGTTTACCGGCCCCTCCATCTCTCATTCTAGACAATGAAAACATCACTGCAATAACCAGGTCAGGAAGAGTTTACCAGCAACCAGAAGTTGAGCTGCCTAAGTCCAAGGGCAAAGAGCAATGTCTGAGTCCTGAGCAACAAAAAGAGGAGGATGCTGCGTTGTTGAAAATTTTGGAGAAAGCGAAGGAATATAATATTGCCCATCAACTCACAAAGCTCCCGGCTCAAATTTCAGTGATGGGATTACTCTTAACTTCAGAGCATCATCGGGAGCAATTGCTTAGGGTGTTCAACAATGCTCATGTCACAAAGGATATAACACCTGAACGTTTGGGGCAACTGGTAGGTCAGATTCTGGAACCAAAGACCATTACCTTCAGTGAAGAGGAAATTCCAGACAGTGATAAAGAACACACCAGAGCTCTTTACATCTCAGTGCAGTGCAGGGGTAAAACACTTTCAGCAGTGCTGGTAGACAATGGATCTGGTTTGAATGTCTGTACATTAACTACTTTGGAAGGTTTGGGAATGGACATCAGTCATGTCAAGAAAAGGCCTATGACAATTAGAGCTTTCGACAATTCAACTCGACAAAATTTGGGAGATGTCGACTTAAACATTTCTATTGGACCATCAGAATTCTTGACAAATTTTCAAGTAGTTAATGTGCCAGCTTCTTTCACTCTTCTTCTTGGAAGGCCGTGGATCCACATGGCCGGAGCCATCCCGTCATCACTTCATCAGAGGATTAAGTTCATTCAAGGTGATCAACTGATTGTGATTCCGACGGAGTCTTTGGCAAATTCCTTTGGGGATGTCCAAGAATTGGGACAAGGGGCAGCTTTTATGACTTATCAGTTTGAGGAGGTTACTTGTATTGCTCAGCTGGAAAGCAAGAAAAACGAGTATATACCGGCAGCGGTGAGGATCATGGCTAAAATGAAGTACAAACCTGGTTTGGGTTTGGGCGCCCACCACCAAGGAATGAAGAAACGGTATGTAGCACCTCGCTACACACCTCGTTTCGGAATAGGGTACAAACCAGAGTTGGAAGATTTCTTGAACAAGCTGACAAAAGGAAAATCATCAGTAAAGTCGGTGCCCCCACCTCCCCTATCTGTTACCTTTCCTACCAGTATTCCCAGACCTTCTGATTTTGAAATCTATAAAAACCTTCCTTTTGAGGAAACCGACCCAGAGCCAACTGCCAACCATGCACCCAAATCCCAGTCAAAGGACGATCCTGCAAGGTTTCTTGAAATGTTCAAAGTGGCTCAATTGTTTGAGGAACTCGCTGTTGAAGATGCAGCCCAGATTGATCACACGGCAGAGGAACAAGTGTGCACCCTCTCCAGTGCTTCGCAAGCATCATCCAGTTCTGTTCCACTCATACGAGCCAGTTCTTCTCCTCTCGTATGGTGGACCGATCCCATCACAGTAGAAGCAGCTAGAGGAAGGCAGGGAAAGAAGGTCGGACTAGTCAGACCATGACCCAGTTTCTTTTTTTATTTGTTCTTTTCATCTTTAGGTCAAAAAGAGAAAAACCAAAATTTTATTTTCTAGGCGGCTTTGTTAGTCATTTCAAAATAGTCAATAGTCTTTTGCTTTACGCATCTTTGTAAATATTACAAAACATCAGAAAATCAATGAAATTCATTTTCTTTGTCTCAGGACTTGTTTCCTTTCGTATATATATAAAATTTTGGCTCATGATGGTATGACCTAAGTCTCCAAAAAGGCTTAGTGATCTGAAGCCACTAAAAATCTAAAAAAAAAAAAAAAACTCAAATACTAAGACCGAGCTTATTGGTTTGCCAGGGAATTGCCCAGGATAAAGCTAACTCTAATCATGAAATCAATCTTGAACTTTTAGAAGTAGAGTATGACGAAGAGGAAGAAGAGGAACCTCCACAAGAGATCCTCGACCTCCTTGAACAGTATGAAGGGATATGTAAACCTAATGAGGAGGACACCGAGACCATAAATCTCGGATCCGAAGATGATCCTAAGTGTGTGAAGATTGGCACTACAATGAGTCCTGAGCAAAGGAGCGCTATGATTGACTTCCTCAAAAGTTACATTGATGTATTTGCTTGGTCATATGCGGACATGCCCGGCCTTGATCCAGAATTAGTAGTCCACAGATTGCCATTGAACCCAGAGGTAAAACCAGTTAAGCAGAAGCTCAGGCGGTTGAGGCCAGAATGGTCTCAGAAGGTCAAAGATGAGATCGAAAAGCAAATAAGCGCAGGATTTCTAGCAGTGGCAACTTACCCAGAATGGCTGGCTAATATCGTACCTGTGCCTAAGAAAGATGGCAAAGTCAGAATGTGCATTGATTATAGAAACTTGAACAAGGCCAGTCCAAAAGATAATTTTCCACTTCCTCACATAGATATCCTTGTCGACAATACAGCTGGACATGAAACCTTATCTTTTATGGATGGGTTCTCAGGATACAATCAGATCAAAATGGCCGAAGAGGATATGGAAAAGACCGCGTTCATTACCCCATGGGGCACCTTCTGTTACAAAGTCATGCCATTTGGGCTCAAGAATGCAGGGGCAACGTATCAAAGAGCAATGACAGCATTATTTCATGATATGATGCACAAGAGTACAGAGGTTTATGTAGACGACATGATTGTCAAATCCCCATTGGCTAAAGATCACCCAGAAGATTTGAAGAAGTTATGTGACAGGCTCAGAGTCTTTGGTCTAAGACTAAATCCGGCAAAATGTACGTTCGGAACAACGTCAGGAAAACTTCTTGGTTTCATTGTCAGTAAAAGAGGAATTGAAGTCGATCCAGCTAAAGCAAGAGCTATCATCGAGATGCCTGCACCTCAGACAAAAAAGGAAATTCGAGGATTTCTGGGCAGGATTCAGTATATCAGTCGTTTTATTGCACAGCTTACTCCGATTTGTGAGCCGATTTTCAAATTGCTTAGAAAGAATGTGCCGACAGTCTGGTCAGATGAATGTCAACAGGCCTTTGATAAGATCAAGCAATATCTTCTCAATCCACCCGTGCTTGTCCCTCCGACACCCGGACGACCACTTTTAATGTACATCTCCATCCAAAAAACTTCAATGGGTTGTGTGCTAGCTCAGCATGATGAATCAGGCAGAAAGGAACAGGCCATCTATTACATCAGTAAGCGTTTGCATGAATACGAAGAGAAGTACAATGTAGTAGAGAGGACTTGTCTAGCACTGGTTTGGGCTACCCAGCGCTTACGACATTACTTATTGTCCTATCCTGTGATTTTGGTATCAAGAATGGATCCGCTCAAGTACTTACTGGAGAAGCCTGCTACTTCAGGAAGAACAGCCAGATGGCTCATGATGTTATCAGAATTTGACATCACATACATGACACAGAAATCAATCAAGGGGCAAGCAATTGCTGATCATTTGGCATATAACCCATCATCCGACTATGTTTCAGTGCATGACCAGTTTCCGGATGAAGCTATTCTAAGTTTAGAACCAGAAGATCCTGATTATACTGGATGGGAGATGTACTTTGATGGAGCTGTGAACCAACACGGGAATGGGGCAGGAGCAGTCTTAATCTCGCCAAGAGGAGCTCATCTTCCTATCTCAGTCAAGCTAAAGTTCAGATGTTCAAATAATACTGCAGAATACGAGGCATGTATAGCTGGACTCAGAGAAGCACATTGTATTGGCATAGAAGAGATTGATGTTTATGGTGATTCATCACTGGTAATTTGTCAAGCTAATGAGTCATGGGCAATCAAGGAAGAAAAGTTGATTCCGTATCTGGCATGCCTTAATGTTTTTATCACTAAGTTCAGGAGAATCACTTTCAATCACAGATGCAGGACGCATAACAGATTCGCCGATGCTCTTGCGACCCTAGCTGCAATGGTTAAGTTTCCTAAAGGGAGTCTAATTTGGCCTATTGAGATTCAGCAACAAGACCAGCCAGCTTATTGTCTAGTTATAGAAGAGCGCCCAGATGACAAGCCATGGTACACAGATATCAAGCAATACTTGGATGACGGCACTTTTCCTCTGGAAGCCACTAAAACAGATCGTCGAGCAATCAGAAGACTCTCTATTCAGTTTGTTCTCTCAGGAGGAGTGTTATACAAGAGGTCACCCAATTTGATTTGGTTGAGATGCCTTGATAAAAAGGAAGCAGCACAAGCGGTTGAAGAAGTTCACGGAGGAATTTGTGGTCCCCACATGAACGGGTTAATGCTGTCAAAGAAGATTCTTAGATTGGGGTACTATTGGACTACTATGGAATCCGATTGCTGTCGTCATGTTCAAAAATGTCATCAATGCCAGATTTACGCAGACCGAATCAATGCACCACCTACTACATTGCACAATCTTACTGCACCTTGGCCTTTCTCAGCTTGGGGCATAGACGTCATTGGGCCCATCACGCCAAAAGCATCAAACGGCCATCGGTTTATTCTTGTTGCGATTGATTATTTCACAAAATGGATTGAAGCGGCCTCTTTTGCTAATGTCACAGCCTCAGTTGTTCAGCGGTTTTTCAAGAAAGATATCATTTGCAGATATGAGGTTCCGTATGAGATCGTCACAGATAATGCTCTCAATTTCTGCAACAAAGGTATGACTGAACTCTGCCAGAGTTTCAAAATCCAGCATCATAATTCTACACCGTACAGACCACAAGCCAATGGTGCAGTCGAAGCCGCAAACAAAAATATGAAGCGAATCATCGAGAAAATGGCAATCAGGTATTCTGCATGGCATGAAATGCTTCCCTATGCACTCATGGCCTATCGAACATCGATTCGCACTTCGACTGGTGCGACACCATTCTCCTTAGCATACGGTATGGAAGCTGTCTTGCCTATTGAGGTAGAAATTCCGTCATTACGAGTACTCATGGAAGCAGAAATTGAAGAATCAGAATGGGCAGAAGCCAGATATGAACAGTTGCATCTGATTGAAGAAAAGCGACTGAAAGCCATAGATCACTCTCAAGCCTATCAGAGGCGTATGGCCAGGGCGTTCAATAAGAAAGTCAGGCCCAGAGATATTGAGGTTGGTGACCTTGTTCTCCGGAAATTGTTGCCAAATCGTCCAGATCCGAGAGGGAAATTTACACCAAACTACGAAGGCCCATACATTGTCAGGGAAAAGTTCTCGGGAGGTGCCCTTCGACTTGGACGTATGGATGATGAGGACCTTCCTGAGCCAATCAACGTAGATAAAGTTAAGAAGTATTATGCCTAGGGTCCTATTTGAGAACTGCTTGTACTCTTAGCTTCTTTGGGACATGATAGGAGGCCGTATTTGGCACCTGTTTTCCCTATAAATCATGTAACACCTACAGTATATCAATAAAATTCGTTAGTTAACCCTTCGAGCCTGATAACCTCTCTTTCAAAAACCTTTTATCGGGACACCTTGCACTTAGTCTGCTATGAACTACGTCATGACCTGATCCTGAAAAAGGTACGTAGGCAACCTGGAAATCAGGTGCGGTCAAATTGTCAAACCATTTGGACAAAGTAGCTCCAACTCAAAAACATTCAAAAAAAAAAAAAAAAAAAATCAATCAAGAGGTGTTTAAGAAAAGACAGGATTCCGATAAACAGAAAGGGTGTCCCAAACTTTCAGTCCCCTCAGCCAATGTATCGTCCCATCTCAAGTCCTCCTAGATCCCTTAGAGACTAAGAGTACAAGCAGTTATCAGAATAGTATCCGAGGTAGAACACTGGCATTCAAGGCAATGAAGGGAGTAAAGCCTCTATATAAAATAAATCGCGGGCATGAGTGAAAACCGGAAACGGCCTCACTGCGCAAAAAGTACGCGAATCCCAGCTCTAGTCTTGTGACTAGGGGCAAAAAAGGGAAAATAACCTGATCAATTTCGCAGGCATGAGTGAAAACCGGAAACGGCCTCATCGCGCAAAAATAATGCGAACCCTGTGACTTGGTCATTCCAAGGGTAAAAAAGGGAAAAAAGTTGAAAGTGGTTCAAATAGCGAATTTTGTCAAAAATCTTTGTGCATCAGTTTTTCAGGCAATCAGAGCAGAAATCGTACTTCAAATAAATCGCGGGCATGAGAGAAAACCGGAAACGGCCTCAATGCGCAAAAATTACGCGAACCCCAGTCCTAGTCTTGTGACTAGGGGCAAAAAAGGGAAAAAAGAAAAAGATCTAATCAACTTCGCAGGCATGAGCGAAAACCAGCAATGGCCTCATCGAGCAAAATTGTGCAACCCGTGACTTGGTCATTCCAAGGGCAAAAAAGGGAAAGAGTTGATAGCAAAATCTGTAAAAGATCCTTTGTGCTTCACCTCTCAAGCAAACACGTTTGTCTTAACAATCCATTTGTTCACAAGACCCTTTGTATCGCCAATCTAGCACGTGGTGAGACCAAACTTAGTTTTACTTATCCTGTACGATGATGATCAATAAAGTCCTGTTTTCTCTTGGTCATACTGTACTGTCCAAAAACACCAAATGTTTTCACGATCTCCAAATGCTATATCTAAAAGGCAATTCCCATGCAAACTTGAAAGCAGAGTATAGTATTTCACATGGTTTCAAAAGCCATTTTTCAAAATAAAATCTACAATCCTCAAAAGAAAAAGAAATTCTAAATTTTTGTTCAAATTTGGGTCTCATGGTCTGACTAAGACAGTTCTCTCTCGCTCGTGGCAAGCAACGTCTCTTGCGATCGCAGATTAGCAAGGAAGCAAGTACATCTCCAGCAAGTTATCTCATCTTTTCTGTTTGACATCGGAATGTGTTGTCATTCAGTTCAGTTTGGTTGACATCGGAATGTGTTGTCATCCATTTCATCTCGTTTGCTTGACATCGGAATGTGTTGTCTTGCATTCATCTCCTCCTGTTTGACATCAGAATGTGTTGTCATTCAGTTCAGTTTGGTTGACATCGGAATGTGTTGTCATCCATTTCATCTCGATTGCTTGACATCGGAATGTGTTGTCTTGCATTCATCTCCTCCTGTTTGACATCGGAATGTGTTGTCATTCAGTTCAGTTTGGTTGACATCGGAATGTGTTGTCATCCATTTCATCTCGTTTGCTTGACATCGGAATGTGTTGTCTTGCACTCATCTCCACCTGTTTGACATCGGAATGTGTTGTCGTTCATTTCATCTCGTTTGCTTGACATCGGAATGTGTTGTCCTGCATTCATTTCGACCTGTTTGACATCGGAATGCGTTGTCATTCAGTTCAGTTTGGTTGACATCGGAATGTGTTGTCATCCAGTTCATCTCGTTTGCTTGACATCGGAATGTGTTGTCCTGCATTCATCTCCTCATGTTTGACATCGGAATGTGTTGTCATTCAGTTCAGTTTGGTTGACATCGGAATGTGTTGTCATCCATTTCATCTCGTTTGCTTGACATCGGAATGTGTTGTCCTGCATTCATCTCCTCCTGTTTGACATCGGAATGTGTTGTCATTCAGTTCAGTTTGGTTGACATCGGAATGTGTTGTCATCCATTTCATCTCGTTTGCTTGACATCGGAATGTGTTGTCCTGCATTCATTTCGACCTGTTTGACATCGGAATGCGTTGTCATTCAGTTCAGTTTGGTTGACATCGGAATGTGTTGTCATCCAGTTCATCTCGTTTGCTTGACATCGGAATGTGTTGTCCTGCATTCATTTCGACCTGTTTGACATCGGAATGTGTTGTCATTCAGTTCAGTTTGGTTGACATCGGAATGTGTTGTCATCCAGTTCATCTCGTTTGCTTGACATCGGAATGTGTTGTCTTGCACTCATCTCCACCTGTTTGACATCGGAATGTGTTGTCGTTCATTTCATCTCGTTTGCTTGACATCGGAATGTGTTGTCCTGCATTCATCTCGACCTGTTTGACATCGGAATGTGTTGTCATTCAGTTTATCTCTCCTGTTTGACATCGGAATGTGTTGTCATTCATTTCAGTTTGGTTGACATCGAAATGTGTTGTCATCCATTTCATCTCGTTTGCTTGACATCGGAATGTGTTGTCTTGCATTCATCTCCTTTGTTTGACATCGAAATGTGTTGTCATTCAATCTCTTCTCGGTTGACATCGAAATGTGTTGTCATCCATTTCATCTCCTCTGTTTGACATCGAAATGTGTTGTCATTCAATTTCTTCCCGGTTGACATCGAAATGTGTTGTCATCCATTTCATCTCCTCTGTTTGACATCGAAATGTGTTGTCATTCAATCCCTTCCCGGTGGACATCGAAATGTGTTGTCATCCATTTCATCTCTTCTGTTTGACATCAAAATGTGTTGTCATTCACTCATCTCCATTTGTTCGACAATCGAATGTGTTGTCATTCACTCCATCAATCATTTTGCTTTCGAGCTCCCTTCAATCCATGTTTCACTTACACCCATTTTCCCCAGCAGTCCTCCGTAATGAGGCTATAAACTACTATCCTTCACTCCATCTTTTTGTTTTGGCAAGTTTAACTAGGCTTTCCCTTTTTCTTATCTTTGTTTTTCACAAGTTTTCACGGGTTTTAGGTGTGTAAAAATGACGGGTTTTTCAGTCTTTGTCGTTCAATTGCTAGCACTCTCCGACAAAGAGGGGCAACTGTGAACACCCCATTTTTACACCCCTTAATCCTATTTTATTATTATTATTTTATTTAATCTGTAATTTTAATTTTTATTGTTGCTTGATTTTATTTTATTTTATTTTATTTAATTTTAATTTTAATTTTTATTTTATTTAAGTGTCGAGGTCCTAGATCCGAGAAAGAGAGAGAGAGAGATCATCCCCTTTACCCATTGTTCAAAGCCCTCAGAAGAGAATATCCCGTGTTCAGAGCCCATGGGCAATCCTGTGATCCACGACCCAATTGCAAGACCCACAACTCATGACCATTTCCAAGACAAAGTCCAAGTCAGACCCCAAGCCCAAGTGCACCTAAGCCCAAATCCTCAAAGAATTTAAACCCTAAGGTCCAAGGCCCATCGCTATTCTATATAAATCGGGAGAGGGTTTCAAAAAAAAAAAGAAAAAGAAAGCACTGTTCACTTTCGTGAAACAGGATGGCCGCCCCTTCTCTCTTCTTCGTTCTCCTCCCGACGGCAGCATACCCCATCAAATCACCTTCTCCGGCGTACTTCATCCAGATCCGGCCGGTGGCGAGCTGCTGCTGTTTCAATCATTCCCGGTTAGTTCTTCCTCTCCCTTTTCAATCTCATTATTTTGATTTTCCCTTCCTCTCTTAATCCCGTTTCATCCGGATCTAGAGTTCTAGATCTGGATTCTTCTTTATCTGTTTTTCATTTTATTTGGTTTCATTGATACTGATCCACATCCGGCCACGCAGCGGTAGCTCCGGCCAGATCTAATTTACACGGCGAGTTTTAATCCACGCCCAAGATCGGCTTACAGTAGAGGTTTCACTTCTAATCACCACCTCCAGCTGCCATCCAGCCTCCTCCGACCAGCGTCTCCATCCGGCGATTTACTCTCCGGCGGTTTCCGAAGGCAAGAGGACCTCACTTGTGGTCTCTTACATCTATACCTCGGTTTGCTGCCATTATCTCCGACAAGTTCACCTGTCCGGCGAGTCACAGGTTTGTCCCCCCCTCCGTTTCATCTCCTTTTTCGATTTCTAGATCTAGATCCGGATCCGGATCCGGATCTAGATCTAGAACCTTGTTGCTTTGTTTATTTGTTTTGTTATTTATTTTCACTCTGTTCTCGATTTTCTGGATCGTTTTGTTCTAGATTGGTTGAGTTTTGTCTCTAGGATCTCACCTCTAACAGATATTCCGGCGAGCTCCCTGTTTCTCATGGTTTCTCTCCTTTTCTTCGTTCACCCATTTCAGATCTGTTGAAATCCAGCAGCATCGTGGTTTTCTTCGGGCCAGTAGCTCTTCGTGCTTAGGCCAGCTTCATCATTTGGGTTTTACTGTTGTTTTTGTTATTTGTTGAATCCCTTGTTCTGGGGATTGAGTGTGTGAGAAAGGTGAGTATTAGTTTTAGATCAACAGAGCAGTAACCACGCCCACCTCACTTTCTTCTCAACGGAGCAGCCTCCAAATATCGCACATCCCCCATCAACCGCACGTAGGTACGTGTTTCCCATGCTTATTTACTTGTTTTATTTATTTATTTATTTATTTTTCATGTATATGGGTGTGCGCGATAAGTTTAGGCCGATATTTTTTTTATATTTTGCCTACATTGGGCACTTAGGTAGGTTCGCTTTTTTTTAAACCCTAAATATTTGGCTTACCCTCGTTAGTTAGCTTTACAAAAAAAATCAAAAAAACATAAAAAAAAAGATTAAAATAAATTAAAGGTACTGGTCTATCCTCCCTTGGGACCTAGAGCAGGGTCCGTATTTAAACCATAGCCTCTTTTGGTTTAAGGCCGCTCGATCCGCCCTGCTCTTTGCCTTTAAGATAATTAAAATCATTTAGAATTTATTTTCCTTTTGCCTACCTTGGGCACTTAGGATAGCCTTGACTAGTTAAAACTTGCCAAAATTAAAATACAAAAAAAAATCAATCAAAAAAAAAATACAAAATAACAAAAACATGAAAACCCGCAAAATGTAAAAAAGACTTACCTTAATAAATGAACGCCCCCTAGAGCTCCCCCACGAGCACCTAGCTACGCGGCCATCTCCCGGAGTGAGATTCATAAATCTCAGTCCCATTTCCCCTCCCCAACTCAAACACGAGTTGGAAGTGACCACACTCCGAAACGAGTATAAAAACAGTCACGACCCCCGAACTACTATTGAGGGTCTGATTCCGACTAACCGGATAAGTAGGCAGCCCAATCAGGGTTCGACCCCAACCAAAAATAAACTTTTTTACACTCCCTTTTTTATTTCAATTAGCAAAATTAATAAATTTTAGGAAATGTTAAGTGATTTTTTTTTTTTTTTATGTTTGATTTAGACCTAATGAGTAGGTTACCGTCATCGGATGGAGGTCCTGGGGTGCCTAACCCCTTCCCCAGGACCTAAAGGGATCCCTTACCTAGACTATTTTGGACCGTAGACCCCCTCATTTGGATTATTTTTGGGATCCTACTTCCCCTAAGTAGGTGGCGACTCTCAAAGATAGATTTAGCGTTATTCCTCCACTCTCGGACCTTATTCCGATACCTAGAGTTGAGAGGGGAGGAAAGGCGATAAATTTATACGTTCACAACTATTATTTAAAAAAATGATTATTTGTTCATGAATTTCTACACAATCGATTTTATCAGAATTGATTTTTGGCCAAAAAAATCCAATCCAAACGCCACCTAAATTAAAATAGAACCCAGACCCATGTAATCTAATCGCAGCCCGCCAGCCCGACCCAATGTACAGCTAGTAGTTCCTACTTCCTAGTGGACGTAAGGATTTAGTCATTTTTTATACCAATTTCTGTCGTTAACCAAAGCCATGGTCTCTCTTTGCTTTCTCTAGTTTATCCACTCCTCCCAGTTCATGCGTTTCTCCGTCTCCTAATAATGGAAGATGGAAATGCCAATTCTACCCCTGAACCCCGGCCTAACGACCGCATCAAGCTCAACGTCGGCGGTAAGCTATTCGAGACCACCGTCTCAACCCTCCGGGCCGGCGGCCCTGACTCACTCCTCGCCGCCCTCTCGGCTCGGTCGATCGACGACCAAAACCCGGTTTTTATAGACCGCGATCCCGAAGTCTTCTCTGTCCTCCTCTCTCTCCTCCGATCCAATCGCCTCCCTTCCATCGCTCGCCGATTCTCCAAGCAAGAACTCGCCGAAGAAGCCCTCTACTATGGCATCGAGTCCTGCCTCAAATCGGCGATGTTACCGCCTCCACTCACTGGAATCGACGCCTCACTCGTTACGACGATCCGACCCACCGCCGACGGGTTTCCAACAGCCTTCACCGCAGGCTCCGGTGATGGTTCCGTCTGGATTGCACACGGTGGTCAGATATCCGGCTATGACTGGAACCTGACTCACTCTGGGACCGTACGGACGCACATCGAAGACATCACCTCGATCCGTCGCGTGTGGCCTGAAATCGCCGCGGTTGGATCCGACACCGTCGCGGGGCTCCACTTCTACGATTTCTCCGGAGGACGCCACGTCGGATCCGCCCAATGGAAAGATCCGTCCGATCCCCGGATCTACAAGGCCCGAGTGAGTGCGATCGCCGATTCCCCCAATTCGGTCTTTGCCTCGTTCGAGTGCCGGCACAAAGAGAACTGCATCCTCGTAATAGACAAATCAACCCTCCAAATCGCATCAGAATTCGACCGGCAGTCCGGAAAGTCCGCCAAAAGCATGGTCGCCGATAAACTGAAATACTTGCCAGAAACCGGCGTCCTCGTGGGCAGCGCGGTCAGCTCCGGCGCATTCGGCTACTCAGGGTACATCAGGCTTTGGGACCCAAGGTCGGGAGAAGTGGTGTGGGAGACAAACGAGCCAGGTTCGGGGCGAAGCAGTAGGTTTGGGGATTCGTTCGCAGACGTGGATGTGGACGTGGAGGAGTCGAGGATGTTCAAGATATGCTCGAAATCGGGGGATTTGGGGACGGCAGATTTGCGTAAATTGGGGGACGATCCGTGGGTGTATTTGGAAGACAAGAATCCAAGTATGAGGAAATCGGGAGGAGGGGAAGGGAGTATAATAAATTGCTACAGAAAACAAGTGTTCGTGAGTAGAGAGGGAGGGTTGGAGGTGTGGTCTCGGGTGGAAGAAGAGGAGGAGAGAGAAGGGTCGTACAGGAGGAATTACGTGGATAAGGCTGAAGACTCGGAGAGAGGGACTGTGAAGAGTATGGAAGGTGGTGGGGATAGGCTTTTTGTTAGTAGAGAAGGTGTTGAAGGTATTGAGGTTTGGGAGAGCTCTTATTTCTCTGGTGCTGTTTCTGTTTTGTGATCCATCCAATATCACTTTTTTTATAGACCAGGTTTTGTAGCTCTAAAGTCAAAAGTGTATTGGTCCTCTTTTGGGCTATAGTTCATGTAATTGGAATTGTTTCTATGTCTAACCCCTTGTACTAGTATCAATTTGTTTTTAAAGGAAAAGATGGCCAGAGATGGGGAGGAAAAAGGAGAAGTGGTTATTTATATGGTTGAGCACTTGGTAAGATTACATGATATGAACATCAAAGATTCAGTATTAGCCTCTTGGGCACTCTCTACCCCCTACATCTTCAACTATATTCAAAATAACTTCCCTAAGCAAATATTCAGACCATATTGATTCAAATGGAATAAGATGTCCTTAGGTTGTTAGCTTACCAGCCCTATGCTTCCAGAGAGGGGGGGGGGTGGGTTCATTCTTTCATGGTGAAGGGTGAGCAATGAATCCCCCAATCTTTTTAGGGATGTCACCACAATTAAGGGGTGTCAAAAGGGAGACATGGCAACCTCAAGATCCCGTTATAACCGTAGAGGAATTGGTCCTTTTTTTTTCTTTTTCACTCTTAATTCTTTTGGTAGTAGTAAGCCTTTCCTAATTGCCCAAGCTTCGGTTAACATAATCTCAGCGTTTGGTAATAGACTTGGACAAGCTTGTATTGATTTTCCTTCTCTTACAGTACACCTCACCGTTGAGCTTCCATCTTCATGGAATAACACGATCCCAATGGTTCATGAGCCTAGCATTTGGCTCCTTAATCACTCTAGGAGCGTTTCAGCTAATCTATTATTCCCTTCATTTAGAAGGGTGCAAGTGTTCTCTTGCACAAGTTGCCAAATATCTTTTGCTACCTGCACTCCATGAATAGGCGAGTTTCCGTCCCCTCATTTATATTACAGAGGGCAATTCACTTCTCTTCCACTGAGAAGATCTCTTGTCGGCAACTTGTCCTTCCATAGAAATAGCATGAAGTGCCTCTGACCTTGGATTGTATTGCTCATGCTCAATGGAATGACTCTCGACACATAAAAATATGGGGACATCTAAAACGAAATACTCTTTTCTTCAACTTCTTGTGTTGTTTCAAGGTAAGCTAAGGATATGGTATGTCATTACTATCAATAAGTAGATTATTGGGTTTGGGGACATCTAAGATGAAATACTCATTCTTCCATACATTGTGAAGTAGAAATTAATGATAAGAAGAGAGGGCTGTAGTTTATAATACTAGTTGAATTCGAAAAGCATAGTTTGTCAAAATTCTGTTTAGGCACTCATCCGTTACATCAACTTCTGATAATGAATCTGAGGTTGGATTGATCAAATTAGTCTTTCCAAATTGATAGGGCTCTTTACTGCATAAACCTCTTGATAAGCAGTTACGCCACGAATTGACCTGCATATGCTTGATCTTAACGAACTAAGTGAACAGACGAACCAGGTAACATTGATCTTAACCATAGTTAAGGGGTGCGAAAAAAAAAGACACATGGAAACCTCAGCGGCCTAACTGCACTCCCCTAGGTCCGGTTATAACCCAGAGGATTCGGTTCCTTTTCTTTTTTGCTTTAAGAATTACTTTGCAGGATTATTTTAGATCTATCATACCAATAATCATTATCCATTACAGACCATACCGACTCGACAAAGAGGTACTATAAGAGAACACAGTCCATAATAATAAAGCCTACTAAATACGACAACAGCAACATTCGGAGGGCAGGGGACATTCTTCCTCCAGCCCTTCGTCATCTTCCCCAGTCAATTCCCTGTAGGTGTAGAAAATGGCAACCAAAGCGTAGATAACAAGACTGATACAGCCCAATATGGTTAATGCCCAATAATAGTTATCCAGACGACTCTTATTTAGGGTGTCCTGGAACCAACTTCGCCGACCTCCCCTTCCACTAACCTTGCCTGCTATATAAACCGAAAGGACGCCACCTATCATTCCTGCTCCAAAGAAACCTTAGCCAAACATAACCATGTATTTCGTCATAGAGTTGACGGGAACTTGACCATTGAAGAAACACAAAATGCTAATTTCAGCAAGTCCATTGACGACCCCAAGGAGAAGAAACTGTGGTAGCAGCCAGAATATATCATGGGCATTGTTTCATCAGGCTTGTCGAGTAAACCGTGTTTCTCCATCACATCTAGCCGTCTAGCCTCCACCTTTGCAGCAGTAATACAACCTAGTATTGAGAAGAAAATTGTCACTGCAATCCCAATTGGGGGAGGGGTATTTTTGTCTTGATGGGCCACAAATGCATGTGATAATGGAATAGAATTTGGGGCTGCGACTTGACCATGTCAAAGAACCATAAAAAGAGGGGAAGAGGGACCTTTATGCGTCCGACCTTACGGCTCATGTGGTTTGCTTGTTCTAGAAAATAAGTGTTCCCCATCGACACCACGACCCCATAAAAAATGCAGGCCATCCACATAGGAAATACACGTAGAATTAGCTTAGTTTATTCAACTTCTTGTGACTCTGCAAAGCCTCCATCTATTCTTCTCTTGCTCCTCTTGAGTTTGTGACCATAATATTATGGCAGCCTTGTCTAGGCGGCCTTGGATTGTCTCTGCCAAGCCAGAAAGGGGTTGTCTCGGGATTCCATAGAATAGGTGACAAGTGGTGGAGAAGTCAAAATCATGGAGCCCATGATTTTGACTTCTCCACCCATAGTAAGACATGTGGCGATAAGTGTATGAGAATAAGGGAAAGATATATCAAATGGGAGAAGTCAAAAATCATGGGGAGAAAATGAATGACTTCTCCCCATTTTTATGCCAGCTGTTGCACAGTGTATGGAACCCCTTCGCCAGAGACAATCTGAGGCCTGTCTAGGCACCTGTGTTAATTTCAACAACATTATTATATTTGTTAAGAGAGATAGAGATAGAGATAGACCTAAGGCCACGTGTATGAGGCATCAAAATATGACCGAGGCCAGACTTTTCGTAGAGATGACTAGCCTGCCTTGGGGGACGAATGTGTATCTTCAAAATAGAGGCCACAAAAACTCAGAAGATACGTGTGAGAGGGCTGGCTTGGGGGTCTGACGTAGGTGTAGGAACATGAGCCTCTCAAGAACAGAAGAGTAGCGACGACACTACATATTGCCGGAATCCCAAATTGAACTGACCAAAGCTTTATTAAAGGAAGTACGATAGCGGCAATTATGGGGATAAGGATCGTCGCATAGGTGCCCATGATCATGCGAGGTATCCTCCTGAATGATGCATCGAATAAAAATCTGGTCCCATTATCTGGATTACCATTTGTTCAGACAAGAAAGCTCCTAATGCGATTATGTGACCAGTGATGCCCACGGCTATTAGAGGTAACGCGGTGTAAAAGAGGCTTGTTTGTACAACGCCGATGCATGCTGCCTCATATGCGCTACACGTGCCTGTAGCCTTTGAAAGGACTGGAGGTATTGACATCGCCAAGAAGCCCAGTCCCTGCACACAAATTAAGACTAATCTGATCATGTGATGTGACTTGTGATGGATTAGGTATTTCTTTTAAGGTATTAACCAGAGGCGTGCGCTCGGGTGTCCACGCATCATCAGAACGGCCCTAACTAATTTGATATATAAAAGAATCATACTATCATCCATCCGTAAGGATATAAGCAGAGAGTGAAGAGGGAGAAACTTACGACGCAATAGGCAACACTACTGAGTAACAATACCAAATAGTTACCCAGATAGCTTTGGAGAAGGAAAGTCATGCCTATAGGCATTATGGTCACTAATCCCCAAAACACGTTCACAATCGCTGCAGCGTGTGTGAAATTAAGCTTCCAAACCTTTGTTAGGTATGTCATCATCACCCACAAGGCGTACACCGCTAGGATATCGGCCCAAGCCAGAACTACCGTGAACACATAAAAGGAGTAAAGATCGTGTAAATAATCATTTAGTAGTATTAACTCCTATTTTTTCAATTTATTATTTACCAGTAATTAGTCATGCATTATTCTCAAGCACTGACTGCCAAAGTTTCCATCAAAGTAGCTTCATTTAAGCCATGAGTATTAGATGTTAATAACTTCCAAAGTCATTTTAGCAAGGTATAAGGGGAAACTGTTTTTATAATTCAGAATGATTTTCTAACAAAATATCCAACCCTTTGTTTATATGGCCAGGGGATGAGCCACATTTGGGGGGAGGGGGGGGAGCCCCCCTTGAAATTTTGAAAAAATATAAATATGTAGTAATAATAGGGTTGTGGCGGGGAGGGAGGGTGTGTGTGTGTGTGAAGCCCCCCTTGAAATTTTGAAAAAATATAAATATGTAGTAATAATAGGGTTGTGGCCTGAGAGAGGGGCGGAGCTGGGGGTGATGGGGGGACTCTAGCCTCCCTAAAACTTCTGAGAAATCTAGGGGCTACGCCCCGAACCCCCATTGTTAGCCCGGCCCCCTGCAAGAGAATCCTGGCTCTGCCGGGCGATAGATTGATAGTAATCATTTTATGGTTTGATATATGGAGGAAGAAAGTGAACACTTTTTATTCTCTGTTATTGGACAAAAGGAGCAAAGGATATATGGACGGATGAGATCACTTAAAAAAACTGAAAATCAAGGCAATGTTTCTATTATTTTGACAAAGAAAGCTTCCAATTCGACGTAATTCAATTACCCAAGATCCTGTTGAAGGGTCTCCCCATTCCAACGTTGTAATTATCCCCTCGTTATCTGTAAAGAAGGAATGATGCAGAATTTAAAATAACTACTACTGAGTACTGAGGGCGTGGCAGCATTAATAAGTACAGATTACCTCTAAGAGAAGGACAACGCTATATTCGGCTTCAAATTTCAGTCAGAGAATCGCGGTTCCAAGGAGAGGAGAAATTACACAGAGAGAGACTTAAAATTAGGAGAGATGTGAAGGTGAATGCTGTTGTTGAGAGTTTAGAAGAGTCTGTAAGATTTCTCTATCCCTTTAGTCCTCTAAGTTGGACTACGAGAATTTATAAGAAAGATTACTAAGGATGAAATTTCCTGATCCGCTTTCTTCCTCTTCTTATTCTCCTCCTCCTCCTCCTCCTTTATAAGGTTTTAGCTCAATTCGTTGATATTCTGCACCTGCAACCCAGCTCAGGATCTCTCTCTTCTTCAATTCTTTTTTATTTAGAAATTTTAATTTACTCGTAAAAGACTAACGTAAGTAAGTCCTGATCGTGTGTGCTATATCATAAAATGTCATCAGTGCACGTCGGTACTAAGGGATAAGAGAAATGAAACGTTGACCTTAAAGTCAATATTTATTTTATGTTTTAATAGCCAGTAAATACTGCTTAGTTAGTGGTGTGCGTGTGTTGACTTGACATGAGATATCTCCTCTGAAAAAAAAAAAATAGTCACTTATTTTATAAAATTTTAACATTAAACTTTAGGACTTTGCTACTAGACCCCAACAGGGCTGAGACCACCGAGACCTTGCATGGATACATGGGATTTCATGTGGGGCCCACGTTCACATGGTAGGCCCCACCTAAAATCTTGTGCATCCATGCACGGTTTTGGTGGTCCCGACCCTTGTGCGGTCTCAAAATCATTTCCCTAAACTTTAATAGACAAATTTATGTAGCATTTTGTAGTCTTGGGATATAAAGATTATTGCTGTCAAGTTTTACTCTAATGCATTCACATCTCAATCTATGTAGAATTTTGTAGCCTAGGGTTATAAAGATTATTGTTGCCAAATTTTACTCGCATTCACATCTCTTGTGTTATGCATGTAAGTAGGAATGATATCGAGCCGAGTAGTAGGTTGTTTAGGCTTAGCTTATTACACTCAACAACTGTTCAAGCTCAGCTTGAACTCAACTCGAGCTCCTTAGACTGTGTTTATGCTAGGCTCGTAAAATGTATCACAAGGTTGAGCTCAGTTCAACTTGAGTAGATAAAAATAATATTTTAATTTACTTAGGTTAGGCTCGAGTTTGGCTCGCACTCCATTTAAAACTCATTCATCAAGCTCAAGCCCTATTCAAATATGGTTTACCAAACTCAAGCTTCAAAGCAGAGCCAGCTCAAAAGTGTATTGGCTTGGCATGCATGCAGTTGCCAACTTTTTAAAATCTCTCTCTCTCTCTCTCTCTCTCTCTCTCTCTCTCACACAGAGGTTATTCTTTTATAGGCCAACTCTCCTTAAGCCTTTTCTTGTTTGGCTGATGTGAGACTCAATGTCCCTTTGGTGAATGGGAACACACACGGGCCTTAGATTGAGGATGCGAGAGAAAAACTCAACATCTCTTTGGTGAGCGGGCCTTAGTTTTGTACCTGTATGTTAACTTATTATGTACTTAACTTAATTATTTTGGTAATTTGAGTACATATATAATGAAGTCGAGCTTTTAACGAGCTGCCGATTAGAGTTGTGTTCAAGCTCGGCTTGTTAGCTAAACATGATCAAAAAACCAAGCTTGAGCTTGAATTGTTTACTAAATATACGAACACGATCGAGCTTTTAACGACTCGAGCTCGAGCTCGAGCTCTTCGCGAGCAAATAAGTTCGTTAACCACCCCCTACATGTAAGGAGGTGAAACGTTGACCTAGAAATCAATATTTTTTTTTATCTTTTAAGATATAATAAATACTGCCAATCTCTGATTCATGATTAAAGGTGATGTAACTAATGAGTAAACTATGCTTTTGGAATCCCTAGTATTATACACTACAGGCCTCTCTTCTCAACGTTTCTACTTCACAAGGTAGGAAAGAGTATTTCATTTTGGATGTCCCCCAACCCAAACAATATACTCATCTTCTTCCTTTAACCAATAAGGTAATAGATTCAATGAAGAAACATTTTCCTGTACCAGTGTTTAGGCTTTCTTGTCTGCACCTACAATCCATCCAATGTTTGGGCTGTACAGCCTGTACCAAGTCCTAACCATATAATCAATGTCCTAAGATTCTTGTTATACTCAGCTCTTAAGCAAGCAGAGAATACCTATAAGAGCAGTAAAATACTTGATTAACTCAAAGAGAAGTAAAGTACTAGATTACCTCCAAAGTACTTTACTTGCTTAGAAGTAATCTGTACTTACTTAAGAGCTGCTAGTTGTTCATTGTTGTCCTTGAATATTCACTTTGGTAGTAGCAACATTCTTCTCCTTATATTTGATTCTTGACATAGAGGTAATCTGTACTTACTTAAAAGCTGCTACTTGTTTCATTGTTGGTCCTTGTACTCACTTTGTTGATAACAAGAATCTTCTCTTTATATTTGGTTGTTGCCATGCCCTCACTAGTTATTTTATATTCTGCATCATTCATCCTTTACAGAGAGCGACATTGGAATGGAGAAACCCTTCATGGGGATACTCGGTAATTTAATTATTTTCTTGAGACATTTTAAGTGTTTAAGTGTATGATATCCATGTCGAATTGTCAGTCGCGATAATGGGGCAGTGGAAAATCACATACTGGAAGCTTCTTTGGCAAAATTACCTTGATTTCCATTTTTTAAGTGACCTTATTTAATATTCATCCATACATCTTTTGCTCCTTCTGTCCATAATAGAAAATAAAATGGGGTCACCTTCTTCCTCCATAATCAAACATAAAGTGATTACTATCATCACCATATAAGCAAAGGGGAATATTTGTCAGAAAATCATTTTGTAACATAAAAACAGTTTTCCCTCGCTTATACCTGCAAAAATGGCCTTGGAAGTTATTAACTCCTCCTTCCCATGGCTTCAATCAGGCCACTTTGATGGGAACTCTGGCAGCCATGCTTGAGTATAATGCATGACTAATTTCAGGTGTATAATGAATTGACAATAATAGGGTTTAATACTACTAAATGATTATTTATGCGATCTTCACCCTTTTTATGTCCATGGTAGCTCTATTTTGGGTCAATATCATCGCGGCATACGCCTTGTGGATGATGATGACATACCTAACAAAGGTTTGGGAGCTTAATTTCACCCACGCTAGAGCGATTGTGAACGTGTTTGGGGGCTCAGTGAATATAATGCTTATAGTCATGGGCTTCCTTTGCCAAAGATTTCAGAGAAAGGGAAAGGGGAGAGAGAGGGTGTGCCTCTTTGTTGAGAGACCAAGGAAGGGAGCACGAGAGAAGATAAGGATAAGGATTTGAGGGAATTGTGGAGATATTAACCCTATGTTTAGTTGTCGAGAAAATAAGTGAAAACATGGAAAAGAAAAGAAAATTGGACAAAACACGTCTAAAAATTGTATTAGAAATCCAAAATTTTCTTTTCTTTTCCATGTTTTCACCTATTCTCTCAACAACCAAACATAGCATAAGGGATTATTGTTAGTTGTAGTTGATATTACTTCAATACCCCTATTAACTTTTCTCATGTAAAATAAGATAACATAATATCTGAATTTTTTTTATATGGAATTATGGACAAAATATGAAAAATATAAAAAAAAAAAATCACCCTTACTAATTAGAAGATACCATAAAATTGGGATTCATTGGGAATAGTAGAAAAAAATAAACTAACTTTTTAACAACGCTTCTCTCATTATAATAGTAGAGATTATTGATGATAGTTAGCATGCTTCTTCTATAAACCGAATTATTGAGGGTGAGCAGGTAATATTAGAGATAGTTTAGAAAATACAATAAAGGGAGATGAGATTAATTATATCTTTATTGAAGACATATTTAATTTATCAGACTCAATCCTAGCCTCTAAGGTTGGTATTTTTGGAGATGTCAACACCTCTAGTCCTTTCAAAGGCTACAGGCACGTGTAACACATATGAGCCGGCATGCATTGGCAATGTACAAATAGTCCTCTTCTACACAGCGTTACCCCTAATAGCCAATGGCATATCTGGTCACTTGGTCTCTTTTTGGTATCTTGACTTTTTTTCGTAACTTGGATTGTTTAGGAACCATGTTGAATGAACCATCATTGTCCGAGGAAGAGGATGGAATAACTCATCGCCTTCTGTTGCTCTACTTGGCAATTTAGGGCTGTCAATGGATTGGATCCGGATCCGATTAAAATCCGACTCCGATTATAATAGCTTTTTTAAAATCATTTAAAATATATTACATAGATTTTTTATGCATAAAGTATTAATTGTTAAAAAATTAACATTAATTAGAATTAATTAAGATACTAATAAATTTTTATATTGTTAAAAATAGAGTTTTTAAAAAAATTAACCTTAATTGGATCAGATTCGGATCTTAAAATATAATCGGATTTGGATTGATTAATTCATGATCCGGTCGATCTCAGATCGGATTCGGATCTAAGCAGATCCGGTTCGAATCCGACTCGTTAATAGCCCTACTTGGCACCGAACCTTGCCCCAATAATTGGCTTAATTGTTACAATGTCACTTGCTTATATAAAGCCATGGTCAATTCAATTTCCATTCCAGCAATATGTATAGCGCTCGTGACTCTTGTGTTCTTGAGTACCTCATCTTTCTACGCCAATTCCACCCCGCCATGGAGCCCTCTAACACATATCTTCCGAGTTTTTGTGGCCTTTGCTTTGAAGAAATGTTTGCCTCTCTGTTTACACCAAAATCTTACACCCTGAATGGACAGGTAAGATTATGACATGTGGGAAACTTTTTATCAACCAACAGATGACCGAAGTCATTACTAAAGAAATGCACTTTAACTCCGGTCATTAATTTCGACCAATGACACACAGTTACCAAAAAAACTTCGGCCATGAATTTCGGCCAGCGACCGAAGAATGGCCGAAATCAACTTCAGTCATGATTGGTCAACCTCGGGACATGTGGCAGTCATCGAAGGGACTCATGGCAGTCATCGAAGGTCATGTATGTGGGACACGTGGCGGTCATCGAAGGTCAAGTACATGGGACATGAAGCAGTCATCGATGGTAAAGTACATGAGACACATTGCAGTCATCAAGGGTTGAGATCATGGTTATATAGAAGTTATAACTGTCAAACATAGGACACATAACAAAAGACAGATAACAGAATCAGTAAATAAGACAGTTTATCTTAATTGCAAACAAAGCCCACACGTGACAAATGAAGATAAGGATGTGTGAACGCATAAATTTACCGCCCTTCCTCCCCTCTCAACTCTAGGTATCGGAATAAGGTCCGAGAGTGGAGGAATAACGCTAAATCTATTTTTGAGAGTCGCCACCTACTTAGGGGAAGTAGGATCCCGAAATAATCCAAATGAGGGGGGTCTACGATCCAAAATAGTCTAGGTAAGGGATCCCTTTAGGTCCTGGGGAAGGGGTTAGGCACCCCAGGACCTCCATCCGATGACGGTAACCTACTCATTAGGTCTAAATCAAACATAAAAAAAATCACTTAATAATTTCCTAAAATTTTATTAATTTTGCTAATCGAAATCAAAAAGAGGGTGTAAAAAAAGTTTATTTTGGTTGGGGTCGAACCCTGATTGGGCTGCCTACTTATCCGGTTAGTCGGAATCAGACCCTCGATAGTAGTTCGGGGTCCGTGACTGTTTTTATACTCGTTTCGGAGTGTGGTCACTTCCAACTCGTGTTTGAGTTGGGGAGGGGAAATGGAACTGAGATTTATGAATCTCACTCCGGGAGATGGCCGCGTAGCTAGGTGCTCGTGGGGGAGCTCTAGGGGGCGTTCATTTATTAGGGTAAGTCTTTTTTGCATTTTATGGGTTTTTAAATGTTTTTTGTTGTTTTTTGTATTTTTTATTTTTTTTGTATTTTTTTAATTCTGGCAAATTTAACTAGTCTAAAAACTAAACTAAAGGCCCAAGGTAGGCAAAAAAGGAAAATAAAGCCTAACTTAATTAACTTAAAGGCAAAGAGCAGGGCGGATCGAGCGGCCTTAAACCAAAAGAGGCTATGGTTTAAATACGGACCCTGCTCTAGGTCCCAAGGGAAGATAGACCAGTACCTTTAATTTATTTTAACCTTTTTATATATTTTTTTTTTTGTTGTTTCTTTTTCGTAAGACTAATTAACGGGGTGGGCCAATTATTTAAGGTTAAAAAAGGAGAACTATCTAAGTGCCCAATGTAGGCAAAATAGGAAAAGAAAATCGCGGCCTATCCCTATTGCACACACATGGATAATATACATACACAACAAAAAGATGGGCCCCAAGGGAAAGTTAATGGGCCAAGGCCCATTGACCACTAATGGTCAAGTGGCTTTGGTCTACTATCTTTCTAAAATTCAAAAACGATTCTAAGGGGCTACCAATCTGAGATTCAAATCTCCCGTTCTAAGTTTTGAACTAACCAAAAATATCACTACAATAGATAGAGGGTACTAAATAAAAATGAGGGAAGAGATATACCTGCGAGGGCTGTTAAGGGAGATGACGGAGCTGCTTTGATGATCCGAGAAGGGAAGAGAAGGGAAGAAAAAAATCCAACAAAGGATTTTACAAACAAATTTTAAAAAGAAAACCAAACATCTTGCTGAAGTTCTTTGTCTGGAGATGATGCTCTGATACAAATAATAATGAAAAAACAGAAATAAATAAAAATAAAAAATAATAATGAAAACAAAAACAAAAGAATATACAATGGGAGATTACAGGGTCCAGATCTACAGATCTACATCCAGAGAGAAGAGAGTTGGGCTGAGAAGGAATTTGAGAAAGAAAAGAGAGAAAACAGACCTGAGGGAATCAAATTTAGCCAGGAAAACCCTCTGAGAACAAATGTGATGGATCCGAAAATGGTGAAGGCGGCCGGTTATGAAAACGCTGTACAGGTGAACCAAAACAGACTACATAAAAAACATTATACAGAATGATTTGAATGAATAAAGAAAAAGAGATATATACATTGAATCAAAGGAAATCCAAATCTAGAATTGGAAAAATTGGATCAAGAAGAATTGCTAACCGGGAGATAAAGGAGTGATGATAACTTGATGCTGGCCGGAATTAGAGATGGTGCCGCCGGAGAAGACAACCGGAGGAACTCAGGTAAAATGCCGGTTAACCTGGAATGTTGGCAGAGACAAAATATCATAAAATACATATATAATAAAATGAAATAAAATAAATTATGGGCGGGAGGGATTACGGAAGCTTAAATCCGTAGATCCAGGTCTGAAGACCTTGATCTATAGATCGGGATTTGGGTCTAACAGGGGAGAAATCATGGGGAACAAGAGAAAAATGGGTTACCTAAGAAGTGAGGACGTCTACTGAACGGAGATGGGTGAGAGGTTGGAGGTGAAGAAGCTCGCCGGAGAGGATGATTTCGCCGGAGAAGACGATCGGGAAGATGAATATCCCTGGTCCTGAAAGCGTGAAAACAGTAAAATAAAATAAATTAAAATAAAACGAAAAAGAAGTAAATCAGAATTCCAGATCTAGATCTAGATCTGGATCTAGATCTAGAACTCAACAGAAATTAAAGGAAACACAAACCTGAAGAACGTCGGAGGTGGAAAGGTCGCCGGGGCTATGAAACTCGTCGGAGAAGTGGTTCGTTCCCGCGATGATGAATCTTCTACAAATCACCGGCGAAAAGGATGAGATGGAGTTGATTGGGAGTGGATCGGAGCTCGTCTGAGAGATTTCTCTCTCTGCAACCGACTCCAAGGCAGAAGAACATGAGAGAGGGAGAAGAGAGAGTCGGCTACTCTAACTGAGGGAGTGGTTTTTTATAGGCTACAGTAATGGGTTGGTTTGGCTTAAAGATTTGTGGGCTTGGGCCCTTAGGGTTAAACCCTTGAGGACTAGGCTTGGTTGCATTTGGGCTTGTGTGAATTGGTCTATGGTTTTCATCAAATGGGTTCAAGATATGGGCTGGGGTACATGGGTTTGTGGTTTAGGATAACTTTATCCTTCTCTCTCAATTCCTCTCCTCTCTATTGTAAAAAAAAAAAAAAAAAAAATTATCAAAATAAGATAAAATTGTGTTAAGTAAATAATAATAATTAAAATAATAATTAAAAAATAAATAAATAAATAAATAATTAAAGGGTAAAAGAGATTTTAAGGGTGTAAAAATGGGGTGTTTACAGGATGGATGAAGGTTTGATCAATAAACAGTTACTCTCAAAGACACTTGGTAAAATCAGATGATATCAACACAGAAAATTGGTGGTAACAATTATTGAAACTGCCAATGAAGTCTATAAAAAGGGCCAAGCACGAAGAAGATCAAGCCCCCCAGCCAAACCCAAATCAGCAACACCTTGCTCCTTAGCAACCTGCCTCTCGGTAGCCTCATCTCCTCTTTCGGGAGGGACCCTTAGCATATTATCCTCCTTCGGGAGGGTCTCCTTAGTCACTTTTGTATTCATCTCCTATAAGAGAGATCTTAGTCACTTTATCTTCAACATTCACCTCAGTGGGACTTGGTATTTGTCTCTGCGACTCACTTCGATCGCATGATAGTTTAGCATAAATTCCTCCTTCGGGAGAGTCTCCTTAGCCACTTTTGTATCTATCTCCTATGAGAGAGATCTTAGTCACTTTATCTTCAACATCCACATCGGTGGAACTTTGTATTTGCCTCTGCGACTCACTTGGATCGCATGATAGTTTGTAAGTTATCTTTTCTGATTGCTTTCAATCAATTCCAATTATCATTTTCTATTTATCATTTATGTCACTTCTGTCTATCTCACATCCAACACACACATCACACAATCGATTTGCCTTTAAATTTGGAAAGTCCTTCGGTCACCGAAGGCATTATAGAAAGACGAACCCTCCCCTCTCTAAATCGACTGGCCGATATATCTAGTAGTGGCTGACCGGATGGCCGAAGTGAACGTACTCTCGGTTACTCGGTCCGACTCGACGCAAGTTCCAGTCTGCGATTGCACCACGTGGCGCTGGCATGCCGGGCAAACCAGATTTCCAGCAAACACCTTTCTTTTGGCACGCCAGGTGGGATCATTGTGTTAACAACATGGTAAGAGGGTAAAGTCAAAAAGGCAGTGATGCCTTGCACAATACTTATCATGTAACGGATTCCCATGCTTAAGAGGAATCCAGTCCTTCCATCCATTCATGAAGTTCCTTCTGAAGAACTTTTGCAGGGGGAAAGATCTTCATCCTTTCTTGCAACTCTTAAGAATGTGACAAAAGCATTCAATGATATAAAGAGGAGTCTGACCGAAGACTTTCAAGTTCATACAGAAAACTTCAATCGAACCATGGGTTTGCTCTTTAAGCGTTTAGACCATGGAAATCAAAATATTTGGCCTCAATCTCCACCAATCATAGATAGAATTGAGCATGCCTAAAGTGCTGTCAAAATGATTGAAAACTCTTTACCAGTTTTTGAACTTCGGCCTTGGACATAATAGTCAGGCCATTGCAAGAAAAAATGGCTTTAATGATAGAAATAATAGTCGAGATGAAGGCCAAAATAAAATACCTCCTATGGTAGGACTCAGGGGGCAACCACCGATCCAACAGCCCGGGGGGGCAGAATCAAAATCTACCAATGGAACCTAATCATCAAAGACCACCGATTGTGCAGATGTCACCACCAGTCTATCCACTGGCACTGGCCGAAATCAATCAAAATGAAGTGTTGAACATCCTCGAATAAATAGTTTGCCATGTTCAATCGATGAGAAAATTGGTCAATAATAAGACTTCGATCGGAGCATCAACGACCAAAGGTTCTATAAGTGGTCAACCGATCGCATTAACTTTGATATGATTTACTTTCTTTGTCTAAAGTTAAACATTGAAGAGTCATCTTCATCGGCACCTCAATCGAGAAAATTAGCCAATGACAAAATTTCAGTCAAAACACCAACGACCGAAGGTTCTTCAAGGGGCCAGCCGATCGTATTTAACTTCAATATGATTTACCTCTTTCATCCAAAAGTCAAGGTCGGGGAACCACCTCAGTCAAGAAAATAGGCCAAACACAAAATTTCGACCAAAGCATCGATGGCTGAAGAATTTATAAGGGAACAAACGGTCACGATAAACTATAATATAGTTTACTTTCTGCCAAAAGTTTTTCAAGTTTGGTCAGATAAACCTCAAAACAGAAAGATGTAAAAGAAACTCGGGGGCAACCCCTTCGGTAGCCGAGGTTGATCACCTCTTGAGCAACGAAGGAAACACATTTTGTACGACTTCTATTAACATAGATGAAAATTGGCCTAAAAAGTTATAATTTAAAAGCCGATCGGAAAGATGACACGGCATCTTAGGCGACTTTATACTTCAGTTTGCATGGATGGATGCATGAAACCAAAAAGTATTGATAGATAAAAGGGCAATACTAGGTACATCCTTCCATTTATTGCTCTGAATGTTCAGAAAAACCGAAGAACATTTGATTCACACAAAAATCACAGTCATTAATATTGTTGGGGATGTGACCAAAATTCAAGGAGTTCTTTTGACCGAACTAACGGTTGGAAAGAATCTGGAACGACCAAGAGCTGACACATGGCAGAAGACTCGGCTATACCAAGAAGTAATAATAATCACATCTCCTCAAATTTTCACCAAAGTCAAGGAGCCGAGGGGACATTGTTTACACCAAAATCTTACACCCCGAATGGACGGGTAAGATTATGACATGTGGAGAAATTTTTATCAATCAACGGATGACCGAAATCATTACTGAAGAAATGCACTCTAACTTCATTCATTAATTTCAACCAATGACAAAAAGTGACCGAAAAAACTTCGGCCATGAATTTCAGCCAGCGATCGAAGAATGGCCAAAGTTAACTTCGGTCATTATTGATCAACCTCAGGACATGTGGCAATCATTGAAGGGACATATGGTAGTCATCGAAGGTCATGTATGTGGGACACATGGCAGTCATCGAAGGTCAAGTACGTGGGACACGTGACAATCATCTATGGTAAAGTACATGAGACATATGACAATCAAAGATAATGGTTATGTGAAAGTTATAACCGTCAAACTTGGGACACATGGCAGAAGAGAGATAACAGAATAAGTAGATAAGATAGTTATCTTAATTACTAACAAAGCTCACACATTATAAAAGAAGATAAGGATGGATGAAGGTTTGATCAAGGAACAATTATTCTCAAAGACACTTGACAAAATCAGATGGTATCAATACGGTGGGAACAGTTATTGAAACTATAAAGTCTATAAAATGGTCAAGCACGAAGAAGACCAGACCCCCCAGCCAAACCCAAATCAGCAACACTTTGCTCCTCGGCAACCTGCCTCTCGGGAGCCTTATCTCCTCCTCCAGGAGGGACCCTTGGCATAGGTTTCTCCTTCGGGACAGTCTCCTTAGTCACTTTTGTATTTATCTCCTATGAGAGAGATCTTAGTCACTTTATCGTCAAAATCTACCTCGGCGGGACTTGGTATTTGCCTCTGTGACTCACTTCGATCACACTCTTGGGTGTATTATTTTAAGTTTAATACTAAGAAATTTATGAATTTTTATTAAATGTAATTAAAATAATAATAATTTATTATTATAAAGTCAATTAATTAATACAAATAAAAAAATTTATCAAATAAAAAAATTATATTATTAAAAAATAAATTTATTAAATATTATTAAAATATATTACTTAATATTTAAATAAATAAATTTAGATATTCTTAAATTATTACTCATGCATCGCACGGGGTCTCTCCTACTATATATATAGGGAGGTGCTAGAAGTCACACCATGAACTTATTAACCAACACGCAAGACAAAATGCCAATGGCAATCTTGTGATTATGGATAAAGCTTGTGACAGTTTTATAAAATCACATTTATCCATAATTACTAAATTGTCATTTTGTTTGTTACTAATTACAAAAAAAACCGAATGTTTTACACTAGTGTGACTGTTAGTGTTTCACAAATTGTGTGAATTCTAGTTTTTCCCATATATATATATATATATATAATAAAAATATTATTATTTTTATTTAAAATTTATTTATTAATAATTCATTCCGAACTCAAGCTAAGCCGAGCTCGGCTCGAGCTTGAGCCAAGCTCGAGCCTAACCGAGCATATTTTAGCCGAGCCGAGTTTGAACATAAATGAAAAACTTTCAAACCGAGCTGAGCTCGAGCATAGATGAAAAAATTTCAAATCGAGCCGAGCAGGGCCAAGCCCGGCTCGAATACACCCCCTAACTATTATAATCGGACTCCAAGTCAGTTACAACTCACAAGTCAACACATATCCCTTTTAATACGTCTTGATTGTGATTAAGTTTCACTAACCCTTAGGTTCAACCACCTAATCCTGTTTCTAGAAGAAAAAAAATTATAAATTAAAGTTGCTAACTAGAGTTAAAAGACTTTTGTATTGTAACCGAACTCTTAAGAGTTAAGTTATAACCATAGAAGATTAGTCATGGGGCAGTTGTCTCATGAAATTTTCAAAAATATATATCTTTTAACTATTTTGTTTTATTTAATAGAGCATAGTCATTGGACAATGGGACAATTGCTCACTGAACTTCTCAAAAAAATCATATTACAATTTAATAGAGCATAGTCATAGGGCAAGAGGACAACTGCCCCCGTAAACAAGGAAAACAATACTTGAAGTGTCGCGCTCCAAAATCTCACCTAGGTTGAAGTGAGACCTCGGCATGTGACTTAACCATCATAACAGTCTGTCATAAAGCATTTAAGGCAATCTAAAATATGAACCTAAAAATTTTTCTTCAATTAATCATGATCAAATCTAATATCTCAAATTAAAACTAAAACATAATAATTTATTTGAATCATCAATTATGATTTTCAACTATCAATCCAACCTAACCATAAATCCAAAATTAAATCTATTATAATGTCTTGAACTTCAAATTTAAATATTGATAGTTTAATTTCCAGAAAATGACCAACAGTCCAGATTCCATTCACCCTCAAGATAATCATCTACTGGATCTTCTTTTTCCTCTTCGTATTCTTCATTTTCCCAAGGTCCAGGTGCACAAATATCAAACTTAGAACCTGCCGACACCAAAGTCATCGGATGAGTAACGAGTTACTCCACGTATATATAAACTCCTAACTAACAATATAATAACATTAATATAAAGCATAAATCATAATTTAACAATACATGTAAGCATATAAACATATCAGAGTGCAGAAACATAATTTCAATTAAATCCTTATACGTGTTCACTTGTACTTATTTTCTTATTTATCTTACTTGTCTTTCTTGTTCGTGAATGTCTTCAACAATATGCATTATCCAATAACTTAAGATAACTCTATCCCATATATTGGGTAGAGACTAACATATATCCTACTTACCGAGGTATCACATGATTTACACATTATCCGGTGCATACGGTTTATCTACACATTATCCGGTGTATACGGCTTGTCTACATATTACCCAGTATATACAGCTAGTATGCACATTATCCGATGCATACGAATTGTCTTATCTTGATCTTAGGCTTCTTGGTACTCGGGCAGTACAAAACTCAATCATATAATCATGTTTGTGTACTTGTATATTTGTATAATACTTATGATTTTGCTTTTTATCATGCTTATACATATTTATTTTCATGAGTGAGTGCGAGTGAAACAATGACGAATTATTAGTCAAGGGCTCTCAAAAGCTCATCATAACGACTAACGTTGCCATGATAATACCCCTAAGTCACACAACTATAATTCACAGTTTGATTTAACTAACATCCATCATCATACAATTTATCAATCATACATCAATTTAAATATATACAATTTCTCATAATTGATCAATCTAAAAATATGTTATATAAGGCAATAATAAAATAATGAAATAATTTCATTAATCATGCATCAATTTTGAGTATATAATTTTGATAAAATCAATTTCACAAAACCCTAATTATATAACACATCACAAATTCTAATCAAACTCATACTTGTTTCATCCAATCCAACAATCATCTCTTCCTTCATCATCCACCATGCATAAACCACACAATTTTTCTCTTTCCCCTTATTGATTTACATACTAACATCATAAGGAAAACATCTCTTAAAATCATAAATAACTTTCACAATGGATTCATAAAATAACATATTTAATCTTATTTTTTTCTTTAAATCCAATTATTTATTTCTGTTTATATTAAAAATCATCATATTGGTATGAAGGAATCTATGTTTACCTCTCTCGATCGCTTCCCTATGATCAAGCGCTTGTAAATGGGATCAATTTAAGTCTTTTCGTCCTTCTCTTTGCAAAACCTTTTATTTCTCCTCTTACATCTCTCAAAATAGCCTTCTCTATCTCTTTTAGGTTTCGAAAGCCTTAGAAACCCTTAACCCACGAACATAAAGATTATTTATAGTGTTAGGGACCCTAGAGACTCAAAAGTCTCAAAATTGCGAAACCCAAGAAAAAAATCACCGTCGAGCGATCGATTGGCCATTTAGTGGCGATCGATCGGAGCCGCCGGCGATCGATCAACGGTGGTGTGCCGATCCCAACTTTTTTTAAGAAGTTTTTTGTTACTTTTTGACTAACTTTCTTTTCATGTAATTTATTCCTTTAAACAACTTAAATTAAGTGATTTATTTGGGTTTTAATATCCATACGTTTCACATTAATTTTATGCATCAAAATTAAACACATATTTCTATAGAATTTAATAACTAACACGAATGTCAAGAATGATAAATTCAGGACTTTACATGAAAAATATGTATAAAATGTATGAATGAAATGACCCACAATCTTAGTCGTCAAAAAAAAAAATTCAGAGGCTCCATTCCCAAACCCCCGTCCCTTAAACCAAATGTGCCCCCTACAATATATTCCTGGCTCCGCCCCTTTTGGGGACCATGACAACGACATGCCCGAGAGCAAAGATTGTGACAATTGTTGTCGTTGTGTTAATCATATTCCCTTTTTTGTATGTTGTGATTAGAGGATCTTGTGAGATCCCTGCAACCACCGTAACATTAGAAAGAATGGATCATGGCAACAATCAAGGAGTAACCTAATAGGAATATTTCTCTTGTTGTTTAATGTGTAATCATACTTGTGAATATGATTGAGCTCCCTGTCATGATCAAGAATCGTATATCTGCCACTAAAACACTCCAGACTTCAAACTTGATAAGTGCCTTGATCAATACTCCTCAAAAGACAGGCCTAATGAGGTGCGAAAGATTAATTTACTTATTAAAGGCACGTAACATACCACCACGCTTCCGCAGCCGATGTCATCGACGGCTCTCACTCTAGGGTGGGGCAATTCTCACGATTTTTTTTCCATAGCCCTCCCTAGATAATCCTTTTCGCGGTGGCTTTCACTCTGAGGCGGAGCACTTCTCCGGCTTTTTTACCATAGCCCTCCCCAAGTAACCTTTTCCATGACTCGAACTCGTGACATGGTGTCTGGCTCTGATACCAATGATAAGTGCATTGACTAATACTCCTCAAAAGACTAGCCTGAAGAGGTGCAGAAAATCAATTTACCTATCAAAGGCACGTAACAAAACTCCATGACTCCAATGCTCTTAAAGGGGAAGAGGCTTAGTGCAAGCTTTTTTTGGAGCTAGATCTGAAAGAGATAGCCTATAAGTATTATTTATGTAGGGTTTATGTTATATGAGTTCTAACTCATCAAAGAAACTTTGGGGGGAAAAAGCTCCAATAGGGAGTACGATAGAGATGCTTTTATTTAGTCAAATCTAATTACCACTATTTGATTAGGACTATATTCTTTATTAGATTAGACTTTAACCACTTATAATGGAAAATCAGAATCTTACAAAAATGCCAAATCCTCGCGCTTGCTGTAGAATCAAAATCATATTACGAGGTGATGACCCATGAACTTACGCTCAAAAAACAATTTGGGGGCTACAAGAGAATCCTGGCTCCGCCCCTGCTCGTGAGAATAATGCCGTCAAATAAATACATACTTTCTTAGTTTCAAATAGAAGATATAGTTTTCGTTAACTTGAAGATCTTAATCTATGCGGCAACAGATTTTCTGAAATTTCGGAAAATCAGTTCATGATAAGCAAATCCCAAATAAATACAGAATTCATAGACATAGAGAAGAAGAAAGAAATACAACTTGGCCTTTTGAGAAGCATCGAGGCAAATAAACGTACAGAAATTGTCATTTCTTGGCGAAAAGGCCTCCAAAGCCGCCGGACTTCTTTGGGGGAACGGCGACGGAATTCTTCCGACCAGTGGTGCCAGTGCCACCGTTCTTCTCCTCGACTTTCTTGAGAATGGGGTCGGTCTCAAGCAACTGGTCTTCCTTCTGCAAACCTCCGATGATCCAATCCAAAAGCCCTTTCTCCTCTCTACTCCCCCCAGTGCTCTTCGCAGCAGTTGCTGCAAAAACTCTTCCGGTCACCGGAGTAAAAGCTATGGTGAAAGAAGCCATTTCTCTGTTATCTCTCGCTTACGACTACGAGTGGTGGTGTATGGAAAGAGAGTAATCTGGGTGGGATAATATATCTTCCTTCTTCTAATTTAATGCGAACCGTTTGATGCAGTACAAAATTGTGATCAGAAATTACATGGAACGCTTGTAGCACGAGCTCTCCACAAGCGTCTTATCCTTTTTTCTTTTTCTTTTTTTGTCTATCGAGAAAAAAAAATTAAGTTAGGCCTAGTGGGTGGCTCATCCTTGCTGCTCTTATGAATGTAAATGTGACACGTAGTACCATAACATCGCTTTGTTGCCTTGCTCCTAGACCGGCCCATATGGCCGATGAGCCGTCAAGGATCAGAAAACTAATGAAAGGCCTTTGACATTTACAATTTGAAGGATAGGGTCAAGGGTGTGAAAGCACTTCTATTGGGATTAAGGATAAGTAACAGTTGCCTAAAAAACCAATAGCAAACGCAACACTGCAACCGTAAATGAAAAGTTACTTTCTCTGATGGCGTGCCATGTGATTTTGGGCAACATAACAGAGATTAGGTGTGTTCCTACAGCCCTATCCAAGGATCAGGTAACTAAAGCATGAAGCATTGTGCCGAAAAGAGCAGTCGAACAGAGTTATCCTTGTGCTTTAATGGAAGTTTTAAGACTTTAGAGTAACTATCTCGGCCAGCCGAAACTTAAAAACATTGATTCCTAGGGAAAGAACCACGCGTTTGAGAAAACTAGTCATCTGTTACTTAGAGTGCTAGCCCTACTCTCACATTCAACCAACCACCTATCCATAAAGTGTGTAATTTAATTGCGTCCTCTTGTTTGCTATTATATGTTTAAGAAAACTACGGGTGAGTGAATCTGATCGACAATAGGTAAGTATCTAAAATTGGGGTGCGGACCAATGAGGACTGACCATTCCATTAAAAAATAGGAACCCCGGGTACGATAACTATTTTCCTATGTTCAACTAGCAGAGACCTCATGAAAAAATATCTCTACTCTCTTATCATAATCCTCTAAAATCTCTCTCATGGTTAATAAATTTACTCTCTCAACCTCGGATTCCTCGGGTGAAAGCCAAAAAGGCTAGTCTCGAGCAACCACAAATTAGTAGACATGTGGCGAAGAAGTCATCATGATGTCCACATGATTTTGATTTCTCCACACATTATGTGACACATGGCGATAAAGTGGTGAGATAAAGGGGGAGAGATATCAAGTGGGGAGAAGTCAAAATCATGGAGAGAAAATGAAATGACTTCTCCCCTTTTTATCTGCACATGTCCCCTATTTTGTGGTTGCCCGAGACCAGGGCTTCGCAAGAGAGAATCCGAGGCCCACTCTCTCTATCATTCTTATCTCTAATTCTCTATCCCTCGTATCAGTCTCCTAAAACCTCTCTTTATCATAATCTCCTAAAATCCCTCTAATCCCGCCTAAAATCACTTCTTAGAAGTACCACATTAGCACAATTCTAGAGAATAAAAGTTTGGAGATCAAAGAAGAATCTTATTTCTTTATATCATAGTATAGACTGATGAGAGAGAGAGATGTTTAATATTTTCTATTCCTTGGCCATTTGATCTGACCTTAGTGAAGACTACTCAGTGTAATTGTTCAATATTGAGGACTCCCTTGTGAAATATGGTGGCAATTTTGACTTGAACCGTCAACCCGAGACCGCCTTTTAAGGGATTTAGATTTACAGTCTTCTGGAATACTTTGGGTTTGGATCTGATTTCTTAGGTTGTCTTGTGTCAGACTATCGAGTTTGGATTAGGTTCTCTCACTAATAGCAATTTAAGCATTATCCATTAATCCACGCTTGACTGCAGCTTTAGTTTGTCTTCTAGGCTAGTAGGCCAAGTTTAAATTTGCTTTATCACCCCAGTTGTAGTTGGATTTAAGCGACAAAATTTATGCTAGAACGAGTATTAGTGTTATTCAAATAAAACAAGTATTAGTTAATTATCTTTGATCCCCAAGTATTAAAACAAGTACTTGTTTGATTTTGTATTATACATGTATTAGTTAATTTCTTAATTTAACTAATGTTATACAAGTGTTAATTAATTATCTTTGATCCCCAGCTCCACCTTTAGAACTATTAGTGTTATTCAAAACACATCATGCAATAATAGTTGCTATATTAATAAACATTAAAAGGGGGAAAACCTGCATGTACCATCTAAATTTGTTCTGAAGGGTCAAGGATTTGCCTTGCAGCTCAATTCCCTCTGATGCAAAATATTACAACCATTGCCAGAAATGAAATGCAAAAATTCCCAGTACTGATAGCTAACTAATAGCAGCTCGCAAGGTAATAAACTCCGGAGCGTACCTGCTTCCCTTCACTTACAGAGGTTAAGGGGTCCTAGTTACAGGATCTGAGCAGCTGTGTTCAACTTTTCTGCCAAGCCGAGCTGTGTCCTTGTTATGCTTGACAAGTAAAGTAATAGCAAATGATCCTACAACAAACGGAGAAAACAAAACGAGAAAAATCAGATAAATGGCCTCAACAATTAAAGTAGATAATTAGTCTTTTTTCAACCTGAAAGGGTAGATATTATAACGATGGTGTAAAAGTACAAAAAATTTATGCGGTGCACATACAAGAAAAAGATGGAAGTTGCAACCAGCATTCTAAAGCCAAAGAAATGAACTGATCAAGTGTAACCATCCATCTAGATTTATAAGGACCATTTACCATATTTTTATGACCATCGAAGGGAATTTGATAGATCAGGTGGTTAAAATCAACCAATGAATCCAACTAAGAGATAAAAGATCTCTTTGGTGGGACTCAGTACCTGTCCCCCTAAAATTTGCTATGCATACACGACTTTAAAGACTCCCAACTTTAGCTTTCCCCCCCATTAGTTAAAAACCTTGAAAGTGTCCTACCTGTAGACTGTCATTTACAAGCTTATCAAAAGCTGCTGGTGAAATTTTAGGAACGGATGCTATAGTTTCTGATATGAATCTCCCAATGCTATTATCTGGAGCAACACGCTCCTCCTGCAAATGAAAATGGTTACAGAATTTGGACAAAAAAGCAGTGAAGGAAATCAAGTGGGATCAGGGTCAGATCTCTCACCACAACATCGTCAACATATTTGTACACATCATCAATCAGAGCGAGCAAGCGTTCCATCGATGCTTCCATTCCTTCCAAGTCATTGGGGAGCTTGTCAACCATTGTCGTCTTCAGGATGTCAACTGCAATGATGCAAATCTGATTCTTTAGAAACCTTCTAAAACTGGTTTTGCATTGTCGACCATGAAATCAAATTAAACTTCTTTATTCAATAGAAAAGTTTGGAGTTCAACCAATAAAGGAGTTGGCCCAAATATCTAAAATCAATGTGGAAGAAGCCATATGGCTTCACATCAAAATACACAATACTTGAGGAAAATTATATTCCCAACAAATAATGTGATCTAGGAAGCAATGAGAAACATTAAAATAAAAGGAAAGCCAAACCTCTGCTTGGCTATATGATAAGCACCCCGAAGATATTCTTAAGGTAAAGAAAGAAGATAAAATGGAGCATAAAGAAAAAACAAGTTTTGCTACAACCATGGCTTGTCATAACCTTTAATATTTTAAGCTATTCATTCCCTGGAACACAGCAAAGAAATGTTTCTTTCAATACTACCATAGAAACTCAATTGAGTACCCGGAAACAAGCCACGGACAAGTCAATTAGATCCAGATTTGTTTGGACCTCAGGGAATAATTTCACGTATTGGTAATCCCGATAAATGGAATGAATAATTAATGTCTCAATCAAATTTTGTGACTCAAGTCTCCAGATAACTTAACCCACTTCTCGAAGCCTCAATTAAAATTTCAGCCTTGATTCCAGTGGACTGGTACAAGCTTCTTTTTTTTTTTTGATAACTGATTGGTACAGGTTAGATAACCCCAGTATACTTTCTAGGCAACTACAAAGTACAATGTGGGTTCCAGATTTGTAAGGGATGCAAAATCTGACAACTTGGTCTATGACTAAGAGAACATGTATGAAAAAAAAAATAACTAAGAGCACATGCAGTGACCAAATCAGAAAGTTCAGCAAATAAAGTGCACTAGTCAAGAAATACAAACTTATTCATTACATATATAATTGATAATGGAAACGATGGTGTGAGATTAAAACATACATCCAACTCGCTCAGCTTCAATCATCCGGAGATCCAGAGGAATTTCCTTGAATTGTGCAGCTATTTGCCGATCACCCAGAGACAGATTGACAGAAACAAAAGCTTTGATAGTAGCCTCCCCATTCCTGAATCCCGTATCAACTGTCAAATGAACAGGGTTTGTCACTTCTCTTGAATAGAATTCATGGAACAACGCACTACCACCTGACACCCCAAAGCCTGTCGAGTACCTGCATACATTTGAAGTAGCACAAGCCGCACAACAGTACATTATATTAAGAAACATCGGAATTTTTAATGGAGATCTAGGATAGAAATAAAAGAAAATTGGGTTTTCTTAAAATTTTCATCCTAGAAACCTATTTAATAACCATAACATTGTTCATAAATGCATCATTCAATCATAGATCTGATGCAATACAGCAATAGACATTCTTATCAATTTTGATCTAGACCTACAAGTAAAAATTAAAACAAGAAGATGAGATTAATTTTGATATTTACCTATTTTCCGAATGTGGAATCGCTTTTCAATGTGAGCTTTGAGTTTGTTTTTTATTAGTGTTAGTGTCCTTTCATAAAAAAATTAAAAGGGTGGTTGATTTTTCTTTGACCAGAAACCTAAAAATATGGCTGAAATGATGAAAACTAAGGTCTAGTTTCTTACTGGAAGCAATTAAATTGTTCAACAACTTAGCAAGAGCATTTGGTCAGCGCATAGTGCATACATAAGTGCCTTGCACTAAACGGTTATCCAACAAAAAGAGCCAAATTTTTTTATATCAGATGGGGCCAATCAAAAGAAAAATGGTTTTTACTCGACTTGATCAACTCTCTTACCCCCCCCCCCCCCCCCCTTCTCTTCCTCCTCCCACTACCTTGCCACCTTTCCTCTATCACAGCAAAATGAATGCAACGACAATCACAGTAGGATTCTGTCCCTCTTTGCTCTCCTCTTCCTTAAAATTGCATAAAACAAGAAATATATGAAGTCTGATTGACAGAACCCGTTCATGTTTGCAAAATTTGGGATTTACCCTGTCCTCTAGACAGCTCAAAACCTAACTTATCTCCTTTAATTCCCAATACCACCATGAATTCTCAATTGGTGCGAATGGTGTCAAGCAGCTGAATCCCCTAAACTGGATCTGCTAAGAAGGCCTCCCATTCAGTAATGACATTCCCCTAAATACAATAATTCCATCTTGTATATTCACTCATTTTTTTTGTTTCTCTAATGATTCTGATTCTACTAAAGGCTATATGTTTCTTTAGACTTCCATTTTGGGGTTTATCCTGTCCTATTGACAGCTCAACACCCAAGTTACCTCCTTTAATCCCCAATATCACCGTGAAATCAACTATTCTCAATTGGTGTGATGCTTATGGGGTGTCAAGCAGCTGAACTCCCTAACCTGGATTTGCTAAGAAGGCCTCCCACATATTATGGTATCCACTAAGTATAATAATTATATCCTGTATACTTCACTCATTTTTGTTTCTCTAATGATTCCAATTCTACTAAAACCCTATATGTTTCTCTCCCTCCCTCCCTCCCTCCCTCTCTCTCTCTATATATATATACACATTGCGGTTCTATGTTTAAAGGTTATTCATTGTCATAATTTTTCCTTGTTTTCTGCAAGTTCCCATCATTTCAACCTACTTGTCTCATATTTATTTCTGTTTCACCCTTTTATTTTTTTTCTTTTTGATGAATAACGAGAATTTGTATTAATGGGTAAAGAATATATAAAGGGAGAAATATGAGAGCTTTTTTTGCTTTTGAAATCTCCTGTGAAGGGATGGTGTGAAGCAATGTTACCCGGCTCATCGATTTGCTCGGTTCGAATTCGGGTTCACAATTCGCAATTGGTGTAAAGTCAAGTTTAGTTATGGTGTGAAGCCAAGGTATTCTCTTTTATTTCTTCTTCTTTCTGTTTTTACACTAGAATTCCTACGGCAAGTTCCCTTGCTGCCACACCCTTTCCCAGCCACCTGTTCTGCAACCGCAACCTGTACCTGCCCACAACCTTGCAGCCGCCAGTCCTTATTGACCTCCCCCTTGCTGTCTCATCATCCTACAGCCATATTACCCCATTCCTAGTGCTGCCGGAGCCTTCCCTAAACCGTAGTATTGCTGCTGCACCACTCCTAGTCTCCTAGATCTAATCCAGCCCATACAACCTGTCCCCCATTTACTCGCAGGCCCCACAGTAGCTCTGCTACTGTTGCAGACCTTCCCTTAACCTGTCGCAACCCCTGCAGCCCATTCCCCTTGCTGCTACAGCATTCCCTAGCCCTACTCCATTGTTGCCACCCTTCCTACAGCCCCTCTACATCCATATATCTACAAACAGCAGCCCCTATACCTATTCTTTTGACTGTGACAGCACTTTTTCATTAACCCTTTACTGTTGCAACCTTTACAACCCACCCATATTGCAGCCACAACCTTATTGTAATTCCTAAACCCTAAAAGCAGCCATACACCAACCCTAATACCACTCTAAACCCTAAAACAGTTCCTTTAAAACCTTAACCCTAATTTTACAATTGATAATAGCTTGTTACTGGTTTTCTGAGATTCAATTCCATAGTGTTTGAAACATACCTCACATGCATGTTACACCCACTAACCCTTGTTGAGCCTAAACTCATTTTTTTGGAAATCCTCAATTTAATAAAGAAATTACATTGGCTATTAGTTGAAATCCCTAAGCTAGTGGAAGTTCCCACTCCCATTACGATCACTCAATCAGATTTGAAAATTCATTATTACGGGATTGTTATTTGACCTAGGGTATTACTAATTCTCTTTTTGACTCTCTTTATTATAATCATGTGAACCTAGAGATAGTTTTATAACTTTATATACTATTGGAATTCAATTTATGATCTCTAAATTGTATCATCCAGGTCAGTTGCATTGTCTTGCATCACACTGACACATTTCCACTTACGTTTCCCAAAACATGTCAATTTTGTTAAATGTTAATCACATTGGTAGGTTTCATGTTGATACCCATAGAAACAAGTGTTTTATAAAAATAATTAGAAAATGTGTCGAAAAATATTAAAATACTATAACTTTGATGTCAGAGGTAGGTTTCATGGAGCGCAAATCCTCTAGTCGGCGCCTAATACCAAAACTTAGTATTAGGCAACGTGTCCCCCTTTTAACTCACCACGTCTCTCCCCTTTTAACACTTTTGAGTTGTGGTTAAGTTTCACCTACTCCTAAGGTAAGTCATTTAACATTGATTTTTAAAAGAATAAAAGAATTTTTTAACACCTTGGGTTAGTGAATCTTAACCACAGTTAAAGTGTTAGATTTTTTAAAAATGTATGTACTAAAAATCAATGTTAAATGGATTAACCTAGGGGTTGGTGAAACTTAACCACTGTTCAAGGGTGTTAAAATGGGAGAGATGTGACGAGTTAAAAGGGGGACACATCGCCTAATACCGAGTTTTGGTATTAGGCGCAGAACAGAAGATTTGCAGTGGGTTTCGTGTCAGTACCCATAGAAACAAGAGCATTTCGTAGGAATCAATAAGTAACATGTCGATGTTTTAAACCATGGAAATGAGAAACATTTTCTAAGAAATAAAATCAAAGTATGCTTAGGAAACATAAAGCTATATGACTCTCAACTATTAAAAATAAATAAATCTGCACTGTGTGCGAGTTATAATTCTTGTGGATGACCTGATTTAGTAGTAGGTAAAACCACCATTGGGTGGATGTTCAATGGTGCTCTCTTCCTATCTTTAATTTTCTTCTTTCATTTCTCTTACAATTTTTGCTTTCCCTAAAACATACTTTGCTGGATTTTCCCTAATTCTTATGTGAACCTTGTTTCAGTATCCTCAATCTTCTTTATCTTTTTATTTTGGGACCCTGTTTCCTTTCAAACTTCAATCTGTTTATGTTGCCTACTAGTGGGTGTCATTATTTTTAGAATCATAGTGTGACCAAACACACCTTTTTTTTTTTATCGGTAATCGCTTTTGATTACAGTTCTACATAAGTGCTTCTCAGAGAAGCCCTTTTTGCTTGAATAATACAAAAATCTATGGAAATAACAGAGTTCCAAAGGATTGCTCCTGGAAAAGTAAGCCTCGGTCAACATTTTTGAGTGAGGACCAAAGTCTTGCAATTCTAGATCTACAAAATTAACATTTCCGATCTAAATCTACTAAGATGTTACAAAGTTAACCAAAAAATATGCAACCTCCATAGCTACCCATGTAGTCAAAGAGTCCATGTGACGCCTAGGGGTTAGGTGGTTCCCTAGGTGAGGCAATGCCTAGGAGACCAAAACTTACTTTTATGTTCATTTTAAATAAGAATGAGAAAAAGCTTGCCTCGGTCGTGATTTAGGCAATAAGGTCCTAGCTAGGAGACGCAGTGGCATTGTCTAGGCGACATTTTGAACACTGATCACCCTATTGCAATTGAAACTCTAGTGATTTTTCATTTTAGTAGTCACTGAAATCAACACATTTTGGCTGAAGTTGATTGAAATATATCGATTATTATAATCATGCTCCCCTTCTGTCAAAAACCATCAATGTTGTTAAATCCAACGAGTAAATTCTTAAAATACCATAGTCATTCTCTAACTCGTAAAATTACACTTTTGCTTTTAAACGGTGCTATATTAAACATTTTACAGCCTCAAAACTAACTCAGGGGAAACTCAAAAAAAATGTTACTCTCTCTCTCCTTACCTAATCAATTCAATGTGAACCGCTTGAGTGGAATATCTACAAGTTGAACATCCAAATGGCTCACTGGGTTTGTCTGATTTCGAGTGCATATCTGACGTGGGTCAGACCAACCACCCATGGACCACATATACAGGTTGTCAAGTTTGTCCAGCTGGCAGGTCCAAGTCTAAAACACTTTAAATCTAATAGCCTTTTTGTTATGGGACAAATAGAGAGGGAGAATCCAAATAAGACGTGAATGAAAATGGTGAAAATTGTAAACTATATCTTCATTTAGTGGATTACCTTGAAAAATATATAATTTTTCAAAAGTATTAAAACACAGATAATCAGGTATTTGAGGGCATTATGGTCATAAAATGGTGTTATCTCTTGGAATTGCAGAAAAATGATTGCGTAATATCAACATCTTACTAGGGTTATTTGCAATGAATTTTATCTACATGTGAAACCAAATTTTCTACCAAATATGACTTTATATGCCAGAAATAGAGTAGATTGCAAATTTGGACTGCTCAGTATCATTTTGTGGATTTTTTAAAAGGGAAAATCCATCCTCCGATAGAATATGGGAATAGCTCCAATAAATGATAAATAAGGGAAAGTTAATTGAGAAGTTTAGACTTATGCAACAAAGATCAATGAGGATATTAGTGAGAATGTGCCAGTTAAAGGGTCTAATAGAGAGAGGGAAAGGCCTAAAAGCACATGACTGAAAATTGTGAGAAAATATATGATAACACCTTTAACTGAATGTACAACTTTTAACAGACTAGATTCTACAATAGTGGAGCATGATTCATGTTGCCGAATCCAGATATTGGAATAAAGCACTAACAAGGAGGAAAAATAAGAATACCCAAATCATGTACAGTATTAACTATTAACCTTAGAATTTCAAATTGTAATCCTAGAGTGATATGCGACAGTGTTTCTATAGCAGATCTGATGTATATCTTCGTTTAAACATAATTCAACTAATGAATACATCAAGATGTGCAGTGTAAACGGTTTTCAATCAGATTAAAATACAATAGGTATTGATCTGATAGCCAAATGCATGAAGGATTCTAGCTTGCATTTAAACTATGGTTCTAAATAGGCCTCATACACTATGACATACAGCAACTTAGAAAATTTTTGATAAAGCTTGATAAATTTCTTCTCCCTTTTAATGCAATACAGGAATATTAGAAAAGCCTACTATAGAACATTCAGATACAAACATACACCAGTTCACCCAAATTACTGGTAAAGCATCAGGCATATCAAGTGAAATGAGTTTTGTCACAGTGTGATAAGCTTTTTTGTCCTTAGACTCCATTTTCTGAATACATGAGATACATGCGACTGAAACTGAATTTGTTGGAAGGCTTAGAAGAGCATGAGGTTGGGTTATATGCAATGATGCATTTTCAAGTTTCTTACGAAAGAAACCAAATACATTCACGTAATTCCCCTCTTTTTCTTGAACCCTTTGGTTTGTCGATAGATAGCTATATAAGCTCTTAAGCAATTTCTATGACAGAATGTAACAATTAAACAGATCTCCACTACACATACTATTCAACCTGGGATTGATTGGTAAAATTATATCCTCCGGCTAAAGGAGGAACCTTGTAAAGATAGATTTGTGGATATTGAAATCTATCATTTTTCCCGTTAATCTAGAAGGGAAAATTAATTCATTCGTAATTCTTTCCTTGCAACAAGAATACTAATAGCCTGGGAAGCTAAGGGAAAAGTGAGTAATAATATGTGCTATCTAATTTCTTTCCCTTTAAATTCACCATTCTGGATAAAAAGTATAAAAAATCTATAATAACGACCGATTAATTGCTATTTCAGATGGCACTGATGGCATTTCATGTGTTTGTGTGTCAAGATAACTTTTTGACAAAACATTTATCAGAACAACCATGGAAGTGACTATCCTACATACCAACAGGATGTAAACTAGAAATAGAAGTGAATAATTACGAATTACGAAGTTACCATCCAACAATGACTTCCTTTGGATTCACCTTCTGGTGAGACAACAACATGTTGTGATGGTAATCAATATCCAATGCAACCTGTAAACCGGGTCAAAGACAATTGCAAACTCATCAAATACTTATAACTATCCATGCAAAAACTTCAAATATTCAACAGCACTGCCAAATGAAAACAAATCTCGACCAAGAAAACAGCTCCACCAAAACAAAATCTACCGTCCCAAAAACCTAACCTAACCAAACCTTCATTTTCGCTCAGCGACAACAAAAAATCAACAGGAGATAAAATATGAGGTTTTGGATCAATGAAACCGGTGAATCGCATTGAATTAACCTGGATATACTAAAACATAAAAGAAAAATAAGATTGAGCAGACCTGATCGGAAGACTCGTTGTGGGGAACGGCATAGGAGTTTCGAATGTCGACAGTTCCGTCGGGAGAGATCGAACCAAGAAGAGTTCCAATGACTCTCTCGGCTTGATCTGGGCGCCTAACGTAGCAATCACAGATGTTGAAGATCACTACAGGATGAACCTTCGCAGAGAAGCTTGTCGACAATGGGTGGAACTGCAACACTGTTTGCTCGCTCGCTGCCATTTTCGATCTGATTCGAGCGATGAGAGAGCAGAAGAACGAAAACGGGGAGATTTTAGGGTTTGGGAAAGGAAACGAGGGAGGGAGGATGGGGTTAGTTTTGTTTTGAGTTGTAGTTGCTAATCTGCGCCGGGTGATCCTCGAGACTATACGAGCCCGTGTACGGTGTTTAACGCACCGCTCATTCCGCTACCCACACACCCCTAACGCCTACTAATTGTGGTCAGGGGGCGGAGCCAGGATTCTCTTGTGGGGGCGCTTGGGCAAGTCATGGGACATCGCCTCTGTCTGTGTCCGTTTTGTAAAGAAATTTTTTTTTTCTCAAATTTCCCGGGGGGGGCTGGAGCTCCCCATCCTCCGGATCCGCCCCCTTTCCCAGGCTACACCCTTATTATTGTTATAGAAAAAAAAATTCAAAATTTCAGGGGGGGCCCATGTGGCTCCGCCAGTGATTGTGGTTAAATTAGTTTTTAGAGAAAAAAAAATATATTAATTAAATTTAATCATAGTTAAAATAAGGTTAAAAGGGACACAAGACGTTCAAGTGACTATATAATGAAATGCAGGCTAATCGCTGCTTATAACTGAGATACTTGGCCAACCTCTCTAACGTGTTCGCCTCTCTTTACATTTTTTAACTGTGGTTAAAATTTGTTCCCTTACAATTAATGAATCTAATCTTAATTTTTTTTAATACAACAAAAATCATAATTATAAGAGAGAAAATGTGTTAACCAGAACTGAAGAGTGTTTCATGGTTGGGAATCCATTGCCACCAAATAAATAGTACAGATGGCCATGTCAATAATGTGTTGTTCGGATGGAGTACTCAAATAATTTCTATCATCAAAAGACGAATGGAATAAGCATTTAATTGACCCTAGTGGGCAGCCACGTGCGATGCACATGAGAGAGAGGGGATGGAGAAAAGAGACGGGGAAGAGGGATCTTAGTGAAGGGATTTGAAAAAAAATTAAGGAATATTTTAAGTATAGAAATTTGAGAGACATTTTGGATATCCCTATGAAAAAAATTGCGAGGGACACGTGAGTTATAGAAATATTTAGGGACTCAAAAGGGAGAGAGATTCAAAAAGATTTAGGGACATTTTAAGTATAGCAAAAAAAGGGGGTGGGCAGGGCCTTGGCGAGACGTTCTTCTTTAGAAGCGTTTTGCCAAGAGACCGATTAGTCCGATTATGCCACTAAAGTCGTCTGGCGTTCCTTTTAACACTATTTAACTGTGGTTAAAATTCACCAACTCCTAAAGTTCACTCACTTATCATTGGTTTTTATTAAAAAAAATATGAAAATAATTTAATCCTAAGAGTTATTGAATTTTAATTAGGATTTAAAAAAAAATAAGTTTTTTTCTAAAAGGCAATGATAAGTGGGTGAATCTTAATCACAATTGGAGTCTAATTACGCCCTTGAGGTTTCCATGTATTGACCCTAGGAATTAGTGAATTTTAATTAGGGTTTAAAAAATTTATATTTTTTTTTCCTGAAAACCAATAATAAGTGGGTGAACCCTAGAGGTTTCATTTGTCTCTTTTGACACCCCTTGACTGTGGTTAGCCCGAGATAAGTGGGTGAACCCTAAGTGTGGGTGAATCTTAACCACAGTTAAAGAGTATATAATCGTAGATAATTTTAAGTCTAAAAAATCTAATATAAATGAGTAAAGGGTAGTATGGAAATTCGGGCAAAACATTTAATGAAATTTTTGTCTTATATACATGATTATAATAAGGGCAATTTAAAGATTTTTTTAGAAAAAAATAGTCTAAGGTTTCTAAGAGGAGAATTTTAGATGATAGAAGTAAAGGGTATTTTTGGAATTAATGCAAATTTCAATCATCGTTTTAAACAGAGGAATCCTGATTACATTAGTAGAGATTTTAGTTTAGATTGAAAAATAATTACCTCATAAGGTGATTTACCCACCTTGTATCCTTTTTTTTGTAGGGTTGTATATTGGGTCGGGTTGGCTTTGGCCGCAAGGCCCAATCCGAATTAGGGTAGATTGGGCTAAGATTTCATGGGTTTGAGTTTTATTTTCATTAAGTATTTGAGCTGAGTTTTAGTGAACTTTAATAAAGCCAGCCCGACCTAAAATTTAATAACTTCTTTCTTATATCCAAACTATTCCGCATAATGAAACCCTTAGTCAGTCAGCCTTGCATTCAAGGGCTAAGTTTAGGTATCGTTTCTACTTTCAATTTTTTTTTTTCCCTTTTGTTTCCTATAGTTGGGTCTACTTTCTCCACTTTGTTCTATAATTGGATATGCTCTCCCGCTTTCACTACCTATTCGATTTGTATAAATAAAAACCAACTTTCAGCTTTGATCTATTATTTAAATTTCATTTTTATGTATGTTTAAATTTCATTATATGTTTTAAGGTACACCATTGCATTACAAATATAGATTTAAATATTGAGTTGAGTATGGGCTAGCTCAAATATACAATATTGTATAAAGGCTAAATTTGGGCTTCATGTATTGAATAAGTTTAGGCTTGGACTAGGTTGAGGGGCATGAGAATAAATAAGATAGGCTGAGCCCCAACTGGCTTCAGCGCAGCCCAACACTCCCATTGTACAATTTTTTATGTCACATGTCCCTTTTTTTTTTTTTTACTCTAGTGATTTATTAAGCCTTAGGGCTAAAGCATCCAAAATTTGTTTTTAGGAAAAAAACACCAAGTTTAAAACTTTTTAACCATAATTCGAAGGGGCCTTTTGTAAGGGCAAGGAGGAATATCCTCTCCTTGGTCGAGGAGGGACTATTGCTCTTTCAATTTTCCAATAAAGGCAAAAGTATGTAAAAATCATTTATTTCATCCGAAGTTGGTCCATTCATTACTTTCACCAGCAACCGAAGTTTCGGCCTTCTGTGGGAAGTTTGCAAAAGAGGCCGAACAAAAGAAGAGGTCTTTATTCTCCTTAACCGATTTTTCTATCAAAATAAAAGGGAATCCTTTCACACAATTTTATAAAAACACTTATTACTAAAATACAATACAAAAAACTACACAAAGTTAATATATTCATTACACAAACACCATGGGCTTGTCCTAGTGGTTGTCTGTCTCCCTTTCAAAAGGTGTGACTCGAGTTTGAGTCTTGATGTGGCCGTTGAGCGCCCACCATGAGTGTTAACCCTCCTAACCCCTGACCCAAGCTAGATAAATGATTAGAGCATACCAAGAAAAAAAAGACTAGTCTTCAATTCAAAGAGTATAGAAATAGGGTTTGTGTTTTTGCTTTTAACTTACAAACTTTCATTTGTTTAGTTGGGGTGTTGTTGCTAATAAGAGGGCTTAGTGCTAAAATCTCTCTCATCTCTTTCGTGAACTCTCAGAGAACTTTCGTCCAATACTCCTTCGACGATTTTTGGTACGGATACGACAATAACTCACAGCAGATTGACGATAGTAGCTCCTTCAACACTCTGACAACGGTAAGGGATTTCTCTTTTCTTTTTATCCGCTCCTGCTTCTTCTCTTTCTATCTACCGTTGCTCTGCCCCTCAATCCAGCCAAGCTTAAGTAACCAAAGTGTGGAGAGGGAGCGAGAGCAGGTGCGGGAGCGAGAACATCAAATTTCAATTTAGGATAAGGTTGGGAGCGCCTCTAGAGCGCCGATATATATACATAAAATATTTATTAATGTTCTTGAAAATTACTCGTAGATGTAAATATATCTTTTTTAGTTTTTTAAACTCTAAGAGAAAATTGATCAAATCATTCATCACAACAAACAAGATGACTATTGAATTATTAAATGTATCATTTTAAATTCAATTAGATCACTAATAATTAACAAATCTTATATGAATCTTGTACCCTACAAAGAAAAATAACAAAATACTTCATTGCACATGAAAAATTATGATAAAAATAAAACTTTACACAAAAACAGCACCTTTAAGTAAAAGCGAGGTTTACAAAAGTTGAAATCGAGCTCCCGAGGTGAAAGCGAGGTTTGAGAACAGGAGCGGGTAGCAGGTTAGGATGTTTGGGTTACTAAGAGCCAAACCCCTTTCTCCCTCTCTGCAACTCTCATTGCCACTCCCTCTTGCTTCGTTTGGAGCAAAACCCATGCAAGGTTGAATGATTTCTCCTCTGATATGACTTGCCACTTGCTCAGATTTTTAATTTGAAACAGCCAAAATTTTGGTGATGGAGAACAATCTTTGATGTTTTTGTTAATCTTAATAATATTTGATTGAATAGTAGACTTGTTGCTTTGAATCGGAAGTCCAGAAGGTGTTTCCACATGTCCTCTCCTTCAATTTAGAAAGAAAGAGAAAAATTGAAGTCCAGAAGGAGCAGGCACGAGAGCATGAGGAGTTCAGACAGCACAACTAAGAACATACAAGAGCTGACTTTGGTACCAGTATCACTCATCTCGTCGGAAACCTTTATTTTTCTTCTTCCCATATTCGTTTTTTGGTAAACTCAAGCAAACCACAAGGCAATGACTGAAGGCAAAAACAAGGGAATACTCACACCACCCAATCTATCTTTTCATCTCTCTCTCGCTCTTTGCACCTGAAGGAATACATTGATGACACACAGGACTTTATCAACATTCAACTAATTTGGGTTGTCACATTCGTTTTTGTTTTTTCCCTTCTTGCTGGAAAGAATTGACGAAATCCAAGGAACTTTATTAACATTCTCTACCAATAGCATAAGTACACGAGCCCTACAGACTCCGCTTTGTAAGTTTACTACAAGAGTTAATTTGATCCTGTGATTGTAACAATCTGGTTCTTTTGGACACTCCAATGGATGGATATTTATCATTTAATTCAGTTGAGTAGTTTAAGCCGCGTTTGGTTGCACTTCTGTTTCCCTTTTTCTGTTTTCAAAAACAAACTTTTGAAATAATTTACACAAAACATATTTGATAAACATGTTTTTATTTTCTATTTTTTAAAATTATTAACAAAATTTTTGAAATTCAAGATAACAAAAAATTTCATTTACCTCTCTTTAAAAACAAAAAACAAAAATGGAAAACACGGACCATCACCACCCACTCACCTACCACCACCCACAAGCACCACCACACCACCACCACCACCACCTCCACCACCACCAACCATCACCACCCTCACTACCACAATCACCACACCACCACCCACTACGAACCTTCACACCACCCATCACCACACTACACCACCACCACCACCATCACTACTACCACCACACCACACCACCCACTACGCACCTCCATACAACACCACCCATCACCACACTACATCACCACCACCATCACTACTACCACCACACCACACCACCCACTACGCACCTCCATACAACACCACCCACCACCACACTACACCAACACCACCCACCACCACCATCACCCCCTCACTACCACAACCACTCCACCACCAACCACCACCACCCTCACTACCACTACCACGGCACCACCACCCATTACACACTTCCACACCAACACCATAACCACACTATACCACCACCACCCACCACCATCACTACCACCACCACATCACACCACCACCACACTACCACCACCAACCACCCACTACACACCTCCACACCGCCACCATCCACCATTACCACCATGAATTGGAATTATTTAATAATATTTATCAAATATTTTTTTTTGTTTTTTTTTAAATACATAACAGGTAGTAATGTTAAACGTATTTATTGCTTAAAAAAATTGAAAATAGATAGTGGTTTCCGGTTTTTAAAAACAGAAAATAGAAAAAAAGTTTTGCTCCTTAAAAACTGTTCCGATTGGAAAAGAAATGTGTCAAATGCGTTACCAGAGACACAACAAGAGAAATCGTTCCGTGGGAATACCAAACACCCAAATTTGGCCTAAATGATCATGATCCAGCTTGACTTGAGTGCAGTCTTGTCAGCTTGTAGGTCTGATCCAAACAACCAACACTTCACTTTCTCACCGTGATGGTTAGAAACGGGCTCATCTCCGGTTGGTGCTGGCAAGGAGATTGCCAGCACCCACCCCCAAAGTGCCATGTATGCCATGCACGCCAATCAAGACTTAGGATTAATGCACAAAGAGTTACAGGTGGCGCTATGGGAGTGGTGCTTAGCGGTTTCCTCGCCAGCACCAATTGAAGATGATTCCAAGTCCTATGGTTGTCTGCCCACGTGGGTCAGTTTGAATTGGATTTGGGGTTATATAATTTGGGTCCTAATTCGTTTAAGGGTGGTGTTAAGCGCACACCAATATTTGATGATTGTACATCATTTATAATTTTTATTTTTTAGTTTTTTTAATAGCTGCACCCAACTTAATCTCATTTTAGTTTTAGGGAAAAGTCATTGTCATTCTTCCTCCTTTTTTTGCACTTTCCATTTCAGTTCCTTCCCCAACATTACTTCTCCGTGAATCAATTCTTGGGCCAACACTGTGTCTGTACCAACCAGTACTGCTCATTAATATGCTCATACATATGGTGATGCTCCATCATGTTCGACCTCACCCTCTTCTAATAACTGTCATATTTATCCATTGAGTTTCTTGAACATAAACCATCAAGACCCATATTGGTGGAAAATGCAGTGGTTGAGTCTGCTAGTAATTTGGGACCTTCAGAGCAAGTTTGATATCTGTATCAAACAGGAAGAATTGTCAAGTTCAAAAGAAGCAGACCAACTAATATACACACATAATGTTACTGATCCTATTAAAACAAAAATTTTCGTTGCCCACCTCATAACAATCTTCTGCTTGGAGTTATCTACTATTGCAATCAATTAGTCATTTGGTACTCAAGTGATGCATCAATAAACAAGTCCCGAGTATTAAATAGGAGATTGTGGACTAACAATAATCCTCAACGAATGCTTACATTCACGAAGGTTTGCTACTCCTCAATCCAGTCACCCTCTTTGGTTTAGTTTCACAAACGGTCCAACTCGATTGGTGTGTAGTTATAAAAACTATAAGGGTAATTTTTTGTTTTTGGTGTATACAAGTAATTTTATAAATTTAATGGTGTTTACTAAGTAATTTTTAATAATAGGGTGCAGTCATCAAATATTGGGGTGCGCCTAACGCTACCCTTCGTTTAACCCATTTTTAAGTCTTGCTGGATTCGGTCAGAACTCAAGGGTTATGTACTTATATCCCCTGTCCAGCTCTCAACCCGACCCGTATAAATTGAAAGTCCGAACATCACCTCAACAGTAAAGAGGCTTCACATAGAAACAACACAGTAGGGCTCTGGATTTCCGAATCCCACCCGCAACAAACAGAGAACATATTTTACTGTCACTTTCCTTGGCTGGATCTGTTTCACTAATTCCAGGAACCCTAAATCTTTCCAGTCCTCAAAAAGCACAGTTTTTATTGCAGAGCTTTTTCGAAAGACCGTGATTGAATAGCAGAGAAGAGACGGTTGGTACTTAGTTTCCCCTTTGAATTTTTAGTCCACATTTTTTTTTCTCTGAGCTATCCCTTACATCACAAGCTTTAACTTTACTGTTTACAGAATCAAAAGGTAGTTTTTTTTTTTTTGGGGTGAAACATGGGCAGAGCTTCAAGGGATAAGCGAGTAAGCTTTTGTTAGGTTTATGAATTTCTCATTTTTCAATTCAATTTTTTTTATTTTTTTATTTAGTTCTAATTTGTGGTTGATTCGTTTGCAGGATATATATTATCGAAAAGCAAAAGAAGAAGGTTGGCGTGCTCGTAGTGCCTTCAAGCTTCTTCAGATTGACGAGGAATTCAACATATTCGAAGGTGCAATCCATTTTTAGGTCTTTGTTCTTTATTTTTTGACATGTCTTATGAAAAATGAATTCCAATCACATCCATTGTAACTTGTAAGAAGGAAAATTAGATAACAAAGGTCATTGTCCGAACTACAAGCTTGGATTGTAAGAAAGTAACTCTTGTTTTTCCTTCTCTGAGAGAAACATAAACAAATGGATAGATTGTCGGACACCGATTTGATTCATCATATCCTGTTGCACTGACGAAGGACTCTTATTTTGGTCGAACTTCTGATCATGCATGGGCTTATATGTACAGAAGAGTCCTTACTTAAAATCCAAAACAAAAAGGTATTTACATACATTATAAAATTAGAAACAATACCATCTACATTATCTGTATACTGATCCTAAAAATTACTAGAATTACCATGCCCAATAAAATTTCACTATTGTTTTGCAAAGGGGCAAAACTTTGCGGATATGCAATTGCGGCTTATTTCAGCTGTTTGAAATTATTTATAGAAAAATTATCCTTTTTAGCTGTTTGAAATAACCTCATGCATTTCACTTACTATTTGATATCAATTTGATGTGCAGGAGTGAAGCGTGTAGTTGATCTTTGTGCGGCACCTGGTAGCTGGAGTCAGGTATCTATATGCAGGGGGCAACTCCTAAATTGCCCCTTTAGATGAATCATTTTGAAAACAGTTATAGTTCCATTGATCAAACCTTTCACCTCTTTTATTGTATAAATATGTTTTTTATTTTGTTAGTTAGTGACAAGCTGCATGCATGACATGCTTTTGGGCATTTATGTTTCTATATTTTCACATTTACACTGATTATAAGTTGAAATTATTCAAATTTAACATGGTTTATTACTTACTTTGCCTTTTTCCACCATCCCACCTCTGCTGCCTGTGGTCTTCAGCTCAAAATTGTGGGATATGTGATGCATTTAAGTGCATTTTCATCTCATTAGGAATTCTTCAATGATGTTGGTATCATTATCAATTTTCTCATTTTCTATCTGCTGATAATTTTCATCTCTCCGTTTGAAACTTTAAAACACCTTTGTATTCTATCCTGGCAAGGGCAGGGAATCTGAGATACTGATTCTTCAATGGTTACTTGGATGCTCTACTTCCTTTTTGCTCTATGTTTTGGGTAGTGATATCCAAGCCATTTTGACCAGTGGGTATCTTATGTATAGGTTTTGAGCCGAAAGTTATATCTCCCGGCCAAGTTTTCACCAGAGCCAATGTAAGTTCCCATTTCTTCTTTTAAGTTTTTTTGATAATAATAAGCTTACAATTTCCAGTTAGAAGCTATTCATCAGGGCTTTAATTTTATCGTACTGGATTTCATTATGGTTTTGACTTAAGTTTGCATATATATATATATATATATATTTTTAATTGGCAATATGAATAAAAGCAAAAGGCAAGGATACAATCCAGATATAATAAAAGAAAAAGGACGAACACCTAACTGCATGGCAAAATAAAGAAGGATATACTATACGACACATAGAAAGGAAAAACTAATCAGATAGAATTTCCAAACTCATCAGAGGGAATGCAAATGAGATTGTGGAAGAGAGGCAAAATCCTGAATGTTCTCAAAGTTGTCCCTGTTAGTGGTCCAGTCTTATTATAAGGTTTAGGATGTCTACAAAGCTTTAATTTTCTTAAGTATACCTTATATCATTTTCTTTGTTGAACAAGGAATTAAGGCAAAATTATTTATGGCCCTTGGAGACAGGAATTTTTTTAATCTTACAAAATTTATAATCCTTAAGAGGCATGGGAGCTTTTTCCTATGAACTTAGGATCCTGGAGGCATCTATAACTCATTAGGATTGAACTATGCAAAAAGATTGCTTGGTTTCTTAGGATTGATTCCATATGTTGATGGTTTATTTGTAACTATGAGAATCACTTAATCACGTATATTAACATCCATAGAAGCTTCTACAAGTGTTGTAGCTTTAAGAGCCAATCAATATTGAGTTACAAATGAAGCGAGATTTTTCGTTTAATGAAATTTGCAGCCTTATGCATTTGTGAATATTTTAATGACCTTTTTACATTGTAAGACTGCTTGGATCTTTGTAATATAAGGTAATATTGTCTAACACTAAATGCCATATGATTCGTGTTTTTGACCATTACTTGAAATATCGATATCGGGTGTTGTATCAATAAGTCCAAAACAGGATACGCATCGGCACATTGGACCGTATCAGATAGTTATTGTGGAAAAAATCAAGATACGCTAAGAAATGCTTAGATATGCAAGAAAAAACTTGGACACCTTGCATAAAACTTATTTTAAACAAATATAAGCCAAAAACAAACCAAATGAAGGTCTCCAACTACATTTGTAATCATACATATGAGAGTTAAGAATTTTATAAGTAAAAAAATGCGTGCGTCCTAATAAACAAGTATGAAAATACAAAGTATAGTCACTTAGCCAAGTATATGAAATACAATTTAGATATTAAAACTTTACTTTCAATGAGTAATAAAAATGTGTTGAAATACAACCATAAATTATAAGCTTGAATGTAAGTCTTCTAATGCTGAACTGTTACATTGTTAGTTGACTTTTTGACCTTATAGAATATTTTTGAAGATTAAAATATATGACCTTTTTTGTCGGATTTTTTGGTTTTGACAACGTTTTGATATAGTAGAATTTATGAAATTTCAATATTTGAGAAATACCTTAAAGTTTAAAAGTTAAAATTTTGACCTAATCCCTAAAAGACGCAAAAAAGAGAATTTTGTTCTTGAATTGGAAAGTTGACTTTTTATTATTTAGGAATTTAGATGTAGAATAATTTTTATTGAATTCAAACGGGGGTATCAAATTGACACAACACAAATATGATAAATTCCTCTAGAAATTAAGTAGCAATTGTTATATGCACGTGGACTCAGTGTAGGAAGACAAAACTTAAAGGTATCAAATTGACACAATGCATGATGTTAAAGAGGTGGACCCAACTCAGAGTTGAATTATTGAAACTAAATATAATTTCAGTTCTAAGGAGAGGTACTTATTTTCCATCAAGTGGGATCCACAAATCTCCTCATACTTGTCAAAAAGCCCAAGTTCTGATAGTTCTCTCCAAAAGTTGTGATTAGAGGTCTCTGCTTTTTCACACCTATAAAAGGTTAGCCATCTTCCTTCACATTAAAAAAGGAGAACGTGAGAAAATCAGAAGATTAAAGCTTTGAAGATAGAATACATCCATTTTAGACAGGGTTTCTGACCAAGCATTTAAGCCCAACAAAGAGAAGAATACACTTGGTTCGAGAATACACTGTTCAATAGCAAAACTCCGGTGATTTTCCGTCTTAGATTTCAGCTTGGTTCGAGAATACACTGTTCCACCCCTCAAATTAGCTTGATTCAAGAATACACTGTTCCATCACTCAAATCTAATATTCACAAAGAGAAGAATCAAAGGTCTCTATTTTGTAAAATGAATAAATTTTGGAGATTTGTATTCCACATGCAAAATCAATAAAACTAATGTTTGTTCCACTTTTCTTGTTTCTGATATTTCAGATTCAAAATTCCGAACTCGAAATTTATGTCAACAGTCAAGGTTGCTAGATAATTCACCTCAAGTAATTGAGACTTTCAGGATTCTTAAGACCTGTGCTCATGATTTCTTAATGATTCAAAGTCTCCTGTTTCTACACTGGATTCTTTCGTACAAAGTGAAGCTTGTGTTGCATATATACACATGCATACGTACAAATTATAAACACGAGATGGCATTTTTTTTTTTGGGTAAGTGGGCCAGATAAAATTAAATCACAGAATCAGATTTAATTACAAAATTACTCCTATGGCTTTTAGAAGAATTTGGTGGGCTATCACAAATGTTCATCGGATCCTAAAATTTTCTTATCTTTCAAAAGATATAATATTTGGCTTCGTTGTTTAGCAGTTGTAGTAATATTTAGATTGCATCTTAGCTTGTATTTATCTCCATGCGGAGTTTACTTCTCAGTAAACTTTGGTTTGGGTCTATTGCTGTACTTTCTCTTTTGATATTTCCTATATGATGGTTTACCGAAAAAAAAAAAGTATATAAAATTTCAATTACTTATATGCATCATTCCGCCATCCACCGTTGTCAAGAAATAAGTCCCTAACTTCTTTGCCATATTATGCAGGGATGGTGATCGTCCTCTTATTGTCGCTATTGATTTGCAGCCCATGGCTCCAATTGAAGGCGTCATTCAAGTGCAGGGCGATATCACAAATGCTCGAACAGCTGAAGTGGTAAAAATGACGTCTTAATTTGTTTCTTATGCTTCTTTTGTTTGACAATACCTAATCAGTGTTTTAAAAAGCATGCGAGGCTTACGCCTCAAGGCTCGCCTAGGGTGAGGCTTAAGGAAAACACCTTGAGGCTCAACCTTGAGACTTAAAATCCCATGAGGCCCACATGAGGCACACGCCTCATGCCTTGAAACTCTCTTTATGTCTATGGTGTACGTTTCATACATTAACTAAAGTTAGGTTTTTAGTCACAACTGACTTAAATGTCTTTTTTTAATTTTAAATTTGTTATTTGTTTCAACTAATTTATATAGTATTTCTTATATGTATGCGTGCGCCTACACGAACACACTATGTACACAAATACAAATATATATGTATCTCTATCTGTCTCTCTCTCTATATATATGTACATATATACTATAATCTTTCATTAACTTTTTGAATCTTTTTGCAATTTTTTCTTATATTTTATTTATTTGTTAAAATGAGAGTGCATGAAGCTTTTTTGTGAGGCTTACGCCTCACGCATCTTGAGGTCTTAACGCTTCGCCTCACGCATCTTGAGGTCTTAACGCTTCGCCTCACGCCTTCACATTTTAAAACATTGTACCTAAACATGTTATAAATGATGGTTTTCTAAAATCAATGAATCAACTTGAACTCATGGCTTTTTTTATTTATTTAAAATTGCTAATTCTCATATCATTTCATTTACAAAAGCAAGATACAATAGCAATAACAAGAGACAACAACAAACAAGAAAAAATGGAGTTCACAAGCACATAAACTGGGGGGGTTGAAAAAATACAGAAAATATAGGTGACCCTCTAATCTAAAGACGACCCGATTGCCTTGAAAAAAACAATACTCACCTCAGCAACCATCCCAAATCCTTACCAACCAGCTGTTTTGAGCACGACTCTAGGATGAGCAACTTAATGCGTGAACAAATACGGGAGAGGGGAAAGGAGGAATCCTCAACAACTCTCTTGTTGGTCTCATTCCAAATCCACCACGAAATGGTTCCAGGGAGAACTGACCTAAATACCTCCCCGACACTATCTAGAGTAAATCAGAAACCAATAAGATAAGAAGTTGTGAAAGGAAGAAGGAAAGACCCAATTCACGCTTACCCGAGAAAGAAAATACCCCCATTTTCAAGGTCATGGTATTGTTGTCTTAGTGGATAGGAATAGTTTTTTTTCTTCTTTTAATCACTTACAAAACCATTTATTTCCCAATGACAATAGTATGTTTTAGTTTATGTTAACTAGGAAGATGCTAGTTAATGATTAAGTTATGAGCTATTGGATGGTGGTCTATGTGATTGGCTGTTATTTATATTTATGACGGAAGAACTATATTAGTCTAGTTTGGTTATATATTCATTTCTTCGAATTATGAGGGCTCTTGCACATTTACAAATCCATTTGCTTTTTGGTGGGTAAGTTGGTTTTCGAACATGTGACCTCTCTATTGCAACTCCAACACATTGATCATAGTCACTTGGGCAAAGATTCAACTTCATGGCAATCAAACTTCTCCTCTCAGTTGTGATGTTACTGACCTTGTTTTCTTGTGGTGGCGTGTATTGACCTCCATGAGTTGGTAACGACCATCGAAATTGAATGATCCATATAGACAACTTGCTAGCAGATGGATGCAGTCCCATGATTCTTCTCTGTGTTCTAATTTTAATTTGCTTTTGCATCCAAATATTTATTGTTCTATAAACAGTGAGAAACATTTTCATTTATCATTGTTCCTGATTTTTTTATCAAGGTCATCAAACATTTTGACGGGTGCAAAGCTGACCTGGTTGTTTGTGATGGTGCTCCCGATGGTTAGACAAACAGATACAGTCTTTATATATATATATAAATACACATACATGGGTTCTTCCCTTAAGTTATTTTTATATTTGATTTATATTATCTTGAGTTATCATGATTGTGATTGCAGTTACCGGACTTCATGATATGGATGAATTTGTTCAGTCCCAGCTTATACTAGCAGTAAGTTACAGCTCCTCTACACTTAAGATAGCAACTTTTTGGAGTGAAAGTTCATGTTGCGAGTAATTACCCCCTATTGATGGAATTTCAAGACATCTGATGCACATGCATGTTAATGTTAATCACCATGCAGTCAGTTTTACCTAGGAGATTTTCTAAGTTACTGTAACTATCTGATTGCGAGGTTTATCTGATCTTGTTGAGTGGGTATTGGCCACCTGCATTTATCCACATACCCTAATAATCATTTGTGGTGGTAACTACTCTGTGATACCCAGAGTATTATCTTCCCCATCTATAAAGCACTATTGCTTAATTTACACTCCCATGAATGTTTTTTTTTGGGTGCAAAATGAACAAGTTATTGTTAAATTAGGTAGCAATTAGTGCAGTGCAACCAATTTAAGGTTTCCTAGCATTGCCACCAGAAACTGGAAGCAGGAATAAAACATTATTATGGATCTATCTTTTGACGTAGTGGTCTGTGGTCTATCTTTTGATGTTTGTTTCCTTGTATGAAATTTGTATATTCCAAAAAAGGGTAAATTCTTTGGTTGCTATGTGGCCTTTTTTTTCTATTGTCACAATTCACAATTGTATTTATAGAGAGAGAGTCATTTCGTCTCGCCCTTCTCTCATATTTATTAACTCACTTAAAAGGCCAACCTTTTTAGGATAGGAATGCCCTTATATAATTACATCAACTGTCTACTTTATCCTCAAACAAAAATAAGTTGTTGAACAATTACATGTAAACCATAACACTCCCCTCAAGCTAGAGCATGGATATCTTTCATTTCAGCTTGAAATTGACGTATTGACATATAGAGTAGACATCACATTACTGGCCACTTTCTCACAAATGAAATGACAATGAAGCTCAGTGTGTTTCGTCTTTTCATGAAAACTGGATTGGCATTAATGTGAATTGTTTCCTGATTATCTCAGCAATACCTCTTCATCGACTGATTGATAATAAACCTCATTTCTTGCAATCACAGTAACAAAGTTCTCCCATTTTTTTCTTCTTCAAAAAGTTCCTAATAAGTCTTAGACTTTTTCGTTGAACGATTAAGTCACGAAGTATTCACTACTTTTTGAAAAAATTGCGACTTTTTCAAAAATTTGTGAATTTTGCAAATTAATCATGAATCATTCATGAATTTTTTTTGAATAAATATCTAATACATGAAATATATTTCTTATAAGTTTCCATAATTTAATCTTATTCATCACTTGACCGACATTTTTTTTCTATTTTTTCTGAATTTTCCCTAACCAAATAGTTTCTGAACCCCGACTTGGAAATGGAATCTATGCTTGCAAATTGTAATGAGGTCTTTAACCATAACATTGAGCCACTATTCTTTATTTCTTGCTTTTCCATGTCATAAGATTCCACCAAAGAAACTGCAATAATCCGTAGTTGACCTCCTATTGGATGGAGATCAAGCCCAGTCAGCATCTGAGTAACTTGCAATATTCAAGTAATCATTTGCTTTATAAGTGAATATATGACCCGAGGCACCATTTAGGTATCCAAGAATCCAATGAACGTCATCAGAATGTGGTATTCAAGGTCAGTGCATGAATTGACTTACCTCACATAGTAAATGCAATATTTGGCCAAGTAATAGTGACGTAAATAGGCTTACCCGCATATTGCAGATATCTTCCTTAATCATCAAAGAACTCACTATCATCAATTACGAATTTTGCACTTGGGTCCATTTGATCAATAGTGCACTGATACCATCAATAGTGCTCTGATACCATGTCACGGTTTTAGGATTGCATTAGCTCTAAGATTCAGTATGGGAGATTCACGTCTTTTTTCTTTCATATTTATTAACTCACTTAAATAATCAACTTTTAAGACATAAATACCCTTGCATAATTACATCAAATGTCTAAACTATCCTTAACCAAATAGATAGTGTAAAACAATTAAATGTAAACTGTAACACTTATGAACTTATCAAGTTCTTTTATTTCAAAAATCTGAATTAGAACATTGGCATCTCTAGTTTCTAATTTATCTTTAACAAGCATTGGTCAGATATACATGTGGCTTGGGATTTAGATATCTTTGTTTTCTGAGTGTTGGTGTGCATCTGAAACTTGTTGAGGTTTGTATTACATTCATCACACAACTAATTCATAGCGTGAAACTTTCATGCAGGGTTTAACAATAGTTACTCATGTACTTAGAGTGGGTGGAAAATTTATTGCTAAAATATTTAGAGGCAAAGATACAAGTCTTCTTTACTGCCAGGTAAATTACCTTTCTACATAAATTTAGTTCTTATTTTTTGAATTAAGCCCATGCGACTTGGTGATTTCTTTTGATTAAGAAGTTTTCCTGATCTTTATGCTCATGGTTAACGTTCTGCAGTACTTCCATATGTCCCATTAGCCCTGGAATTATCAATGTTAGCCTTCCCTTTCACATGGATAGAAGTCCTTACTGCATGTGATGATGGGCATATGTTATTTGGGCTTTTGAGCGGCTAAATATGAATTCTAAACTTGTCAGGCCACTCTCAGGGGCTGTATGTTGGACATTGAACAGGGCTACTTAGATAACATCCTTCTTATTTATTTTTAATTTTTGTCTCATCTACTTCAGCTGTTACTTTTATGCGTAGTTGCAGGGAAGTTATGTACAAGGTGGGAAACTCGTTTCCTAGACTCTATTCCCAGGAAGCTCCCTTCCATCATGTCCCATTTAGTGGTCAAAGATGACTATTTATGTAGGAATGATTGGATAGACTTGGATCTAAAGCCCAAGGTGTAGATCCATAGCGAATATTGTTGGATTGAAACCTAAGGCACTTACTTTTTCACACATATCTCATGTAAAAGGTATGGTAGGACATCCTAATATAATTGAAATGAGGCACCTATATCTGATTCATCACTTCCCTTTTCCTAAGAATTTTTTAAGCCTTGCTTCCTGCTTCTCGCTTTGCTTCTAGTTTCCTCTTCTCGCTTTGGCAACTATGCTTCTATGGTATAAGGAAAGACAATGGTGTTGTCTGATATCTGTGTGCAATTGACCTGGAGTGACAATTGACCCGACCACCTAGAAGCCTGCATGATCCTAAACATCCAATTAAATCATTTGCTCTTTGGCAGAGGAGGCTAGAATTCTCGGATGTTCATCTTCGGGTTAAGATACAACTACTGGTGAATTGGGATCTACCAGCATTGTTGTGTTAAGAAAGCACCGTACAATACTTCTTCATATTCCCATTATCTTAATGTCTTTGATCTAGATATGTTTCAATATTACCCTATACGGTATTAGATGTATTCAAACATTTTTTGTTGCTTTTCCACTTGATGCCCAAGTGATGAAGAAACCTAAGATTTTATCCTTTGCAGATCTTTCTTGATTATTCCTTTGAGTTCATTTATTATTGTTGATCCATTAAAATTTGATATAGTTGGCCCTTTAAAATTACTTGTGTTTCTGGCAATAATTGTTCCAAGTAGCATTCGCATACTTAATTCAGCTTAAAGGCTTGTTATGACCCATTGGTGCATAACAAGGTTTGTGCTCTGGAGATTTTGGCCTCATGGAGTTGCCTGATGTTTGGCTTCTCTGTTGCAGCTGAAATTATTCTTCCCTGTTGTGACTTTTGCGAAACCAAAAAGTAGCCGCAATTCCAGCATAGGTGAGAGTAACTTATTTTCTTTAGAGTTCATTCTTTTTAAGCTGGCTTAATGTCAAACCCAGCTCTACTATTCTCAAAAATTCTGTGTTCAAGAACTCTGGCTTGACCTGGATCTTTCCCCATTTCCGAGGTCATCTTATTTGAGTCAGCAAGGAACTCGAGAATTTTATTACTAATTAGCCAAAAACTATAAACAGGGTAGAAAAAATGAAAATAGTTTGGCCTCCATATGGTAGTCCAAGGTACTCTCAACAGAGTCAACTCAGGTCGAGTTATGACTTCTGAGTTGATTGAAGAGTTTTCAAATATTCCTCGTGTGTGTGTGTGTGTGGGGGGGGGGGTCAACTAAATGGTATAGTACTCTGATTCAAATTCTTTTACTGTTTGTGATATAGAGGCATTTGCGGTTTGTGAAAATTATTCCCCTCCAGAAGGATTTAATGAGAGAGATTTATATCGCCTCCTAGAGAAGGTGGGCAGTCCCACAGGAGAAGATGATTTAGGTAATCAAAATATCTTACTTGATTATAGATTCAGGTTATCCTATATTTATCTTTAATAGACAGTTAATAATATTTAATGTGCAAATAAGGCTGTTGTTTGATATGCAATCTGGCAATCATCTCTGTTTGGGTCTTCAATTAACGAATCCAAAATTTGACATTAATAGACAGTTGCTAAACTAGTTTTAATGTGCAAAGAAGGCTGTTGTTTGACATGCAATATGGCTGTCATCTCTGTTTAAAAAAAAATAAAAATTAACGAATCCAAAATATGAGATTGTTTTTGAAAAGGAAATATGCAAACCCTCTCAGTTTATCTTCTTTGAGTACTATCTTAACTCTCAAAATTTTAAGGTAATCCACTGTCAATGACCAGACCCAGCAAATTTGCTGGATTTTTCAGACCAAACTCTTATTCACTGTAACCAAGTTTTCTTTAACCTTGCAAACTTGAACTGGTTTAACTGACTAATTTTTTTGGATGTTCTTAGTTCATTCAGAGTTCCGGGAACTGGGGATCATGTAAAGGTTGAATTGAGCATGGATTACATAAGCATGTTTTGTTTATCTTAAAAAAAGGAGGGCCTAGATAAACATGTTTGTTTATCTATAAACAAATGGCCATCCCTTTTTACCCCTAACTTTTTTCTAATTCTTTATTTTTTGAAGGGTTACTTGCAGAGATAAACAAATATTTGTTTTATTATTTATTTAATGGTTTTTTCACTTTTAAAATTATTTTAAAAATTATAATCTATTTTATTTGCTTGGCTTTCTCCTAGACACATGATATTGCGGTGCCATAATTTGGATAAAACAGAGTTACACATACTATTCAAGCATCTGTAGCCAATTGTGTGCAGGCTGGGTTCGTCCTGGGCTCCTATACTATTCAAGCAAAAACCTATTTCGAAAAATTTACCATTCCTGAGACTTTTTCTCAACTCCTTTATAAATGAAAAATGGCTTAAAACCTTTTGAGATCCCAAGTCAAGCCATACTTATGACAAACCATTCAAGATTAGAGTGTGATAATCTTTTTTTCCCCTATTGAACCTGACTTTTCTCGGTCCTGAGTATTAGATAAGTGAAGTAATTATTCCATTTATTTGATTGCATTAAGAATGTTGCTTATTTTGTTTGCCAGGTTTCATGTTCTGCCATGAATGCTGACATTTTTACATTTTTTGGGGGATGACAGATTGCCATAGTGGGTGGTTGGAAGGGCCAAATAAGGTGTACATCCCATTTTTGGCTTGCGGAGACCTCAGTGGGTATGACTCAGACCGTTCATATCCTCTTCCTAATGTTGCAGAAGGAACTTCTTACCAGAGTTTGGACCCTGTACAGCCCCCAATTGCTCCCCCTTATAAAAGAGCTCTTGAAATGAAGAAAGCTTCAAATCTTGGAACTCGTGAGCTTGAAAGGCTCTCTCTGGATTCTTGATCATACTATATATAATTTTTTCCTTGACACCCAGTTTTGATCAATGACAAGGTTAGATTTGACCGAACATTAAGTTACAAAAGAAAGAGATCCCTGCTTTGTGTACTCTTGTGTTTAAGGACACAATTGACATCTTTGGGATGAGCTGTGCAATTGACTAAATTGGTTATGCTCCTAGCGGGCTGCTAAGTGCCCGTTTGGCATTAATTCTAGTAATTCTCCTGTTCTGAAGAAGAATTGTCCTTCTTGAGGTTGTGTTCTGAAGATCAATTATGTGTTGGAAAATGTGTTTGGCAACTGTTCTAAAGGAAAGAAATAGCAAAACTATGTTTGGATGGAATCAAAAAAAAAAGATGAGACAAAATATTACTGTTAGATTGCACAGATCATGACCAATTCAGTCATGATCTGTGGTATCAGTCTCAGCTGAATCTTCCTGAAATTTATAGATGCCTAATAGTTTGCACAAGGTATGGAGGACAAGCAAGAGCTTATCTAAGGCCCTAAAGAATGGTGAGTACTGTTAGTTACTCTGCTCGAAATCTATGGCCAAATTGGGCTTGAAATGGTCCACAACTGTAATAGTTGGGCATTATTGTCTCTCTGTGGGTCAGGTCCTGGGGTGGGTGATGCACGCATAAATGAGGATCATATGTCATAATCGTCACAAAATTACAAGATGTCTTTTGGCTGTTAAAGGGACATGGGGTGGTCCGCCAATTGAATGGTCAGTGTTGGCGGGGTGTATGGTTGTGGGATAGGGTGCATTGAAGATGATGGACCCAAGGCCCATCGTACTGTTGCCCATACTAGCGTGCCCTATATGTGGACTTTTGGTTCATCATTCTTGCAAGGCCTTAGTCTCCATGCCCAATAGTCAGGGTAGCAGGAGTGGCATTAATGGCCCCTCCCTATAAATTAGATGCATGAAAAAAAAGGCAGTTGGCCTGGTCTCAACGTGCTCCAACTGTGCTATGGATACCAAAACCAAACTTTTACCTTACCTAGAGTTGTCATCACACACATCTCCCGGGTGGTCTAGAATCCTTCTCATGAATTGTGGTGCCACGCCCAACTTTAAATGCTACTAGCCTACTATGCTCTCAAACCCACTAACTAATTAACCGATACTAACATAGCTAACCGATGTTGCATCCTAACCAGATACAAACATAGCGCACCTACCATATTTGCGTTTTGGCCACGAGTTGTGGTATGACATCTGATATATTTGGTCAAACTTCAAATGCCAGGTTAACTAATGAACAAATATTGACACCAATAAACTAATTGAGGTTGCGGCCTAATCATATTTGTGTATTGACCATACATATAGTTGTGATGTCGCAGTTGATATACGCATCGTTTGGCTCAAATGCTAAGGCGCTTTAACCCACTAACCAAACCGTATTTGAGTACTGGTCATAAAAATAATCCCCTCCCCGGACCAAGAGTACTCCCCCTTTTTTGTGCCAAATGTTACTTTTTTTACTTTATTTAACAGTGGTTAAGATTCACTAACCCTCAAAGTGCAACAACCCACAACGATAAATGAAAGATATAAACCAGAACACGATATTTACGTCGTTCGGCTAATGATGCATACGTCTATGGATGCACACTAGTTTCACAATGCTCAAGGGAAAAACCAAACAAATCAATTACAAAGTTCTCTTTTTCTCTATGTAAACTTTCTGAGTGAAAGAAGCGATATGAAGCTCTAAACCCAAAAATATATTATATACTAGGGTTCAAACAAGCTAAAAATTAGGAGTTACTATTTTGACCCGTGACACTCACTCGAGCAAATTAGCTATGAGTTTTGCCTCAATTGTTTAGACAAAATTATAGTAATACATTCACTCGAGCAAAATATCTCGCTCGAGCCAACCCAAGGCTTTCTCGAGCTAATCCCATAAATTTGGTCTGGGGACTCCGCCCCCGAGCTCCTGGGTAGGGGACGCGCTGCCCCTGCACTCCCTAGCTTGACTCGCGACTACCTGCTATAGCGCAAACCTGCTGGACTTGGTGCAATCAGGCTCCATACATAACAAAAGCATCTGACTTTGGTTCTTAGATTTAAAAAAAAAAAAAAAAAAAATCTCACGGGTTATACCTTGTTAACTACAGTTGAAAGGGGCTTTGTCATATCGAGGAGGAATAGTACTCTCCTATGGCCCGATGAGGGGACTATTGCTCTTGGTTATGTTTCAAGAAAAAAGATATGTAAAAGAGGAGAAGGAATGGTTTTTTCGCCTCCTAATTACGCATCTATATCTTCTTACATTTGACGGATAAATTGGATATTAACAGAAAACTCCTCATGATTATAAATACCTACAATAATCATAATATCATAACCACCAATTCTTATGCTTTTTTAATTTACATCTACTACTACACAATTGTGCAACAAAATCTATTAAGAATCTGCAGAAACTGAAGTTGATCTTTGAAAGGAAGAAGAAGAATTGATGAACTCGATGCAATCATCTATAGCTTCCTTGTGATGAGAATCAGGCTCGGCTACAAAGGGCCTTCTTGATCTTCCTGAGTTGGATGAAGAAACCTTAGGCGAAGACCTCCTTCTCATGGAACTGAAACATAGAGCTCTTGCCATATTAGCCCCGAGACGCCTCAGAAAATTGACCGGCGAGGATACTGAGCATTTGGGTAGCCTGAAACTGTAAATCGAAGTGAAGCTCTTCCTGTATCTGCCAACTTTCGTTCCACGGTTGTGTTTGAGAGAGGCAGTCGGCTTGTCGTTGACGTCGGGACTGAAACTCACTCGTTTACTCGCTTTTCTCGACATTTGAGACGTAAGAGAGGTTTGTTAGTGGAACAACAAATGGTTCCTCCTCTTCTTCTGATTACAGAGAAAGAGAGAGAGAGAGAGAGAGGTATATGTAGACGAAAACGGGAGAAATGACAAACAAATAAAGAAAAAGAGAAAAGGAAAAGGAGAAGAGAGTGAAGAAAGGAATAGACGGGAATGGCCTTCTGGAAATGAATTTTGGTCCACTCTCTTTATGTGCACTCTCACAAAAAATAAAAATGGTTATGTAAGGAGTTTTATGTCGAGATTAACTATGAACAGGAGCTCCCGTTGAAGAGCGCTAACGGAGTATGCCGTGACAGGTCTTTTGAGTATTATAGGCAAAGATTTTAGTTGATAGAAATACCATTTCTTTGTATTGTAATCTCCAAACTATGACTGCCATAAGTCATATTTTTGATTGCTCAGGTTGTCTCTTAAATAGGAGCTCATTTTCATATATAGTTAGTTATGTTGGGTCAGAGAGTGACATATATGGCTTATAATGTTCTTTGTCCTTTAATTTTGTGGGGAGGGGGGAGAGTGCATGTAAGGGAGAGTGAAACAAGATAAATCCTTCCATGAGGTAGACTGAAGGCCAAGCGAGCCTTTCTCTCATGCATACGCTATTATAAAAAAAAAAATTCACGCATACGCCTAACCATGATTTACCATAGATGTGCATGAGCCATATAATCATGCATGTAATAATTGATTAAGATGCTGAGCCAGACTCAGCTGCAACCTGGTCTGCAGCGCCTTTGTTGCAGCTGCAGTTGTTCTGTTACCATTACAATGCTGTGACTGCGTCCAACGGTTCCAACTTCCAATCAATACAACATTATAAGAGATTTTTTTTTGGGAGCGGTATTTTGATGTGGGGCCCTGGGTTAGGTGTGAACATTTAGAGGATTAGGTGTATCCGAGGATTAACTAAAATAAGAATTGGACGGTCGGAGAAAGTGAAGTATGGTGGAGCCGTTGAAAAGAGAGATGACTGATGAGGTAAAAGGGATAAGAGACAACAGCACTACCCTCCATATATCGTCTCTTTTAAGGTGCTCTCAGCTCTTACTCCTTTCTTTTTTCTAGGATTCTAGAGATGGCCCATATGAATAAGTGAAGGATAATGCTAGTCTTTTTGCTTGAAAAATGGAGAGTGCAATAGAAGAGAGTGGGGCTAGCAAAATACATAAGTGAGAGAGAGAGAGAGAGAGGAATCTGTTTGAGTGGAGTGGGGTGAGGCTTGGCATGAATATTAGGGGTATCCATCTTTTTCTTTTACCCTTTTCCTTTGACAAAAGGGGTCGGTATTGAATCGTGACAGAGATTGCTGTTGAATCAACCGTTTGGTGGGAAGTTTCGATGGGAGCAAGAAGGGCCCAACTGAATAACACACACATTCTCTCTCTCTCCCACAATCACGCATCAACACACCAATCTATAAGGAATTGTGAATGCAATTGCACTCACGTCTCTGTGTTATCATCTTCATTGCTGTACAACGATACTAAGAATCTTTGTTTGAGAAGGTAAGTGCTAGCAGTAATGAAAGGCGATTTGAGATGTGAGTAATATTACTAGCATTCCCTAAGTTAGAGGTGTCATGAAAATCAATATATAGCAACCTAACGTAGCGGAACTTGTGAAAAGAGAAGAAGAACACCGTCTTCAACCCGAATAACCATTAAATCTATAAGAAACTTTGAATCCAAAAGGAAAAGACAGAAATTCGAAATTCTATTGGTAAAATTAAAAACTGTCTTGTAATTTCTTACAAAAGTATTTATAAGTTCCTAAAAACCCTAATTCCCGAAAGGTAAATGGAAAACGGACTCCAGGGTCACCTTAGAAGCTGACCTCAGTGACCTCATTGGTCCAAGCCCTTTCTTTTACCATTCATCAACTGTGGTTAACCCTTAGGGTTAAGCAATCTAACCATGGTTTTTAAAAAAACAAAAATATTTATTTTAATTTAGTAAAGCTTAACCATAGTTAAACAAGAGTTAAAAGGGACATGGGGACACTGTGGTCAGCTTATTAGAGGACCCTAGGGTCCTCTTTTCAGGATTCTTCCCGAAATAGTAAAAATTACCAAAAATAGTAAAAATCCTAAATTAATCCAAACTCTATCAAAAGTCTTAAAAGAACTATTTAAGACTTTCTAAAATAAAAACAGACTCAAAATACCTTAAAACGACCTAAAACATAATTTACTAAAAATAGAAAGTTTTCTCTAAAAAGTGAGATCCGGACCCTTAAACAGTATTTTCTGGGTTTTCTAATGGATTTAACTAGCCTTGCTATTTACCACGATGTTGGGCTTATCGATATATTCGATTTGAGTACTCGTGGGTTCTGAGGCAACGTCCATATCAAAAGTTATGGCTGTTTGAAGTTTAAGATGCATATTTTGACTTTCGACTCACCTTAAACATATCTTACTACTCCAAGAAGTCGTTTGCCACTTGTTCTACATCAGTTCACTCCACTTGAAGAAAAATTGCCCTCAAGTTAATTTTTGGTAGGACGAGAGAGTCAAGGGTATAATACTTAAACAAATCTTGGACATTGAATGTCTTTGAAATAGTCATGTCACTAGGAAGATCAACAACATAAGCATTGTCATTAATATTCTTAATGATCTCATAGGGTCTAATTTTCTTATTTTTCAACTTATTATATGTACTTACTGGAAAACGCTCATTCCTCAAGTGCACCTTCACTTGATCACCCTCCTTGAAAACCTTTAAGTGACGATATTTGTTTGCAACTGCCTATACTTAGCATTAGACTCCTCAATCTTCTTTTTCACATCAACATGTACGGAGGTAATTTGTTCAGTCATATTATTTGCAGCAATAGTCATACCCGGTATCTTTGGTAATGGTACTAAACCCAAAGTATGCTTAAGAACCCACTTATAAATAATCTCAAATGGTGTCTTCCCCGTGGATCTGTTGACTGTGTTATTGAAGGAAAACTCAACTTAAGCAATGACCAAGTCCCACTGCTTCGACTTATCACTGGGTAAACACCGTAGGATGTTGCCAAAAATTTTGTTCATTGATTCTGTTTGGCCACCTGTTTGTGGGTAACATGTGCTACTATACTGCAACGACGTATTGAATCGCTTCCAAAGTGTCCGCCAAAAGTGACTGAAAAACATGCTATCACAATAAGAAGTAATTGTCTTAGGCACCCCATGCAAGCGAACCACCTTCCTGAAAAACAGATTGACAACTTTCGTGGTATCCAATGTCTTCTTGCAAGGTATGAAGTGTGTCATCTTAGAAAACTTATCAACCACCACAAAAATAGAGTCCATGCCTCGTTGAGTCCGTGGAAGACCCAACACAAAATCCTTAGACAGATCCTCCTAAGGAACATCTGGCACTGACAACGAGGTGTAAAGACCAGTATTTTGTGCTTGGCCCTTAGCTGTTTGACAAGTGTAACATCGCTGCACATATTTTCTGACATCTCTTTTCAGTTGAGGCTAATAGTATCGTTTCTAGACTTAGGCTATGGTCTTGTTTCGCCCTAGGAGACCTCTTAGTCCACCTCCATGAAGTTCTCCAACAACTCAAAGAAATTTTTTGGATAAACATAAACGATTTCCTTGAAAAAGATAACCGTCATTTATATGAAACTCGCCAGAACTGAGTTGCCATATCATGCAATGTGCTCACTTTTTCTTGAGATCTTCATCATCTACATACAATTCCTTTAAGTACCAATCAAATCTCACAACCTCAATTCTCAAGGTGACAAGCAGGAAGGCCCTCTTGCTTAAGACATCGGCTACTTTATTTTGTTGTCCAGCCTTATGCTTCAGTACAAAAGTAAATTCCCGCAGAAAAGAGATCCACCTGGCATGCATCCGGCTAATGTTGGCTTGACTATTGATGAATTTCAGGGTCTGAAGATCTGTAAAAAGAAAAAACTCCCTCTGAACTAGATAATGCTTCCAATGTTACAAAGTCTGAACCACGACATAAAATTCAAGCTCATATGTTGACCACTTCTTGCGTGCTTCACTCAACTTCTCGCTGTAGAAAGCGACTGGTTTGCCTTCTTGTGACAGCACGCCTCCAATTCCCACATAGCCTAAGAACACACGGCTATTGGTCTTAAAGCTACTCTTCTTTAGGTTAATATACATGCTATTTTCTTTGAGGACAATAAATACTTCCCACAGATGGGAAACATGCTCATCTTTGCTATGATTGTCCACCAAGATATCACCGAAGTAAACCACCACAAATCGGCCAATGAAGGGTTTTAACACTTGGTTCATCACCCTCATGAACGTGCTTGGTGCATTTAAAAGGCCGAATGTCATAACCATCCATTCATACAAACCCTATTTAGTCTTAAATGTCATTTTCCACTCATCACCCGATATGATTCTGATCTGGTGGTACCCACTTTTCAGGTCCAATTTCGAAAACACCTTCCAAACCCTCCAACATATCTAGGATGTCATCTAACCGAGGTATATGAAACCTATATTTTACTGTAATTTTATTGATGACCCTGCTATTTATACACATCCTCCAACTCCCATCCTTCTTAGGTATAAGTAAGGCTAGGACAACACATGGATTCATGTCTCCTTAACCACACCCTTATGAATCAAATCCTCTACCTGATCCTGTAATATCTCATGTTCTTTTGGACTCATTCCGTAGTGAGGTAGATTGGGTAAACTGGCACCTAGAAGAAGATCAAGATGGTGTTGAATGTCCCTCATAGGGGGCAGTCCATCAGGTAGCTCTTCTGGCATGACCTCCTTAAATTCTTCTATCATGGGCTTCAATTTGATCTGAATACTCGTTGGTTTTGCATCACCACCTTTTACCACAAAAGCATATATCCCCCCAGTCTGTTGACTCTTTTACAATATCATTAACAATTAACAAAGATCGCCCCTCTACTTGGGAAGCTTTGGGCCGATTCTCTATTCTCATAGGGCCAAGGACAACTTTTCGGCCATCTTTAATAAAAGTAAATGTATTTTCCTTGCCCTTATGAGTAGAGTCAACATCGTATTGTCATGGTCTACCGAGTAACATGTGGCAGACATCCATATATACTATATCACAGATAACTTCATCTTTATAATATTTTTCAAGAGAAAAATGAATTTTGCATCTTTCAGTTACCTTAGTTTCGCCGACCTCTTTGATCCAACCGATTTTGTACAGAGAGGGGTGTTTTTTTGTCTTTAGTTGGAGCTTGTCGACCATGGTTCGGGACACAATATTCTTGCTGCTACCCCCATCTATGATCAAGTCACATGGCCTTTCATTCACTGTACATCTGGTTCTGAATATATTGTATCTTTAAGGATCAGTTTCCTGCTTCGGTGTATACATTAGCCTCCTTACGACTAATGCAAGTCCAATGTCATCACCATGTGTCACTTCATCTGGTTCAGAGTCCCTTCACCTTCATTATCATAATCTGGTTCACCATCGGCTTCACAATCCTCATCGATAACAGTCGTCAAATTAGCTATCTGTCGCCGGGGACATTGGTTAGAGCGATGTCTAAGTTCTCTACACTTGTAGCATACATCACCCCTAGGTGGAGCATATGGATTGGGCTTCAGAGCTGCTGTTCCTGCAACCTGTTTGGTTGCTGGTGCACCATCTGGACCTCGATTTGGGAATGTTGGAGCTTGGGACTGATCTCTAAAAGGAGTCTTTCGTCGATTATGTTCCATATTTTGTGATGGAACAAAGTTATTCAGTTTGTTACTTGTTTGATTTCTCATGCTTGGTCAGTCTAGTTGTACCTCGACCTTGTTCGCCAATTGAACAATCTCATGATTGGTATAAATTGGTTGCATAGAAATCCGATCCTGGATCGCCATAGGTAATCCACTCATAAACCTTGCAACCTACTGCGATTCTGTCTCTGATAGATCGTTACGTGTTGATAGATGATAAGAATCAGCAGCATAATCCTGTACCATACGATTCCCTTGTCGGTAATTCTGGTACTATTGGAATAGTACCTGATCATAATCTGCAGGTAAGAATCGTCAACAACTATTTCATTATTTGCCATGTCCGTATTGGTGTCTGAACTTGACGTGTTCGTGACAATTGTAATTATTTCCACCAAACCGAAGCTCCTCCTTTAAGTTTATGGGCCACTAACTTCACTTTCTTCTCCTTGGAGATCTCCATGTAATCAAAGAACCGTTCGACTTCAAAATCCAGTCAAGGAAATCTTCTATATGAAGCTGACCATTGAAGGAAGGTAGATCTACTTTAACACGGAAGTCTCGTTTCTGCGTCGCACCTCTTCGCATGCCATGTTGAAGGATGAGATCATCAACCTCCTCATCGTTGGACTCACTCTCATAAGCCTGTCTATGATTTGGAATGAATCTTGGACCACAAACACGCCGATCAAAATTATTAGGTATAGTTCATTCATCATCTCGGACCTGATCATGATCTAGAGCTTGTGTCAATTGGGTAATTGCATCTCGTATCTCCTGTTAAAAGTTCTCGAATGTCGTAACACTCACTGGTTGATCTCCGTGAACACCGTCCCCGGAGTTAATATGACCCGATCCGTCGCTGGAAGCCATAGAATCGAGGTCAATCATCGCTCTAATACTAACTAACGTAGCAGAACTTGTGAAAAGAGAAGAAGAACACCATCTTCAACCCGAATAACCCTTTAATCCATAAGGAACCTTGAATCCACAAGGAAAAGAGAGAAATTTGAAATTCTATTGATAAAAAAAACTGTCTTGCAATTGCTTATAAGAGTATTTATACACTCCTAAAAACCCTAATTCCTGAAATAGTAAAAATTACTAAAAGTAGTAAAAATTCTAAATTGATCCAAACTCTACCAAAAGTCTTAAAAGAACTATTTAAGACTTTCTAAAATAAAAAGGGACTCAAAATACCTTAAAACAACCTAAACAGAATTTACCAAAAATAGAAAGTTTTCTCTAAAAAGTGAGATCCGGAGCCTTGAACAGTCTTTTCTGGGCTTTCCGATTGGCTTAATCAGCATAGCAGTGACCATGATGTTGGGCTCGTCGATATCTTCGATTTGAGTACTCGTGGGTTCCGAGGCGCCGTCCGGATCAAAAGTTATGACCGTTTGAAGTTTAAGATGCATATTTTGACTTCCGACTCACCTTAAACATATCTTGCCGCTCCAAGAAGTCGTTTGCCACTTGTTCTACATCACAACCCCTACTCACCCGTTTTTGATTAAAAAAAATAAACAAATGATTTTGTGTAAGTCCACTTTTGAGTAACCATATAAAGTTATTTGTTTTAGGAAAATGCTACATGAGTGGTAAACTTTTAAGCTCTCACTGTGATAGCGACAAGTGTTAACCTTGAGAACTGGTGTGCACTATCAATTCCTCCTTGGAAAAATTTGTTTCTTTAAAATGGTTGAAGGGGTAGCAACCCCACATGTTGCGTCCACCGTGAGAATTTGGAAAACAAATTGAATTCTATGACTGGGTGAGAATAAGGATTGTGAGAATATGCTTAACAATATTCTTGTAAATAAACTCTTGTCACCTAAGCCAATGAGACACAGCTAACACTCTGTCTTCCTATATTGACTTGACATGACGACCTTTCTTTCGACATGGGGTCTTCTTCAGTAATTGTTGATGAGGAGACCGTTAGCATTCATTTCGGGAGTGTCCCATTTTCAATGCACGCCAACCAAAGTGTGTTGATTAGCATACACAGAGTTATGAGTTACACCGAGTGTTGCTGATGGCCTTCTCGTCAACAACTAATGGAGAAGATCCCAAGTTCTCTCTTTCTCAAACCTAATCTTAAATTTGATGTGGCATCCACGGGCTTCTGTCGCAAATTAACATAGGACCTGGTGTGCCTGGCCCTAATAGCTGCCCACCAAATATATGGGTGTGGCTTGGGTCTAATTTAGATTTAAATTTAAAATAAACAGGCCCAAAAATAATGGCCTTGCCCGAATGGCCTATTATTGGGCAATAGGCACTGAATAAATTAACTCATGATGGGCCTAGGGATGGGGAGGCAGGGCTTGGTCCTAGATACTTGACAACTTGTCAGGCTTGCGCAGCTTGAACTGAATCCCCCTGATTGAGAATTGTACTTGGATTTGCATACGACCCGGTTAGCCATGAGCCAGCTTTTGGGAGATAGGTTCAGGCCGGGCACAGTTCTCAATTCTTTTGTAGCGTAAAAGTCTAAAAAGAATGGACTTGTAGCCGTAACCAAATAGGTATACCATATAGGAGCCAAATCAAATCCGGTGAAATCCGGTTATCACCCCTAGAGGTCACCACATGTCTCCTTTGACACCCCTTAACCGTGGGTAAGGTTTAACCACCCCTAGGGTTCACCCACCTATTTTTAGTTTTTGTTTTAATATTAATTCTTTTTTTAAAATAAAAAAACTGTTTTTAATATTAAAAAAGCTCTAAAACAGTTTTTAAATTTTAAAAAAAGAATTAATATTAAAAAAAATAAATTAGGTGGGTGAACCTTACCCACGGTTAAGGGGCATCAAAGGAGACACGTGGCAACCTCTGGGGGTGATATTCAGATCTGCCAAATCCGGTTATCACTGTAGATGATTTGACTCCTAGGATAAAAGACCATCCTCATGTGAGTGGTACATGTTGGAAAAATTCGATGAAAGAGGACTTTAAATTAAAATCTAAGTAAACACAGCAACTAACAAGCAATACCTGAAATTAGAGTATATAAATGTGAATTGAACAGTAAGCAAATATTTCAAATTTCAGTAATTTAGAATGAAGATTTTCTTAAAATATAATTCATTAGAAAACTTATTTAATATAGAGACCGAGACACGTGTTGAATACATTGTCCTTAAGGTGATTAGCGCCCTCACTTTAGTGCTTTCAGATCTTTGGTAGACACCCTTAAGATTTAACGGTCTCAATCGGTTGACAACGAGCACGAGCACTCACAAACTGACAGTCACGATGAACTCGACAGTAGCAAAAATAACAATCCAAACACAAAGAAGAAATGAATTCTGCAGAACTCTTTTGTTCTATATCTCTAAGGAAGAGGACGACCCCTTATAAAGAAAGAGAATATCAAAAGGTAAAGTGAGTTAAATGCCCAAACGGTTATGATAATTATTTCATAATCCTATTACTGCTGGGTTTAATGAAAATGTTTGAAATTGGAAATGCTTTATGCAATGTTTTAAAACTCATATCAAACAAGGGGACGGGTCGGTCTAAAATGGTTGGATCGTCGGGTCAATTCGGGTTGATCCAATGACGTCAAGTGATGCCACAAAATAGTTACTATTTATAATAATTAAATAAATAGTAGAATAACATGTACACTACCCTTATTAGACATTTTTATGAATACTTGGTAATTGTGCTACTATAGTCAATCAAAATACATTGAAATTCTCATAAAATGAAAAAAAAAAAATTCTCATTAATTTCTCATCCAAATATTAAAAAATAAAATAAAAATACAAAATTCATCTTAAGGGCATGAACTATTGAAATTTGGTATTATTATCCAAATGAAAATAAATATAAACCCCTAAAATAAGTGAAAAGAAGTTTATGTTTTTATCCCCACATTGGCTTGAGCTCCCTCTTTATCTTTAATCTCTCATCTACATTTTTACATAAATTTTCTCTTTTCTCTAGGGTTAAAATCCCTATATGCTATATATTGTATTTAGTAATTAATTTTTTAGTTTGAATAATAGGCCCCTGAAATTTTATAATGGATAAGTACAAATTAGGTTTTTTCCATAATTTGGGTGGTTCAAAGAAAACTGTGGGTCAATTGAATCATGGAGGGTCAGGTTGTTTTAAGTGGGTCCATTTAGGTTAGGCACTCAGCCGATTCAGAGTTCAACCCTATTCGTTGAGGGTCACGGTTCACGGGTCAATTGGAACGACCGGATGGGTGGGTCCGTCTGAGTTTTAAAACACTGGCTCTATGAGGAAATAATTAAAACTAATAATTTATGTAATAAAATTGCAAAATTTTGCAACTGTCATTGGGTTTATCTATTACCTTATTATGAAAAAAAAAAAGAGGAAACTTAATTTTTTTAAAAGGATATATTTTTGTTATGATTTTTTAAAGTTCCATTATCACTACCCCCACAGACTTGTTCTCGTTAATTCCAATTTTCATTTTGAAAAGCTTTGTTTAGGTAATGGACAATACAATTGACTTGGGTCACCCTCGTTGCCGCTATGTGATTTTACCTTGGGGTGTTACCTAGTGGTTGGAAGACGAACCGCAGACCTGGAGGTCTTGAGATTGAGTCTGGGAGCACTTGCGTTATTGGTTTTCAAGTGAAGGGTATACCCTGGCAGCACGTGGGGATTAGTTGTAATCTTGAGTTCCAGACACCCCACATTTATATAAAAAAAAAAATAAGTTAAAGTTTTAAATTATGATAATGGCCTTAGCAAGCGAGAACAAAAGTGGAAGGGTGAGTGATGCCATTTTGGAGTGCAGTACAATATCTTAGCAATAATTTTTTTTATTACTATTATATCCTTCAGAGCATGTCCAACTGTGCTCCATATCTCCATATATGGAATTCAATCTCCAAGAACCCACTCCAACCGGATTCCATATTTGGAGATCAATCTCCAAATTGCTACAATGAAACTCCATAAATGGAGATGGAGAGAGAAAAAAGAGATCAATCTCCAAATCTCCAAATTGTTACAGTGAGACTCCATATATGGAGATGGAGAGAGAAAATGGAGATCAATTTTCAAAACAATATTCATCCTCGTAAAATACCTTTTGTGTCATATTTTAGTCTTTCAATATTTTTTAAAATACCATTTTTATCCTTTTAATTTATTTTAATAATTATCATTTTATATTGAAATTATTTTTTATGTTTTTTTAATAATTGTTTAATGTTTAAATTAATTCTTCAAAAAAATATGCAAAAAAAGAAGCCAAATCCTCTACGGTCTTGATTTGCCAAATCCGGTTATCACCCCTTAAGGTCGCCACGTGTCCTTTTTGACACCCCTTAACTGTGGTTAAGATTCACCCACCCATCCTTGGTTTTTTTTTTAAAAAATATCTTTTTAAAAAAAATTAAAAAACTGTTTTTAATATTAAAAGAACTCTAAAAATAGTTTTATAATTTTTTTTAAGAATTAATATTAAAAAAAACCAAGGATGGGTTTGTGAATTTTAACCATGGTTAAGGGGTATCAAATGGACACGTGGCGACCTCAAGGGGTGATTACCGGATTTGCCAAATCCAGTTATCACCGTATAGAGGATTTGGTTTCAAAAGAAAAATCATTTAAATCAACTCATCTCTATCAACTTGAACGACAATCCAAAGATTACATATAGAATGACCTTCTAGGTCGATGACCTTTTAGGTCAATCATTGTAGGCAGTGAAATTGCCACACTCAGTTAGATTTGGGTTGCATCAATTTCAGTACTCCAGTGCCTCATCCTATCAAATGAGGTATATTGATACTTTCATCATACTCAAATTGTATGATGGAGTGTTTTCATTACGGAGTGTGCGTTTTACACCTAAGCCAATGGAATGGGTGTACCTATCACTTAGTACACCAACATTGTACAAAACCCTAGAGGTGAGTGGCTAGCGGATCACACCCACCTTTCATTATCTCTACACGGTTTGAACTTTAAAGCTTTTATGAGGACAAAGCTTAGGATATGCTAGTGTTACTTTCTTTTGAGACTTATAATAACATATGTCATTATCAATAAAGAAAGTGAATTTGAAAGAAAGTGATGATAGCATTGCCTTAAAGCATGCTTATCATTATCCACCATTTTCTCTCTCTCTCTACTCACCACCGACCACCTAGGTATCCACACTTACGTTTCTCTCAACCTTTATTTAAATCAAAGAATTCAAAATTCAAGAGAAAAGGGAGATAAGATTGATGTAAGCACCCAATTTTTATACCCCTTCTTAACCATAGTTAAGTTCCTTGACCCTACATTAACCCCAGTTAAACCATAGGTCTAACCCTAGGTCACCTCTTCTTAACCATAGTTAAGCTCCCTGACCCTAAGTTAACCCCAGTCAACCTTCGTAAACCCAAGTTACCCCAGTCAAACCCTAGTTCTAACCCTAGGTCAACCCTTCTCGACCCTAAGCCTAACACTAGTTAATCTTAGGTCTAACCCTAGGTTAAACCTAACTAAACCCTAGGTCAAACTCTAGTTAACCCTATGTTAAACCCTAGTCAAACCTAGATCAACCCAGGGACTAGCCCTAGCCTAGCCCTAAGCCTCTAGGGCTTAAACCTTTAGCCAAGGCCCCTAGGGCCTAAGCCCTTGGCATGGGCCCAAAAAGGCCCAAAAATTCAAACCTCAGAAGTTGTACCACGTGCAAACTGGGCCAGGCCCCATTCTAGGTAAAAACTAGTAATGGCGGTAGAAACTCTACTGCCATTACCCATTTAGCCTAGAATAGGAATGACGGTACTAGTTCTACTGCCATTCCCAATTTATGCAACCGCAGCAATCAACTACCCCCCAATGCACAGGCATGCGTCTGACAGCCTCCTCTCCTCCCTGAGACCTCCGACAACCCTTGCCCTAATATCCTGGGTGTCCCCAACCTCTCCTCTATAAATACCAATCTTCTACCACTCTTCTTCCACACGGTTGAACCCCTATCCGAATCCCTGCCTCACTGACTTCAAAACTCCGACCTCCCTAAGCTTCACTAGAGACCCCTAGGACCACCCTGAGTTCTCCTCCATTTAGTGCAGCATCACCACCGTACACCACCATCACTGAGCACCACCACTGCCGTAGCTACCATCAGATTCAGTCAATAGGGTAGGGCCTCCCCCTACCCCTATTTTTTTTCTGTAAAAAAGGATTGATGTGAGCCCCTGATCCTAATCTAGGGGACTTCATCTCTTATCTTGCTGCTTAACCCAAGGGAAGGGGTACCCCCTACCTTTTTCATAGGTATGGGGGACCCCTCACGGGTAGAAACCCCAACTCCTTAGCCTCCATGCTTATCTCCAGATCTTCTGGGAGACCCTCAGCTCATGAGGGATCCCCTGGAAGTATTCTAGTACAACCCAGGAGAGCCCATCTCAATTTATGGAAAAGTTCCAGAATGGCTGTAAACACAGTACCGCCATTCTTATTCTTCTCATTCCAGTGGCCATACGCCCTTCATGGTTGAGCCTTGGTCCATTCCAGGGCCTTATCTTGGTCCCTAGGACACTCCTTAGCTTACCTTGGTCATTTCAGGTTGACCCATATGTTTAACTATGGTTAAAATAGCCTTAACTGGAGACTGTTTAGAATAGCGGTAGAAACTCTACCGCTATTCTGAGATTTCTATTACAGTGCAAGCATGACCACTGTGGGCCTATTTCAAATCAAACTCAGGGCCCACAACAAGCCAAGGACCTGGGGAGAGTCTCCTAATCAGCCTTGAGGGTCCATGACCCCTTAGGTTAAGCCCTAACCCATCCCCTAACCTTGCAAAGCCATTCTCAGGTATAACTGAGAATGACGTTAGACTATCCACCGCCATTCCAATCATGTGAAGGATTGGAATTGGCAGTAAACAGTCTACCGCTAATCCCAGTTCACTGTTATTTGGGCTTTGCACAGGGCCCAGACCTAGTAGGAGGCCACTCTAGGCCCTGCCAAGCCACCTGGGCCTACCTCTGACCTGCCTAAACTCTTAACGGGGGTTAACTCAATCTCGGTTAATATTTAACCATGATTAAACTCACTTAACCCTTGGGAAAAAATCCTTAAAAATTATAAAAACACTTAAAAAACCCACAAGGCCCAAAAATATTGACTTTGGACTTCTTAACCATGGTTAGAAACCCTAACCATGGTTAACTCTCCTCCTTAACTACGGTTAACCAATTCAACCCATGGTTAAGCACCCTTTTAACCTACTGAGCTAGACCTTAACTTACCAGGTTAGACCTTAACCTTCCGGGCTAGTCCTTGGCCTACCGAGTCTAAACCCTAAGCCTGTCGGGTTCACCCTTAGCCTACTGGGCTAGACCTTGGCATACCGGGCCTAAACCCTAAGCCTACCTGACTAACCTTTGGCCTATCGGGCTCAATCCTAAGCCTCCTGGGCTAATCCTTGGCCTCCGGACATGAATCAACCAAACCATGCACCTGGCCAACCCGGTCAATTGAACCCTAGCCTTCGGGCTAGACCCTTAGCCACTCCGAGGCACACACGCACTTTCCTTAGCTTTGACACAGGCTCATGTGTCAGAACTACGCTCAGTCTGATCTCACCCCAATGTGAGTACGTAGGCAATCCAACTCGGGTTCGACCCTAGTTAGCTTTTCCCTTCTTAGATTACTATAACCTAAAAACAAAGGTATTTGAACAATATTTGATATTAATTTGGCTTACACCTAGGAAGCAGGTAACCATTGCAAAATGGGGGTCCTAGGGTGCCTAACACCTTCCCTGAGGCTTAACCGAACCTCTTGTGAGCATGAGATCTTCCTACCCACTTTCACAATTATATGTTTTGACTTGAGTCGCCACCTATTCATTCTTAGGGATAGGTCCCGGGTATTTGTTTGTTTGGATAAGGCAAATGGTCTAATCAGAGTTAGGGTAAGTGGTTCGATTAAGCCCTGAGGAAGGTGTTAGGCACCCCAAGACCTCCGTTTTATAACGGTTACCTACTCCCTAAACTTAAGCCAATTATAATCTCAAAGTTTAATTAGAATGTCCAAAGTTTTTAAGTGAGTGCTAATCCAAGAAAAATAGAAAGCTAGATGGCTAGGGTCAAACCCGAGTTGGGTTGCCTATGTACTCACATGGTGAGATCAGACCGAGCGTAAGTCTGGCACATGAGCTCGTGCCGAGGCTAGGGGGGAGTGTGTGTGTGCATAGGATGGTCAAAGGGTCTAGCCTAGAAGGCTATGGTTTAGTTGACCGGGGAGGTCAAGTGTTAAGTCTAACCGCGGTTAGAGGGTATTTATCCATGGTTAGATGAGCTAACCAAAGCTAAGGAGGTCCTACAAGTCTCTTTTTGGTCTTTTTGTATTTTTTATATTTTTTGAGATTTTTGGGGATATTTGAATGTTTTTTATATTTTGGTTATATTTGAATGTTTTTGGTGTTTTGAGATTTTATCATGTTTTTGGTATTTTGAGATTTTATCATGTTTTTGAATTTACATATAGGTAAGGTTTTGACAAACTTAACTAAAGTCAAATTTAGTCCAAGAGTTTGGCTAAAAGATTATAGTTTAAGACATAAAGAGGGATGTGCCTTATGAATAGTAAATGGTCTATTACCAACACCTATTTTGTTGGATTGATGTTGATAATAGATCAAATACCATTGTCTTTAGTATGAAACATTTTTAAGAATGTTCTCTTTAAGTCCTTACACCATCATTTATCTTAAGTCCTTAAACCATCACCTACCCATTCAACATAGAACATGAAGGAAAAAGAAAGAAATGAAAGAAAATGAAAACTCATCATCTCCCTTTTAAGGTGGTTCATTTACACCATTATTAATGATATAATGTTGCTCTAAAGAATGTTAGGGAGGGGATGAGCTTTCACAAAAAAATTCTAGAAAGAGGACTAGAATCTCAAAAGAAAACAAAATGAAAAAGAGAGGTATAGCTTTATCTTCCACTCTCTATGGGCCTACCCATATCCACACTTGTGGGTACATAAAAAAAGAAGAAGATATGTACATGGAAAGGAAAAGAAAAAATGAGCATCTCCTTGCCTTTGATATGGGGTCCCTCTACACCATTAGATTGGTGTAGAGAGGCCCAACTATGCTTGAGAAATGAGAGATCAAGAATAGAGAACCAAATAAAAAAAAAGATAAAAAAGAAGAGAAAATGAAAGAAAGAGTGCCTACTTCTCCAAGAATTCTCCTTCAATGCTCCAAGGGGTAGGGTTTTAGAATCCATAAAGGAAGAGAGTTAGTGAAGAACTCTAAGCTTTTAGTCTTAGAATTCTTTCCAAACTCTAAACCTTAGTTTCTTTTCCCTTCTTCAAACTCAAGAGAAACACAAGTGGGTAGGAACCTTCTAGGGGTCTTGAGGGATAGATCTAAGGAGCTAAGGGATTGGTATTTATAGGAAAACTAAGAGGTTGGGTTGTGTCTTTTACATGGGGGATAAAAGGAGCTAGTGGGTAAAGACTTGAGTGTTGTAAGGTGAGTTGATAGATTGAATGTTGTAAGGAGTGTAAGAGAGTTGATGGTTGAGTATTGTAAGGGGTGTAAGAGAGGTGTAAGAGAGTTGGTGGGTTGAGTGAACTATGAGTTATATGGGTATGGGTTCTAGGATATAGGGTGTAAGAGAGGTGTAAGAGAGTTGGTGGGTTGAGTGAACTATGAGTTATATGGGTATGGGTTGGTGTAAGAGAGGTGTAAGAGAGTTGGTGGGTTGAGTGAACTATGAGTTATATGGGTATGGGTTGTAGGATATAGGGTAGGTGGATATTGATATATGGATTAGGTCTTATGAATCATGGGTTATTAGTAGATGGGTCATGGGTTATGATTATTGGATTTTGACTATGACATTTGGGCTTGGGCTATGGAAATAGGCTTTGGCTTAGGCAATTGGGTGATTGGATATTTGGGCTTGACTACTTGGGTTGGGTAATGAAATTAGGTAATTGGGTTTGATTGAGTTGTTTAAGTATAAGTTTGGTCAAATGGGCTTGGGCCTTGGGTATACCTAGGGCTTATTAGGGTTAGGCTAGGGCTACCTAGGGTTTGGGTTTAGGACTACCTAGGGTTAACTAGGGTCTTAACTAGGGTTTAGTCCTATGGTTAAGGGTTTACCTAGGGTTTGGACCATAGCTAAATTAATTAACCACGGTTAAGGGGGTGTAAAAATAGGGTGCTGACACCTCTCACCTAGAACTTTCCCACAGATTAAGACCTTATCCATATAACCCGGGATTTATCCCTTTTAAATAAATAAGTGGCGACTCTTAATCAACTCAATCCCTTTGTGAGTGGAAGAAATCTGTGCTCACAGTTGACACGGTTTGGGTGAACAAAAGAGGAGGACGACACAAAGATTGGAGGAGGACTAGACTCACGGTTTTTGGTGGCCTGCACAGGGACGGGGAGAAGAAGGGACTCTCAATTTTCTTCTTTTTTGGTGGCTCTATACCAAAAAGAAGCCACAAATAAAGAAGAGAACATAAGAAAAATAAATAAAAGAGTCGGTTCTTTCGCACAGAGGAGAACGCAAGGTGTGGAGGTTCAGTGTCAAGGAGCTTGAACCAATCAGAGCAATCCATTCTTCCCAAAAATATTTTGTAATTAGTGAAGATAGGGAATCTCTAACTTCGTTCACCACTTTATTAAGTCTGGCCCAAAGCCATTAATATTGGAAGGCCAAATCTATAGAGACCTCATGATAGTTGAGCATATAGTACAGTATCCATCATTGTGCATGGCCTCCAAAAGTCCACGTACATGACTGCAAGCAAAGGAAAATGCTAGCCGGTGTAAGAGGCCCACTACTCTTGTCAATGGTTCACAGTTTTGAGGACATCTCCCCTCTCTTTGGCGTGTCACCAGCGGTAAGTGATTCCACCAAACATGCGATTGTCACAACCCAATTGAAGGAGGGTGTATCAACCATAATGCTCCTCATCTACACCATTGACTACTTCATCTCGTGAGACCTATGACAAAGAACAAAAGGGCATTCCAATTGTGCCCAACAGCTCCGCCCGTCTTCGATCCAATGATACACCCTCAAAACATGGGTGAGGTAGTCTCTGTGGTTCACATAAAGAATGCAGTCTATCTTCCTCATAGGTGGCAACAATCCCAATAACTTGGGACCGACCTTCGGGCTAGACCATGTAATGGACCGGTTTAAGGTCTAGCCACGAATATTTGGACCCTTAATGAGGGACCAATGCAATGGTCAGACCCTTCGGATCCGACCGCGCAGTGGGATTATCCTTCGGGACGGACTTTACATGGGCCTAACTTTCGGTCCGGGCTTTGATATGGGCATGCCTTGACCAAAACTAAAGGCGGCATCTTCACCTCATCAACTAAGGGGACCCAAACAAATGAAGAGTGCACCCAACCGGGTGCACACCAAGTAGGGTGGTTGCACCACTCTACGATGGGTCTGCCCAAAAGGCGGACCTAGCCGAATAGGCGCTCCCAAATCCCAACAGTCTGCATTAGGGGATGCCACAATTGCTGTGGCTAACCTTAGGACTTGTAGGCTATGAGCCCCCATAGTCCAAATTGGCTATGTGAACTCCCCCTTTTAAAATCCATTAAGGGGGGGAGGTGCTGCCCAATTTTCTAAAAGATACATGGGTCGCTCCAAAATGCAACAAACCCTTGGTCGCTCCAAAATACAACAAACTCATGGGTCGCTCCAAAAGCAATTGACCTTACGGGTCACTCCAAATTCAACTGACCCTACGGGTCAACTCAAATGCAACCGACCCTATGGGTCACTCCAGGTGAAACCGACCCTATGGGTCGCTCGAGGTGCAATCGACCCTATGGGTCACTCTAGAAGCAACTGACACTATGGGTCGCCACACGAAGAAATATGAGGAAGAGAGAGAAAACTCTCAAAAAGTACAGAGAAGAGAAGAGAAGAGAAAAGAAGAAAGAATTCTTTTCTCCCTTTCAAGTAACAACAAGCAAAAGCAAGCAAGTCGAAGAAGAAGACTCCTTCGACATGGAGAATATCAAATGAGCCTCATAAAATGGTCACCCCAATTCTCTCTTCTTTTCTGAAAATATAAAGACCTCAATGAAACACTTGTAATGCCTACATAAAATCTGGGCAACCCCATTGAATAAATACAAATACTTTATTCAAATTTTGTTCTTCTTTATTCTTCTTCTTGATCAGAGGTTCTTCCCCAAATCAGGAAGGTAATTAACAGTCTGGGTTTACTCGGATTGGAAGGATAGTCCCCCACATAAAATAATAAACTCCATACAACAATGGACGTAATTTGACACGCATACGAAATAAAACGTTACAATCATCGATTTTATGGAGAAAGATTTGGGCCAAATGGAACATCACCATGTCTTTCCCAAAAATGTTTAATCAATGAGTTTCGAAGTGCATAGTGAGCCTCCTTATTTTTAATTAGCCGATGTCGAGTGAGGAACTATTGGAATCGTTCTATTTCACCATCCACCATATCGACATTTGGGATGGGTGTTGGATTAGAATCGACATCATTCCCATAATCATCACATTCATCCTCGACGATCATGTTGTGCATTATAATGCATGCATAAATAATATCATGTAATACATGTTTATCCCAAAAACGTGTTGGTCCTTTGACAATGGTAAATCGTGATTGGAGAACCCAAAATGACCGTTCCACGTCTTTCTGATATGCTTCTTCCATCATTGCAAAATATTACTTTTAACCTAGAGATGGTTTGTACAAGAGTTGACCACTTAGGGTATATACCATCAGCCAAATAGTAACCAACATTATACTCGGTGCCTTGGATCGTGTAATGAGTAGGAGGAGCTATATCTTGAGCGAGGTTCGTGAATAAGTTGAATGACTGCAAGTCATTAATGTTATTATTGGATCCTGGCAAGCCAAAGCATGTATGATCCCGGCAAGCCAAAGCATGCATGCCATATCCAAAGGTCATAAGATGCCACTGACTCGAGAATGATAGTTGGGAATCCATGACGTCCTGAGTATTGTCCTGCCCAAGCCGTTGGACAATTTTTCCAAGCCCAATACATATAATCAAGACTTCCCAACATTACTGGGAAGCCACGTTCTTCACATTTTTGTAGTAGCCTTGCAACATCATTAACATTAGGAGATCTTAGGTATTCGTCTCCAAATACCTCTACAATTACTCGAAAAAAATTCTTCATACATAAAATTGCAGTGGATTCGCCAATTCTTACGTATTCGTTGGTAGAATCTACTGATGCTCTGTACGCCAATATTCAAAACACAACCGTTGCTTTTTGCAAAGTAGATAATCCAAGTTTACCAATACCATCTTTCTTTTGGATGAAAGAATTGTCATAATCTTTGATTGCATCGACAATAGGGAGGAATAGACGTCGACGCATTTGAAATCGTCTACAAAATAAACTTTCTCCAAACGTGGGATTTTTGGAAAATTAGTCATTCCATAATCAAAGATGACCTTCTTCCCTCCCACGGTTGAGTATTGTATGTTCAGGAACTGAGCCTCTATGTTTTGGTTCGTCGCCCTCTTTGAGAGAGTGAGCTATGAAGGCGTTGTTGGAAACATATAAACGAATTAATAATGCTTGTTCCTCCTCCCACTCAGCCATTTTTGCTATATAATTAGGGGAAGGTGGAAGAGAAATATGTCCATCTTTGGAATCTAAAGATGGTAGATGAGATAAGCCTACTCTAGAACTCATTGCTCAAGATAACTGTGAGAGAGTTCCAACAAATTTGGGTGAGAGTAAGATGGTGAAGTAGATCTAGTTAATGGTGTGTTGACTTTAAGGGAAAGTGATGATGATAAATTATTTCGTAGAACAAATCTTAATCATTGGATGTAAATTAGAATACATCTCCACCATAAGATTCTCAACTTATGGTTACACTCTATCCAATGGTTCTTTGACAAGTCTTGTTCATCAAATATAAGCTTAAGAAACCCTTTAAATTAACTCATCCTAACCATTGGATGTAAAGTAGAAGACATCTCCACCATATGATTCTCAACTTGTGGTTACACTCTATCCAATGGATCTTTGACAAGTCTTGTCAATCAAGTACAAGCTTGAGAAACTCTTTAAATCAACTTATCCTAACAATTGGATGTAAATAGAAGACATCTCCACCATAAGATTCTGAACTTGTGGTTACACTCTATCTAATGGATCTTTGACAAGTCTTATCCATCAAGTACAAGCTTAAGAAACTCTCTAAATTATCAATCATAACCATTGAATGTAAAGTAGAAGACATTTCCACCGTAAGATTCTCAACTTATGGTTACACTCTATCCAATAGATCTTTGACAAGTCTTGTCCATCAAGTACAAACTTAAGAAACTCTTTAAATCAACTCATCGTAATCATTGGTTGTAAAGTAGAAGACATCTTCACCATACGATTCTCAACTTGTGGTTACACTCTATCCAATGAATCTTTGACAAGTCTTGTCCATCAAGTATAAGCTTAAGAAACCCTTTAAATCAACTCATCCTAACCATTGGATGTAAAGTAGAAGACATCTCCACCATATGATTCTCAACTTGTGGTTACACTCTATCCAATGGATCTTTGACAAGTCTTATCCATCAAGTATAAGCTTGAGAAAATCTTTAAGTCAACTCATCCTAACCATTGATTGTAAAGTAGAAGACATCTCCACCATTGGATTCTCAACTTGTGGTTATACTCTACCTAATGAATCTTTAACAAGTCTTGTCCATCAAGTACAAACTTAAGAAACCCTTTAAAACTTATCATAACCACTGAATGTAAAGTAGAAGACATTTTCCATCATAGGGTTCTCAACTAGTGGTTACACTCAATCTAATGGATCTTTGACAAGTCTTGTCCATCAAGTACAAGCTTAAGAAACCCTTTAAATCAACTTATCCTAATCATTAGATGTAAACTAGAAGACATCTCTACCATAGGATTCTCAACTTGTGGTTACACTCTATCCACTGGATCTTTGACAAGTCTTGTCCATCAAGCATAAGACTTAAGAAATCCATAACTTCTCATGCTAACTATTGGATGTAAAGTACAACTCATTTTAATCATTGAATTAATCAACACAATTCACAACAAATACTCTATATATAGAGGCATATTTTTCCTCCAAAATCACAACTCTTTCTCATTCAATACTATCTTCTTCTCATTCAACCTCTCTCTATAGATATGTCATCAAACATGAAATTTCCTCAGTTGGTTGGACAAAGTTCCGGTGGAAAGTCTACGATTCGTGGTCAAACATTCTCAATTGAAGAAGACAAGATCCTATGTAACACATGATTTGAGATTTCTCAAGATCCCATATCCAGGGCCAATAAGAAAAAATATAATTGTGGGAGCGCATTTTTGAAATTCGTAGGCCCATCTATGGCCAAGGGCGGAGCCAGGAATCTACTGTAGGGGGAATATTTGGTTTAAGGGATGGGGGTTTGGGGGCGGAGCCCCAGAAATAAATAATTGACGACTAAGTTTGTGGGTCATTTCACATTTTATCCATAACCAACATGTACTGTTTCTCATTGTTCATGGGAGCAGTTGTCCCCTTACCCTATGGCTATGCCCTATTATATATTATAATATAATTTTTTTGAAAAATTCAGGGAGTAGTTGCCCCCTTGTCTAATGACTATGTCCTATTAAATAATTAAACAAAATAGTTAAAATATATATTTTTTTTTAAAAATTCAATGGACAACTGCCCCCATGACTAATCCTCAATGGATATAACCAAATGCCTTGAAGTCCGGTTACAACACCAAGTCTTTTAACTTTAGTTAACAACTTTAACCTTTAGAGTTAAATTTTTTATTTAGAAACCAAGGTTTGGTGGTTGAACCCTAAGGGTTAGTGAATCTTAATCATAATCAAGAGGTATTAAAAGGGGCATGTGTTGACTTGTGGGTTGTAATCGACTCCAAGGAGTCCGGTTATAACAATAGAGGATTTTGAATCCTTTGTAAACTATATATATATATATGTATATTTTTTTTTAAAATAAAAAGTTGAGGGGGTACCCACCTGATCGAATCACAGCCAATCGCGATTGAACTCGGGGAAAGTTCAATCATACCTACATGTGTTCCTTTTAAGCCCTATTAACTATGGTTAAGATTTACTAACCCTTGGGGGTTCAACAATACAACCTTAATATTTGGAAAAATAAAAATAAAAACTTTAGTTAGGGATTTGTAACCCTTAGGATTAATATTTTTAAAAAATAACTAAAGTTATATTGTTGAACGCCAAAGGTTAGTGAATATTAACCACGGTTAATAAGTAGTTAAAAGGAGATGTGTTGGCCTGTGGGTGCGATTGAACTCTTCCCGAGTTCAATCACAATTGGATGCAATTGGATCTCCATCCACCTCGATGGCCATGCTGCCATATAAATATACATACAAAAAAAAATTGCAATTGTTTAGAGGGGGCATGTGCCCCCCAGGCCCCCCTTGGCTCCACCCCTGACTATGGCCAAACACCTCGAACATCAAAGTCGCTCCAATGTCGTATGTGTTCGATTACGAAGACCATCAACAAATTCCGTGGATGCATCTGTCAAGCTGAAAATGTTAATCCAAGTGGTGCTTCTGAGTTAGATATTGCAAGTATTTATTCAATTAGTGATGAAAAATGCAATTATATACTTGATTATTTTTTAAAAAAGAAATTCAATTTTTTTGTACTATTTGTAGTTGAATAATGTCAAATTCCTATTTGCACAAGATCCGAATGAGAAAAAAAAGGTTTTTATTTGATCATTTGTGGCCCATCTTTAAAGATGCCGAAAAATGGGCTAATCTCATTCCCAAACAATGACAACGGTTTGAGTACTCTGAAGGGTCTCAAACGAGGACCCCTACATCCAAATCTCTAGGAACTTCATCATCTGTTGACTTGAATGCATACGAAGATGAGCAAATGTCAATTAAAGTGTGTGCTGATTCTTCTGGTCTCCCTATGGGAAGAAAAAAAGAAAAGATGAGAAAGAGACTAACAACTGACAAGAGTGAACTTATTTCTAGTATGTTTGAGGAAAATCATAAAATCCTTGAGATTTTGAAAAGAGGAGAAATAAAAAGGCATGAACGATTTGCTCAAATGGACAATGATGCGACTATATGTTACAATGTCATGATATTACAAGCTGAAAATGAGTGTAACAAGTTACAGCTTCGACGTGAAAGACATACGAGAAATTTTATGGAGAAAAACTTTAATTCTATAAGTGATCTAGGCGGACGTGAATATTTTCGAGGCAAGAAATTGGAAATTGTAGAAAAAAGGGCTCTTGATTCCTAAGTAGGTGGATCATCTGCTACCTTTAGTCACGATAATTTTAGTAGTTTTAGTCAGTATCAAGGTCGATACGTAGGAGATGACTTACCACCTTACTAATTAACGTTTGTAATTTTTTGCTTTGTTAACCTAGTGCTTGTGATTCCACTAGTCTCGTTTTAATGTATTTTGGACACTTTTTTTAATTTAAAGATGCAAACTTAACTAGTCTTCTTTTTAAAATGTTCATTTCATACAATGAATTATTTATTTTTAATCATTAGTGGTAATTTTGTGGGCCAAATATTTAGATTTGGAGGCAAAAGTGGTGAATTATTGAGTTTGAGAGGAAAAGTAGGGAAGAAAACATATGAATTGTTTTTTTATTATAAAATCAATGATAGTGTTTCGGAGATTGAATAGTGTTTTGGAGATAGGGTGGGTTGGAGTAAAAAAAAAATTAGTGGGGCCCATGATCTCCATATATGGAGAAGATGCTGATTTGGAGATGAATTATAGAGACTTGCATGCATTAGAGATGCTCTTAAGAGATAATAAATGACTACAAACTTAGGTGGCGATTGGTAACACTAATTAATCTAATTAGGTAAAACTTATTTGAAAATTGTGTTTAGTAGGACTTTGATTGTTAAGTTGAAGGTTAATTGTATGTCTACATCTTTTTGAAGTAGAGATTTTAGAGGTGAAAACCTCTACTTAAAAAGTAGCTCCTAGCTACTTTTTTACTTTAGAGGTAAAACTCCTACTTCAAAAAGATGTAGATATGTAATTAACTTTTAACTTAACATTTTAAAGTTTAACTAAGCACAATTTTCAAATAAGCTCTACCTATTTAGATTAGTGTTACCAAACGCCACCTTAGCCAAATATCACCCTTTGGGAGTAATCCCGTCTTACTTGGTGCGTGTGTCTTGGAGGGCATTGCACGTGTCTAAGGGAATAGTCAGGTGCTCTAAGAGGCCTGGATGCCCTCATTTCCAAAAAAAAATAAAAAAATCACCAACTTTAATATATTACTCTTGAAGCATGTCTTACTGAGTGAGTTTGGGCTTACCCTTATGACACCTTAGTGGTTACCTTAGGTCTAGTTGTGTGTAATTTAGTGTGGGTTAATTACATGATAACATTTCCATAAAAAAAAAGGCAAGCCTTAACTTGTCCATTTACACTATGGGTGTAGAACCCCGGAAACTTGGAGTCACTGTTCATGTGAATAATTCTTGTAAAAAGGCCAAAAAGCTTTGATGTAATTATGATTTGATATGAAAAGTAGTGTGATGGATGTTTTAAAACCTTAAAGGAAGTGTCATTTGATGTTTATGAGTGTTGAAAACAATAGGGAAAATGCCCTAAGTAGGATAGAATGTGAAAAATCAGCAAAATAGGCAAAATCAGGTTCCACTCGTCGATGAGTCCATCTCAGAAAAAACCACTCATCGATGAGTTCAATGGATAGTGTTGAAACAGAATGTCATGAAGACATTTACTGTTTGGAGGCCCAAACTCGTCGACGAGTCCAACACAAAAAAAATCAGGAATAGTTACGAACAAAAGGTATTTTTGATTTTTGGCAACCCTAACTTTATAAATACCCAATTTTCATGGGGTTAAGAGTTCTAACACATTAAGAGACATTATTTGAGAGAAAAAGAGAGACCTAGGGTTCCAAAAGGGGCTTTCCATTTGAGATCAAGGTGGAGCTCGATCCTTGCTTCCAAGGCTTCCTTAAGCATGGATCTTCTTCCTCGAGTGTGGATCTTCACCCTCAAGCTCAAGTTTTGTCTAAGCCATCTTTCAAGCTAAGATTTGGGATTTTCAAGACAAGAACATCTTACTAGTTGATTTAATGATAACCTAGATCCTAAACCTAGATTTTTAAAGCATGAATGTTGAGATTTGGGTATGAGTAATTCCTATTTTCTAAATTGATTATGTTTCCCTAAAATGTATGGACTATAAAACATGATATGGATGTAATAGGCTAAGTACCTATGATTTATGCAATGTATGCTAAATTAATGATGTCTTATGACTATGATTGCATGTTTAAAGGTATTTAATGAATGTAACTATTCTTTTAATTCAAACATGTGATTACTTTGAATTTTCCTATGATAGCATGATGTTCACAAAAAAATTTATGCACAAACATGTATTTCATGGCGAGATTTTCTAAATACAAGTAACTGAAAGTATACCAATCCACAAGACAAGTGATTCCACGAATGGATGATAATATTAAACTTTGGGTTGGTCAATGATAGGACATATCCAAAGATATGTCATATCTGACTTCAAGAAAAGACAAACAAGAATGATAATGCCAAACTTTGAGTTGGTCAAGGATATTAGTGTGTCTTTTTTCATTTCAATGAAGGGTGTTTACACACCAGGCTTTAAGTCGCTTCAAGTATTTCGATAAGGGGTATTTACATACCCGACTTTCAAGTAGTTTCACGGGCACTAATATCTGGCTTCAAGTAAGACAAGATAAACATGATTCTCACATGACAAGAACAAGACAACTATGATTCTCACGTGACAAGAATAAGACAAAAAAAACGTTTTAAGCACGACAAATAAGTTTTGAAAACATGAGAAACTAATTTCAAGTATGATCTATGTAGTATGCACATATGATTTAAATGAGGATTTTGCACTTGGGTCTCTTGCATGCACATGAATATATTGTTTAAATTTACAGTATGCTATGAATTGTATTATATTATCGTTAGCTAGTAGCTTGTATTCGTTGACTGTTTCAATACTCAACAATATGTTTAGATGTCGGCAGGTACACTGTTTGATATTTGTGCTCCTAGTCCATGGATTGAAGAAGACTATGGTGAGGAGGACCCTCATGTAGAGCCTGCATTAGAGCCTCAGGTGGAGGTTAGAGACTTAAATAGTTGGCCCTATCAGGGTGACTACTGAGAGAGAGTTTTATATGTTGTATTTTGATGGGTGGACATGTCCACTCTTACATCTAATCATGTCATTGTATTAAAATTGGAATACTGTTCATGTATAGAAAAGAAATTTTTAGTTCACGCTTCCGCATTGATTTCACTTCCGCACTTTGATAAAGCAGGTCAGTCACACACAAAGTCACACCTAACTCCTAGGTGAGATTTTGGGGCGCGACAATGAACTTGTCCCAGTGGTTGTGTATCTCCTTTTGGGGAGTTCAAGTTTTGGTGTGGCCGTTGAGTGCCCACCATGATTTCTAACCCCCCAACCCTAGATAAATATATAAATTCATTTTTTCTTTACATATCGTATTACAATACAATTTTAAAATAAAAATTTCCTTTCCTCTTCCATGTGAACTACTCTTTTAATTCTCCAATTAAGTACCCTTCCACTGGGCATCACTCTTGTTCCGCTTGTTCAATAACTCTTTCACTTGGGAAATAAAATAAAAATCCCCATGAACATACCAAAAAAAGTAATGGAACAACCACTTTAGTTGAGCCCACCATCACTTTAGTTGAGCCCACCATAACTGCATCTTAATACGCTTTAGGGGTGGTGACGGACCCGATCAAGTCTAGCAGTCTTTCTTTTACAAACAGTGCCAAAAGTTGGGAAATTTTAAACAAGGAAAGTGTTGAGAGCTTGACCATAAAAATCCGGTGGTGCTACGTGTGTACACACTTTAAATGATGGCCCCGCTTAATGCTTGACATTTTTAGATTTTTAATCCAAAGGTTCAACTCTCGATAATAGACACTATTGAGATTTTTAAATCACTTCCCTTTACACAAATAAATTCTATAAAGGGAAATAGTTAACGAACTAATGGATTCCTTAGGTTAGCAAATGGGATCGATGCGTCTGCCAATCACTACTCAAATAACTCCTTAAAGAGTAGCATAACAAGTGAGAGAGCTCTGATTAGAGGATCCCAAGGTCCAAGCTGACCACACTCATCAAATTTCAAGCATTCTCCTCTTAGCCCCTATTATTTTTATTCTAAAGCACCATTGGAGTTCCTTTTCCCGAAACACATTGGGAAAAAGAGACAAAGTTAAATAAAAAAATCATTTTATTACCACGTGCCAATTTTGGGTGATCAATTTGAAAAAAAGACCCTAATTCATTTCGCATTTTCACTTCCACGTGTCAATTTGTTTGGCTTGTATGTCTACCTAGATCGCGGGTCAGGTGGCCTTGGATTGTCTCTGGCGAAGCCAGAAAGGGCTTGTCTCGAGTGTCCATAGAATAGGGGACATGTGGTGGTGAAGTCAAAATCAGGGGGCCAATGATTTTGATTTCTCCACACATAATAAGACATGTGGCGATAAGTGTGTGAGATAAAGTGGAAGAGATATCAAGTGGGGAGAAGTCAAAATCATGGGGAGAAAATGAAATGCCTTCTCCCTTTTTTAATGCCAACTGTCGCACGATTTATGGACACCCGAGACCATTTTCTGGCTTTGCTAGAGACAATTCGAGGCTGGGTTAGGTGTTGCAACTTAACATCATACATTGGGAAAAAGAGATAAAGTTAAATTAAAAATTATTTTATTACCATGTGCCAATTTGCAATTGGATGATCAATTTGAAAAAACGACCCTGATTCATTTTCCATTTTCAATACCATGTGTCAATTTGTTGGGCTTGTATGCCTACCTAGATCGTGGGTCAGGTGTTGCAACTTAACATCATACAATGAAAATGACGTGACCCTTAAAACCCACTGTTTTCACTACCATTTGTGAGGCCTTGGATTGTCTCTGTCGGAGCCAGAAAGCCCTTGTCTCGGACATCCATAAGATATCGGGCAAGTGGTGGGGAAGTCAAAATCATGAGCCCAATTATTTTGACTTCTCCACAAACTACATGACATATGGTGTTAAGGTCGTGAGATGGAGGGGGAGAGATATCAAGGGGCGAGAAGTCAAGCAAATGAAATGATTTCTCTCCTTTTTATCACCACATTTCCCCTATCCTATGATTGCCCGAGACAGTTTTCTGGCTCCGCCAATGACAATCCAAGGCTGATTTGTGATGGCAAAAACCAGTCCAATGGGGGGAAAATATCTTAAGTCTAATAAATCAAATTAAGGCAATCAATGGAATAAAAGGATATTCCAAGGCATAACTTATAACCTAAGGATATACACGGAGGCATGCTAACGCCACAGCCTTGTGCCCTAATACTTTCTTGACGACACGGGATCTTCTCCGGTTGGCGACGAGACTGCTACAGCCACCAATTCAAAAGTGTCATATATCCCATGCATGGACACTAATTAAGGCATTGATTTGAATGCGCAAATCTTTTTAATAGGCATGCATAGAGGTATGTTATGCCTTTGGATTGGTGCTGACGCGCCAGCACTAATCAGAGAAAAGATCCCAGGCCTTCCATGATCCATGATACGTTCCATACTCGTAGAAATAGAAGAAAAATGTTAAATTAATGTGTACTACTGTTCTTTGCTAAATATGGATTCAAATTGAAGACGGATTCATTCAAATCCCATGGGTTGAACCCTGGACCTTCCTCCTAGTGTGGGGATCCATCACCACTGGGCTATTCCCAGCGTGTGGATGTGAAGACTTTGTTCGGCCTATTTTGCTTAAATGCAAGGAGACTTTGACCCATAGCTCATCTACCACTGAATTCTAGGAGACTATGGTTAAAAAAAATTTAACTCTTGTAATTAATTTTTTTTTTGTTTTTTTTTTTCTCTACAAACCAAGGTTAGTTTCTTTGACCTTAAGGATTAGTAAATTTTAACCATAATTAAAATGAATTAAAAGGGACATGTAGGTGCCATTTAGTTTACTTGGTAAAGTCTCTTGGTGTAGTACCAGAGACCTGGATAGAATCCTGTAACGACCCCAAAATCCCCCAAGGCTAAAATAGGACTTTAGAATCGTCACATTACTTAACCTGCTTAAAATCCATGACATGCAAAGCACATTAACACGAGTCTCCAAAAATGAGGATAATAAAATTCTGGTATATAAACTATAATCAAATAGCAAAAGTCTACGGTAAACATATACAATTCACTCTAAAACCAAAGAGTCTGATACACAACTATAAAAGTCTACTAAGCAACATCTACTCAAGTCTAATACCACTCTCTCAATCAAATGAAATAAAAACTAAGAGGTGTAGCCACCCAAGATTCCGGCTCCTAAACCTGCCAAGACGAAGTCCGGCTGAGTACAAAGGTACTCAGTGTATATAAAAATCCAACCAACAATAATAATATACCTGCACTTAGTTAGAAACATATCTAATAACATAATAACATAATTAGAGTGCGGAAGAACGTGTGCGCATATACATCATATCATCACCTTGACTCGTGTACTTGTGAGAATCTTAGACTTGGAAGGCAATACACTTATGAGTTGCTTATGTTTATGAGACCACGTGCTTGTGAGATGTTTATGCTTATGCACTTATTCAGATCATACAATGATGTGACATGCCGTTCTTGGCGGATACGGACCATGTCTAAGAATCAAATGGTTGACATGCCGTTCTTGGCGGATACAGACCATGCCTTAGAAATCATATAGTTGACATGCCGTTCTTGGCGGATACGGACCATGTCATGCTTATGCTTATTCAGAATGTCATACATATGTCATGCTCATGCTTGTGGTCTACATGTGTGACTTGTGAGACTCTTATCTTAACATACACGTGCTTGTGTACTTAAGTGTCGAAATTAACATTCGAGTCGGTAATTGCTTAGATTCCGATCTCCCACCATGGAAACTCCACTATATGTCCCATACCAAATAGTTAGAGAATTCCCGGTTTAAGAGATGTTCCTCTAAGTTCTTACCTTCCCGACTACCAATTTTCATGCACGTAATTAGATATACTTACCAAACAATCACATATATATATACCTTATCATAATTCTTAACACAATTCATGATCTATTTACCACTATTTCATAAGAGTATAATAGTATTTATCCTTTCAAGCATTTTCACAAACACCTTATGTACGCATAATATGAATCCATTTCCCTTCTATATTTTCAAACATTCATCAAACCATAATTCATCCATACAATCAATTCACTATTCACATCCACATATTAATCTCATCCTCCATACATTTCTCATCCTCCATATATTCTATCCACATCCAATCCACATTTCCATCAATAATTAGCTTACTTCATAGAAAATTTAGGAAAAATGCATTTAATCTTCATTCTATCATTTCTATCAAATTAATATTCACAAAACATTAAAATATAGTTGATTAGGATAGTATATCGACCTTAGGAATCCTTCCATTGGATTCAAAACACTCCCGAAGAGATTTGGAGAAGCTTTGAGGACGATCTCCAAGCTTTCCTTTCAATCTTCTAGCAACCTCCTTCTTCTCCAAGCAACCCTCTCCCTCAAACCCTAGGTTTTCTCCCACTTTTTGCCAAATTAGGTTAGAAATAGGTAGAGTATTTTAATATTTCGAGTAGGACCCCCTATTTATAGCCCCAAGGTCTGAGAACAAAAAGACCAAAAAGCCCATACTAAAATTCTATAAAAATCACGAAAGACCGAGCGATCGGTGGATATGACCGATCGATCGCTTCTCAACCGAGCGATCAGTGCTCTTGACCGGTCGATCGGTCAAAAAAGCACTCTCTGGAAATTTTCCTCATACAAAATTCTGGACCAGTCGATAGATACCGATCGATCGGTTTTGGACCGATCGATCGCTACTTCTGACCGAACGATCGGTTACCTACAGATTTTTGACCCGCTTTACTGTTTCGGCCATAACTTTTGACTCGTTCGTCGGATTTTGACGATTCAACTTGGGTTGGATTCGTCTTTCGAAAACGAATATTTCTGGCGTTTTAGAATTTCTAAATTCTACTTAATTAATAGATTAAATTGTCCCCAAAGTTGACTGATCTGTAATTCCATTAGATAAAACCCACCATTGACTTGGCTTAAACTCAAAATAAGGAAAAACGTTAAATATGAACTTCGAAGAGGGTTCCAACACCTTTCTAATGGTTCAAGAATCACTCAATTCTAGTAAACGGTACCAAAACTAGAGCTTCCTAAAGTTTAGGGTGTGATATGACATCCCTCCATTACAAGTTTGATTAAGCCTAGTTTACGCCACACCAAATAAATATATAATACAATAAACACCAAAACATCACAAAGACTATAATACCCCTAATACAATGAAGTAAAAACATGAGAAAGATTCGGGGTCTCTACAAATCCTATCTACATTTGGGTTCGGGGGTTTATGGGAGAGGGAGGGCTACCACTCATTGTGGAGCCCATTAGTCCATGTGGCCAATGAACCAAAAATAAATAAACGAATATTTTTAAAAAAATAATTTAAAGGGACACATGTCAAGTTGGAGAGGCCCATAATATTTTACTCTGCTCCACCCAGAGAAAATCCTAAAAAAAAATAATCCTAAATCTAATGAGTCAGTCTAGAATACTCCCTAATCTTACTTCCTATTTTTACACCCCATCTAAACCACTTTTTAAAGAAAATCAATGGTCTTAAAAATAAATAGGTGACATCCTGTGTAGAAATTAATTCAAATTAACCTTCATTTAATATTAGAAATACAAAATTTTTCATCTCTTTCCCTATTTACTCTCTCTCTCTTAACCAAACAAATCTTTCTCATCTAATCTCCCTTCTCTCTCTTAGAAAAAAACACAAACTCTCTCGTCTCTATCTCTTTAAAAAAAACACAGACACAGCGTACTACGTTCTCATCTTACTCCCCATTCTGTCTCTCTTACCTAAAAAAAAAAAAACACCAGAGTTCTCATCCCTTCCCCATTCTTTGTCTCTCTCTTAAAAAAAACAGACATAAACACAACCTATCTTACTTTTCTCTTGCCAGGGATCTTAAAAAACATATCTTACTTTTCTGCATTACAGAATTTGGACATTGTCAATTGCTTGATTTTATCTACACAGAGAGCATGTTTGCCTAAATAACACCAAAGAAATAAATCAGATGGTTAAGATATCTCATGACCATGATGATGATGATGGTACAATGCTACTAATTATGGGTTTCAGTTCTGTTTGAGAGATTCTGCAAGTAGCTCAGATGTTGAGGAAGGGAAGACAATGATAAAGAAAGAAAAGAAGGGATGGAAGATTGATTTTTCAGGAGGGAAATCAGCCACACCATTACTGGACACAATAAATTACCCAATCCAGATGAAGAATCTCTCCACACATGGCATTATAAACGATGCATCTTCTTGATGATCATGTGTTTGTCTTGATGATTTTTATTTTTCATAACTGACTTCTCCGACATTGATGGAGTTGTAATGGTTTTCCTTTGTTATTTAAATGTTCCTTTAGGATCTTGAACAACTAGCAGCAGAGCTTAGAGCAGATATTGTCTTCTATTTTGAGTCCAATTTCTTCCAAGTAAACCAAGTATCTAACATCTTAGCCTCTTAGGTACAAGCTGCACAGTTGGACTTGTATTGGCCAACATCTGCTTACTATGGAGCTCCTCCGAAAAATTCCATGACTACAATAAAGCAACTCTGTTTTCTTTAAGAGAGAGACAAAGAATGAGATGAAAACTGTGTGTTTTTTTTTTCTAAGAGATAGAGAATGGGGATGAGATGAGAATGTATTTGTTTGGATAGAAGAGAGAGAGAGTAAATAGGGAAAGAGATTAAAAATTTTGTATTTCAAATTTTAAATGAATGAGTTAATTTGGGAATTAACTATTTCTACACAGGATGCCACCTATGTATTTTTAAGACCATTGATTTTCTTAAAAAAGTGGTTTAGATAGGATGTAAAAGTAAGAAGTAAGATTAGGGAGTATCCCTAGACCTAGGAAGCACGGATACTTCAAATAGGGCTCCGTACCTATATCGGATACGTATCAGATACCAATACGCCTCCGATACGGTGGGATACGTACGGGATATGGCTTAGACGTATCTCATTAATTTAAGATACTTTTTTTTTATATTTCGGATACAGCTTCGATACGGCATGGATACTCGGGGATACGGTCGGGATACTGTCGGGATACGAAATAAGAAAAAATGTTGAATAGAATTAAATGAAAATTAAACGAAAATGAGAATTTGTGTTTCTTGGTAGTCTTTTCCTATGTGTTTGATATGACATCTTACAGGGTACTGTATGATATGACATCTTGCAGGCTACAATAATTAAGGGTATTGTGAGGTGCTAATGCTTTCTATTGATATGGATCACCAGCTTCAACAGCAATTAACAGTATAAACCTACTAATATAATTCACGGTCCGTGATTTGAATGGTCAACAATCATTAAGGAGTCCGCCAAATCAAGTCTACTAATTGAACGGTTGAATCATTTGAACCTACGATGGAGATCATTTATTGCAAAGTCCAAAGGTACTTGACGGGCATGCACCCTTCAAAAAAAAACTACAGACGTATCTTAGCTGTACCCGTATCCGTGCTTCCTAGCCCTAGACTGACTCAAATCTAATTCCACATAAATAATAAGCATCATTTTCAAATAAGCATTTATTTTTAGACTATTGTTATCAAAAGCCACCTTAGTATATTGCATTTGCCTTAAAAGACATTACAAATTAAATATTCTTAACCATTTGATCAATAGACAACTGATTTTCGATAATCGAATCATTACAGATTTCCAAACAAAAAAGAGAGGAAACCCAACCAAAACTAGGTATACCGATTTCCAAACAAAAAAGAGAGGAAACCCAACCAAAACTAGGTATACCGTATTGATGAAATGAATTATCCATTGCATGTACACCAAATTGGACGGCTGATGAATGAGAGAGTATGAAAGTTCATGCTGTGTCTATCTATAAAAAAAAAAAAAAAAGTATCACCCTTGTCCAAAGCGAAAAGGAATCCATGGGTTTCCAATAATTTTTTTTAAATTGATGTAAAGGGAAGTGCTACCCCTACACAGCTACTCTCAGTATTTTTTTTATTTTCAGCTTGAGCCAACCACCTGTCATGCACCAAGTTTAAAAAGTTACTGAGAGTAGGGCTAGCATTCTTCTTGATGTAAATATCACCAAAATCATTCCGAGAGAGATGGCTCAGGATTGTCCCTGGGCGAAGCCAGAAAGATGGTCTCGGGGGTTACCATTCATCATGCGAACATGTGGGGTGAAAAAACAGAAGTCAGTTAATTTTCTCCCCATGATTTTGACTTCTCCCTCAGTTAATTTTCTTCACATGATTTTGACTTCTCTCTTGTTTTTTCTCGCCCATTTATCGTCACATGTCGTTTAGTAAGCGGAATAGCCCAAAATCACGAGATACATGATTTTAACTTCTCCATCACATGTCCCCATTTTGTGGATGCGCCAAACAAGCCTTTGAGGCCGACTCTTATGGAGATTGTCCTTTTAACCCTGATTAATTAAGAAAAGAAGAGTTACCTGGTTCCTCTCACAAACCCTTTAAACTGCTCTTTTAACCCTGATTAATTTTTTTTAACTCCTATAGTTAAAATTTTTAACTATTTTTTCTAAAAAGCAAGAATACAAGGTTGGATCCTAAGGGTTAGTGAATCTTAACCACGGTTAAGAGTTTAAAAAAGGGTCACGTGTTGAGCAGTGGGACGGGAGACAGCGAAAATGGTCCGGCGAAGGCCAGACGAAATCTCATCCTTCTCAGAGCATATACCTACATATACCTACAGACACTCTATTATATTCCCTTGCTCTCAGGAATATCCAATGGGAGTTACCTCCTACAAAAGCCCCAGATTCCTTCAAACTCCACACGTTTGCTCCAACAATAATAATTATCAATCAAACGCAACAATTTGTACTGTAATATCATGATCTCTTCTCTTTCTATAAATCCCGCTCTCTCTCCTCCCTCTCGCTCTACTACCCCCACATTTTCTTCTTCTCTTAGAGTCTCTGTTCTTCCCTCTTCAAGAGAAAGATCTATTCGCTTCTTTTGCTCAGAATCTGCCGAAGAAGCAAAGAGAAGGAGAGGCAGAGAAGTTCTTTCAGGGAAGAATATGGACATTACAGAAGTAAGAGAAGAAGAGGGACCTCCTCTTTTTGAGGAAACAGAAGGGAATTCGAAGCCTCGGCGTATCGCTCTCTTCGTTGAGCCTTCTCCTTTTTCGTAAGTCTCTAATTTTACTTTCTGGGTAGAGCCCCTTTTTGTTAAAGATTGCATTTTTGTCAATTTTGAGTAACGGGTTTTGTTTCTTTTGCTGCATTTTAACGGATTTCGTTACCGCTAACTTTTTCAAGTCATTTGTTGTTTCAGCTGCAATCTAGAGGGTTTGTGACTGAGCTTCTCATTCCAAGTTCCTTATTTAAGATATAAGTACTTCTTAGAATTTTGTAACTTAAGGTGGCGTTTGTTAACACTAGTCTAAGAAGAAGTGCTTATTTGAAAATTATGCTTAGTTAGACTTTAGGCTGTTAAGTTAAATGTTAATTACATGTCTATATTTTAGAGATTTAGGGGTAAAAACCTCTACTTTAAACAGTAGCTCCATACCTACTTTTTTAATCAACTACCTTCAACTTAACAATCTAAAGTCCAACTAAGCATAATTTTCAAATAAGCACTTCTTTTTAGACTGCTGTTGACAAATGCTACCTAAGTCTGTTTGCATGAGGTTTACCTAAGAAAATTAGCAACTTAGTGGTTTTTTGGGAGTCTGTAATTTGAGTGGGTTGGTGGTTTTAGCTGTAATATGGTTGGTTTTGTAATTCAAGTGAATTTGTATTTTAATTGTAAATTTTTAGCGGCTTTTGTACTTTAGCTCTAATTTCATTATTTTATTTGTAATTGTAGTGGCTTTATCTAGTTTGGCTGAGATTGATTAGCTATAAAGTTGGCGGCTTTCTTAATTTTGGCTTTATTATTTGAGTTTATTTAGCTGATGGTGATGGGTTTTGGAATTTTATATGAGTTCTGATTAGAGGACCACAAGGTCCTCTTCCAAGCTGACCACTCCAATCAACTTTCAACAAATTGGGAAAGAGAGAATGACAAAAAATAAAACAAAGTTTTTATTGCGACGTGTCTCTTAGCAATTGGGTGGTCCCAGCGGTCTGTTTTCCATTTTATCATGGTTTTAAAAAACGCCGAAACCGTTACGTAACGCCCGTTACGTAACGGTTTCGGTGAACACCGTTACCCATTACCGTTACGTTACACCTACATATTTTTCTTATTTATTTTTATTTATTGTGATTTTTTAAGCCAAAAAAAAAAAACTCCGTAAAGGCCGAAACCGTTACGTAACGGCGTTACGTAACGTTTTCGGCCGTGTCCGTTATGGTGTCCGAAACCGTTTTTTTGAACCTTGCATTTTATATTTAGTTATGTGGGGTTTATAGTTTTGGCTGTAACCATTGTAAAATTTTGGAGTTGTCGAATGATTTTGCGTTTAAATCGCGGCTTTTAAAAAAATAATGGCGTTTTCCGAATTATTTGGGTTTTTCCGCAAATGATTCGCGTTTTTTACGAATTATTCCCGAATAATTCCTGGATTTCCTAAATTATTTCCGAATTATTTAAAAAAATTATTTTTTTAAAAATATATTTTAATCAAATTGTTTCACATATTTTTATAATTATTAATTTGCTTTTTTATTTTGTTTCCGAATTTTTCCCGAATTTTTCAGAATTTTCCGAACTTGATCCCTGCCGAATTATTCCCGAACCCCGACTTTGTCACTATGGCTGTAACTGAGTGGATTTTGTAATTTAGCTGCCGTTGAAGTTACAATTAGCTGAGAGCTTGTTGGTTAATGTGTGTTTAGCTATAGTGGTCATCCTAATTTGGCTGTGTTTTGTTTTGTTCCGAATCTGATTAGGTTTTATTGTTAAGTTGTGGCAGTGAGCTCTGTGATATCCCTAAATTCTGTAAACCTGATGTTTTGAATTTTTTTTATCTGGTTGCTGCATGACACCCACCTTATGTTTGTTGAAATTCAATATTTTTTGTCTACTTTCGGTAATTCCCGTTTGCAAGTATTTTAAGCTTGACTGTTGAACTGAGCTTGCTTCTCATGTCAAATGCTTGAGGAGCCATACTTTTAGATGTGACCTTACATCTGTGTCCTCCACTAAGAATTAGTATGCTCTGATCTTTATTCCTTTTGACGACACCAATTTACAACTATATTTTTTTCTTTCTTTTCATTGGTATGCCCTATAGGATTTTACTTTTTTCTCAAAATTTGAGGGGGGGGGGGCTGAAGCCCCCCCCCCTGGCCCCATTTGGCTCCACCCTTGCATGATACCACACCCACTTGTGCTTGCACTTTAGTCACTTGCAGTCTTGCCATAACATTCAACCACGCATGTATGCAGCAGCATCAATTATGGTTGATAGCCATAGTGTAAACAACATTGATCAGATGGTTGTCTTCTGAAGTCTGAACAAGTAGCATTCTTCTGAACTGTCATTGAACATTCAAAAGTTAAATGACAGATTGGACAATTATGGTTGGTAATGGGCATAAAGCCATAAGCTTCGTACACCATGAGCCATCCAATTGTTCAAGAATAAGATCTTCAGCTAGTCTTTTGAGTACCTTTACATAACCATCGCCATTGCATCCCACACTCCTATATAATGCTAGAAAACATCGTCCTACTTCCAATGCTTTCCACTGGAAATTTCACGATTTACTTTATTCAAATTATCCACTGCAGACAAAGCCTGTCCCTGTCCTTCTCCCTGCATTCTTTTCCTTGCTTCCAATGAATCAAGTTGGAGATTGTTTGTTATAAACTTAGGAAACTGCATATACAAACATGTATCTGGTAAAGAAAGGGCAGAAGGAAATTGTCCTTCAAATTACCAAGTATCTTTAGGCGGGGGCAGGAGTTCGGTACTTCAGTTTAATACTTCAAACAATTTCAGAAGAAACCCATGCATACATGTATTACTTACCATCTACATATTGGGAAGTGAGTGACTCTGTATATTTTGGGAAACTGTAATTGTCATTTCCCCCTCCAAAATGAGGAGAGTTCCAATTAAGCCAAGGATGAAATAGCCACAAGGACCCTTTTTTGAAGTGTAGAAGAGCCGATGCTTGTTATTTAGATGTTAGTTTTATGTTATGTCCACACTTCTATGCTTTTATAAGGAAAACATAGGTATTCTCAACAAGAAATAGATCTAGTCTTATATGCTCTTATGAGGAAAAAAAATAAGTATTGTCAACAAGAAATAGATCTAGTCTTATTGTGCATTTTTATTGCAGTTCTATAGATATATAAAGACAGTTTACTGGCTTAGTAACTTGTGGCGAATTACTCAGAAGATGAAGATTTATCTATTATTATAACTGATTAAGAATATGGGCATCCCATTAACCAGCAGCCAGTATCTGTTGATTTTGCAGTTATGTGTCTGGATATAAAAATCGGTTTCAGAATTTTATCAAATATCTACGTGAAATGGGAGATGAGGTACATCACTTATTTTGTGTACTTTATTGATAGTTTTTCTCTAGTAATGGATTCCATTTTGTTACGGAAAGAGTTGTTTGTCCTTTAGCTTGAACACCCATTGGGATCCAATAGGGTCATGGGGAACCTGCCTATCATGCAAAACCCATGCTGATAACTCGCTTTTCAACTTGAAAGTCAGACAAGTTAGTCTGTTTCTTCCAGGTCCAAGTTTAAAGTCCAAGCTCTGTAATTATCAGGAATTAGTCGAGTCAATAATCAGCTCATCCATTTAAAAAAATATAAAATCAACTAAATATTTCAATGACATACATCAAATACCTAATACCTAAGGACCGGTTTCCAAGGTGAGCCTGAGTATCTCATTAACATTGCTAGAAATGGCTTTTTCATGATACCTGACAAACTGGCTTGTTGATGAATGGTGCAGGTCATGGTCGTGACAACCCATGAAGGAGTGCCTGAGGAATTCTACGGAGCAAAATTAATTGGATCTCGGAGGTTACTTCAACTACCTGTGTTCAAAAATTTGGCATCGTTATCATTTCATAGTCATTTCTATTTGTTCTTTGATGAAATTTGTTGCCTAAAATAGTCTCTAGTATTAGTTTTACCAGCATTTAACCAACTGTGGGTTCCAAAGCACATCAAAATGTTTAAATCCATCAAATACTCGAGAAAACTCATCAAGTCTACTCAATTATGGGTTAGTCGAGTACAAGGGTAACTCTTTTTAATTAACCCTCTCTAGAGTCGATCATATCTACTATGTTGAGTGCTAGAAAATCGGAAGATATATATATATATATACACATATATATACACACATATATAAGGTGACGTTCTAGTGGGTGGTGCTCACTAGAACCTCTCGTGAGTGTCCCCCCAAAAAACTTAAAACAGGCAAGGTAGGTCCCTTGGGAGATGCATAGCAAAAAATCAGCATGGTCAGGACATTTGTAGACCATCTGATTGAAGGTCGGGAAATCAGCAATTTTTATAGCCTAGGTAGGGTCTAGTGAACCCTAGGAGTTTAATAAACTAGGGTCTAATCGGAGGGTCTAAAAACCTGTGACTGAGTATTTGTTTTTGCAATGTGTCTCCCAAGGGATCCACCTTGTCATCCAACAGTTGGATTCCCAAAAGGCAGCCCACATGTTGTTTTTCTATAGCATATCAACAAAGTTCTGTGATTTTTTCAAAAGTCTTGAATAATACGCAATTTTTTCGTTAAATGATTAATTCATGAAGTATTGCAACTTTTGAAAAAATGTGCGACTTTTCTAAAAAAGCACGAATTATTCACGACTTTTTGAAAAAGTTCATAACCAGTTTCCAATATATGTAGTATATTTGTTTATAATTTTCATAATAATCTTATTTTATATTTTTTCATATCTTGTTTTGACATTTTCCCGATTTATTTCCGTATTTTTCGAATTTTGCCGATTGTTTTCAAAAATTTCCCTAGATGAATAATTCCCGAACCTCGACTTGGTAACTATGTTCTAGAGGGGGCAGGACGATCACTAAAATCTTTAGTGAGTGCCGGAAACAAAATCAAACCAAAGTTAATTACTTAGATGAGTACTTCACTATGTTTGAGTTGACTCATCAGTTCCATTTTGAGTTTTATGATCTTTATCTTTGGTCAAATGTAACTCATAATCTATGTTGTTGGCTCTTCTTTTTTGTCTTTCGTGTGGTGTTTTCATTTGTTAGTCTTATAAACAACTCCAAGTTAAATGGTCATCTGGTTGCGCCTTTACATTCTTTTTTATTAATGGTCCTTAATGATTTATTACAGCTTCCCCTGCCCCTGGTATCAAAAGGTGCCTCTATCCCTAGCACTCAGTCCTAGAATAATCTCAGAGGTTGCCAAGTTCAAGCCTGATATTATACATGCATCATCACCTGGAATTATGGTAAACGCCAGCCACTTTTTAATTTTTTGTCTAATTGAATGGGATTCGGTTAGTTCCTCATCATCAATGCCTTATCCAAAATTACTTGGGGTTGGCAATAGGATTCTGTTAGTTATGCAATTAAAAAACAAAAAATCAGTTTGTGATTCATTGTTGACACTTTTATTTGATTCTATTATAGGTATTCGGCGCTCTCATCATTGCGAAACTCCTATGTGTTCCCATAGTAATGTCGTATCACACTCACGTTCCAGTGTGAGTTGGGCTCTCTCTTGATCTTTCTTGCAAAGTTCTTAGTGTGCACATATGTTCTTTTTGAAAGTACTAGCTTCATCCTTCAAGGACAAAGGGACTGGGTGGATCTGTCTTCCTTGGCTATTCTGTGAGTGCCATTTAAGGGGGCTGAGTGGCTGACACTCAGCTCCTAGTCCCTGGACCAAACATTAACCCAGTTAGATGATTCTACCCATTAGATATCATCTTACTGAATCATTTCTTTATTATGGCCTAAGAAAACTCCTAGGCGAGCTTTTGAATGGTTTGTCCCAACTCCCAACTGCTCTGCATACAAGCCACATGTGAGAAAGGCAGGGCAAGGATTTGTCCTGTCTTCCTGTACTGATGGAAGAATACCTCTATGATATCTAGCCAGGATCTGATCTTTATAGACTATAATATAACAGTGGGACCTTGTTAGCTCGTCATGTCCTCTAGAGGTCATCATGTCCAAAACTGATTATTCATCGTTATCTTTAGTACTTTCATACTTCAGTGGAAGTAAACCATGCAAACCTCTTTTACTGGTCTCTGTTGCAGTGTGTTTATATGTATAACAATTGGGTTTATTTATTTATTAGGTATATATAATTGGGGGTAGTTAAACGTATTTGTTTATTTTGTGATCTTAATTATTTTGCCCACTTCATCAGGGACACAAGTCCATTACGTAATTTCTTAGTATTACAGGAGTAGAACCTCAGGGTTATGTATTTCTGTTCTCTTTAGAAATGAACAGTTTTGAAGTTCTAAAAATGTATCGTTTCATTCATATGTCAAGTAGATCACTTCTATTGGATATATCAACTATTGTTTAGTGCAGAGTCTGATTCTTTTTATGGTGTCTGCAGATACATTCCAAGATACACGTTTAGTTGGTTGGTTAAACCTATGTGGTTGATCATAAGTATGTACGCTTGCTTAACTACCCCTGCTTGAGATAGATGCCAAATATCGAGATGCGTAGCCTGATAATTTTTCATGTTACTTTGTTAGAATTTCTTCACAGGGCTGCAGATCTTACACTGGTGCCATCAGCTGCCATTGGAAGGGATCTTGAAGCAGCTCGGGTAACTGCAGGTAAATAAATATCCCATTGCAGGAGATAAAATATTTTTATGCTTAATCATGCAAAGTGTTTTAAGTATGTCATGTAGCCGCAGTAGCACATTCTACACAATAAGTGCATATTTATATATTTCATAGATCATATAGTACATACAATGATACTAAATATTTAATTGAACCTCTCTGTCATACTCATTTTTAGAATTAACCACACATATTGAACCATTGATACAATTTCTTTCACTCATTGAAGAACAAAGTTCACTTCTTTACTCTAGTGCATCAGCAGTCCGTTAATGCTTATATACTCTTCATTTTTCCTTAATTATCTAAGTTGTCTGTTAAAAATATTTCTCTTTGCCTCTCCCTTATCCACAGATCTCCATATTACAAATTCTTGACTAACACTTCATATCCTCATCTATGCCATGCTTGAAACAGATTTTCCATTTTTTCTTTGCTTGTTTTCAGCTAATAAGATACGTCTCTGGAATAAGGGTGTCGATTCCGAAAGCTTCCACCCCCGTTACTGCAGCCATGAAATGAGATTAAGACTAACGTATGACGCTCGCTTCACCCTTTCTTTAGACCTCATTATTACATTGTAAACTGTCCTCTAAATCTCAGTCTTTTTCTGCTTAATCAGCAATGGCGAACCTGCGAGACCGTTGGTAATACATGTTGGTCGGCTAGGAGTCGAGAAGAGTTTGGATTTCCTTAAAGGGTTTGTGTTGGAAGGGGTTATATTGCATGCCATTTTAATTGTTGGTGTGACTTTTAGTAGTTAAAAATCTTTATAAATTTCTATTATGGTCATATTTATATACATGCTTGATTACCGATAAAAACATTTGGAAAGATATTTGCTTGCACCTGTTGTAAACTGATGGGGTTTGCCTCACGCATTAGCTTTCTCATTATATTTGGAAAAACATGATTCAGGTGCCAAGTTCTTTCTATCCAACCAAGGTTTTAAAATTCAAAACATGTCTTGGACTTGAATGAGGGGCTGAATTGAGTAAGCTTCCAACTCAGTCTACTTAATGACTGATTTTCCATGTTTAGAAAGCTTATGCTATCTGAACCTTGTAGTTTCTCAAGCATCTTACCAAGATTTTTCCACAATAAATGAGTTCTGTCATGTGCTTTATATAATATAGAGTCGTCCTAATCCAACTGAGTTGACCTTGGAATTTCATAAGTACCCTGTCAAGTTTTCACTCTCATTCTTCAAGCCTCATCCTTTTGATTTGATAATTGTTCTTTCGCACTTGTAATTCAATATCCATTGCAGCTTTTGATATCTGAAAGATATGATTGAGCAGGGTCATGGATAGACTTCCAGAAGCGCGGATTGCTTTTATAGGAGATGGGCCATATAGGTAAGCTTCTCTGACATTTCATGAGCTGCTTATTTTCTTATAATAGTTACAAACACTCTCTGGTACCAGAAACCAAAATCCCATGAATATTAGTAGCACCCCTTGAATGATAAAATACCCTTGATCTGCAACTTCCATAACAGGATGATCCAAGGCTTATACATCTATAGGCTAAGTAGCCATGAGATATGGCACACTGGGTGGTGGGAATCCATCATTCATTGGGTCACACACGTTTACAATCCTTCTCTCTGAACTGTTTCCCTTATTTTTATAGACCACCCAAAAGAATGCCATTGAATAGATGGGGTGACTGCATCCGATCAGATCATTATTAATTTGTAGGAGATCTAGTTGGGACCCATCAAATAGTGGGTCATTAAATGGCTATCACTCTCTTGCTTTTACACCATTTGTGCAGCAAATTTCAGGGAAATTGTGTTTTTGCAGACTGAAGCTTAAACCAAATGTTGTTTGGCCAAGCCATCTGCTTATGTTTTGAAACCACCTTTGAATGTTACCCTGCACTTATTTACAACCATTGTTGTCTTGACAGGGGAGAGCTGGAAAACATGTTCTCTGGCATGCCTGCAGTATTCACAGGGATGCTACAAGGCGAAGAGCTCTCTCAGGCATACGCAAGCGGGGATGTTTTCATAATGCCTTCAGAATCCGAGACTCTCGGGCTTGTCGTCTTGGAGGCCATGTCATCAGGGATTCCAGTAGTGGCGGCTCGTGCTGGGGGAATCCCAGACATAATTCCAGCAGACCAGGAGGGTAAGACGGGCTTTCTCTTTAACCCTGAAGACATTGAGGACTGCTTAAGCAAATTGGAGCCTCTATTGTCTAGCCATGAACTGAGAGAAACCATTGGCAAAGCCGCACGTGAGGAGATGGAGAAGTATGATTGGCGGGCAGCCACCCAAAAAATACGGAACGAGCAATACAATGCTGCCATATGGTTCTGGCAGAAGAAGAGAGCAGAGCTTTTGGGACCTCTACAATGGTTGACAAAACGGCTTTTCCCGTCTCCAGAAGTTAACTGTGGGTTATCTTAAGATGTCTCCGGGCTCTAATTAAGCCCTCTGGGATGCATTGGTGACTGATTGTTTATATGAATCTGTTCATTTGTTGTATATTATGGATCATAAAATCTGGTAATTTGTGCTTGCTTAGTGCCAAAACATTAGTTATTTTTTAGATTGTCTTGCTTCATGTATTGTTCTTAGTTATTAATCTTTTCAGATTTTCTGAAGGAAATCAGCGAGTCTCTTGGAACAAATTAGCTCATCAGCTAAAAGCAAACATGCGGTTGGCTGTGGCTCGTGTATGATTTTTTTTTTAAATGACAGGTGTCCCCACCCATTTGGATCGTGACTACTCTCCAAGGATGCGCGCAATATCTTGCAAATCACGCACATTAGAAAAGACCGGGGCGAGCTCGAACTCATGATTAATAGGTGCATTCCATTGCCTTTGAACCCCCACTCGTTATGAATTGATTGAAGGTTTTCCAACCTACTTAAATTATGATCAATTAAAACAAGAAAATATACTCAAATATAGGCCTTTTAAGTTTTAACGTTAGGATTGGGACTGGGTTTTGTCAAAAGTATCCACGACCGAGAGTGCTCTTGAGTAGACATGCATCATGATAATACATAATACATGAGGCTGTTAGTTTTTGGATAAAGCTTCTGAGACCGTATGGTCCTGTTGGTGGGGACGTCTAACTTAACACCCAATGGCCATCTATTGATCGCATACAAACTGATTTAGGTTATTTTAAAATAACTTGAATCACGTTATTTTGGATGAATTATACCAATTAACTGGTTCTTATTATTTTAACTGAATCAGTTAAAATAACGTGATTTATAGAGCAAAGTTCTTTTTGTTTGTAGTTTTCTTTAATAATCCTTAGATTAAGATAGTTTAACTCAGTTGTTAACTAAGGCAGAAATGCTTGGGAGAAGGGAATTGAGGGAGGGCTGACCCCTCGGTTAGAACAGGAGCGAGCAGGCCATGTCTCTTGAAAGAGCTTTTTAAGACTCTTTCCCTTGCTTGTAACCCTTCTTATACTTGAGTTAAGGGGCCCCGGTCCTGAACTTGTAGTTCTAAATTATCCAGAATATAATTAATGAAAGTATTATCTAGAATATAATTAATGAAAGTATTAAGGAAACTAAAATAATAATGAACTAACGAAATTTGCATAACAGCAAAATAATGAGAAAAAATGGAAAATCCGAGCCCTGTGTATCACAGTTTCCTTAAGACGAATTTATTCCCTCTCGGTACTCAAGGTTGATGAGTAATTGTCTCCCAAGATAGAACGGATTACAGTTAAGAAGAAGTAGTACTCCAATATTCAAAACTCAGCGAACTCGATCAATGTTTGTACTCGAACAACAATGCAAGGAAAAAGAGAGAGATTTTTAAAGCTTTTTTTTAATGAGGAATGAATGTCTAATTAATAGACTTCTTTGTGTCTAACTCGAACTAAGGTAGCTTTTCGGAAAAGGCACAAAAAGGGACTGAAAAAACAAATTTTTTTTAAAGGTTTGAAACACCAACGGACACGATTTGTGATCGATCGTCCAAACCCAGATCCATACCCGTACCCAGATCCAAATACGGGTCGCAATTCGGGGCAAAATGGTGGGGAAACTATTTTTCGGGTCAAGCGGGTCGCACTTCGAGTTTCTTTGTCGGGTCAATTTCTCATTCACCAACACATGGTAAATCCCTTATCGGATCAATTTTATCCAATAGAACTACTGTAAGTGTAGAATTTCAGTTAAGTGTAAAGTTCACAGTAACTGAATAGGGAATGTAGTGCTCGCGTAGAGTACACTCATGTTTTGACCATGCATATGTTTACGTTTAGCTCAGCTTGGCCCTGCCTCCTCCTCTCCCAGGCTTCTTGGAGCTAGGTTTTTATTCCACATCCCGTGTCTTGATCTATGACCACCCTGCCTCTCCAGCTCCCACTTTAGCTTATCCTTCTTTTGTCATCGGGGATGGAAGAAGGGGAGTTTCCATCCAAGTATGCTATTATGTTATGAGATCCTAATAGCGACCTTGGTATTACCCATCCACCGAGAGAGCGATTTAGTGAACTCAGGACGTTTACTATCACAGATTCTTTGTACTCTTTTCCGGCACACACGTGCAGTTCACTCGAAGTCATCGCGAGCTTTACGTTTGAAGTTTCATCCCCTAAACTAGTTTAAAAAACATGAATCATGTTATTTTAATTGAAATCAAGTTACTTGAGTGAACTATAGAAATTAACTAATTTGGGTGAAATAGCTAGAATCTTGTTATTTTAAGTGATGTAGTTAAAATAACATGATTTGAGTTATTTAACTTGAATCACGTTATTTTACTTGAATACGAAAAAACTTTTATAGGACGAGTAAGTAATCGGTAGCCAAATTTTTTAGTTGCCCTAGAATGCCGGCAAAATGTAGACAATCTCGGTTAGGGCTGAGACCGTACGGTCTCCATATGTGCCTTCTTAGTTTTTGGCAGCCTATTTTGGGTCTATCGTTGTTGATTATATACTATTAGTTTTTATTTTTTATTTGATAGTAGATGGGTTGAGTGGCCTGTGATCGAGTCACACTATCTGCGGCAAATCTTGTTAAGGGACCTAGAAACTTTTCCTGCGTGGAATTCTGTCTAAGAGAGAAATCAAAATGGCTAATGCCCGGTGTAGACCGCCCGGAGATTGTCCACAACACAAATTCAGTGTTTTTTTTCTTAATACCGAACACTTTTATTTGCGCACGGTCTCAGGGCGCCCTCGTCGGTCTAGAAGCATTATCTAATAGGCAAAATGCTTATCTTAGACTATGTAATCTAATGGACAGTCCTTTTATTGGTCCATACCTCCCTTTTACCTCAATTATAGTTAAGATTTACTTTCTTAAGGATAAGCATTCTAACATTTAGGTTTTTAAAATAAAAAAAAATTAACTTTAATTTTCTTAAACTATATCATAATTAAAATAATCATGTGGCCATGATATTAGACTACATAATCTAATACGGGGTGTGCTAATCACTGCCCCTATCCAATTTATCACATGTGGGTGTTTTTCCAACCCCGTGATAAGTGAGCATGTTATTGACCTTGGTAGACCTATTGAGGACATTCTTGTAAACTCACCCTATTTACCAAGTGGAGGGGGTGGCTCGACACACTCATAAACCGATCTACCGAAGAAACCAAAATTCAGCCATTGCTTGTGGTGTAGTTGAGTTAACCCAAAAACCAAAAAAAACCAAAGTTGACCCAACCAGATGGTTGCATAGAAATTATTGGTCTGTGGTCAATATAGGCGATTGGAGGGATAAAGACTACCATGGACTCAAACTTCAGATATCCGACGGACCAATAATTACTTATCAAGTGCTAATTAAAAAGACGAATGAGTGACGCTAGCAGTTAACACGCCGCCGCCTATCCTTCTCTTATTGACAAAGTCGTAGTAAGGAGCTGTGCTAGCTCTACTCTTAAACATCCTCTACTTTCAACTAAAAATCACACCTATTTTTTCTTTAACAATATTATTTTTAGTTGAGAGTAGAGTTAACACACCTTAAGCTGTAAAAGTATGATTACTTTCATTGTGGCCTGTAAAAAATAGAAAATAATTGTGAGACTGCCCGATGAAAGAACAACTCCGAAATTGAAAATCAGATATGCCAGATTTTAGGGCATTCAAGTTTTTGGAACATCCAGTGTTCTTGCAATGCAATGTATTAATGTTGTAATACTTGTGTCATGTTATTTTAATTGAATTATGTTATTTTGTTTGAAACTAAATATTTGAGTTTAACTAAAAATTTTTATTTGAGTGGTTTAACTAAAATAACATGAAATAATTCAATCTCAATCACGTCATTTTAGGCGAATCAACTCAATAGAGATGTCTACCCCTGAACAAGAACTCCAATCCTCATTGCTAGCTAACCCTATACTAACATAGGTAAATGATATCCTCCGGACCATCCACCCAAAAAAAAGTTACTTGTGTGAATCATATAAGTTAACTTATGCAATTTTACATGAATCACATTATTTTACGTGAACACAATCTGAGATCGATCTCAATAGGGGCATCCTATAGAAAGTAAGACTTGGTATTCTCTAATGTTTTAAATTTTGATATTGTTAATAACTTAGTAACGACTTCTGTTGTTGCCCTTTTTTTTTTTTTTTGGTTGTTGTACAATTTTTTTATTTTGGGTAAAAGGTTATTGTGGTACAATCCAACTGTTAGTACTTGGTATTGGTTTGATATGGGAACTTCCCTCGGGAATACACTCTAGCTGGGCTAACTAACAGAGTATGCCCTTGGTATTGACAGGAACATCTAAAAGAGACGTGTCAGAATTCGAAGTCAAAATAATAATAAGGGTCTTGCAAATCAGCTGCTAGGTTTATCATATTTGCAAATACACAATTATGTTTAGCAAGTTTGCAAATTAACTCATAATTCTTCAACTATTAGACAAGGAACCTCAACCCTCAATTCCTGTGAACTTTGTTTCTAATTGTCACTCAAATGACGATTATACCATTAAGATATTTCATAATCTCACACATCCCCTTTAACTGTTTTTCAACTAAGGTAAATAAGTTTTAACTCATGTGATTTATTTATTTTTTAAAAAATGTTAAATGCTTTAACCCTAAAAGCCAGTTAATCTTAACCACAATTGAAGGGAGTTATAAGGAGACATGTTATTTAAAAAAAAAAAAAAAACCAAGGTCAGATGCTTTAGACCTAAGGATTTAGTGAATCTTAACCATAATTAAAAGGAGATGAAAGGGCCAATTTAGTTATTTAATTGTGGTTAAGATTCACTAATCCTCAAGGTTAAAGCATCTAACCTTGGTTTTATAACAAAATTAATAATTAACATGTCTCTTTTTAACTTCCTTTAACTATGGTTAAGATTCACTAACTCATAGGGTTAAAGCATCTAACCTTTTTTTTTTAGAATTTTATTTTTAAAAATAACGTGTCCTTTTCTAACTTCCTTTAACTCCGGTTAAGATTCAATAGCCATTAGGATTAAAGCTTTTAATATTAATTTATAAAAAAAAGTTAACTACAAGGGTTAAAACTTGTTAGCCATATGCTTTGTGAGGTTAATGGCATAATAATTATTTTAGTGACAATTATAAATGAAAGTTCAACGGAATTGGGGGTTCAGATTAGAGCCCTTCAATACCTGTTTCGTTTTCTTTATTTATGAATGGATTTCTTCTGAAACAAAATTAAAAAAAATTATGAGTAAATTTGCTAAGTGTATTTGCAAACTAAGGATAAACCAAACAAGCAAAACCCTAATAATAATTTGACTTTCCTATTAGTGATGGGCACGATTTGTTGTATTCTCCAACCCATTTAAGCAAGCATTACGGCCACAACAATGGAGAATTTTCATTGAGATTTAAAATTATGTTGGCGATTCGAAATAGCATTCCCAATCCATCTACCAGACATATAAAATGCAAGTGTGCAAAGGTCTTTCAAGCTATCCCGATACGTATTGCATGAACTCAGTATCGGTCTCGAGCTCCAGCATGGTTTCAGGTGCCAAGCACACCTCAAGATCAACGCTTCCCCTGCCTTCCCGCCCTGGAAAGGCCGAAATCTTACCGTCGAATTTGTTAGCTCTCCCGCTACGAACTGCCAACGGTCGGCCCCACCCGAAATCATTGTCGTACATTGGAAATCTCGGAGAGCTCCCCATCGTGATCATTGCACCGTCGAAGTTCCCTAGCGGGAAGCATCGTGGGTTCTTCTCCCAATCCTCCACACCACGCCGAATGGTTGCGTCATCATGCGCCACTACGTTTTGATGTAGTAGACCCGCACACCAGGACAGATCCCTGGATAGGAGTTCGTCTACTTGAGCAACGGTCGGGATGCTCTGTATTGCGTTCCCGAAGTAGCATGGATCGAGCCGTGGCTCGATCCTTTGACGGCAGTTCACGGCCATGCGAAACGTCGTCTTCTTCGACGGTGCCAGATTTCTCGCCCGTGTGACAGAACGCCAGAGCTGTGCGCAGAGTGACTGGAACGATGAGTTCACGACCGTCTGATCTGGTACTGCTTCCGTTACGGTGTTCGTCAACCAGTAATCCTGAACAACCGTTATTTTTCCGTTAGAGTTCTGGTTCTCTTTCTCCTCAATTGAGACGTTCCTTCCGCTATTAGTTTGCTTCCCCAATATTTCGTCGGCGTATGAAATTCCATTATCAAGTCGTTTTCGTAACGGAGAATTCGCTCTGGATTTCAGCTTGAGAATCGATTCTCGACTGAAATGAAAGACCCTTTCACGTAAAGGAGCATCACCGGAAAACGTAACCTTCGGAGACCCATCAGGGAAACTAAGAACCGCCGGAGAATCAAATACAGAATCCCGTAGATAAACCGGCGACCTGGAGATTCTCTTCGCTCCCCTACAAACCTCAGCAAATGAGTTGAAGAAGTTCCAGAACGACGTCCCGTCCGTAACGGCGTGATTAACGGTGCACCCTATGAAGACACCGTCAGCCAGCTCCGTCACTTGAACGGCAGCTAACGGCTTAAAATGGCCATCATAGCTAATTGCTTGGTCAAGAGCGAAAAACCCTTTAACGGAAGTGGGCACGTCTACGGGGAAAAGAACGTCGCGGATAGAGAGGTGTCCGGCATTGGAGTGAACAAAGTCGACACCCGCGTCGTTGCAGGTGACGTACACGTACCCATTGGAGTCAGTAGTGAGACGGCCGGCAAGAGCAGGGAAATGGGCGAGAGTGTGAGAGAGGGCGAGTTTGAGGAGGGCGATTAGAGCTTCAATGGGGAGAGGAGGGCGAGAGAATAAGTTGCCTTTTTGAATGTAGTTACAAGAGAGCATAGGGAGATCGGAAACGGAAAGCTTGAGATTTCCGATCCTAGATTTCTGATTCGGAAAAACAGTGCATTTGGAGACGAGTGTTAGAGAAGACGAAGAGGAAGAAGTAGGCATTTTGATTTTTGATTCTGTTTCTGGTGCTGTTTCTGTGGGAGTGAGAAACGAGTGGGAGGTCTGGTTGGTTTATAAAGAGGTAGGCTTCATGCATATATGGCCGGTAGTTGTTTTTTGTTTGACTCCATTATCTCACATTCTCACCATTTTATTAAGGGAAAGTGCTGCAACAACTTTCCTTCTTATCTTATCTTACACACTCTCTCCAAACAAATATATTTTTTTGTCAATTCTTATGGGCCACTAAAATCCATGCCCTAAAAGGGGAGAGTGCACTAGAAGAGAGAGTGGCAAATAGAATCCGTTTATTCAATAGGGGGTAGCTAACCCAATCCAGATGGAAATGAGGGAGAAATGGGGGGAGAGTAGTAACTAATTGTTTCCCCAACAAAAATGCATAAAGAGAGAGCGAAACGCTTAACCCCCTCCCCCCCCCAAAAAAAAATAAAAAATAAAAAAACGTGTTGCACGGAAATTGGAAGGAGATGATACGGAGTACCTAGTTGTCCTTTTTTTTTAATCACGTACTAAACGTGAGAAACTTATTTTCTTAAGAGTAAAAAAGCATTCATTGCAGTGAGGTTATTTAGGTGAGTGCAATGATTAAAAAGTGTTAAAAATTCTCTCCAACGGTCTCACCAAAACTCAAAATAAGGATTTAGGTTTTGTGAGTGTCCGGTCACTAAACTAAAATTTTTCTTTCCCTCTTTTCTTGTGGCCCACACAGATAATAAAATAAAAGTTTTTCTCTCCCTTCCTTTATTATGGTCCCACACAAACAATCTTTTCATTCCTTTTTCGTTTTCCCACATATAATGAAATATTATTTTTCTTTTTTCTTTTTATTTATTAAAATGATAAGGTTGTTCAGAATGTTTTATAAAAGTGACTCACCAAAAAAACTTTTGGTACATTTTAGTTATTTTCATGAGTAAAATTTGGTGAGGCTGTTAGGAATGCTCTAACGCGGCCATATTTTCCCAAGGAAAAAAATCGGGGTAGTGACACCCCCCATTAGACTATATAGTCTAATGCCACGGTCACGTGTCCCTTTTAATACTTTTTAAATTATGATTAAGCTTAAGAAAATTAAAGTTAATATTTTTATTATTTTATTTTTTTAAAATTAAGTTTACTTAACCATAAAAGTGAGTGAATGTTAACTACAGTTGATATGTGATAAAAAAGAGGGCATTGACCAATGAGGAGTGTACATTTGACTACATGGTCTACAATAAGTTAAGTATTTCCCAAAATAATCATCTCCACTAACGCAACATCTTGGGCTCTTTTTCTTTTCTGTCATGTGTCTCCTATTAACTTTCTTTTAATGTGATTAAGATTCACTCGTCCTAGGATTCACAGGATCGGATTTGGTTTGGCCCACTCGTAGAGCCTCTTCAACTGCCTTTTTAACCTTGAGCTCAAATTTTTAATTCTTATGGTTAACTATTTTTTGAAATTTTTTTCTAAAAACAAGGTTACATAATTAAACCCTAATGGTTAGTGAATCTAATCATAGTTAATGAGTGTTAATATGGGCACATTTCAACATGTGGGATGAGGGCCAAACAGTTTTGGTCTTGTGAGGGCCAAACCAAATCCATTCCCGAGATTCACACATCTACTCCATTTTTAGAAAAAAATAAATAAACACAAGGGTTAATAAAATTTAACCAGAGTTTGCTTTGTGAGAGTGAGGAGCAAAGTCACCCAAATGGAGCATAATATTGCTCTTTTCCCATTTCAAACAATTTTGATTATGTCCACCTCTTGTGATAGAGAATGGAAAATAGTAAACGTACCGGTTCCCATTTTATAACCGAAGGGTCCTCATTGGTCCACGCTCCAATTTTAAATACTGACCCACTATATCAGTATTCACTCACTCATAGGGTTAAGTAATCCAACCATGCTTTTTCAAAAAAAAAAAAAAACTAAAATCTTAATTTTAATTTAGTTAAGTTTAATCAAGGTTAAGGGGAGTTTAAAGGGACATGAGGACACGTGGTAAGATATGAAGTGGACCCATGGGTCCGCTGAGCACTGCTCATAGAGAATTGATTAAGGGACCCACATTCGTGGAATGCCGTGTTCACACTTCTCTTTCAACTTCCTTTTAATTATGATTAAGCTTAAACTAAATTAAGATTAAAACAATTTTTGTTTTATTTTCTTAAAACCCAAAGTTGGATGGATGAACTCTAAGGGTGAGTGAATTTTAACCACAGTTAGTGAGTGCTAAAAACTGGAACATGGACCAATGAGTTTCAACATTCCCCCTTCATAATGAAATGCACCGTCCATCAACCATTTCCCCTTTTGATAACATATATTTTTAGCGGTCACTTAATGTCTAATTGCACATGTGTTAGGTGTTATATTATCTCTTACCAAAAAAAAAAAAGGACAACACATTTTTTTTTAGAGTTTAAATGCAAAGAGGCCGAAAAAAGTTACCTTCCCATTTTACCTATTAGCATTGACAATCTTGTATTTAATTATGAGTCAGTTTATAGGTACTCCCAAATATACTCCCTAATCGTAATTGCCTATAACTATCTATTAAGGTTCCAGATTTGGCTGGACATATTATATATCTTCTAATGTTACATTAGATCTAATTCTTGACCCTTTAATAATTGAATTATAGGATTAGAATTTGAGAGTATATTTGAAAGTATCAAAGATTATTTTCAATTTTGATCATTATAATCAGAAAGTGTTTTACAAAATTATCAATTCTCAAAATATTACCAGTGTCATCACCTTTACTTTAAAAAGAGAGTTTTGCTTTTCCCATGGAGAAATGCTAGCTCCAATTTCATAGTTTCTCATATTATGAATGCATGTGCAACCAGGGGCATAGTTAGGATTTTCTTGTAGGGGCTAATAATGTTAGTAATTATTATTGATGAATTTGTGACGTATGATTAGGGTATATGAAATATTCTTGATCTAAGAGGTGCAGAGTACCTCTGATTTTTTTTAAGGCCAAGCTCGTAAGTCATCGGTTTGTATCCATTTACGAAGATTTTTTTAAAGTTAGGGCAGTGTTGCCCTTGCCCATGTCACTACCTTTAGACTAAAAAGGGAGTTATGCTTTTTTCCATGGGGAAGTGCTAACAAAGCATGTGCAACTAGGCCGGAGTCAAGATTTTCTTGTAGGTGCTAATAATGTTAGTAATTATTATTGATGAATTTATGAAAAATGATTAGCCGGATATGAAATATTCTTGATCTAAGGGGTGTGGGGATTCGGTAGCATAACCTCCGATTTCTTTAATGGTCAGGTTTGTGAGTCATCTCGTTGTTTGTATCCATTTGCAAAACTTTTTTAAAAATTAAGAGTTGTGTCTCCTTTGTCCATGATTATGCTATTTTAAATTAAATAATATAAGTTTAGGGGATTGTCCTCAACAATGCCTTTGCCCTCTTAAATTTAGTTATTTTTCACTCAAAAATTTCGCATGCAGAGGGCTAGAGTCCCCCTTGCCCCTGCCCCAACATACGTCTCTATTATCAATGAAATATTTTTTTTTTGCAAAAGTTTAGGGGATTCGGTACCCCTGGGCCATGTGGCTCCACCCCTAGGTGCTACAGGTGTCACTACTTTTACTCGTTGAAGCCATAACTTTCCCTTTGTTGATTTTTTTTAAATTAAGTTATTAAACAGGTAGAATGATACATGTTACACATGGTTCAAAAATTTGAAAAAAAAGACAAAGTGAGACTAAGACTAGCAATCCTCTTTTGCCTGGAGAAGAAGCTTTGAACAAAAAAAAAAAATCTCACTATTTCCTTTCGTTGACCCTTTCCGTCAATGATTAATGGGTAAATGGAAAATTGTAATGGACAGAGGAATTCTTCCTTGTAGACGTCTTTACAAAAGTATTCCGAGTCTTGTCCTGAAAAATATTCGAGTCTTGTCCTTGCTTGTTGAAAAGGCCCCTGTTCCTAATAATTAACATTATCACTCCCTAAGAGTTAGCCCACTGGTTTGTGTATTCCTTCACTAGGAGGGTGGTCCGGGATCGATCCCGCGTAGAGGATGCGTAGTAGGCCCTTTGCTAACCCCAAAACAGATGCTAACCCAGTTAACCCAAATAGTGGTATATCACAAAAAAAAAAGGAAGCTACCTAACCATTTCTTGTCAGCTACTGACTTTGGGAGGAATAACCCAAAGGTTTTTTGAATTATCTTATTCCTATCCCGAGCAGGGCCACTCTCTCTCTAATCTCACGAGGGTTTTGATAAATCTGAGGGCAAAAATCAAATTAATTACACACCGAAAACACAGGAGTTTTCTTTGGATCGCTCAGTGCGGGTTATGTCATAGAGACGATTGACTTCTTCACTAATCACAAATAAAGGTTACAGAGATTCTCTTCATTCCGTTCTTAGGAATTGAACAATCTCTTACAGTAACCCCTAGGCCAAGGGCGGGGAGGGGCCATGCCCCCACCCCCAATTTTTTTTAATTCCTTCAGAATTTGGTATGAAATAGTGGGCCCCACAATTAAAAAAAAAATAGTATACTTGGAACTACAAATTTTATTGTTTTGTCATATATATAGTAAAGGGAATACACGGAAGACTGTTAGCTGTTTTTCCAACCTTTACCCTATGTTTGATTGTCAAGAAAATAGGTAAAAACATGGAAAAGAAAAGAAAAGAAAACGGGACAAATCACAACTAACATTTGTATTAGAAATCCAAAATTTTCTTTTATTTTCCATGTTTTCACTTATTTTCTCGACAACCAAACATAGCATTAGGGTGTGTTCATTTGCTGAGAAAATGAAAGAAAGTAAAAGTAAATAGGGAAGAGAAGTGTTCAGTTGAGAGGAAAAGAAATTGCAAAAATCTGTGGGGCCCACAGATTCTTGTCTTTTAGTACATAACTTTCTTTCATTTTCTATCAAAATTTTCCTTCAAAAATATTAATTCTTTTGCAAAAAAGTAGCATTAAAAGTTTTGAATTCCTATTTTGTCCTTAACTAATGTCACATCATCTATTACATTTTATGGAAAAATAAATTATTAGAAAAAGTAATTTAGAAATATCAACCTACTGTCTTTCACTTTCTTTTCTTTGATACCAAACATCCAAAAGAAAATTCATTTTCTTCTCTATCACTTTTTTTTCTTTTACTTTCTCTCATTTTCTTTTCCTTCACCAAATTCTTGCAAAACGAACGGACCCTTAAGTTATATATCAATATAAGTTAATTTTTGTTCTAGAATATATCAATACAAGTTACAGATCATATTATCCAAAACACATGTTGGTGGTCAAGTACAAAAGGCATGCGTAGATGATTTTTTCAAAATTCCCAAACTACCCTTACATAAAAACAAAACGTGGATTTAATGTTTTACTTTAATTCCAAACTACCCCTTGTCTTTGATTTAATGTTTTACTTTAATTCCCAAACTAAGCCTTGCTCATCTATCTATTTAGAATCACAGCCAATCGTGATTGAACTCGGGGAGAGTTCAATCGAACCCGCGGGTTAACATGTGTCCCTTTTAACACCTATTAACTGTGGTTAACTCCTTCCTCTCGCTCTCACGTGCATCGCACGTGCCACTAGCGAGTTCAATCGCACCTGTGGGTTAACACATGTCCCTTTTAACTCTTATTAACTGTGGTTAACTCCTTCCCCTCGCTCTCACGTGCATCGCACGTGCCACCCGCTAGTAGATATATATGTAACAAAAAGACATAAAGATATTTAGAGATATTTACAATTAGGTCCCCTTAAGAATGTAACCTTGGCCTCTTTTATAATTAAAAGACTTCATTAGCTTATCTCACTCCCTTAGTTCATCTTTACTATTATAATGCGAGATAGCCTGATTTTTTGAAATTCTCAAACTACCTTTATATAAAACATAACTTTGATTCAATGCTTTACTTTAATGTGTTAATGATTTACTATAATTCTCAAACTACCCCTTATCTATTTAAAGAATAGAATCCCAACCAATTGTGATTGAACTTGGGGAGAGTTCAATCGCACCCGCGGGTTAACACGTGTCCTTTTAACTCCAATTAACTGTGGTTAACTACTTCCCCTCGTTGTCACGTGCAGTTGAAATATATTACAATTCATGTAATTTAACGATATGGGACGATATATATAGGCCATGATCATGGAATCTCTTATTCGCAGTGAATGCTAATCCCTGTATTCTACATATCCTCCTTAGCTTTTGTTAATTTCTACACCATATTTTTCTATGTTGCTGTATTTGTGGTTAAGTGGGTTTCGGACGGGTTCCAAATATCAATATGAACAAAATTTTATAATATAAAAAATAAAAGATAGGATTAATCTTATTTATATTATAGCAAACCCAATTAGGGGTGTCAAAGGGCCGGGTTGGGGTAGGGCCGGGGTCAACCCTAGCCCTACCCTTCCTTATAAGAGTAGAGCCCTAGCCCGGCCCTAGCCCTTCAAGGGCCGGGGTTGATTGGGCCCTAGCCTGGCCCCTCAAGGGCCGGGGCCAAGCCGGGCCGGCCAAAGGGCCGGAAGAAAGAGCGGAATTTTTTTTTTTTCATCTAAGATAATAAATTTTTTTTACTACACCGACTGTCAACCTTACATGGAAATGGATACCCTCCTCTTTTATTCGGGTTTGGGATCAACATTGCAACAAAAAGAGCAATGACAGAGTTAAAAAAAAAATTTCCTTATCAGTGACAGTCATGCATAATAAACCAAAACATAGTATAGGTAAACAAGTAGAATAATAAAACTATATAGAACAAAATTGAAAATATGTTTAAATATAAAACTGAAAGTAGAGAGTAAGATATGAGAGAGAGAGAGAGATGATCGATGAAGAGCCGAAGTGGTATGTGGCCTGTGCGATTGAAGTTGAAGAATGAAGAGGCAAAGTCTTAAAATGTGAATACAAGTTAGGGTTTGGTCTGTGTTAGGTTGGTTTTTATAAGGTCTTTAGTTGGCGCAATTACAAACATAGCCTTACTTTCGTAACGTTAATGAAAGGTTAAAGGGAGCATATTAGTAAAATTATTAAAAAATATTTATCTTAAGATAAAGTAGGGCCGGGCCGGGCCGGGAAGGGCCGGACAGGGGGAGCCCTAGCCCGGCCCTAGAGAACAAGGGCTTCCAATTTTTTGGCCCTGCCCGGCCCAAGGGCTAGGGTAGGGCCGGGCTTTGGAGGGCCGGGCCGGGCCGGGTACCCTTCTATATGGGCTTTTTTGACAGCCTTATTCCCAATGGAAGACTCTTGTTTTTCTTGGGTACTTGATGTAGCCCAACTTTTCGTTCTCAAAAGGAGAGGAGAAAATCAACCACGAAGAGATATTAAAATTAAGATGAAGGATAAACTTAAGTAATAACAAAGAAAATGGTAGAGAAATGCAGGGAGAGACCCAAACTCCTCTCGTGCCCAAAGTTTGTATTTTTTAATTTTCAAAATCCAAAATGTCATTCTCGTCAAGCATGGAGGCCTATATATAACACATTCTAGTAACAAAAATTAAAGACACATTGACTACTAAGTACCTAGACAACAATTAACTCAAGCCAAGTTCTCACACCATATTTAAACAAAACAACAAACAACTATATCTAGGAAATAACCATTAGTCTAGGAAACATAATGGTGTATTTAATCATTCTTTTTTTAAGATCATGCTTAGAGAATAAACATTAGTCTTGGAAATGTAAAGACTTCGTTATTACTCTCTTCCCAAGGTTTTGATCCGGTACATCGTCGTTGCATCGCTCCTTGCTTGATTCACTATCGAATGGTCTACCATCAGACTCCCCGGGTTCGAAAGAACTCATCCTTGAGTCAAGATCATTGACAACTGCATCATCATGATAAGGCTGCAAATCCGCAATGTTAAATGTAGTTGACACCCCCACTCTAAGGACGATCAATTTTATAAGCATTCTCGCCAATGCGCTTCAAGGTATGAAATGAACCATTAGCTCGATCTTGTAATTTACCATGCTTGTCTCTCGGGAATCTTTATTTTCGTAAATTAATCCAAACCAAATCTCTTTCCTTGAACTCAACATGCTTGCAATGTTTCTTGTTATTTTCCTTCAATTTCTTTCGAACTTATGCATGCAAATCTTTGAAGTGAATAGTCATATCATCCACATCTGCACCAAACCGGTTGATACTTGGCAAAGAAACAAGGTCCAACAGACTATTAGGAATCCGACCATAAACTATCTCGAATGGACACTTTCCAGTCGAAGTATTCTTTGATCGATTATATGCAAATTCAGCTTGTGATAAAGTAACATCTAATTGCCGTTTGTTTTCCCCCACCAAGCTTCTCAACAAATTCTCAAGTGATCGATTAACCACCTCGGTTTGGCCATCGGTTTGTGGATAGTGAGAGCTTTTAAATTGAAGACAAGTCCCCATCTTTCGCCATAAAGTCCTCAAAAAATGACTAATGAACTTCGAATCATGATACAAAGTAATGATCTTAGGAATCTCATAAAGATTGACAATCTCCTTGAAATACAATTTCACTATGTGAGATGCCTCCAACGTCTTGTTACAAGCAATAAAATGTGTCATATTTGAAAACCTATCCACCACAACCAGATTGGAATCTGCACTGTAAACTCCCTATTTTTGCACCCCCTATCTCTCTTCCCGCTTCTTCAAATGCTTCAAAGTTTACCCAAGGCCTAAGCCTATTTGACCAAACTTGTACCCAAACAACTCAATTAAGCCAAATTACTTAATTCCATTACCCAAGCCCAAGTAGCCAAGCCTAATTACCCAATTGTCTTAACCAAAGCTCAATTGCTTTAGCGAAAGTCTAATTACCATAGCCCAAGTCCAATTGTCATAGCTAAAGTCCAATAACCATAACTTATGACCCATCTACTAACAACCCATGATCTATAAGATCTAGTCCACATACTCACATTCATTCAACCCATATCCAAAACCCATAAACTTAAGCCCATTTTTTACTTTCCTACAAAAGACCTTTTATTTTTTTCTTCAAACCCCAAATAACCTCATTTTTGTGTTTACACACCTTTTTGACCACCCAATCACCTCTCACCAAGTACACACCTTTTTTGACTAACTAATCACCTTTCTCACTCTCTTACACCTCTTACAACTCATTCTTACACCTATTACAAAACAATTAATTCTCTTACACTCTTGTTGACCACCCAATCATCTCTCACCAAGTACATACCTTTTTTACTACCTAATCACTAACCACATTTATTTTGACCAACCAATCACCTCCCTTCTTCTCACCAAACCTTTTATTAATTACCAAATTGCTACAACCCCTTGAAAACTCTATAAATACAAGACACTCACAAGCCATTTCTCCCACCTCTAAAATCCCAAGTGAAAATCTTAACTTTTCCTCTTCTCATCACTTATATTTCTTTTTAACCTTAAAGAAAGTTAGAAAAAGCTAAGGTTTAGAGTTTGTAGAGAATTCTATGACTAAAAGCTTAAAATTCTTCACTAACTCTCTTCCTTTGTGGACTCTAAAAACCCCTCACCTCTTGGAGTATTGGAAAAGAACTCTTGGAGGAGTAGACACTCCTCCTTTTATTCTTCATCTTCTTCTTTGCTTCATATGTATTTTTTTTATTTTTTATTTGTAGTCTTCTTCTAGAATCATTTGGGAAGACCTCTCTTTTCTCAAGTTTAGTTGAGTCTCTCAACACCAATCTAATGGTGTATATAACCCCACCTCAAAAGAAAGGAGAGATCCTTTTTTTTCCTTTCATGAAAATATTTCTTTCTTTTCTATGTACCCACTAGCGTGGATATGGGTAGGCCCATAGAGAGTGGAAGCTAAAACTATACATCTCTTTTCATTTTGTTTCTTCATTTTGATTCTAGTCCTTCTTCTAGAATTTTTAAGAAAACTAATCCTCACTCTAATTTTCTTATTTAGAGCTCCATTACACCATTCATAATGGTGTAAATGGACTACATTAGAGAGAAGATGATGAGTTTTCATTTTCTCCACTTGTCACTTTTTTCATTTTTTTCTTTTTCCTTCATGTTTTATTTTGATTGGGTAAATGATGGTTTAAGGACTTAAAGAGGATATTATCCAAAAAGCCTCATACTAAAGACAATGGTATTTGATCTATTATCAACACCAATCCAATAAATTGGTGTTGGTAATAGACCATTTACTATTCATAATGCACACCCCCTCTTTATGTCCTAAATATAATCTTTTAGCCTAACTTTTCCTTAATCTTTCTCTTGAATTGAATTTGACTTTAGTTAAGTTTGCCAAAATCCTACTTATATGAAAATCCAAAAAAACATGATAAAATCTCAAAATATCAAAAACATGATAAAAATCTCAAGATACCAAAAACACTCAAAAAAAAAATATAAAAATACTAAAAAGAGACTTGTAGGATCTTCTTAACTGTGGTTAGATCTTCTAACCATGATTCAATTTCTTCTAATCATGGTTAGACTTAAACCATGTACTTGACCAACCCGGTCAACTAAACCCTAACCTCCAGGTTAGACCCTTGGCCATCATATGCACACACACACACACACCCCTAGTCTTGGCACGGGCTCATGTGCCAGAACTACACTCGGTCTGATCTCACCCCAATATGAGTACGTAGGGAACCCAATCCGGGTTCGACTCTAGTTTAGTTTAGCTTTTTATCTTTCTTGGATTAGTATTTAATTAAACACTTAGACATTTTTATTAATATTGAAATTAAAATTGGCTTAAATTTAGGGAGTAGGTAACCATTTATAAAATGGGGGTCCTAGGGTGCTTAACACCTTCCCTACGACTTAATCGAACCACTTACCCTAACTCTAATAGACCATTTGCCTTATCCAAATCACTCGAGACCTATCCCTTAAAATGAATAGGTGGCGACTCTTAGTCAAACCATAAATGTGAAAGTGAGTAGAAAATTTCTCATGCTCACATGCACCTCTTTTTGTTTTTGGAAATCTCAAAACAAAGTCAATAGATATATCTTCCAAAGGTGCTTCAGGAACCGGTAATGGAATGTAAACACCCGCATTTTGTGAATGTCCTTTGGCCAAATGACAAATCTTACAATTATCCACGTATCTTGCAACATCCCTTCGCATCCTTGGCCAATAAAAATTTTCTTCTAGTAGGCCCAAGACATCACAACCAAAGTGGCCACAAAGATCGCCACCATGTAATTTAGTTACAATTGCTTCACGTAATGAACCAACCGGAATACATAGATGGTTGCTCTGCAATAAGAAACCATCATGCACAAGAAAATTAGCATACAAGCCATTTTGACAATTAGCCCATATCTTTCCAAAATCAGGACCATTAGCATATTGCTCCTTCAAGATGTCGTACCCGATCACATTGATCTGCATAGTACTCAATAAAGTATTTCTCTAGCTTAATGCATCAACAACTTTATTTTGACTCCGCTTTGTGCCAATTGACAAAAGAGAACTCTTGAAGATATGCCACCCACTTTGCAATGACGAACATTTAACTTGTATTGTCCACTGATGTACTTTAATGCCTCATGATCAGAAAATAGAAGAAACTCCATTTAGATCAAATACTGACGCCAATGTCGCAAAACTTTAATAATGACATAAAATTTAGCATCATAGGCACAGTACCGTTGCTTAACATCATTTAGCTTCTCACTAAAAAAAGCAATTAATCTCCTTTCTTGGCTCAAAACAGCACCTATGCCCAAATGGGAAACATCACAATCAAAGGCAAAAACTTTCTCGAAGTCGGGAAGGGCTAATACCGGTGCCTCGGTCATCTTTTGTTTTACAAGCCGAAAACTTTCATCGGCCTCTTCGGTCCACTTAAATACACTCCCCTTCAAATAATTTGTGATTGGTGCAATAAGAGAACTAAAATTGCGAACAAATCTTCTATAGAACGATGCCAAATCTTGGAAACTCCTCACACCATGAATACTCTTGGGAATGGGCCAATTCAGAATAACCTCAACCTTACTTGGATCTACATTGATTCCATTAGCCGAAACAATATTTCCCCAAAAATATCAAGCTATTGGTCATGAAGTCACACTTTTTCAAATTTGCATAGAGCTTCTGTTCTTGTAGCACATGGAAAACCTGTCTAAGGTGCTGAACATGTTGATTCACATCCCATTATACACCAAAATATCATCAAAATATACCACAATAAATTTACCAAAGAATGGTCGGAATACTTGGTTCATCAAACGCATAAAAGTACTTGGTGCATTTGATAAGCCAAATGGCATAACCATCCACTCGTACAACCCTTCTTTTGTCTTGAATGTTGTTTTCCATTCATCTCTGGGCTTGATTCTAATTTGGTGATACCAACTTCTTAGATCAAATTTGGAAAAAAAATTAGAGCCACTTGACATATCCAACATGTCATCCAAACGAGGAATTGGGAAGCGATATCTCACTGTAATCTTGTTCACCACCCTATTAGCTACACACATATGTTATGTTTCATCTTTCTTTGGTGTCAAAAGTATTCGGAACTGTACATGGACTCATGCTTTCCCGAATCAGCCCCTTGTCAATCAATTTTGATAACTTGTTTTTGCAATTCTTGGTGCTCATTAGGACTCATTCGGTAATCTATCTTGTTGGGTAAAGTTGACCCCAGAATGAGGTCAATTTGATGTTGGATAACTCTTATCGGCGGCAATCCAGCCGGTAATTCATCGGGGATAACATCAAAATATTCTTTCATTAAAGGCTCAAGCATAGGTGGAATAGGACTCCCGGTGTTTTATTCTTTAACAACCAATACATACATATTCTTATCTTTTGCTTCATCCAAAAATTCAGCCATAGTAAGGAAATTAGTCTCTTCCCCCTTAACGGGCTTAGGTATAAATAAACTCCTTTTTGGATGGACCCAAGATCACTTTCACACCATCTTTTAAAAATGTGTAAATGTTCTTGTACCCGTCATGGATAGCCTTCCGATCATATTGTTATGGCCTTCCCAACAAAAGATGACAAGCATCCATTGGTACTACATCACACCATACACTATTTTGATCAGATTTTCCAATGGAAAAAGAAATTAAGCATTGCTTATCAACGGTTACCTCATTGCCCTTCTTGAACCATACAAGCTTGTAAGTTGTTGGCCTCTTCTGCGTCATTGATTTCAGCTTGTTGATCATGTCTTGTGAAACCACATTTTCAAAACTTCCGCCATCGATTATGATGTTGCATAGTTTTCCATAAGCCGTACATCTTGTATGAAAATATTGTTGCGAAGCCAACCATCCTCTTCTACACATGCCGTATTCATGCTCCGTCGAATGACAAGAGCCTCGCCTTGATCACTTCAAGTGACTTCATCATCACCATCATCTTGGTAATTTTCATACGTTGGTGATTCATCTTCCTTCGTTGATTCTTTGAAAAATTCTACTTCTTCAGCAATATATATAAACTTCTTGTTTGGGCATTACGAAGATATGTGCCCAACACCCGAACATTTAAAACCCTTTATTGCCTTAACGTTGAAAGAACCTTGTCGACTTGAACTTGATCCTATCTCAATTCGATTGGTGTTGGCATGTTCTGAATTCTTCTTGGGTCGCTTCTCCATCGTTCGATTTGGCTCAGTAAATTTCTCCTTGCGATCGGAGTCACGAGTACTAGAGTCAGTCACCCACCGACTAGACTTTGATTTTGTTGCTTTTCTACCTTAATAGCCAACTTGTAGGCATCATCATATGTCCAATAAGGCTGCAATGTCACCACATCATGAATCTCTTCGCAATCCCCCCAAATATCGAGCAATAGTTTGTTCTTCGGGTTCAACCACTTCGTATCGAACCATAAGCAAATCAAACTCCTCTGTATATTCATCAACCGATTTGTTTCCTTGTTGAAAATTATACATTTTAACACACCATTCTTGAAGATAATTTTCAGGAAAAAAATTTCTCATTTTTTTTTCATCTTGTCTCATGTAGTGATTTTTGTTTTTCCCCTCCGCTCCCTTCGAATTTTCAATTGTTTCCACCAAGCTGATGCAAACTTTATCAACTTGATTGCAACAATTTGAACTTCTGGAACCTCCTTATCATCGAAAATTCTTTCAATAGTATTTAACCAATCAATAAACTCCTCAAGTCTGATTTTACCTTCAAACTCCGGGATGTCAACCTTTATGTTGATGTGTTGAAATCGATCAAATCGAACTGCACGATCTTCTTCCGCCCCTCCATTGGGCTCTCTACGTGGAGCATGGAGATGAAAAAGGTTAACATCATCCTCAGAGGTGAGACCATCATCTACACAAGTTCAAGTTTCAAAACGCTCTAAGCGCTCCATTAATTGTTGTACTTGCCTTCTCAAATCTTCAACCTCAACATCTCGAATATCTCGTTCTTGCAAAGGAGGATCACCACGACCATCTCGGCCACGTCCACGTGCCATTGGATAATAACAATCCAAAGATCCCGATGGAACGAATGATGCTCTGATACCACTTGATGTAGCCCAACTTTCTTTCTCAAGAGGAGAGAAGAGAAAATCAGTCACAAAGAGATATTAAAATTAAGATGAAAGATAAACTTAAGTAACAACAAAGAAAATGGTAGAGAAATGTAAGGAGAGTTCCAAACTCATCTATTGCCCAAGTTTGTATTCTTTAATTTTCGAAATCCAAAGTGTCATTCTCTTCAACCAAGGAGGCCTATATATAACACATTCTAGCAACAAGAATTAAAGACACATTGACTACTAGTACCTAGACAACAATTTACTCAAGTCAAGTTCTCACACCATATTTAAACAAAACAACAAAAAACTATGTATAAGAAATAACCCTTAGTCTAGGACACATAATGATGTATTTAATCATTCTTTTTTCAAGGTCATGCTTAGAGAATAAACATTAGTCTTGGAAACGTAAAGATTTCTTTATTACTGTCTTCCCAAGGCTTTGATCCGGTACATTGCCGTTGCATTGCTCCTTGCTTGATTCGCCTGCCATCAATAATGAACCTTTAGTTTATCACCACGATTCCCCAAAAAAAAATCTCGTGGATGACCCGAACTCTAGGCCCATAATCATTCTCCACCAAAATCATTACCCCACCTCCCCCACAAAGAAATATTTCTGGCCCCGCTTCTGCCAGATTAGCAAAGATGTCCCAGTCAAGTGTCAACCCAACGATTATGAATCTTTTTTCGGCCTACACCGCTTATCTCAAGTTTTGGATTGAACTAATTTATCAGCACAAATAGTTCATGAGCAAAAATCGAGGTATTTGGGTCCGCATGAGAAAATTGTGACCTGCCACTTCGCGAGGGCTCTAACCAAAAGAGTGAAGGCAAATTCACGACTGCCGGTGTTGCCATGGGGAAAGCCTAATTTTAATTCGACGGTTTACACAGACAAGTTTTGAACCCATTACAGGTTATAATTATACAATGCAAACCCTTATTGACTCAAACAACTTGACATTTTCCCATCCAAGATAATCCATATTGACAGAAGACTGGGATCAGGGGATCTATTGTGGATGGCGATCTTAGAATCCATAATGTAAGTACAATTTGTAATGTGATTCGGCAAAAAATAGTTAAAACTGCATGTAAGTTCTAAACTAGTTTGAAGATATAACAAAGATATTTAGTGAAACTACACATCTCAGTCTCAGCTGTAAGAATTACCAAGATTAATGATTAGCCAGCATTTACCACTATTGATCTCTGGCATTTGGATAAACATTTGTTACAGTTTGTCCGGTTCAGCTTGCTAACTTGCTAAAGTCGTTGGGTATCGAAACCGCGACCTCGATCCAATTGGTTGAAACCCTTATTTGTCTAGTTCTCAATGAAGCTTCAGAAATTTCCATTCAAGCATACTGATGTAAACACTTCTGTTCGGTTTGGAACAGAAATAGGATAATTCCAGTCAAATCTACCACCTCTCAAAGTTTGTTTATTATAAACTCGATTTAAAAAAAAAAAAACTCAATTCTAATGTATTGTCTATGAATTTGATTTCTAAGATTGAGTCCAACCAATTAATCTTAAATCTTATCGAAATGTAGAATAATTATAATATATAACCCCCAAAATCAATTAGCAAGCATAAGTTCATTTACTATTCAAATAACAAACTGTGACTGTTTACTATCCTTGGAATTTCTCTGGGATTAAATATTTTATATATATTTTTATAAAGAAAATAGATCCAAATATAAGATGTTAATAACATATTAATATGATGGGGCTTAGGCATTCCAAGTAGGGGTGTATCCAACCCGAGCTAGCTCGAAGTTCAGCTCAGCTTGGCTCAATCAAGCCAAGTTTGGGCTCGAAAATTAGGCTCAATCGATTTGAGCCAAGCTGATTTTTTAAGTTTGAAAATGTGTTTAAGCCGAGCTCGAGGCAAAGCCTGTTTGAATCGTCTCGGCTCGAGCTCAGCTTGGCTTGAATGATAAATAAAACTTTCCTTAAAATAATATTATATATATAATATAATTATTACTTATATATATAATAAAAATATATTATTATTTTTATTTTCAAATATTTTTTAATAAATCAAGTCAAGCTTAGCTTGAGTTTGAATCTCAGCTTGGATCAAGTTTGAATCAATTCGAGCTCGAGCCTAGATTTTTACATTTCAGGCTAAGCCCTGCAGGGCCAAGCTCGACTCAGTTCGGCTCGAACACACTCCTCATTCTGAGGAACACCGAACCTATGTTGTTAAGGTGCACCGGTTCATTAAGCTAAGCTACACTCCTAAATAAACTTGATGAACCATTTGTAAGAAATTTTAACTTTGGTTAAGAACTTTTTCGCCCTCATAGTGCTCTCTTTTAACTCTGATAAAAACTTTTAACTAGGGATGCACTCAAACCAAGATAGCTCAACGACATGCTTGACTTGGCTCGGCTTGTTTGAGCCAAGCTCAAGCTGGCATTTCAGGCTCGAACGAATCAAATCAAGCTTTTATTTAAAGCTCGAATGTTTAAACATGCCAAGCTCAAGTGAGGCCCTGTATGATTCGGCTCAGCTTGTTTAAGGCAGGGTTCGGCTTGAGCTCGACTTGGCTCGAATATATATATATATATAAAATACTTTTGAAATAATGTTATTTATATTAATACAAAATTATATTTTAAATTTCTCTTTATTATAGATTGTAATAAATTAATATATATAAGTTTAAGAGATAATGATGACAAAAAAGTTAAAAACAAAAACTCTTATCTAACTCTATACTCTTTTTTGGCTTATGAATGTATTAACCTTTTGTAGTTTATTGCATTATAATTTATTAATAAATACTTTATTAAAATTATATAAAATAATTCAGTTAATTAAGTTTGAGAACCCAAGCTCGACTCGGTTTGAATAAAATTTGAGCTCGAATGGAACTCGAGCTCGATCAAACTTGTTCAAGTCAAGCTCAAGCCTAAACATTCGACTTCGAATCAAGCTCAAGCCAAGGTCAAGCTGAGCTCGTGCATGTTCAAGCCAAGCTCAACTTAGTTTGGCTCGGATACACCTCTACTTTTAACTCTTAGGCTGTGTTCGTTTGGGGTGATTGTGGAGGAAAGTGGGTGAAAGTATGAGAAAACCCAACTTTCACCATGTCTGGTTTGAGGGAAAGTGAAAGCTCAACTTTTTCTATAGTGTTTTACTTTCTCTCACTTTCACCCAAAACTTATTCCACCAAATTGAAGGAATTGTGAGAGAAAGTGAAGTATTCCAATTTTACCATTTTGCATAATTATATTCCTAAAGAGAGCAAGGGGTAATTTTGAAAAAAATTATACTTTATTATAATACTTTTCTCTCAAACCAAACACATAAAAGAAATTATATAATTCTTTTACTTTACTTTACTTTATTTTACTTTACTTCACTTTCTTTTTTTTCACTCATTTACCCTTCAATCGAACACACCCTTACGGTTATTTTGAGCAATAGTCCCCTCGTCGGCCAAGGAGGGGACTATGCCTTCTCGCTCTCACATAGCCAACCCTTCAACTTCCATTAACTTAGGTTAGTTTTCTTTAACCCTTTGGTTAAATTTTTTTTCCCCCAAAAAACCGAGGATAGATGGGGTGGGTGAACCCCACGGGTAGATGAATTTAATAAGTTAGAAGGGGGCACATGACAAGAAAAAGGGAGCCGAGATGCCCCTCCTTGCGTCACCGACCGAAGAGGTGACTATTTTTTTTTTTTTTTTATACCTTTGTCTAAAAACCAAGGTTAGATTGATAAAGTTTAAGGATTAGGAAATCTTAATCACAATTAATGAAAAGGGACACCAGTTGACCCGTGAGTGTTGGACCTCTCAACAGGACAGTAGCAACCAAAAAAAATCCTCTTTTAACATCTAATCAAATCTCGTAAGGGGTTTTTTTTTTTTTTTTTTTTGTTCTTTGTTCTAGAGAATAAAGCAACAACACAAAACAAAAAATTCCCCAAAAAAAAAAAAACCCTAGACCTCCCCTAAAAAAACCCAGAAAGATTTGAAAGAACACCCCAAGAAAGTAGAAACAACAATCTATATATGAAAAAGATGAATAATTGCATCCAAGATCATCAATCTAGATATTCAAGTTAAAGAAGCTGATGGACTGCCTAACCTTTGAAGTTCCATACCCACTTCGATTTCCCATTCCAACTTGCAGACAGACCCAACAAACCTAACGAGCTCCACATTACGCCGTCTCAAGGTATAGAAATCCGTAGGTAAAGGGATTCGAGCCCTTCCCACCACAGTCTCGGAAGTGGAGGTTCCAATCACGCTCAGTAAACCCATCCTCACAATCTCCAAATTCAAGAATCTGCATTTCATGGGTTCCTCGAAGATTAAATTAAACCTCCTGCGTGTTGGATTAGGCATGTCCATGCTTGTGCAGAATTCAGTCCAATGCTCTTCTTTGTCTGGATCTTTCTCAGGATCAGGATCGACCCAGGCAATAATACGATAAGTCTCACGACACCCTCTCGGCTCTTGTGGAGAGGCAATGTTCGTAGCTGCGTAGATGTAGAGATCCAAAGCCACATCGTAGTCTGTTGCATTCGTTGGTTGATGATATTCGTCTTCCATCTATTACGCACAACACCAGACTTTAATTTTCGGCTTTTCTTTACACAAAAACATTCAAGAACTCAAAGAATCGTGAACCCATTTAAGAGATATCAAGGGAAAGGGGTTTCAGAACAAGAAACCATCTATAGAGATGCACATGACTAAACATTCAAGAATTAGAAAGTTGCTAAGAAATCTTAAACAATTCGCTCCATCCATACTCGCCCCTTTTGGGTGAGTGAGGCTAGCACTACTAGCTTTGCACTCGTGCACTTTTTAACTTGGTTTAACTAGTTTTAACACTTTAGGGCTAATTTTTTTATTTTTTTTTTAAAATCGAAATTGTTGACTCTTAACGATTTGTGAATCTTAACTATTATAGTTAATAAGGGTTAAACGGATACATGTTCAATTGCAATTGAATAGGACCCCAATTCCCAACTCCCCTATAGTATATGATAAAATTCCTCGTAACATTCAAAATTTCCTTATAATATATGATCAAGCTCCTCACACGAGGAGAATTGAATATTTTTTTTGATAAATAATGAAATAAAATGTTTAAATATGATGCTTAAATGTATTGGGGCCACGGTAAAATTAAGGTAGTCTTCTTTACAATACAAGAAATTGAGTTATCGTTCACAGTTTTTATTCACAACCGTAAGTCATTGATCATGGTTATAGAGCGCAGAATGAATTGTAATCTTTCAAGTTGTGATCATAAGTTGATCAAATATCACAATTATTTAACTGTGATTGTATACGTAAATTAACAGAGATTATACATTAAAAATACAGTCATTTTGAGTTCTTCTTATAATTTCAGTTTTAATCTAAACTGTCATTGTTTAAAATTAAAATCTCACAGATCTTTAGCTGTGATTTTAGATGTCAATTAACTGAGATTAAATGTTTTTTTTTAGACAGTAACCGAGATTAAATGTTAACTTAAGATCAAGATGTTTTGATTAACCATAATCATTGATTTTTTTTTTTTCATGATCTTCCTCAATTTTGTTTTCTAGTTAAAATCATTCTTCATGCAAAGCCTTATCACTTATAGCTCCTCACAATCACTTCTAAATTTATTTTTACTATTATAATGGGAGAGGCAGGCGTAGCCTGAATTTTCCGAAATTCCTAAACTACCCTTATATAAAACAAAATATTAATTTAATGTTTTACTTTAATTCCTAAACTACCATCATCTATCAATTTAAAGAATAGAATCACAGTCAATCGCGATTGAACTCAGAGAGAGTTCAATCGCACTTATCTTTACTATTATAATGGGAGAGGTAGGCGTAGCCTAAATTTTCCAAAATTCCTAAACTACCCTTATATAAAACAAAACTTTAATTTATTGTTTTACTTTAATTCCCAAACTACCCTCATCTATCTATTTAAAGAATAGAATCGCAATCAATCGCGATTGAACTCGGAGAGAGTTCAATCGCACCCGTGGGTTTAACACGTGCCCCTTTTAACTCCTATTAACTGTGGTTAACTCCTTCCCCTCGCTCACGTGCATCGCACGTGCCACCCACTAGTACATAAATAAGAGAAATCATTCATCCATATACCAACTTGCAAATATTATAATAAATTAAGGATGGTGTTAGGCGCATCCCACTTTTTTATTACTACACCCAGAGTTAAAGAAATTGTTTAAAAGTTTAAAATATAAATCATAAATAACAAAATCACAAAAAAAAAAACATGGACTTCATCTTGTCTATGGCGACTCTCTCTCTCTTCTTTTTCGTCACCTGTGTTCTTCAACATTGCCCTTTCATTAATGCTCCCAACATCACTTCTTATGATAATTACAACTCATGTGTTATGGGATCACCTCTCATCAAGGCCCTTAATTCACAATCGATTCTTCCAAACTTCTAAGATTTTCAGTTCATTTTTCCTCATTGTGCGATTTTGAGTTACCCTGTAGAAATGATTCATTTTCTGTTTACACTGACATCCGCAGAGATGGTTTTGATTATGTTCATCATGTCATTACCCTTCTGAGGAAGCTAGTGATCATGGGGTTGGATGGAGTGAAATGAGGGGCATGACCTAGTGATAGTCAATACCGTTTAGGGACCGCATTCGTGGACTTAATCTCTAGTTTATATAATACAATGAAGATCCAGAAGCGTTCGTTCGATGCCAAGGTAGTTAATCCGGCTGATCAATTTCTTATGTCATAGCATCATCACGTAGACCAAAGGCAGCACAAAACTCAGACAGATGGGAAGAAGAAGGAAGAAAGAGAGGGTATTACCAGATCGCTATAGACAACATGAAAAATAAGAAGTCGAAGGCATGGTTTTTTCATCATATTATTATTTATGATGTATATTTCAAAATTTTTACACAATTAATTTAAATTTGAGGTGTAATAATTAAAAAAAGTGGGGTGCCCCTAAAATAATAGTGCAAGCTCGCGAGTCGGCTTGAGCTCGATTATCTGTAGACGAGCCGAGATCAAGCTAGCATTCGAGGGCTCGAATTAGGCTCGAGACGAGCTTGAGCCAACATATAAATGTCACGAGCTGAGCTTGAACAACACCCGGCTCGGCTCAACTCAGCTCGTTTACACCCCTACTATACTCTACATACCGAGTCAAATCCTTAGCACTTTCTCAGGTGCACACGGATTCCTTATATTACACTTGCTTATGTACACATACCCCATGGTCTTAGATTGTTGGCACTCAAACAGACAACTCAAACATGAGATTTTCACATACACTTTACTTATTTTCAATTGTTTGTGATCATGCTCTTATCATGCTTGCGTGTCTATCATAATGGTGAGTGAAAAATGATAAACCCTCGGTTAAATAACACTTTAGATTACTAATCCGGTACATTCGGTGATCCATCATGCGTCCAATTCCATTATGATAGAAGACTAAGACTCACAAAATTTAAATCGAAAGGTTTATTCAATCGAATACATCACTACATGTAAATTCAAAAACATACATTATTCATCAAGGCATATCGATTTTATGGTTTAATCAATTGAACATGTATAATCATGGTACTCCAATAAAAAAAAAACCCATAACATTATCATCATTCTAACATGCATCATTTTTACAAACAATAATCTAGAAAATAATAACCATAAACCTTTGCATACAAAACCCACTATTTCACATCAAGTCAACACATCATTCCTTCCAAAACTCCAACATGCATCACATCTTCCTTATTCTATCACACAAAGTCACAAGCATTCCCTTCCTCCATATCAAATCATAAACATTCATCATACTACATTCAAACCATGATAAAACTTAAATAGATAAACAATTTCAACAACAAACCATGCTCAAGATCATCTTCACTTAATTAATAACTTTAAAACCTAAAATATATCAATGATTCATGATTTTCGTAGTGAGAAAGTTATATTATACCTTTGTAAAGCGTTTCTCTACGACCCTCACGCTAGAGAACACTCCTTGGGCGATCTCCAATCTCATCTTCCTTCTTTCAAGTCAAACCCTAGGTTTTCTCTCTCTTCTCTCTCTCTATTAGGGTAGAAGGCTTATAATGTTGTAAACCCTTGAAAATAAAGTTCTATTTATAGCCCTAGGTTTTAAAACCCTAAAAATCGTGCAAAATGACATTTTTCTTACTAGCCGTTTGAATGCAAGTTTAGAGTGGGTATTGTTTTCGCATTTTGACAGGCCGTTCGAATGGTCATTGAGTCCGTTTGAACGCCCTGCTCATTTTCACCACTGTTTTTATACAGCAGCATCGACATTACCATTTTCTCTTTAGCACCAGCCTATCAACACACTTATTTTCCTTTAAAACATGTAAGTAAATATTCATTTACTTTAAATTTTAATTAAAATAAGGAAGTACCCCTTATTTGGAGTCAAAAAAATTACTTAAATCAAATTCCCAGTAAATCAAAATCTTATTTTCCAGTTTTAGGCTAAAAACTAAAAATCTTGAAGTTGTAAAACTTTCGATAATTGAGTTAACTACTTTATATTTGAATAATAAAATATCATAAAATCATATACTTTTATTTAATATATAAATATCAATTTCCAAGAGAAATCATCTCAAAATTCAACAATTTATGTTTTTGCTTAAACCACGCCCTTCTTATAATGTTTGCAATTCTTGTACTTAGTAATTTTAAATTTAACTTAAGATAATTAAGGAACAAGATATCACATATATGACATGAATATCGAGAAATAAAATGCAAGTCTCTACTGTAAGCACCCAATTTTTGCACCCTATTTTTAATCATGATTAATAATCTTAATTATGGTTAAAGCCCTTGGTCAAACCCTAGTTTACCCCTAGGTCAAACCGTAGTCCCCTAGGTCAATTCCTTATTCTAACCCTAAAGTCCATAACCCTAGACCCAAGACCACCATCTTAGGCCTATGTACTTAAGCCCAAGCCTCAATTACCCAATCCTAGCCCAAGTCTTACCCTAAGAGCTTAAAGCTCAAGTCCTTTGGCCCAATCCTAGACCATTTCCCTAAAACCCAAGGCCCATCATTGGCCAAGCCAAAATCCTAAACCTTGACCAAGGGGACCAAATACCAATTAGGAGGTTTCCCCCAACCATTTAAAACCCATTAAAGATGAGAGAAATCTCAAAGAAAGACCCCAACCGATCCTCTTTTCTCTCTCTCCATTTTCTTTCTCATAGTTACCACTTTCATGAAAGAGAAAAAGTTCTCTTTTCAAGATTCAAAACTTACCTTACAACCTACCCCTAGTCTAACACCTCAACCCTACCCTTGCAGCCCTAATCACCTAGCCCTTGACCAACCACTCATTTTGTAGTATTAAAAAACAAAAGGACTCCAGACCCCCATTCGGCTCCCTCTTTCCCTCCCTCCTTCTCTCCCTTTCATCTTTTTTCCTTTCCTTTGTTTTTCAATCTTTCTTAGTTTGTAGGAACAACAGTGGGATGTTTTTCAGAGAGAAGGGTTGGACATGCCACACACCCCTTAATCCATTCTCACGCCCACTTCACTCTCCAAGCCCTCAAAGGTAGCTTGCTGCCTCCACCACAAAATCCCTCACCACGTCTCCCTCCCGGTGTCAGGTAAATCCTCTATCCTATTTCTTTTGTTATTTTATAATTTTAGTTTTGATCATTTTAGATTAGTTCAAGTTAGATAAAATACTGTTTTTTTATTAAATTAGTCTAAATGCTAGATCAATTTCAAATCTGAACTATTAGGTAAATTAGTCATATTTTGTTAGTTTTAAAATCCCATTTAGATTCTGAAATTTGATAGTTAGGCTCATGATTAGAATTAGATGTAAACTACTCTGAAATCACTTAGTTCAATCCATCTGTGAGTTTATTTTGTTTAGCTATTAAAAAATCTCATTCTAGTTTTATGTTTAGAATTAGTTCCTAGCTTTGTTTTAAGTAGATGCAGTTCTTACTTTAGTAATCTGGATTTTAGATTAGCTCTAGTTCTTAGATTAGATAAAATATGTATTCCAGTTAATTGGTTAGTGCTAAGCTTGTTAGTAACCCCATTAGCTAAATAAATAATCTGTTAGTAAGCCCATTGATTAAAGTCTTATATCTGTTAGTGAAAGTAGTAATGCATGGTTTAGTTTTAACATAGATAACATAGGGTAAAACTTGTACTTAGGTTAGTGGTTAACCATCTAGATAGAGTAGAGTAATTTATTTGAGCATTTAGATAGTGTGAAACCCCAATCGTAGGTTAGTCCTAAGGTTAGTCCTAGAGTTAGTCTTAGGCTAGTCCTAGTGTAGGCCTCCAGTTAACCTTAGGGTAGTTCTTGAGTTAGTCTTAGGTTAATTCTTAAGCTAGTTAATCTTATGTTCTAAGTTAGCTCAACTAGGTTAGATTTAAACTAGTTTTCAAGTTAGATTCTTAGGTTATTCTTAAATTTCAATTTTAAATTAGACTTAGCTTTTGGTCTCTTAGGTTAAGGTTTAGATAGATCCTTAGTAGATTAAAGTAACCATTGGTTAGACTAAGATCCTTAAGAGCATTCCTAGCAGCCTTACCAAAATAGTTTTTTAGCTATTTTGGTGAGCCAATTGGCTAAAAAGTGTAAAATATCGTCTCCAGCATCCTCATCAATTTGAATATTTTTGTTTGGTGAGCGAATATTTTTGTTTGGTGAGTGTACAGAACTCACCAACTTTGGCGAGTCACCGTACACTCACCAAAGTTAAAAATCTCTCTTTCCCTCCTTTGTGGGCCCACACAAATCAAATAAAGGTTTCTCTCCTCCTTTTTCAATTGTGGAAGTGACACAAATAATAAAATAATGAAAGGTTTGGCTATTTTGGTGAGGTTGTTGAGAGTGTTTTAAAAAAATGGCTCGCCAACATGACTTTATGACTTTTTGTGAGTTTTGGCTATTTTGGTGAGTGAAATTTGGTGAGGCTACTAAGAATGCTCTAATTGCTCTGCAACAAGCCTAAATTACTATTCAAAAAATTCAGAAAAAAATAGAAAACAATCAAAAAGATCAAAAATAATATAAAATTCAAAAAACCAAAAAAATCTAACTCAAAGCCACTTCGGTGCACACCTTTTAACCATAATTAAACACTTTAACTATAATTAACTGAACCCTAGACCTCCGGGACCAATCCTTAGCCTCCGGGCCCGCCCTTAGCCTCCGGGCTTAAACCCTAGCCACTCTCCGATGCACTTGACTCCTCGGTCAATCAACCCTAGCCACTCTCCGATGCACTTGACTCCTCGGTCAATCAACCCTAGCCCCCAGGCTAACCCTAAGCCTATCCAGTGTATACATACACTCCCCTTAATCCTGGCACGGGTTCATGTGTTAGAACTACACTCGGTTTGATCTCACCCCGATGAGTATGTAGGCAACTAACCTGGGTTGGACCCTACTCTAGGATTTTCCCATTCTTAAATTAGTACTATGCTAAACACTTAGGCATTTTAATTAATTTTAACTTGATTTGGCTTAAATCTAGGGAGAAAGTAACCGTCTTAGACGGGGGTCCCAGGGTGCTTAATACCTTCCCCGGTACTTAATCGAACCGCTTACCCTAACTCTAATCGAGACCTCTAGTCTTAATCTAAACCTAAGACCTATCCCTCAAAATAAATAGGTGGCAATTCTTAGTCAAACCAGTGAGTAAAATCCGTACTCACATCTACAATAACTATATATTATCTCCTCTAATAGTTTGACGATATAACGAAGGTAATCAGTCAAACTACACCTCTCAGTCTTAGTTGTAAGAATTAGCAAGATTAATGATTAACCAACATATAGCATTTTTGATCTCTATCATTTGGATTATATTTTGTTCTAACTTCTCTGGTTACCGAAAGATGTCAGCTTGCAAAGTTGAAGTCGTTGGATATCGATACCACAATCTGGGTTCAAAGAGATCAAATCACAGCCAATTGCGATTGAATTCGAGGAGATCAATGCAATTGCTCCCACAAGTCAGCACCTGTCCCTTTTAACCCTTATTAACCATGGTTAAGATTCACCAACCTTAGGGTTCAACAATTGAACCTTGGTTTATAGAAATTATTTTTTAAAAAAATTTAACCCTAGGGTTAAAATTTCTTAACCTTAGGGTTAGTTTTTATAAAAATAATTATTTCTAAAAACCAAGGTTAGATTACTGAACTCATAAGGGTTAATGAATCTTAACCATGGTTAATAGGGGACAAAAGGGACGTGCTGACTTGTGGGTTCGATTGAACTGTCCCTGAATTTAATCACGATTGACTGTTATTTGATCTTAGGTTCAAAATGGGTGCCAGCTTGCTAAGTTGGTATAGTTGATTCAAAAAAATGTCAATATTAAAGATAGTTTTTTTACTTTAATTTCTCCTACTGGTTTAATTGCTATTTTAACAATTAAAATTGAAATTTGTGGATCCAATTTGTAGAAAACCTTATTTGTCTAGTTCCCAGTGATTACTTACTGAAGACTACGAATTTTGAGGGGTTGTTTCTCTCATCAAACGAGGAGGAGTTTTGACAAAGGGTTTTCGTTGAGAGGTGTTTCTCTCCTTATGGGATAAGAGGAGATTTGTTGATGTGGCTTCACAAATGAATCTTATGTGGTAACGTAATATATGCACAAGTGGCTTCCATATGATCACACAAACTGTATTATATAGCTAGTAAGATTAGATAGCTTCTTTGTTCACTTTTTAAATTGCAGGGGTGGTTTCAAATCGGGCTCTGGACCTCCTTGTAAAGGGCTCAACAAGTCAATGAGACCTAAAAACATATTGATAATGTGGAAGTTGAATTTCCATGAAAGAGGCACTTCTATAAACTAACAAGTTAAATGATAAGAATATTGGATTCTTTACCGAGATAAAGTTGCCAAATGACAAAATGGAAATGCACAAAAAGATTACAAAAACAATCCTGTCGCGTAGTACAATTGCAACCTGAAACATAAAATGGCTGTTGATCTTGGAGGATCCATGGTACATTTGATAATTGATACCAGGTCGTCAAGACACTGTACATCATCACTCTACTCCATCAGAACCCTCATCTGTCTCAGATCCTGTATTTGCCCAATCAAAAGTCAAAGAAAGCGAAACCAGGAAAAACCGATGCCAAATTAGCAACCAAAAACCCCTTTTTTCACAGCTAATCTAACTTCAATCACATCTCTTAAGTTGCTTTTTCTTGTTCTAGAGAATAGGACTTGGACTTTGCAAACGAGGTCTCAAAAGCATTTCCCCTAGAGAATTAATAAAGGAACAAAAAAAAACAAGAACAGCCATGGAAAAAAGTAAAAACAAGAACCCTAGACCACCCCTGAAAAAACCCAGAAAGATTTGAAAGAACACCCCCAAGAAACAACAATCTATATGAAAAATGAAAAAGATGAATTAGTGCATCCATGATCATCAATCTAGATATTCGAGTCACCAGAAGAAGCTGATGGACTCAATATAACTTTGTCAGTTCCATACCCACTTCGATTTCCCATTCCAACTTGCAGACAGACCCAACAAACCTAACGAGCTCCACATTACGCCGTCTCAAGGTATTGAAATCCGTAGGTAAAGGCATTCGAGCCCTTCCCACCACAGTCTCAGAAGTGGAGGTTCCAATCTCGCTCAAGAAACCCATCTTTACAACCTCCAAATTCAAGAATCTACATTTCATGGGTACCTCGAAGATTAAACTAAACTTCATGTGTGTAGGGTTAGGCAAGGACATGCTTGTGGAGAATTCAGTCCACTGCTCTTCGTCACAACAATGCTCAGGATCGACCCAGGCAATTATGCGATAAGTCTCAAGACACCCTCTCGGCTCTTGTGGAGAGGCGATGTTCGTAGCCGCGTAGCCAAATCCACATCGTAGTCTGTTGCATTCGTCGGTTGATGATATTCGTCTTCCATCTATTACGCACAACACCAGACTTTAATTTTCAGCTTTTACACAAAAACATTCAACAACGTGAACCCTTAAAAGAGATATCGGAGGAAATTAAGGGGTTCAGAACAAAGAAACATTCAACAACTTGAACCATGATACTTCGTGTGGTTTTATAGAAAGTTAGCTAAGAAATCTGAAACCCCTCGTAGGATTTCTCGATCTCCCACTCGCTCTGAACCTGTGGGTGAGTGAATCTCAACCACCGTTGAAGAAAGTCCCCCTAAGCTACCATGTATCCCATCTAACATTTATTAATTATAGTTAAGATTCACTTATCTCTGTGGTTCATCTATCTAACCTTGGTTTTAGAAAGATATATATACTAGCGGGTGGCACGTGCGATACACGTGAGAGCGGGGAAGGAGCTAATCACAGTTAATAGGAGTTAAAAGAGACAAGTGTTAACCCACGGGTATGATTGAACTCTCCCCGAGTTCAATCGCGATTGACTATGATTATATTATTTAAATAGATAGATGAGGGTAGTTTGGGAATTAAAGTAAAATATTAAATTAAAGTTTTGTTTTATATAAGGGTAGTTTAGGAATTTCAAAATATTTAGGCTATGCCTGCCTCTATATATATATATATATATATATATATATTAACTCAAGTTAATTAAACCTAACTATGATTAGAAAAATGAACACATGGCAGCCTTCAAGGGGTCCGCAGGTCGGAAAGAATAACTCCCCTTTGATAATACATATTTTTTTAGCAGTTATTAGGAACCTATGGGTCCGTTTCATATCTTAACCCATGTCCCTTTTAACATCCATTTAACCCTGGTTAAGCTGAACTAAATTAAAATTAAGATTTTGATGTTTTTAAAGGAGTCAAATCCTCTACGGTGATAACCAGATTTGGCAAATCCGGTTATCACCGTAGAGGATTTGACTCCTTTTTAAAAGAGGAGTGCAAAGCGGACCCATTGGTCCATTTCATATCTTACCCCGTGTCCCTTTTAACACCCCTTTAACCCTGGTTAACCTTTACTAAATTAAAACTAAGATTTTGTTTTTTTTGAAAAATCATGGTTAGATTGCTTAACCCTAGGGGTGAGTGAATACTAACCACAATAGGTAAGTATTTAAATAGTAAAATAGTTAATGTACCTGGGATCTCCATTTGCAAACCTAGGGTGGTCATCATTGATTTACGCCCCACTCTTAAATACTCACCAACTCTTGTGAGAATTTCAAAGTGAGGCATGAACCAAAGGAGGACCAGCCTTAGGTTTGTAAAAGGAGATCCCAAGTACGCCTATCACTGCTCATTTAAATATGGGGTGTGGACAAATGAGGACCTGCCCTTCGGTTATAAAATGGGAACCTTGTGTACATTTACGATTTTCCAAAAAAAAATCATGGTTGGATTGCTTAACCCTAGGGGTGAGTGAATCTTACCTAAAGTAGGTGAGTATTTAATAATGGGGCATGGACCAGTGAGGCCCGACCATTCCGTTACACAATGGAAACCACAGGTACATTGACTATTTTCCTATTGGGAAAAATGCTTTTGAGACCGTAGAAGGGTAGACACCACCGACCGTGCACGGGATTTCAGGTGGGGCTTACCATGTGAACGTGGGCCCCACTTGAAATCCCGTGCATCCTTGCACGGTCTCGGTGGTCTCGGCCCTTGCAGTCTCAGTAAGAAAGTCTTTTCCTATTTGTTTTAGAGTTTAAATGCAAAGACGGTGTAAACACATAAATTTACCGCATTTCCTCCCCTCTCAACTCTAAGTGTCGAGATAAGGTCCGAGAGTAGAGGAATAACGCTAAATTTATTCTAAGAGTCGCCACCTACTTAGGGGAAGTAGGATCCCGAGATAATCCAAAATAAGGGGGTCTACGGTCCAGAGTAGTCTAGGTAAGAGATCCCTTTAGGTCCTGGGGAAGGGGTTAGGCACCCCAGGACCTCCACCCAATGATGGTAACCTACTCATTAGGTCCAAATCAAACATTTAAAAATCACTTAACATTTCCTAAAACAATTATTAATTTTGCTAATCGAATACAAATCAAAATGGGGTGTAAAAAGTTTATTTTTGGTTGGGGTCGAACCCTGATTGGGCTGCCTACTTATCCGGTTAGTCGGAATCAGACCCTCATAGTAGTTCGGGGTCCGTGACTGTTTTTATACTCGTTTCGGAGTGTGGTCACTTCCAACTCGTGTTTGAGTTGGGGAGGGGAAGTGGAATTGAGATTTATGAATCTCATTCGGGGAGATGGTCGCGTAGCAGGTGCTCGTGGGGGAGCTCTAGGGGGCGTTCATTTATTAGGGTAGGTCCTTTTTGAATTTTGTGGGTTTTTTAATGTTTTTGTTGTTTTGCATTTTTTTGAATTTTTTGTATTTTTTTTAATTTTGGCAAGTTTAACTAGTCAATAATTAACCTATGTGCCCAAGGTAGGCAAAGAGAAAAATAAAGCCTAAGCCTAGTCACACATATACACATGGCATAAATTATAATAAATTAAAGGACTAAATTATAGCTAATTACTGATTACAGAGGCAAATCAGAGTTAAAATTTAATCATACGACATCCAGGGACCTAAGAAAAAAATCAGTTACTGGGCCAAGGCTAGCCGTCCATGATGCCCGGCCCGCTCTAGCTCAGTGACTAATTTGGGATTAGATCTAGTAGTCCCTTGAAAGAAAAGAGACCGACCCCTACTGGAACCTCAAACACCATTCCGAATAATAAAAGAAAAGGGAAATGGGGGAGCATGCATACCTATGTGCCGTCGTTGTTAAGGGAGGTGAAGATGGTGTCGCTGCTCCATATCGGGGAAGGAGAAAACCATACTCGGACTTAATTACAAATTAATAAAGAATTAAAAAAAAATGGGAGAAGCTGCTGGTGTGCTAGTGGTGGCCGGAAAAAATGACCGAAGAACTAGATCTCTTCGGTTCTGCAACTCGCCGGAAATGGAGCTTTAAATAAAAAAAAAATTCATTGATTAGAATAACGATTGAGGAGAAAAGAAATTGATCAAAGGGGATTAGCTACAGAAAATCGGATCAATAGATCTAGATCTAGAAACCTAGATCTAGATCTAGAAAATTTCAGATCAAGAAGAAATAGAAGCTGGACCGAGACAGCAGATTACCTGATCGGAGAAGACGACCGGCTGATGGTGGGTGGTTCAGGTGATGGAGTTGCTAGATTCGATATGGCCGGGAAAGGTGCTCGATGGTGGAATTTTGCTGAAGAAGATGACCGGCTTCGGGAGAGATAAAGACATGGAGCCGGAGTGAGAAAGTGATCGGAGAGGATGTCGGAGCCGCTGGTCTTTCCTCTGACCAAACGGTGACGACTACTGGATTTGGCCGGAGATGGCGAGGATGATCAGAGATGGAATTCTCTTGAAAAATGATCGGATCTTCCACAACTCACCGGCGATATACGGTAGCAATTTCTGGGGTATGAGCTGCTGCTGATGAGGTTCGTCGGAACTTCGACCGCCGGTGGAAGGTTGGTTCAGACTGAAAAAGGAGAAAATAAATAGAGGAGAAGAAAAGGAAGAGTGAGAAGGGAGGGGTGCCGACCGGAGTGGTGAAGCTACTGTCGCCAGAAATACAGGTGTGGCTACAGTTGTGAGGGAGATCGGTTAGGGAAATGGAGCTCGGAAACAGAGCTTGCGGCTGGAGGAAGAGAGAAATCGAGAGCCCCTTCCTGGAAGGAGATCCCCTTCTTTTTTTAAACCTTATCTCTTTGGTTTATGTAAGCAATGCAAATGGGCTTTGGTTTAAGGCTTTGGATTGTGGGCATTGGGCCTTAAACAACATGTCTTGGAAATGGGTATAGTGCAATGATCTTGGGCCTCTCTCTCTCTCTCTCTCAACACTCAGGCTCACAAAATTAAATTAAATTAAATTAATAATAAAAGGGTTTTAGGGGTGTAAAAATGGGGTGTTCACAGTTGCCCCTCTTTGTCGGAGAGTGCTGACAATTGAACGGCAAGGACTGAAACACTGTCATTTTTACGCACGTAAAACCTGCAAAAGCTTATGAAAATCAAATATAGAATAAAATGGAACTAAATTCTAACTCTAGTAAACTTGCCAAAAACAAAAAGATGGAGTGATGGATAGTAGTTTATGGCCTCATTACGGAGGATTGTTGAGGAAAATGGGTGCAAATGGAAATATGGATTGAAGGGAGCTCGTGAACACTACTGCATGGAGACTGATATAATGTTCGGAACGATTTTACTGTTGCATGGAAGTTGAGGACGAAACGGATATGATGGATGGAAGGGAGCTCATGAACACTACTGCCTGGAGACTGATGTAGTGTCTGGAGCACTGAGAATGCTATGACACGAAAGTCGAGATGTGCATAGAGCGCTGGGGAGTGCTTACGGAAAGCTGAGATGGCACAGAGCGCGGGGAATGCTCACGGAGAGCTGAGATTGCTCACGGAGAGTAGAAATACGCACGGTGCGCGGGGAATGCTCACGGAGAGCTGAGATGCGCACATAACGCGGGGAATGCTCACGGAGAGCTGAGATGCACACGGAGCGCTGGATGAGGATGACATCACATTTTAATGACAACCAGGATTGAAATGATGGGTGACAACACATTTCGATGCCAGCCAGAGATTGAATTGGTGGATGACAACACATTTCGATGCCAACCAAGAAGAGATTGAATTGATGGGTGACAACACATTTCGATGTCAGCCAGGATTGGATGAATGACAATCCATTTCGATGTCAAACATACTGAATTGATGGGTGACAACACATTTCGCTGTCAAACATACTGAATTGATGGGTGACAACACATTTCAATGTCAACCAGGATTGAATGACAACACATTTCGATGTCAGACAAGAAGGGGATGAATGACAACACATTTCGATGTCAAACATGAAGAGATGAAATGGATGACAACACATTTCGATATCAACCGAGAAGGGATGAATGACAACACATTTCGATGTCAAAGAAATGAGATGGAATGGATGACAACACATTTCGATGTCAACCAAGAAGAGATGAATGACAACACATTTCGATGTCAAACCGAAGAGATAGAATGGATGACAACACATTTCGATGTCAAATCGAAGGGATGAAATGGATGACAACACATTTCGATGTCAACCAAGAAAAGATGAATGACAACACATTTCGATGTCATACAGATGAGATGGAATGGATGACAACACATTTCGATGTCAACCAAGAAGGGATGAATGACAACACATTTCGATGTCAAACCGAAGAGATAGAATGGATGACAACACATTTCGATGTCAAATCGAATGGATGAAATGGATGACAACACATTTCGATGTCAACCAAGAAAAGATGAATGACAACACATTTCGATGTCAAACAGATGAGATGGAATGGATGACAACACATTTCGATGTCAACCAAGAAGGGATGAATGACAACACATTTCGATGTCAAACCGAAGAGATAGAATGGATGACAACACATTTCGATGTCAAATCGAATGGATGAAATGGATGACAACACATTTCGATGTCAACCAAGAAAAGATGAATGACAACACATTTCGATGTCAAACAGATGAGATGGAATGGATGACAACACATTTCGATGTCAACCAAGAAGGGATGAATGACAACAAATTTTGATATCAAACCGAAGAGATGAAATGGATGGGTGACAACACATTTCGATGTCAACCAGGATTGAATGACAACACATTTCGATGTTAGACAAGAAGGGATGAATGACAACACATTACGATGTCAAACATGAAGAGATGAAATGATGGGTGACAACACATTTCGATGTCAACCAGGATTGAATGACAACACATTTCGATGTCAGACAAGAAGGGATGAATGACACCACATTACGATGTCAAACATGTTGAATTGATGGGTGACAACACATTTCGATGTCAACCAGGATTGAATGACAACACATTTCGATGTCAGACAAGAAGGGATGAATGACAACACATTTCGATGTCAAACATACTAAAATGATGGGTGACAACACATTTCGATGTCAACCAAGATGCATAGCTTTTACTAGAGACCTCCTGGCCTTGCCTAGTTTAGCATGATTGTGGCTTTGTGTTGTGTATGTGATGCAATTGTGTGTGCAGTGTATGTACTGTGCCGCAACTATTGTGCAATGCAATGTGTGATACAACTGTTATGCAATATAATGTGTGTGATGCAAATGCAACTTTTGTGTAGTGTAGCATGTCTGCTGTAGCTGTTGTGCAGTGCAATGTTGTGCAGTGTCTGTGATAGTATTGCTAAATTTTAGCTCGACTAAGTAAGAGCAACTATAGTGCAAAGTGTGACTCGACCGAATGTGTGCAACTGAGTGCAACAAAAGTGCGATGTGTGAGACCCCATTAATTGTATGCAATTGAGTGCAGCAAGAGTGCAAAGTGTGACTCAAATGAGTGTGTGCAACTTGAGTGCAGCTGTAGTGCAATATGTGCAACTCGATTGAGTGTGTGCAACTTGAGTGTGTAAGGTGGGTGCAACTAGTGCGATATGTGTGACTCGATTGAGTGTCTGCAATTATAGTGTGCAAGATGGGTGCAACTAAAGTGCGATATGCGCGACTCGATCGAGTGTGCGCAAATTGTGAATTGACTAGACTGGTATGAAATGCAGAACAATGCATGACTTGACTTATGCTAATATGTAGACGAGTTGGCTGGACCTAGATTGAACCCTACAAATTGATGATGGGCTAGGTAAATGACTCGCTCTTAACGTCCAATCCTATGCTTGTCGGAGATTGGAGGTTCTGAACTTTGCTTTAACTTCCTGCTTAGCACCTTGAGCGATTGCTGAGATGAAATTGATCTAGTCAAGCCAAAGGAAATGACAAACATTGAAACATTGATGACCAAATAATGAATAGTTGGATATTCTTGAGAACACCCTACAAATTGAATGCGATTGGTCTTGACTTGTGCAACAATCCTGATGACCGGATTGAAATTGAATGAATTTTTCATAATGAGAATGCTTTCTTAGCTTATTGGATCTAAAAGGTAGATCACCCTCACATGGATTGAATTTTATCCTCAATGGTAGAATATGATGCTAAGCAAATGTGACCCATCGTGCTGTGTCGTTGGTAAAGTTAAGCTTTAATCCTTGACATGTGCTGAATTGGGTCTTGCTTGGAATAAGAGACACTTAGTCTGCTCTGACGATAAGATTCTTCAGCTGGTGCTTGAAAGTGATTTGTCTTGATCTCGGGGATGTACTTAGCGAATGCTTATTGCTTTCAACTTTTCCCTTTTTTGCCCTTAGAATGACCAAGTTTGGTTTTCACTCATGGCTGCGAAGTTGATCAAATTTTCTTTTTCCATTTTTTGCCCCTAATCGCAAGACTAGGACTGGGGTTCGCGTAATGAGGCCATTTCAGGTTTTCCGCGACTTTTTTGAGGTATGATTTTGTTTCGACTATAAGATCCTTCAATTGGTGCTTGGAGTACCTTTGACCTGATTTCAAGAAACCTGTTGTTGAACGTTTGATGTTGTCAACTTTTTCCTTTTTTACCCTTGGAATGACCAAGTCATGGGGTCGCATAATTTTTGCGCAATGAGACCGTTGCCAGTTTTCACTTATGCCTGCGAAGTTGATCAATTTTTATATTTCCCTTTTTTGCCCCTAGTCGCAAGACTAGGGCTGGGGTTCACGTAATTTTTGTGCAATGAGGCCTTTTCAGGTTTTCACTCATGCCCGCGATTTGTTTCAAGTTGGGTTTTGCTCCCTTCATTGCCTTGGATGCTTGCATTCTGCTTTTGAATATTGTCTGATAAATTGCCTGCACTCTTATTCTCTAGAAGATCGAGGTGGACTTAAGATAGGACGAAATGTAGGCTAGGGGACTGACAGTTTGGGACACCCTTTTATATGAGAAATTATTTTCCACTATGGGGAGAAGAATTTTGTTTCTTTTGCTTCTGACAGAAGATAAAAATTTTCATTGAAAATTCATCTACTTGACCGTCTCTTGACTTTTTTTCTTGCCCTTATTTTTTTTCCTCTTTGTCTTTCTGCATTTTTTTTATTGGCCCCCATTTTTTTTTTAATCAAGACTGATTTTTCGCTCAATAGATTGAATGTTGTGACCGAACCTAATTTTTCAGGCTGCCTACGTACCCTTTTACAGGATCAGGTCATTGACGTAGTTCAAACAGACTGAGTACAGGGTGTCCCGTTGAAATTTTTTTTGAAAGAAGGGCTATTAGGCTCGAGAGGGCTAACTATCGAACTTTGATGATATATCGAGGGTGTTACATAAATCGTAAGGGAATTAGGTGACAAAAATGGCCTCCTGTCCTTTCCCGAAGAGGCTAAGAGTGCAAGCATTTATCAAACAAGACCCTAAACATAATACTTTTTAACTTTATCCATGTTGATTGGCTCAGGGCTCCTTGTACAAATGTTGAGTTTGCCCCTTGCATAGCTCGATGATGCCTTGGTGAAAACGAATCATTTGCTCTGGCTTGTTGATCTGCACAACTGTGTGAAGAGTTTGACCACTTTTACTCTGAGTGAGTGCTCTGATGAGATGTCACTTGAAGAAAAATATCATATCTTAATGAGAGTGGCTTTACCCCGGCATGGACAAATCTTGATTTAGATCCGCTTTCTCGCTTGTCTATGATAATTGCTCCACGGCATTTCTCAAATTTGGATCTTGAGCAACCACACTATTCCTGCCCCAAGCATCGGTGAGGGTACTATTGTGGTGAAACTGTTGCCCCAACTTATATCGAGATCTTAGTGGGTTTTGAATCTCACCTCAAGTAAATCTTTTCTCTTGCCCCTTTGCATGTAGTAGATGTATTTCACGTATTGACTGAATCTGACAATTTTACATCTGATCATTCTTGTCATAGTCGACTGCTTTGCATGCAAACTATTGAACTGGGACAACTGAGAATCTGTAATTTTGTGTCTTGGAGGGTTTTGGCGGACAAGGAGGTGAACTTGCATTTTGCCTGATCGATCTTGACCTTGATCCCTGCCCCTGGCATAGCAATGTTCTAATTTTTGCACACGTAGGATCATTACTCAATTTTGTTCTGCTTTGTAACACTCGCTTGGGATTGAGGGTTTCTCGTTGGGAATCTCTCTATGCTCTTCATCATACTCTGCCCCTGAGGGTTGTGGATTTGATTTTTGTTTGAGTGATCCCTTATTTAAACCAACAAGCTTAGCTAACATTTTTTTATTAGGAGAAAGATATTTTTGGATTTTTGATAGCTTCAGATCACTAGACTCTTTGAAAAGTGCTAGGTCACGCCTTCATTAGCCAAATGAGAAATGAGACTCTTGAAAGGAAGAGAGATTTCAAGGAATTGAAAAGTGGAGATGACTCAATTATTGCAAACTGGATATACACATGGGCCACTGTAACTGACTCTTATGGAACGAAGACCTGACTAAAACGGACTCGGACTTGGCTTGATTTCGATCAATCTCGCTCGACATCTTACTCTTGGAACTCCTTTCTGAAATGCCCTGTTTAGCTTTCAGAGATGGCACAAGGGTGATTTGTTGATGTAGCAAAATGATGTATGGAGACAGATGTTTTAGGGATCTCAAGTTCGAAATTGGTCACATCCATCAAGTTTTGGGTGGTACCCGCACTTTTACAGTGCGGGGGGTGGGCATGGAATGATATGTTGGGTAAGAGAAGTCTGTGATTGTGTCATTAAGATAAATGAGCGGGTTTTTTTTTTGGGATGGTTGATGGGTGAATCTAGGTTTGCCCCTATGCCACCAAGAGTTTGTTGAGAGCTAGGGTAACATCTTTGAGGACAAATTTGATTTCTCCGATGTCTTACCCGATGATCAAGGAGAGTCATCGTGATGATCTTTTGGTCACTCAATGTGTCTCCATGCTCCATATTTTCTGATTTTGTTCCACTACTTGGGCAAGTCAAAAGATGAGAGTAAAGAGCGAGTCAATACCAGACTGAGGTGATTGGGTTATGATGTTGCATGAGTATGCATGGATGAATTATGAATGAGGTGAGTGTTATGTGAGACTCAAAATGAAAGGCCTATTAAGCAACTTCCTAAATGAGATGTGCCAAATTAAGGGTCAGGACATGTTTTGAATGATAGACTTTTGGAACTGGACTCCATGGTTGTGCTCCCTGGGTGTTGCCAACTAGATGATGCATGAGGGAGACTCGACTAAACCTAACCAATGCAGTGTTGAAGTGAGTGTAGTGCAGTGACAAAGTGAGTGCGGTGCAATGATAGTGTGAGTGTAGTGCAATGATGAAGTGCAGCGCAATCCTATGATGAAATGCAGTACAATGCCATGATGAAGCACAATGCCACAGAGGCATGCAATGTAGATGTACTGGTAGTGCAGTGAAAATGCTAGGCTAGCAGGTGAATGTGCAGTGACGGATATTGCCATGAAGAGGATGAAATTTTTTTTTTTGATTTTCAACTTTATATTTTTTTTTTGAATTTTGAATATTTGATTTTTTTTTGTTTTTTGAACTTTTGACTTATTTGGATTTTGAACTTCCACTTCTTTTTTTTCTTTTTTTTTATGTTTGAATTTTGACTCTTTTTTTTTTTTACTTTTGATTTTATTTGGACTTTGAATTTCTCATTTCATTTTTTTTTATTTTTTGTTCTTTTGAATTTTTATTTTTTTTATTTGATTTTGTTTTTTTTTTTCTTATTGAATTTTTGAATCTCCTTTTTTTCGAATTTTGAACTTTCTTTTTTTTTGGATTTTGAATTTCTTTTTTTTGGAATTTTGAATAAATGATTTTGTTTTTATTGAATTTTGATTTTGATTTTTTTTTTTCCAATTATTTAGCTGAAAGGGGTGATCCTTGACATATGTAAACCAGTGGGGTAGGTAGATAGGGGTCTACCTACTAAGTTGGGTTATTGGAAACCAAGACCCATTGGATTTAAGATAGAATATGGATATGGATATCCAATAAGATCTGGGTTTTTGAACCCCATATGTAAAGTCTAAAGATGGGTTGGGAGTTTATTCGACAATGGCTCACACAGACCCTTTTTTTAAATGAACATAAGGGTACAAATGGGTACCTTCATGTTCAATCAAAAGGCAGGGCGGGTATAGGCTATAAGCAAAGTAGGATTAGGGGAAACCTTCCTAAATAGATGCTTATAGACTATATCTCTACCTAAACTATATGCATATGCTGGGGTAATGCAAGGTGTTCCTAAGGTGGTTGGGGGACACTTGGCCGTATATGCGACTCCCAAAAATGGGCCGATTGGCGCAAGTGGGTTTAGTCTATATCCCTTCCTGAGAATAATCGTCCCACAGGGGTGATACAGCTAAACCATGACTGTTAAGCCCCATCACTGAAGATAATCATCAAACAGTTGTAGGCGTAATAAGTCAAACTAAAGGGTTTAAGGGTTATTACATTATTATGCAATGAATATGATATGCACATAAGAGAGAATAAGAACATACCCACAATATTTCTACTATATACATATGCTGGGGTAATGCAAGGTGATCCTAAGGTGGTTGGGGGACACTTGGCGTATATGCGACTCCCAAAAATGGGCCGATTGGCGCAAGTGGGTTTAGTCTATATCCCTTCCTGAGAATAATCGTCCCACAGGGGTGATACAGCTAAACCATGACTGTTAAGCCCCATCACTGAAGATAATCATCAAACAGTTGTAGGTGTAATAAGTCAAACTAAAGGGTTTAAGGGTTATTACACTAATATGCAATGAATATGATATGCACATAAGAAAGAATAAGAACATACTCACAATATAAAAAGAATTAGCAAAAGTAAGAATTACTTTAGGAAATAATTAGTGATTTTAATAATGTTTAACTTATACCTAATTTTCAGGTTGGATCTTTTCTTTCCCCAGCAGAGTCGCCAAAGCTGTAAACACATAAATTTACCACCTTTCCTCCCCTCTCAACTCTAAGTGTCGAGATAAGGTCCGAGAGTAGAGGAATAACGCTAAATTTATTCTAAGAGTCGCCACCTACTTAGGGGAAGTAGGATCCCGAGATAATCCAAAATAAGGGGGTCTACGGTCCAGAGTAGTCTAGGTAAGAGATCCCTTTAGGTCCTGGGGAAGGGGTTAGGCACCCCAGGACCTCCACCCAATGATGGTAACCTACTCATTAGGTCCAAATCAAACATTTAAAAATCACTTAACATTTCCTAAAACAATTATTAATTTTGCTAATCGAATACAAATCAAAATGGGGTGTAAAAGGTTTATTTTTGGTTGGGGTCGAACCCTGATTGGGCTGCCTACTTATCCGATTAGTCGGAATCAGACCCTCATAGTAGTTCGGGGTCCGTGACTGTTTTTATACTCGTTTCGGAGTGTGGTCACTTCCAACTCGTGTTTGAGTTGGGGAGGGGAAGTGGAATTGAGATTTATGAATCTCATTCCGGGAGATGGTCGCGTAGCTAGGTGCTCGTGGGGGAGCTCTAGGGGGCGTTCATTTATTAGGGTAGGTCCTTTTTGAATTTTGTGGGTTTTTTAATGTTTTTGTTGTTTTGCATTTTTTTGAATTTTTTGTATTTTTTTTAATTTTGGCAAGTTTAACTAGTCAATAATTAACCTATGTGCCCAAGGTAGGCAAAGAGAAAAATAAAGCCTAAGCCTAGTCACACATATACACATGGCATAAATTATAATAAATTAAAGGACTAAATTATAGCTAATTACTGATTACAGAGGCAAATCAGAGTTAAAATTTAATCATACGACATCCAGGGACCTAAGAAAAAAATCAGTTACTGGGCCAAGGCTAGCCGTCCATGATGCCCGGCCCGCTCTAGCTCAATGACTAATTTGGGATTAGATCTAGTAGTCCCTTGAAAGAAAAGAGACCGACCCCTACTGGAACCTCAAACACCATTCCGAATAATAAAAGAAAAGGGAAATGGGGGAGCATGCATACCTATGTGCCGTCGTTGTTAAGGGAGGTGAAGATGGTGTCGCTGCTCCATATCGGGGAAGGAGAAAACCATACTCGGACTTAATTACAAATTAATAAAGAATTAAAAAAAAATGGGAGAAGCTGCTGGTGTGCTAGTGGTGGCCGGAAAAAATGACCGAAGAACTAGATCTCTTCGGTTCTGCAACTCGCCGGAAATGGAGCTTTAAATAAAAAAAAATTCATTGATTAGAATAACGATTGAGGAGAAAAGAAATTGATCAAAGGGGATTAGCTACAGAAAATCGGATCAATAGATCTAGATCTAGAAACCTAGATCTAGATCTAGAAAATTTCAGATCAAGAAGAAATAGAAGCTGGACCGAGACAGCAGATTACCTGATCGGAGAAGACGACCGGCTGATGGTGGGTGGTTCAGGTGATGGAGTTGCTAGATTCGATCTGGCCGGGAAAGGTGCTCGATGGTGGAATTTTGCTGAAGAAGATGACCGGCTTCGGGAGAGATAAAGACATGGAGCCGGAGTGAGAAAGTGATCGGAGAGGATGTCGGAGCCGCTGGTCTTTCCTCTAACCAAACGGTGACGACTACTGGATTTGGCCGGAGATGGCGAGGATGATCAGAGATGGAATTCTCTTGAAAAATGATCGGATCTTCCACAACTCGCCGGCGATATACGGTAGCAATTTCTGGGGAATGAGCTGCTGCTGATGAGGTTCGTCGGAACTTCGACCGCCGGTGGAAGGTTGGTTCAGACTGAAAAAGGAGAAAATAAATAGAGGAGAAGAAAAGGAAGAGTGAGAAGGGAGGGGTGCCGACTGGAGTGGTGAAGCTACTGTCGCCAGAAATACAGGTGTGGCTACAGTTGTGAGGGAGATCGGTTAGGGAAATGGAGCTCGGAAACAGAGCTTGCGGCTGGAGGAAGAGAGAAATCGAGAGCCCCTTCCTGGAAGGAGATCCCCTTCTTTTTTTAAACCTTAACTCTTTGGTTTATGTAAGCAATGCAAATGGGCTTTGGTTTAAGGCTTTGGATTGTGGGCATTGGGCCTTAAACAACATGTCTTGGAAATGGGTTTAGTGCAATGATCTTGGGCCTCTCTCTCTCTCTCTCTCAACACTCAGGCTCACAAAATTAAATTAAATTAAATTAATAATAAAAGGGTTTTAGGGGTGTAAAAATGGGGTGTTCACAGACGGCAGAAAAGGACACCATCCCATTTTACCGAGTTCGGATGGGCAACAACGCTAGCTATTGCCCGGTTGCTTTTACAAAAACATGAGGGCCCATCTCTAGTGTTTGGGGCCTACCCTATTGAATGTAGGCCCATGTTTTTGCAGACACAATCGAGCAATAGCGCAATAGCTAGCACTGTTGCCCATCCAAACTCCATTTTACCTATTCGTGGTGACAATCTTGTATTTAATTATGAGTTAGTATATAGGTACTCCACGTCCCAAATATACTCCCTAACTAATCCTATTCATCATAACGACTTGGTCTATGAGTACTCCCATATATATTCTCAAATATACTCCCTAATCCTAACCGTTTATAACCAATCGTTAGGGGTCAGGATTTGAGTTGGTTTATTTTGTCTTTTCTAATGCCATAGCAACACAAATCCTAACTGTTTAATAATTGAGATAAACGGTTAGGATTTGGGAGTATGCATGGGAGTACACTTTGGGAGTATCCCTAGACTAATTCATAGCGAACCATTAAGGAATAGAGTTTGGCAGCTTTTTGGCTTGGCTTATTTTATTTTGAGCTGTGCTAAATTTTCCATAAACAAGATGGAGGTAACACGTGGAGATGTTTCATTATTTTAATAGATTAAAAAATAAAAGTCAGAGAATGTTTGACATTTGTAGCGCCTCAATTGCGTCTTTGGAAGATTTGCGATTGGGACTAGCAAAATCCTTTTATCCTTTCTAATTCTCCATTAGCTGTAATCGTTACTTTTTAATAATTGAATCAAATTGTTAGGATTTGAGAGTACCTCTAAACTAATTGTTTAATTATAACCGGTAACCGGAAAGTGTTTTACAAAATTGTCTTTGTCTCTTAATAATTAAAGTGTCAGCACCTTTATACTAAAGAGAGTTCCTCTTTTTCCCGTGAATAAATGCTATCTCTAGCCTCGTATTTTTCAAACTATCAAAACATGTGCAACCAGGAGTAGAGCCAGAATTTTATTATGGGCGCGGAGGGGGGGGGGGGGGGGGGGGCTAATAATGTTAGTAACTATTATTGATGAGTTTGTGAATAATGATTCGGTGAGTATGAAAATATTCTTCATTTAGGGGGTGTGGGGGCCAAATTCCTGAGCCATCTCATATGTTTGCGTTAATTTGTAACCTCTTTTTTTTTTTAAGTTAGGGGCATTGTTCCCCTTGCCCAGAGCTATGCCCTCACTACAAAATCAAGGATTTTTAGTGGTTCATACTTGCCACAAAAGGCCAATAAACTACTGTTAGATAAAGTTTAGGGTTATAATGCTTGATTTTTATTCTTCTCTATGAAAGGTATATTTATACAAGTATACAAGAGTGTAGAGCAAACAACCTTTACAGACAACTAAGTACAATGAAGGAAACTACTGATTATAATAATTACTAATTACGGAATTAGTATCCATCTAATAGCTGTCTTAACACTCCCCCTCAAGGTGGTGCATAGATGTCGCTCATGTCCAACTTGTCTAGATGGCTATGGAATGCTTAACTTGACACCGCCTTAGTGAGTACGTCCGCAAGCTGATCTTCCGATCGAAAATGAGGAACTTCAATGAGCTTTGCTTCCAATTTCTCCTTAATAAAGTGTCTATCCACTTCAACATGTTTAGTCTGATCATGTAGAACTGGATTGTGGGCAATATCGCATGCTGCCTTGTTATCACAGTATAACCTCATTGGACTGGCCGGCTCGATTCGTAAATCTTGCATTAAATTTCTGATCCACAGTAACTCGCATACTTCCTTAGTCATTCCCCTGTATTCAGCTTCAGCACTGGATCTAGCTACTACTTCCTGTTTTTTACTTTGCTAAGTAACTAGATTTCCTCCTACAAACGTGAAATATCCAGACGTAGAACGTCTATCATCTATTGACCCAACCCAATCAGCATCGGTGTAACCTTTAATGTCCAAATTCTCTCCTTTTGTAAACATAATTCCCTTTCCAGGGGATGACTTCAAGTAGCATAATATACGAACTACAACATTCATATGTTCTTCACTAAGGGAGTGCATGAACTAACTGACGACACTTAGCGCATAAGCCAAATCGGGTCTAGTATGTGCAAGATACATCAATCTTCCCACTAGTCTTTTGTATCATTCCTTATTGGCAGGAACTTGATTCGGATGCAAACCCAGTTTCAGATTTTCTTTCATAAGAGTGTTAATCAGGTTACAAACTGTCATGTCAGTTTCCTTCAACAAATCTAAGACATATTTTCGTTGAGAAAGAAAAATACCTTTCTTTGACCTTAAAACTTCAATTCCTAGGAAATACTTCAATGGACCAAGATCCTTCATTTCAAACTCACGGGAAAGGTGATCATGTAATGCTTTCTTCTCTTCCGGATCATTTCCAGTTACTACCATATCATCAACGTACACAATAAGAGCAATGATCTTTTTTTGATTATGCTTTAAGAAGAGAGTGTGATCCGAGTTACTTTGTCTGTATCAAAATGTCTTCATAGTATTCATGAACCTTCCGAACCACGCTCTAGGGGATTGCTTCAAGCCATACAGGGACTTCCTCAGCCTACACACCTGTTTGTTTTTTTCAGTCCGTATATTACATCCAGGAGGCAACTCCATATACACTTCTTCTTTGAGATCTCCATGCAGGAACGCATTCTTCACATCAAACTGGTGTAATGGTCAATCAAGATTCGCAGCCAAAGATAACAGAATACAAACTGTGTTAATTTTGGTCACTGGTACGAACGTCTCTTCATAGTCAATTCCGTACGTTTGTGTGTACCCTTTGGCAACAAGTCTGACTTTGAATCTTTCGATAGTTCCATCGAATTTATGTTTAATGTGTACACCCACCTGCATCCAATGAGTTTCTTCCCTTCAGGTAACTCAACAATTTCTCATGTTGAGTTCTTCTGGAGAGCCTACATTTCTTCATTCATTGCTTCTTTCCACCTGGGATCACTCAAAGCATCTTGTACATTACTAAGAATAGATACAGCAGATAACTGATTTACAAATGATTCACCTCCTTTGACAGTCTATGGTAAGATACAAAGTTACTCAATGGATACTTAGTTTTAGAACTAAGAACAGGTCCATAGGTTACTCTAGGTATTCCTCTAGTGACTCGATCAAGTAGCAATTTTATGTGGGGTTCAGAACTCACCTAGGGCTCAGGAGTGTATTTGGCTTCAACTTCAGAGGGCAATTGGTTAAGTGGTACAACTTGACAGGGGATCTTTGGCACGTGTGGTATAGCTTCAGAATTTTCCTCCAACCACTGATCGATCGGCTGCTCCTGGCCGAGCGATCGGTCGTGCACCACCGCTCCTGGTTGATTACTCGGTTCAGCACATAAATCTGGATTTTGCTTGAACGGTTCAGAACGAACTTCGGCTTCACTACTGAGAAAATCCAAGGTGTCCAGGGGGTGATTCGGAGTCTGCACTTCTTCATTGCTCACTTCATTGCTACTCTCCTCCTGAAGTGGAGACTCGGGGCCAGTGTAATACATTTCATCCTCATGAAAGGTGACGTCCAGGGTGACATATATTTTTCGAGAAAGGGGGTGATAACACTGATAGCCTTTCTGATGTGGGGCCTAGTCAACAAATACATACTGGAGAGCTCTAGGTTCTAATTTACTTCGCAAGTGCTTGTGAAGATGTACGAATGCTGCACACCCAAAAAATTTAGGTGACAAATTCGGCACTGTAGGGGCACTTACTACTTCATGTAAAGTGTACAGGGGGGTCTGAAATTGTAGGGAACTTGAAGGTACTCGATTGATGAGGTAGGCCACAGTGGTGACAGATTCACCCCAATAACTGGTGGGCATGTGAGCCCCGAACAAGGAAGCACGAACAACTTTGAGAAGATGATGATTCTTGCGCTCTGCAACCCCAATTTATTAAGGGGTGTAGGGGCAAGTTGTCTGATGAGCAATACCATGCAGCTGCAGATACTGTTTCAAGTCCTGATTAACGAATTCTCCACCGTTATCAATGCGAACAACCCGTATATAAGACTGATACTGAGTGGCTATTGCCTTGTGAAATTTATGAAAGAGAGAGTTGACTTCACTTTTTGATTTCATTAAACAGATTCAAGTCATGCGAGTACAATCATCAATAAATGAAACAAACCAACGTGCACCACTCAGAGAAAAAATCTTTGCTGGACCCTAGACATCAGAATGAATAACCATAAATGGTACTAGATTTTTCTTCATACTAATTGAGTAGAAAATACGATGACTTTTAGCTAACTCACAAATGTCACACTTGAAATCAGAAACAATCAACTAAACAAATAACTTCGGAAATAATTTTCTTAAATACCCAAAAAATGCATGGCCTAAACGCCGATGCTACAACCAAATTTTGGAATTCCGTGGCTGCGCCAATCTATCAACTGAGAATGCATGAGCCAATTGATTCGAACTTGTCGGCATCAGATCAAGATGATAGAGCTTTCCCTTTCTAGTACCATAACCAATTGTCCTCTGAGTCTGGATGTCTTTAAAAACACAATGGTTAGGCCAAAAAATCACAATACAATGCAGAGTGCATGTTATTTGAGTAATAGAGAACAGGTTATAGTTGAGGGAAGGAACAACCAAAACAGAGTCCAAATTCAAATTCTTATTCAGTGTAATTAAACATTCTCCAATCACAGGAGATGGAGTACCATTAGCTGTGGACAATATAGATTGTTTGGACGACTTCATAGACTAAATATGATTAATATCAAATATCATGTGATCTGTAGCACCAGAATCAATAATCCATGTATTATTTCTATTAGATGCAGAAACATTAAGAGCCTTACCAGAGTTACCTGAAGTAGCAATCAAGCTAGATGATTCAACAACAGCATCAGAGGCACGGGGATTCAATTTTGAATTTCGTTTGCTCGGTGCTTTGGTAAGATCCTACCATTCTAGATATCCAATTAACTCATAGCAACGTGACTTGCTATGTCCGTTTTCACCACAATGAGTACACAAATGAGCCAATATGGTTGGTGAGGATTCGGGCTAAAGGTAAAGGTAATGAATGGATTCGATGGTATGGTATGGTATGGATTTAATGGTGGTATGGTATGGATTTAGGTAAAGGTAATAGTAGGGATGGTGTGCTTAGGGTATACTCTCCCAAGTCTCGTGGGTTCTGGGCATGGTGCTGTTGAATCCGTGGCTCTAAAGTTCCAAGTTTTGGGCAAATCTGTCACCGTATATCGGTCTGTAACTTCTGAGGTTTCTGGCTCTTATCGAGTTTGTTTGGATAAGACTTGTTTTCTTCTGTCAATAAATTTTGTGTGAAGGAATTTTGATTCTATAGATGCTATGAATGAAAAAGATGGGTCTTCTAAATCATCCCATGAAAGAGAGGTTTTTGGATTCTGGAAGTCAGTGGATTTCCACTTATTCAAAGCATGTGTGGTGGTGAATAACCTGACTGTTGAAACCGAAGATTCTTTCTCCAGTTGACTTGAACTCGCAGCCAATAATGACCTTGAGGGCTTCAAGCAATTAATTGATTGCAATGCATCTGCAATTGATGAGATTGGACTCTGGTCGGCAGTTCTAGGCAGCAACAGAACCATGAAGGCGAATCAATTCGGCCTGTAAAATCTCCAAGAAGGACTAAGTATCCAATGGCACTCCCAATCAGGCATTAGCGGCATGAAGAAGAGCTCTGACAGAGAGGGAGAGAAATCAGGCATTAGCAGCAAGAAAAAGGGCTCTGATAGAGAGGGAGAGAAATCAGATGGTAGCCCTAGTTGATTTCATCAAAGTTTGAAATCCCGTTGAAATTTCACCCAATGAAATCGAAATTCCTCATATTTTTGATTTGGTATATTTCAGTCAAAATTTTATAAATTTATTTTTAAATATTTTTAATAAAATAGCAAAAACATATTGAATTTTTTGTCGATATGAAATTTCAAGAATTTAAAATTTTTCATTTTAAAAATAAAATAATGAGTAATATATATTTTTTGAGATTAATTTTCAATTGGAGCTCTGCTTCATGCAGAGCTCCCCTTTTTGCACTAAGGAAATTGCATGAAAGTGCCGGGGGCTTATTTTGTGACATAATTATGAGATTGTCATTGTATTAGTGTAAAAAGAGGAGCTCCGCTCAACACGGTGAAACAGAGCTTCAGCTGAAAATTAATATAATGTTTTTTATTTTGTTGATTGGAGGACCAAATTGTCTATATAAATGCGATTTCATATAGCATCCTCCCTCCCCCCCCTAAAAAAAAAAAAAAAATATTGCTTAAAAATCTATGTACAACGACTATTTTGTTTCGCATTTGACGACAATATTGAAACCTTCAGCAGGGTTTTTTGAGCCATGGCTGCAAAAGACTTTCACTCTATCCCATCTAGGGCAAAAGAAAAGAAAAAGGTGTATCATTATTCCCTAAAAATTCTTGTTTTACATCTGTGGTGGAACAATTCTCTTCGAATAATGGGCAGGGACCCCCCAAAAACCCACTTTAACAGCTAAATCTAGCTTCAATCACAACCCAAAAAGTTTCTTCTGTTTTTCTTGTTCAAGAAGTAAAATAAAGCAACAAAACAAAACCACAACACCCATTAAAGAAAAAACCCTAGACATCCCACAAAAAAAACCCAGAAAGAATTAAAAGAACACCCCCAAGAAACAACAATCTATATAGAAATCGATGAAAAAAAAAAAGCATCCATGATCTGATCAATCTATAAATTCAAGTCAAACGAAGAAGTTGATGGCACCCTCCTTGAGATTTTCAGTTCCATACCCACTTCGATTTTCCCTTCCAACTTGCAGCCAAACCCATTAAACCTAACAAGCTCCACATCACGCGTTCTCCAGGTATAGAGATCCCTAGGTAAAGGGATTAGAGCCCTTCCCACCACAGTCGCGGAAGTGGAGGTTCCAATCTCGCTCAAGAAACCTATCCTTACAACCTCCAATTTCAAGAAACTGCGTTTCATGGGTTCGTCCAAGAATAAATGAAACGAAGATTTCCATGTCGGGTTAGGCATGAGTTCGCTCGTGGAAATTTCAGTCCAGCACTCCTCTTCGGGATCGATCCAGGCGATTACGCGATAAGTCACGACACAGCCTTCCATCGGTACTGGAGAATCTATGTTCGTTGCTGCGTTGATGTAGAGATCCAAAACCTCCTGGCAGTCTTCCATTACCACTATCTACTACGGTCTACGTACAGCACCGTCCTCTTTGAATTTCAGTTTCAGCTTTTACACAGAGAAGATACTTTCGTGTGAGACTTGAAATACTCTAAGATTATAACCGGACGCCATACCACACAAAAGCCTTTTAAGTGTTCTCTTTTAACTCTAACTCTAGTTAACAATTTTAAAGTTAATATTTTTTTTTAAAATTTAAGGTTAGATCATTGAACCTAAGGTTAGTGAATCTTAATCCCAGTTAAGGGGTGTTAAAAGAGAACCTGTGGGGGCATAATGGGCTCCAAGGACTCCAACCGAAGAAAATTCGAAGTATTTATAGAAGAGACTAATTTAGAAAGATTTTGCTAGCCCCGTTCGCAAGTCTTCCATTATAGGCCATTATAGGCAACTTGGTGGTCACAAATGTCAAACTTTTTCTGTTTTTAAATTTTTTTAATGTATTAAAATATGAAACATCGATCTGCACGTGATATGACTAATCTTGCACATGTGGAAATTTTTGAAGTAAATGTGATTGGGAATAGCACTCCTCAATTTAGAAATTTTGAAAAGTAAATTACACTGACGTCATGAGGTTTGAAAATATTAGAGAAACCTCTCATCTAATTCTCAAATTACACTACCCTCTCAACCTCACCTGAAGTTTGGCAAAATTGTAAAAACCACTATTTTTAAAATTACTCGCATGAGGGTTAACAAAATTGCATAAATTTTTTCATTTTTTAAAAATCGTACTACGCTCCCCTACAAAACTCGTCAAATTGATGCCAAGAGAATGCTCTTTTACGATTAATTTTATCCTCATTAATTTATTAGAAAAAACAACGTCATATAACCAAGTTGACTGACTTCAATAAGAGCACGACATAATCAAAATGGAAAATGTTTGACAGGTCACGCATTCCAATATAGCAAAATGTCGGTCAAGGGTTTATCCATCCAACCTTAGTTTTTAGAAGAAAAAAAAATATTGATCTCAATTTAGTTAAGCTTATACATAGTTAAAAGGGGTTAAAAGTGACACGTGTACATGAAGGGCCTAGATAGTCGACCGTGGGGGTCCTCTAATCACTGCTCAATCAAAATTCATCTATTTCATTAAGGGCATACTAACCGAAGGGATCGACAACTAAAATAGAGGGGAGGACAGTGTAATTTCATAAACTACAGGGGAGGTTTCTATAATTTTATCAAATCTCATGGAAGGTTAATGCAATTTCATAAACAATAGGAGAGGTTTTTGTAATTTCACCATACCTAAAGGGAGGTTAGTATAATTTCAAAAACTAGAGAGGAGGTTTCTACAATTTCATCAAACATGGAGAGGTCAGTGTAATTTTAAAAAATAGCAGAGGGGTTTCTATAATTTCACCAAATCTCAAGAAAGGTCAATCTAACTCCAAGTAAAGTATAGGCCTTACATTTTTCCAAACAATTTTGATAACTTCACTCTCTCTCCCTTTTTTGGGGCCAAAAGACAAGAATTTGGTTGTGGAGCTCATAAGGGTTGACACAAAATCGTCGTCTTTTTGTCCTATAAAGTGGTAGAGTGTATTACAAGCACTCCCCTTACTTCAAATTGAGTTTGGTTAGCTTTGTAAAAAATTTCCGAAGTCATAGTATCATTAGGTTAGGGGGGGTTTCGAATCTAAGTTAATGGATATGGGTATTGAAATTTTAGGGTTTACTTTAATAATTAATAAATTTTGTGTCCTTTGTCCTTTCTTTTGCCTCAAGGTGCTACTTTTGGTCGCTCCAGAATTACTGTAACGGATAAAATTCGTAAAATCAACTCAGCGTTGGTGGACGAGCTCCTTTTTGTCGTTTTGTTCACGAAAGTGACACGTGGACACGAGTTGGGGTCACGTGCTTAAAATATAGGGGTCACACGTTGTCTGATGCACAACGGTCCCGTTGTGCGCTTTACGACGTCTTTGTTCTCAAGCAGAACAACGTCTCCGTTGTGATTTTGACAACGTGCTCGTTGTCTAAAGCACAACGTGAACGTTGTGCTCTTGACAACGTCGCTGTCGTTACGCGAACAACGAGTCCGTTGTCTCACCGACAACGATGTCGTGCTGTATTTTAAGGCATCTACGCTGTAACCGAGCTTGAGTCAACAACGAGACCGGAGGAAGTGATCAGGAGGCGATCCATGACCCCGACAAGCGTGCCGAATGCGCCGTTTCGTGCCGAAAGCACTGTCTTGGCATTTAATGCTAGTCACTTCTGCGTACCGTCCGATCCCGTCCGATTGGACTTATAGGAGGCTCTCACGTGTAATGTAACCGGTGGCAGATATGTCTAAGATATTTGGCAATGAGTGCAAAGACACGTGGTATGGACACCTATGGCCATCCATGGTCATCGATGGCCATACCAACCCTTGCCCTATAAAAACCCCGTGATGTTTAGTGCACAGGACACTTGTTCATTAATCCAGACCTTGTGTTCAGTGCTTCCCTTGCCTTGCGAAATTCTCAGTCACTGTTCTTGTATTTACTGTTCATCATCTTCAACACTTACTGACTTTACCATTGGAGTACAGGTCAGGGTGCCACACCCTCCGCTCCAACCATCTACCAGTAAACCAGAACGTGGAAGACGCTGCTGCTGACGCGTGTCCGTCCGGTATTTTTCCCCTCACAAAATTGGCGCCGTCTGTGGGAAATAATAAACGGACCCCCCTTTTGCTCTCTGTGATCATGGCTGATCAGTCAGAAGTGTTCGGGCATGAGGATCAAACCCCTCACGCCACTTCTTTCATACCTTCTGTCGTGCACATTCCTGAAGTCAGTCCTTCGTCTGGGCAACCAGGGAGGACCGTGCCTCCTCCTGCTGAGCTCTCTGTCTCAGATCGCATCTTGGCGATACTTGCCTGCTCTGGATCAAATCACCAGGCAGCAACAGTTGATGCAGGCAAGGCGTTCGAGCATAGCAGGCTCGAGGTGGACGAAGTGCCACTGCAGAGGCCTTCTTTGAGACGTCAGTTTGACTTCTCTTCTTCTCCTTCTGCCCCAGAGAACCGTGAAAGCAGGTTTGTGCTTCTTCCTACTGAAGGGGATGTAAGGCAACCTCCGGTTCGGGCAGAGCAGAGTATCCCTTCGGATCGTGTGGATTTCCGGGAAGGGGCAAGAAGAGAAGACCTGAGAGTGGGTACTGGAGGCGCGGACACCCAGAAGACTTGGGTAACAGCCAAGGAGGTGGAGGCTTTAATCGGTGCTCGTGTTAAGAGCATGAAGGGAGGGATTCCTGACCACTTTGCTCAGTCAGCAAAGGACAACGTTGAGAACTCTCCTTTCACGGATGCCATCAACCAGTCCTATACTTCTTCCAAGTTCATAACTCCAATCTTCCCCATGTACACTGGAAAGACAGACCCAGAGGAGCATCTGTTTGATTTCAAACACGCGATGGCTGTTCGCAATCCAGATGATGACTTGTATTGCAAGGCTTTCCCCAACAGCCTGTCTGGGGTAGCATCGAAGTGGTTTCGGAACTTGCCTCCTGGTTCCATCAGTAACTTCTCAGAGCTCAGGTCGGCCTTTATTGATCGTTTCATCATCAATAAGAAGAAGAAGGCAGGTGCAGATACTCTCTTCTCTTTGAGGATGAAGCCGGCCGAATCCTTGAAGGACTTCATTTCGCGTTTCACCGATGAAGTCCAGAACATTGATAAGGTTGATGAAGCAAGTTGCATCGCCGCTTTCAAGAATGCTATCCCCAAGCATTCTGAGCTCTACAAGTTCTTAGCTCTTGACTATCCTGTCAAGATGGACGAGTTGATGGTACGTGCCACCAAGTACGGGAGGTACGAGGAGGACGTATCCGTTGTGTCAGTGCCGAAGCCCAGAGCGAGAGTGGTGGATGTCGCGGAAAGGGCACCCCGATCATCGAAGAGGAAGGAGAAGAAGTAGAGGTACGAGTCTTCATCATCTGAAGGCTCGCCATCAAGGAAGCAGAGGGAGAGAGTTGTGTATGTGACCCAGCGGGATCAGCCGGATCGGCGCCCGCTGGAAAGGAATTTTAATCAGCATCAGAGTAGGACGGAGAGGCGTCCTAACGACCAGCAGGCGAGACAGCAGTATCAGCCACGTCAAGTGCAGCCTCAAGTACAGCACGAGAGAGGCGTGCAGCCTAATGAGAGGCGATCTTTTACAAATCAAACACCGCGCATCAATTTCACAGTCAGCCCGGCGACCATCATGAGGTCAATGGAGGATCAGCCATACTTTGAGTGGCCGGCGAGGGCGGTGCCGAATATTACATCGGGGCCACGGGTGCATGAGTACTGTCATTATCACAAGTGCCGTGGTCATCTCACCAACCGATGTCGTATTCTGAGGGAATATTTAGAGAGGCTTGTTCAGGAGGGGTACTTGGGAGAGTATCTTGCTTCTGACAACGGCGGTGGAGAGCGCGCCAGGGAGCCGGTGTCCCAATCTCGTGGGGGAGAACCCGCCAATAATCCCAGTACCAGTGGAAGGGCTTCCTTGGGCACGATCAATGTCTTTTGCCGCGTGCAAACGCCTGAAGCTGATGTGGGGAGGAACTTCAGGGCGAAGGCCAGGAAGCTGTCTCACGAGGCTGCAGTGTGCCAGGTGCAAGTGCCTAGCAGAAGCGTTGAGCAGACACTCACCTTCACTGATCGTGATCTGGCAGGAGTGATCTGACCTCACTATGATGCTCTTGTTCTCACCATGAGAATAGGAGACTTCGACATCAAGAGAGTGCTCGTGGATTCTGGGAGTGGAGCAGACATCTTGTACCTTCATGCTTTCACTCAGATGAAGCTGGATCCTTCCGTCCTCATCCCTGCTCAGACTCCCCTGTACGGATTTGATGGCAGCTCGATGAAGCCTGTTGGCGACGTTGTCTTGCCCGTTGTGGCTGGACCCGTTGTCCTTCAGACTAGGTTTTCCGTCCTGGAAGCGCCATCGCCGTACAATGCCATCTTGGGTCGCTGGTGGACCCATGAGATGAAGGCTGTTCCGTCCTCGTACTACCAGGTGTTGAAGTACCCAACGCAGGACGGACCTCAGGAGATCCGAGGTGATCAGTTGGCATCGCAGAAGTGCGATTTTCCTGCTTCCGTTGTGCCTTCGTAGCAGTTACAGGTCGTACCCGTTGTGGAAGAGAGCTCGGAGACATCGTTGTGCAGACCTTCCGTTGAGCCCACGAAAGCTGTCAATTTGGGAACGAAAGAAGAGCCAAAGGTGTTGCAGGTCGGGACGAGCTTGACAACGGAGGAGGAGCTCGGGTTGCTGAGCTTTCTTAGGCAGAATCTTGATGTCTTTGCATTGTCTCACAAAGACATGACTGGCATCGATCCGAGTGTTATCTGCCATCACCTCAATGCTGATCCTGCCATCCCCCCAGTGAAGCAGAAACCTCGGAGGCTTGCTCCAGCTTATCATGATGCAGTGAATGAGGAGATTGACAAGCTGATCCAGTTCGGATTCATTCAGGAGGTGCAGTACCCTGATTGGATAGCCAATGTTGTGGCTGTGCCTAAGAAGAACGGGAAGGTGAGAGTCTGCATTGACTTCACTGGTGTCAATAAGGCGTGCCCCAAAGACTTTTTTCCCATGCCAAGGATAGACAGGCTCATCAACGCCACTGCTGGCTACGAGATGTTATCCTTCATGGATGGTTATTCGGGCTATAACCAGATCCTCCTGGCGGAAGCAGATCGAGAGAAGACCACCTTCATAACGGAGCGAGGTTTGTTCTGTTATCGGGTGATGCCTTTTGGCTTGAAAAATGCGGGTGCCACCTATCAACGTCTGATGAATCTCATGTTCGGGTCACTCCTTGGCAAGAGGGTTGAAGTGTACATCGACGATATCGTTGTGAAGAGTCGAGTACGAGGTACTCTAGTGGCGGACCTTGCTGAGCCTTTCGCTGTGCTGCGATCTTTCAATCTGAAGATCAACCCAGAGAAGTGCACCTTCGGGGTTACCTCAGGGAAATTTTTGGGTTACCTTGTGAGTCAGCGGGGGATTGAAGCTAATCCAGCTCAGATCCGTGCTTTGCTGGACATGCCAGAACCCAAGTCGAAGAAGGAGATCCAGAAGCTGACAGGCCGGATTGCTGCGCTCAACCGGTTTATCTCCAAGTCATCCGATCGTTGCAAACCTCTGTTTGAGCTACTGAGGAAGGACTCCATTTTTGCGTGGACTCCAGAATGTTCCCGAGCTTTCCTTGCCTTGAAGGAATATTTAGGCTCAGCTCCTATCCTTTCGGTGCCAGAGCCAGGTGAAATCTTATATCTCTATTTGTCTGTTTCAGAGCAAGCCCTTGGATCCGTCCTGGTGAGAAGCTGTGATGGCGTGGAGAAGCCTGTCTACTTCATCAGTAAGACCTTACTCAAGGCGGACTGCAATTATAGCAAGCTCGAGAAGGTGTGTCTGGCTCTTGTCTTTTCTGCAGAGAAGCTTCGTCCGTACTTTCATGCTCATTCTATCGTTGTCATCACAACGTATCCTTTGAAAGTCGTGCTGGGACGACCCGAGCTGGCGGGGAGGATGTCAAAGTGGGCTGTGGCTCTGAGTGAGTTCGATATCCAATACCGGGCCAGGAGTTCAGAGAAGGGGCAAGCAATGGCGGGATTTCTTTCTGACTTCCCTGTGGAGGAGGAGGCAGAGGACATGGTTGTTGATCTTCGAGAGCTCCCAATCGAAGTCGACAACGGAGCTGCCGTTGAGGAGGGGGCCGAGTCATCAGAGTGGAGCGGTTGGCTGTTGTACGTGGACGGATCTTCCAATTTCAGTGGTTCGTGACTGGGTATTGTGCTTATAAGTCCGGACAACATCAAAGTTCAGAAGATGTCACGTCTCGGGTTCACTGCCTCTAACAACGAAGCTGAGTACGAAGCCTTACTCCTTGGGTTAGAGAGTGCACGAGAGCTGCAGATCTCCACGTTGAGAGTATTTTGTGATTCACAGCTCGTGGTGAATCAGGTGAATGGTGTTTATGAATGCAAGGACGACCGGATGAAGCAGTATGCTACTCTCGTTCGTTCGTTGTGTGAAACATTCACCGTTGTGGAGATCAGGCATACCCGGAGAGATGAGAACAGGCATGCCGATGCTTTGGCATATTTAGCTTCCATGGTGCAGGCTGACGAGCCTAAGGCTATTCTGATGGAGTTCCAAGAGTATCATTCGATAACTCTTCAGGCACAGCGAGAAGTGTTCTTTGTCAATCCGGTTCCGAGCTGGATGACGGGGTTGGTGGCTTATCTAAAGAGCGGAGTTCTTCCTATCAGTGTGAAGGAGTCAAGGCGCATTCAGTCCAAGGCATCTCGTTATACCTTGGTGCAAGGAGAGTTGTACAGGAAATCTTTTGTAGGGCCTTTGCTGAAGTGTGTTCACCTTGTAGACGTGGAGAGAATACTTGCCGAGTTGCATGAAGGTATATGTGGCATTCATTCAGGCGGAAGAACCATTGCCCATCGAGCTCTGGGGCAAGGTTACTTCTGGCCTTACATGCAGGCCGATGCTCAGAAGTATGTGAAGAGGTGCAGCCAGTGCCAGCGGTTTGCTCGTTTGATTCATGCTCCAGCTCAAGAGCTCAGCACTGTATCACAGCCTTGGCCATTTGCGCGGTGGGGACTTGACATTGTGGGACCTTTCCCGAGGGCTCCAGGGAATCTGATCTTCCTTTTAGTGGCAACTGACTACTTCTCACGGTGGATTGAAGCTGTTCCCCTTGCACGTATCAGAGAACAAGAGGTGAAGAAATTCATGTGGGAGCATATCATCTGTAGGTTTGGCATACCGCAGTCCATCATTACTGACAACGGGAAGCAGTTCTCAGGGCGTTTGATTGCCGACTTTTGTAGCGAGCTGAAGATCAAGCATGTCTTCTCTTCCCCGTATTATCCTCAGGGGAATGGATTGGCCGAGGCTGCCAACAAGAACATTCTCAATGCCTTGAAGAGAAGACTGGAAGATTCAAAGGGGAAGTGGGCCACTGAGCTGCACAACGTTTTGTGGGGGTCCAGAACGAATCCAAGGAGCCCTACCAATGAAACCCCTTTCTCTCTAGCGTACGGCATGGAGGCTGTCATTCCTACAGAGATCAGTTTGCCTACAGTGCGCTCTTGGCACAGCAAGAAGAAGGATGGAGAGAAAGATCAGAACACAGAGCTCATGGCCATTCATCTTGATCTGCTAGAAGAGAAGCGAGAAGATGCCAGCATTCAGATGAGGAGATATCAGCAGCGATTGAGGAAGGCCTACAACAAGAAAGTACAACGGAGAGTGCTGCAGGTCGGTGATCTCGTCCTCCGAAGAGTGTTCCAAAACACAAGAGAGCTTAACAGTGGCAAGTTGGGACCAAACTGGGAAGGGCCTTATATCGTAGAACGATTGGGAAGTCCTGGAGTCTGCTACTTGAAAGACTTGCAAGGTAACCCCATCTCGAAATCTTGGAACATCATGAATCTGAGGCAATTCTTTCAATAGAATCTGTGAAATGCTATTTACATACATCGTCGCGCTTACAAGTTTTCAGTGATTTTACAATCGTAGTGTTCATATTTCAACATGTGATTTGTGCCTGCTCATTGTTTACACTATTTTCTATCTGGTTCATCAGTGTAATATTGTGAATGTTCTGTAAGTAATTCAAATAAAGTTTTGACTGAACAACGTACTCATGACGAGCACAAGTGGCTTATATAAGGATGTCATCTGAGCAAATCTAGTGGCTTATCCTAATGACATCCTCTGAGCATGTGTTTCGGAACTGAGTTACATTGCGTTCGTCTTATGAATTTTATTTGTCAGATTGCATTCACAGTGAAATACGCGAATGATGTATCTGGATCAGTGTTTGCTCGTAGTGCTTGTTCATAAGTGATTGATCGCAGTGCTTTGCTCATGGTGAACGCTCATAGCGAACGCTCGTAGTGCTTGTTCATAAGTGACTGATCGTAGTGCTTTGCTCATGGTGAACGCTCATAGCGAACGCTCGTAGTGCTTGTTCATAAGTGATTGATCGTAGTGCTTTGCTCGCAGTGCTTTGCTCGTAGTGCTTTGCTTGTGGTGCTTGCTCGTAGTGTTTTGATCGTTGTGCTTTGATCGTAGTGCTCTACTCGTAGTACTCTACTTATAGTGCTTGTTCGTTGTGCTTTGATCATGGTGTTCTACTCATAGTGTTTTACTCGTAGTGTTTTGCTCAAAATAGTTTATTTGGTATACAACAGTTATAATTTCGCGAATATCCAAACGTTTACATAGCGAAGTACCGCATTAACATCGGTACAGTGGACTGTGAAAAATCATTCAACTACTCACATTGTGTTTTTTCTTATTCTGTGTGCATGCATCGTACTACGCTACGAGGTGAAAAGAAGTGCAAACACAAATAAAAAAGGGAGGAGCGATCCAATCATATCAAAAGCCCATTTCTGGGCAATTACAGTGAGAAACTACCATTAAAGGGAGAAAGGGGAATTTACATCGTCAAAAAGGAAAGCAGAAACATAGGAAGGGGCAAGGGATCAGAAGAGCAGGGGATCAGAGGGACAGCAGGTCAGACAAGCTCAAGGTCAGCATCTGTCGCCGTTGCAGCAGGGGCAGGAGTGGAGGCTTCAGCAGTTGGGGCTTCCACCGGAGTAACTTCATCGGCAGCAGGAGGAAGCTCTGGAGCAGCCGGCTCGGAGGATGGCTCGGCAGGGAGGGGTGCAGGACCTTCAAGAAAGTGAGGCTGCTCGTCGCCTTGCACCTCGGGCTCGTTGTCGAGCTCGATCAGTTCTTTGCTCTGAAGCTCGGAGAACGTGGTGGCGTCCTCTTCATTGTCTTCCTTCAGGCGGCCTTGTTAGCGGAGCGAGTCGAGAACCTCCTTCTCGGTCTCAGCCCGATCCTCATCCAAGAGCGTGTCCAGCTGAGACTGATAATGCTGCTGCAGTCTCAGGGTCACGGACCTCTCGGTGTCCTCCTGAGCTTTCTTGGCCTCCTCGAGCTCCTCTGCCAGTGCTGTCCTGGCTGCCTCAGTTTCTTCCAACTGTCTACCCAAAACTTGAGAGACATGCTCCAGCTCGCTGATGCGTACAACGGCATTCTCTACCTCTTGCTTGGCCTTCTTTTCGGCCTCCTTTGCTGATCGTGCCTTAGCCTCAGCCTTTTCCCGTACCTTGGTGGCAGTGTTTAGCCTTACCTCAGCACGAGTCGTGTCAGCCTTGGCTTGAGACAGATCAAAGTCTGCCTTGAGTCTCTCTTCAGCGAGAGTCTGCTCCAACGTCTCCGTCCTGTCCTTCCAGTAATTAATCCCGTCTCGCAGTTGAGTGTACTTATTCTGGTTGCGGTCACAGAGCTCTTGCACGAGCGTGTTCATCTGCAATGAAGTGTCTGGGCGTTAGCACAACGAGAAGTAATATTTCAAGCAGTTGAGGAAGAAGATGAGAGAGAGAGAAACTTACTGTCGCCACCGACTGGCAGGCGGCGTAGGATAATTCGGACAAGTGGAGTTTGCCGACCTCAGCGGTGTCCCGGGGTAACCTCATCGCGTAAGTTAGAGCTCGGGCGGCCTTCTCCGAGCTCTTCACCGATTCGTTCACGGTCGGTATCCCGAACTGAGAAAAGTCGGGTGACCAGTTCTGAACGAAGGACGGCAGCATACAAGCCGGGAGACTCGTTGCGCCAGCTTCTGTTGCAGCCAAGGCGACGACAGCGGAGCTCGTGCTGGCTGGGGCAGTAGCAGCTCGAGAAGGGCCAGGCGCCGAGCTGACCTCGGGTACTGCCGTTGTCTCCTCTGCCCTTGGACTTAATGGAGGAATGGCAGAGGAGGAGGGGAGAGCAGCAATGGCTGCGGTCTCTTTCTCCAGGCGTTTGTCCGCCTTGGCCTTCTTTCTGACCTCGAACTCGGCCTGGGTGGGCATCTTTCTCTTCGGGTCAGCAGGCGCTGTACCCTTGGAGGAATGGTTCCTCTTCTTCTTCGGCGGTGGTGGCGGTGGAGGCGGCTGAACCGCAGGGCGAGCAGACCTCGGCTTCCTGCTTAGTGGAGGTGGGTTTGTGTCGGCCATGTCTTCTTCTTCTTCTTTTTCGGTTAGTTGAAATGTTGGTGAAGGTGCGGAAGTGGAGGCGCCCTGTTGCTGTTGTTGTGGTTGCTGTTGAGTAGTTGCTGGGGTACTGGAGGAGGCCCGCGTGTCGAGCTCGAGTGGTTTCCACCTGATGTATTCCCCACCTCGAGCACGGCGGATACCGGTAAGGAGTTCTGCTTCTTCTGGGGCCAACTTCTTGTACGGGAACTTCTTCGGGTCCACTGCACACAAGAAGGCAAAATGAGTACAACGAGAGAATTAGCAGGACGAGAACATACAACGTACAACGAGAACGTAGTCAGGACGATGGTGCACAACGGACAACGGATGACTAGTGGTATACCTGCTTCCGCTCGGAAGACGTTGGGGACCGAGGAATTCTCTGCCTTCCAGCCGCCAGAGACAACGAAAGGAGTGGCTTTCCATTTTCTTTCTCTATCGAGAATGCCTGAGACGAGCTCTGGGTATCGGGGTTTCTTGTTCCACGAATAGTAGGAGTACAAACCGTCGTCATTGCCTCGGCATCTGACGGCATGGCAGAAGTGGAATAGATGCCTAGCCTCTATGGGGTATCCGTCCGTGATGAATTTGATCATCATGGACATGTATTTGTGGAAGCCCGGGTGCATTTGTCCCGGTGCGAGTTGCAGGGTGGACAGAACTTCATCCAAGACAGGATGAAGAGGGAAGCGAAGGCCAGCCTCAAGCTGGGAAAGATAGACAACGGTACAGGCAGAGCGCCTATCTATGATAGCATCATCTCGCTTGAAGTGGAGATTGACGTTGGAAGGGAAGTCGAAACGTTCCCTGTAACGGTTCAGATGTGCCAACTGGTACTGGCGCAGAACTGAGGATTTTTCAATGTAGGCACCGTGAGGTGCGCTACCTGTGCAACTGGCCTCATCATCGGAAGGGCCTCTAACTTCCTCTATCCTAGCAGGTTCTACGGGGACGTTGGCAGCCATGGTGATAAGAAGAAATTGAGAAGAGGGACAAGAGCAAAAGAATATGCGCAGAGCAGAACCACTCTGGGAACCAGAGAAGAGAGAAATGGAAAAACAGTAAGAAATTAAAGAGAAAGGGGTGAAGGACGTACCGAACCAAAGAACTCAGAGAGATTGTTGAAGAGCTTGAGGAAGATGAACTTTCGGTTGAGAAGAGAATTCAACAGAGTAACAGTGCTTGATGAAACAGGGTGAGAGAGAAGGAGGATTCGATGAGATTTTATAAGCATCTCTGGTTTGTGGAAGTACACCACTACCCTTCATCTGAGGCGTACACCTGTATCAACGGAATTAAGAGCAGTGGCAAGATCGTCTTTTCACCAAGTAGAGTAACCGTCAGGGTCATTAAAGCGTTCTCGAAATTTAAATCGGTGATGATGACAGCCTGTCCGCATTAAAGAGACGCGACGGTTCGCACGCGTGACCAGCTGGCGTGAACGGTCGACCTTCTCAATAAGCGTTTAAAGCACGCAACGTTTCGTCTTCCGGAGTGGTGCCAGGTATGAACTTTTTGTTCGTTTATGACGCTTCGAACTACGTTCCAAGCATCATAAAGGGGCAAATTGTAACGGATAAAATTCGTAAAATCAACTCAGCGTTGGTGGACGAGCTCCTTTTTGTCGTTTTGTTCACGAAAGTGACACGTGGACACGAGTTGGGGTCACGTGCTTAAAATATAGGGGTCACACGTTGTCTGATGCACAACGGTCCCGTTGTGCGCTTTACGACGTCTTTGTTCTCATGCAGAACAACGTCTCCGTTGTGATTTTGACAACGTGCTCGTTGTCTAAAGCACAACGTGAACGTTGTGCTCTTGACAACGTCGCTGTCGTTACGCGAACAACGAGTCCGTTGTCTCACCGACAACGATGTCGTGCTGTATTTTAAGGCATCTACGCTGTAACCGAGCTTGAGTCAACAACGAGATCGGAGGAAGTGATCAGGAGGCGATCCATGACCCCGACAAGCGTGCCGAACGCGCCGTTTCGTGCCGAAAGCACTGTCTTGGCATTTAATGCTGGTCACTTCTGCGTACCGTCCGATCCCGTCCGATTGGACTTATAGGAGGCTCTCACATGTAATGCAACCGGTGGCAGATATGTCTAAGATATTTGGCAATGAGTGCAAAGACACGTGGTATGGACACCTATGGCCATCCATGGTCATCGATGGCCATACCAACCCTTGCCCTATAAAAACCCCGTGATTTTTAGTGCACAGGACACTTGTTCATTAATCCAGACCTTGTGTTCAGTGCTTCCCTTGCCTTGCGAAATTCTCAGTGACTGTTCTTGTATTTACTGTTCATCATCTTCAACACTTACTGACTTTACCATCGGAGTACAGGTCAGGGTGCCACACCCTCCGCTCCAACCCTCTACCAGTAAACCAGAACGTGGAAGACGCTGCTGCTGACGCGTGTCCGTCCGGTATTTTTCCCCTCACAATTACACTTTCCTTTTAGGACCTCCAGATGAAACAAAAATTGCAATGACCGTGAGATGAGGTCAAAGTTTGTATGTTTTTCAGTTCAGGAATCTTGTCATTTCTAAACTTATATATTTCAAATCTCAGTTTTTCGATATAAAAATTATTTGAGGCTTTTTTGAGTGTTTGAATTGGAGGAAGAATGTTCTAGTAATTTTGGTAAAATCGTTGAGTTTCGAAACCACGACCTGGGTTCAAAATCAATGCCAGCTTGCTAAGTTGGTATAGTTGTTGGTTCAAAAGTCTAGGGGTGTCAACAAGCCGAGCTGGGCACTGCTCGGGCTTGGCTCGTTGGACTTTTACAGATGCTTAGGCCGAGCTCACAACAGTCAGCTCAAGTTTGGCTCATCCACAAATCGTTGAGCTTAAGTTTGGCTCGATAATTTTGAAGGGACTTTTTTTTTTTTTTGGATGTCATGTGACTCACGTGAAAGCTTGAGTTAAAACTTAAACGGAAATAATTATGTTAATGTATATTAAATATCTTACCAAAAATATACTAAATATATAATATAAATTTAATTTTTAAAAGGTATTATTATAAAATTAATCGAGCCGAGCCGAGCTGAGCCTCCTATTGTTCAGGCTCGGCTCGTTTATTTTTCGAACTCACTTTTAAGGCTCGGCTCGGCTCAGCTTGGCTTGTTGACACCCTATCAAAACCCATCCTTACTCGCTAACTCCACCAACCATCATGCTTGCCTATCTCCAAAAAAAATGTCAAGATTAAAGATATTTTTTTTCTACTTTAATTTCTCCTAATGGTTTATTTGCTATTTTAAAAATAAAAATTGAATTTTATGGATCCAATTGGTTGAAACCATTATTTGTCTAGTTCTTAGTGATTACTTGCTAAGGACTATGAATTCAGTTCATTCTAACAATTCTATTTTGTAAAAGTATGATGAAGTTTCAGAATTTCATTCAAGCACACTGCTGTAACACTTCTGCTCGATTTGGAACAGAAATAGGTGTTGTGGAAATAACCCCTAAAGATCTAGTGAGAACAAGAAATAGCAAACTAAAGTAAGGAAAAATAAACCACAAAAGATGCAATCACACAAGACAAGATATACGTGGTTCAGCTTTAATGCCTACGTCCACGAGCGATGGTAATCGGAGCTTTTCATTATGAGAATCAATACATAATACTTACAAGAGTTCTCTCACTCTCTAATGGCCTCCCCTTTACAGATCTCAAGCTCTCACAAGCATAACAAAAGCATACAAACCCTAGGTTATAAAATCTCCTTTTATACCCCAAGCATAGATCGTAAAAAATGAGTTCACGAACTCAAAAACCTCAAAACGGTGTTGTGGGCGATCGATCCTCGTTTTGGGCGATCGATCGCCCATTCCCGAAATAGCCAAATTGCCATTAGACAATCGATCGCCCATAAAGGGGGATCGATCGCCCACTCCCAAATTCTATGTCATTTCAACAATTCTCCACCATGACTAAAATTTTAATTACTCATCTCCAACAAGGCTCCACCACCTTGACTTGAATTCTCTCTATCTAAAACTCTCTCCACCTAATCACCATCTCCAACGCACCCTGAGGGTGCTCAAACTCGCTGAATATTTATCATGCCCAAGCAATGCTCAAACTTGATCACTGTAACTGTCTTGGTCAACATATCTGCTGGATTATCTTTGGTGTTAACTTTCTGCAAAGCAATCTCTCCATCACTGATAATTTCTCGGATAAAATGAAACCTCACATCAATATGCTTGGTCCTCGCATGATGAACTTGGTTCTTCGCCAAGTGAATGGCGCTTTGACTATCAGAGAACACATTGACCTATTTCTGTGTTATCCCCAAATCAGCTAATAATCCCCAGAGCTATAACGCCTCCTTCACAACCTCAATTACTGCCATATACTCTGCCTCAGTAGTAGACAGCGCAACCATCGGTTGTAACATAGCCCTCCAACTAATAGGCCCATGAGCTAGTGTGAAAACCAACCCAGTAGTAGACTTCCTGTTATCCAGATCTCCTGCATAATCTGAATCAACATATCCTTTGACATGGGACTCCAAAGACTTTTCCCTTGCATACACCAAACAAATATCCAACGTATCCCGTAGGTACCTCAACAACCACTTCATGGCCTGCCAATGCTCTTTTCCTGGATTTTCCATAAGTCTGCTAACCACACTGATTGCTTGTGAGATGTCTGGGCGAGTGCATACCATCGCATACATCACGCTGCCAACTGCACTCACATAAAGAACATGCGACATATACTCACGTTCTTCATCCTTCTTTGGAGACTGATTAGCTGAGAGTCTGAAGTGAGCTGCTAATGGAGTACTCACTAGCTTCAAGTTCTCTATCCCAAACCTGGAAATCACCTTCTCAAAGTACTTCCTTTGTGACAAACACAATTGTCCTTTTTTTCTCTCTCTCTAGATCTCCATCTCAAGAATCTTCTTAGCTCCACCCAAGTCCTTCATTTCAAACTCTCTACAGAGTTGAGTTTTTAATTTGTTGATCTCCTTCATGTTCTTAGCAGCAATCAGCATGTCATTAACATATAAGAGTAAATAAATAAATGACTCATTAGATAATTTCCTAAGATAAACACAATAGTCATACTCACTCCTAGTGTAGCTCTGTCCCAACATAAAAAGGTCAAATCTCTTGTACCACTCTCTTGGTAATTGTTTTAACCCGTACAAGAACTTCTTCAATTTGCACACTCTACTTTCTGTCCCAACAACCTTGAAGCCCTTAGGCTAACTCATGAAAATCTCCTCTTCCAAATCACCAGGTAGAAATGTAGTCTTGACATCAAGCTGCTCCAGCTCTAGGTCACATTGCGCCACCATAGCTAATAGAAGACGGATCGAGGTATGTTTTACAATTGGTGAAAATACCTCATTGTAGTCCACACCTTCCCTTTGTGTATAGCCCTTGGCTACCAACCGTGCCTCGTATCTTACATCACTTGATCCTGAAGACCTTTCCTTTATAGCATAGACCCACTTACACCCAATTGCACGCTTTCCTTTGGGTAACTCGACAAGTGCTCAAGTCTGGTTCTTATGAAGAGAGCTCATCTCTTCATCCATGGTCTTCTTCCATTCCTTGCAATGATCATCATTCACCGCCTCCTGGAACGTATCCAGCTCATCTCCTTCAATAGTAATCACATAGGCTACTAGATCTTCAAACCCATATCGAACCAGTGCCTTAAGTTCCCTTTTGGTTCTACCACCTACTAAGGACTGTTTCTACTGCTGTTGTTGTTGCTGTTGTTCAGAATCTCCCTCACCTGGAGCATTCTTTTCATCAACCTCCATTGACTGTTCTGGAGAGTCTACCTCGACCTGAAATGAATCATCCATACTCTCCTCCTCTATTGCCTTCTGCTTGCTAGAAGTTTACATAACAGATTCATCAAAGATAACATCCCCGCTAACTACAAATTAATGCAATTCTGGACACCATAATCTGTATCCCTTAACTCCACTTGCATAACCCAGAAAATTCGCCTTCTTAGCTCTTTGATCAATCTTACCTTCCCCGACATAGAAGTAAACAGGACATCCAAAAACTTTAAGTGACTTGTAATCCGCTGATTCACCCGACCATACCTCATGAGGAGTCTTGCACTTTATCCCTGTAAATAGTGATCTGTTCACAAGAAAACAAGCTGTGTTGACGGCTTCCGCCCAAAACTCTTTACCCAACCCAGCGTTGGATGACATATATCTTGCTCTCTCCAATAGGGTACAATTCATCCTTTCAGCTACCCCATTCTGCTGTGGTGTTTCCCTTACTGTAAAATGTCTAGCAATTCTTTCATCTTTACAAAACTTCAAGAATGGTGTGTACTTATACTCACCCCCATTATCAGTTCTCAACCGCTTAATCTTCTTTCCAATCTGATTTTCAACTATTGTTTTCCACTTCTTAAATGTATCGAACACTTCATCCTTGCTCTTCAAAGTATAAATCCATACCTTGCGCGAGAAGTCATTAATAAAGGAAACAAAATACCTGAATCCCCCTTTTGAGGCTACTTGCGAGGGACCCCATACATCTGAATGAATGTAATCCAGAGTGTCTTTTGTGCGCCGAATAGTTATACTGAACTTTACCCTGCACTGCTTTCCAAATATATAATGCTCACAGAAATCTAGCTTCCCGGTCTTCACCCCACCAAACATGCCTCTCTTACTCAATTCAGTCAATCTCTTCTCACTCATATGCCCCAATCGCATATGCCATAAATGTGTGGATACTGAATCATTATCTCCTGAAGCAGACACTGTTACACTACCTATTACTGTACTCCTTTTTAGAAAATATAGATTTTCTAACTTGTTACCCTTCATCACCACCAATGTACTCCTGACTACCTTCATAACCCCATCTTCCATTACAACTTTACAACCATTGGAGTCTAAGACACCTAAAGAAATTAGGTTATTCTTCAAATCCAGAACATGTCTGACATCTGTTAAAACCCTTACAATTCCATCATGCATCTTGATTTTAATTGTCCCTATCCCCAATGTGTTACAGGCCACATTGTTACTCATCAAAATAGTACCACCATTTATACCAGTATAGGTCGTAAACAAGTCCTTAGTAGAACACATGTGGTAAGAACAACCTGAATTCAAAATCCATTCATTTGAAGTATCCCTACCCCGTGATGTTACTGACAAAACATTTGCAGCAGCATCTGAGTCATTTTCTGCCACACCTGCTATGTCAGAAGTTGTACCGTTGTTTCTATCATCCTTATTTTTCAATTTCTGACAGTCAGTTTTGAAGTACCTTTTCTTATGGCAAAAGTAACATACCGAGTCTTTCCGACTCCTTGATTTAGATCTACCCCTTCCCTTACTAAATTTCTTATTTTATGTTCTTCCCCTAACAAACAGGTCATCTTTCTGAGAATCGCTACAAGGAGCTTTCTTCCTAAATTCATTGGAAAGAAGTGCTGTTGTAGCGTTATCGTAATTGATGGTATCCTTCCCGTATAACAAAGTAGTAACTAAATGGTCATACGAATCAAGGAGAGAACATAAAAGTAAAAGGGCTTATCTTCTTCATCGATCTCTACATCTATATTTAGTAGTTCAGAGATAATTCTACTAAAATCATTAAGATGATCATGCATTGACATACTTTCCTTCATCCGAAAAGTATACAATTGCTTCTTCAGATATAAGCGATTAGTGAGAGACTTCATCATGTAGAGGCTTTCAAGCTTTGACCAGATCAAAACAGCCGACTTCTCATACATCACATTATACATTATCTTCTTCCTTAAACACAACCGAATGGTACTATATGCTTGTAGATCGAACTCCTCTCAATTATCATTTGTCATGTCTTCCAGTTTACTTTTCAAGCCTTTTATGGCTTTATGTAAACCCTGTTGGATTTAAAAATCTTTCACCTGGACTTACCAAAGCCCAAAATTATTCTTTCCGTCAAACTTCTCCACCTCGAACTTCGCATTCGAAACCTTTGACAATTTTGGAGTCATCCCTTTTCTCGACAACCTAAGGCTCTGATATTAGTTTGTTGCGAAAATAACCCTTAAGGATCTAGTGAGAACAAGAAATAGCAAACCAAAGTAAGGAAAAATAAACCACAAAAGATGCAATCACACAAGACAAGATATACGTGGTTCGACCTTAATGCCTACATCCATGGGCGATGGTAATCGGAGCTTTTCACTATGAGAATCAACACAGATTACTTACAAGAGTTCTCTCACTCTCTAATAGCCTCACCTTTATAGATCTCAAGCTCTCACAAGCATAACAAAAGCATACAAACCCTAGGTTATAAAATCCCCTTTTATACCCCAAGCATAGATCATAAAAAATGAGTTCACGAACTCAAAAAACTCAAAACGGCGTTGTAGGTGATCGATCGCCCAAATCCCGAAATAGCCAAATTGCCATTAGGCGATCGATTGCCCATGAAGGGGGATCGATCGCCCACTACTAAATTCTAGGTCATTTCAACAATAGGATCATTCTAAGTCAAATCTACAACCTCTCACAGTTTGCTTATTATAAATTCTATTTAGGAAAAAAAAAAACTCACTTCCAATTGATAGACTATGAATTTGTTTTTCTAATACAGCTTCAAGGTAGCTGTCAAATAGGCCACAAGAACCATCTCAGTTTTCATTACAGGCCTGTGTCAATTCCGATTGTCTGGTCGACGTATATGATCAAGAATCAACCAAATAGGATGATTGTAACTATCTTATTAGATTTATTCAATTGGAGTAGATCTCAGTGAGTGAGAACACAATGGCCAAGCATCAGTTTTGGTACCTGAATGCTCTTAGAGCTCTTCAAATGGAGAGTTCCAACTGTGCTTCTAATGATCCCCTTCTTTTCAAAGATTCAATCACATTAATGTTGGCTCCTTGTATTAAATCATGATCACAAAAATAAGGCAATCCATTACAGAACAATCTCAATTAGGATTGAGAGTGGTTGCTAAGGTAGAGAAACCGATGCCAAATTCCCATTCGTGGGGCTCACCCAATCCTAACATTCCAAGGAATACCATACCTATGTCGTTAAGGTGAAATTTTTTTCCCACCAGTTCATTAAGCTAATTCGAACTCAGATTGACTAATTTATAATCCGACATATCTCAAATCGAATTTCAATTCATCTGATATTTAATTGGATCAGATTTAGATATGGCAAAAATCTGTTTGAATTAGATTCGATTGCATCCCTATCCAGTCCAAATTTGGTCTGTTTACTACATTCCTATCCTGACTACAAAGGATCAACGTAATGCTGAAAAATCAAGAAATATGTCATATATACATAATTTTCAAAAACATTACAACTATTTTTCAATTATTCAAAAGTATTTATATTGACAATTTTCTTGACATACCAGCAGGGTCCTTTGTAGCTGAGGCTGCTGCAAAAGACATTGTTGCTAAGTTTCACTCCATCCCAGGGCTATTGCTCGGCACTTTTTGAATGGAAAAAAAGGTGTATTATTCACTAAAAATACCTGTTTTACATCTCTGGTGAAAAAATTCTCTTGGAATAATGAACAGAGACACTAGCAACCAAAAACCCTCTTTAACAACTAAACTAACTTCAATGACATCTCGTAAAGTTTCTTTCTTTTTTCTTGTTCAGAACTAGAATTAAGCAACAAAACAAAACTAGAACACCCAGGCCATTAAAGAAAGAAAACCTAGAGCTCCCACAAAAAACCCAGAAAGATTTTAAAGAACGCCCCAAGAAACAACAATCTATACGAAAAGAAAAAATGAAAAATTGCATCCATGATCATCAATCTAGATATTCTAAGTCACTCGAAGAAGTTGATCGAACCCTCCTCCTCCTTTTCAGTGCCATACCCATTTCGATTTCCCCTTCCAACTTGCAGCTAGACCCAACAAATCTAACAAGCTCCACAATACTCCATCTCCAGGTATCGAAATCCGTAGGTAAAGGAATTCGAGCCCTACCCAGCACAGTCTGGCCAGTGGAGGTTCCAATCTCGCTCAAGAAACCTATCCTTATAACCTCCAATTTCAAGAAACTGCATTTCATGGGTTCCTCAAAGATTAAGTGAAAGCTCCTGTTCCATGTCGGGTTAGGCATGCGAATGGTTGAGGAAGTGTCATTCCAATACTCATAGTCGGGCTCGACCCAGGCAATTACACGATAAGTCCCTAAACGCCCGTCCATCGCTTGTGGAGAGTCGATGATCGTAGCTGTGTAGATGTGGAGATCCAAAACCACGTTGTACCCTTCATCATTTCCATCTATGTTTTCCATTACTACTATCTATTACGCACAGCACCCTATTTGATTTTCAGCTTTTACACGAAAAAGATACTTCATCTGGTTTTATAGTCGACTTGGAATTCTCTACCGTTAGTATTAACATTTTCACCATTATCACTGTTAAGTGATAAAGATATTGTTAAGTACTATTGAACGTAGGGCTATATACGGATGCGGATATTATCCATATCCGATTGGTATCGGAATCCGTATATATAAATAATATATTTTAAATTTATAAAATTAATATAACCTTTAAAAAATATACTTTTAAATAAAAAAATTATATATTTTTATATATTTAAAATATTAATTTATATTTTTTAATTTTTGTTTTTAATACGATAATTCGGATACAATCCGAATTTGGATATTTTAATTTGAGTCGGATACAGATATCAAATTTCACTATCCGTTAGATATTTATTTGGATTCGAATATCCAAATATATAATCGGATACGAATTCGTATATACAACTATCTGCTCCGAATCCGCTCTGTTTATAGCCCTAATTGAAAGGGAAACATGTTGATCTATGGGACAATGAGTCTGGTTATAACAATAAAGAAATCAATTTTTTATAGAAAAAAACTAATTTAGAAATTTTGAGAGGGAACTCCTATTTACTTTTTAGTGTATGAGGATGACAATTTTCTAATGGAAAATGGAAATGGACCATAAGGTCTTCTTCCAAACTGACCACCCAATTGCAAATTGACATGTGGCTGTGAAATTGTAATTTGATTGGAGTGGTCAATTTGAAAAACGACCTTGGGGGTCCTCTAATCATAACTCAAGTTATAACCTAGTCTCTACATGAGAGAATCCAAAATCTACTTTAAAAGGGCACATGCCGTACTCGGTGGATGGAATGAGTTGGGGATTGCGAAATTCCAATCTTTTATTTACAAAATGCTTCAAATTTCTAAGCAACTTGCTATAAATAGTTTTAAAACATAGTGGAGCTCTACTTCACGACGTTGAAGTGGAGCTTCCTTTTTAGTGTATGACAGTGACAATTTTGTAATTAAAGAAGAAAAAATGTTTTACAAAACTGCTTCTAACTCTCTCCATAATTACAAAAGAGTTCTGATTAGAGAACCCCTAATGTTAGTTTGGAAGATGACCTTGTGGTCCGTTTTCTATTTTCCTTATAACTTTGGTTGCAGTAAGTATTCCATATAGTATTTGTTGGAAAAAAAATTGATATAGAGCACTATAAACTAAATAGAAAATATACAAAAAAAAAATTACTCGAATGCATTGAGTATATTTTAATAGAAAAATAAGGCTAAAACACATATTAATATGGAGACCGAGGTACGTGTTGAACACGTTGTCCTTAAAGTGATTAACGCCCCCCACTCTAGTGCTTACAGGTCTCTGACAAACAACTCCAGGATTCAACGGTCTCAATCCGTCAATAGCGAGCACTCACAAACCGACGGTCACAGCGAACTCGACAGTATATATATAAATCAAATTAATAATGATAAAAAGAAAGAGGTTCCTTCAAAAATAAAGGCCTTTAACGGTATTTTTTTAGCGGCGATTAGTAAACACCACCTATGGAACATATATACAGAGGTTGTTATAAAAATTGCCTCTAAATACTGCTCATGGTACTAGATTAGCAGGAATTTCTTAGAAACCGTCGTGAATATAAGTTTTATAACGGTTTTTATGAAACAGTAGTGGATAGACATTTATTTGTGGCAGGTTTCACTAAACTACCTCCGAAAAGCCTTCCCGCCACCACTTTTTGGGTTCCCGCTCAATCATTCCTGCGAATATAGTAACGTCAGTTATTTAATAACTGTCGTCGTTAACCCCGCATATCATAGGCGGTTTTTATAAAACCATTATGCTTGCCTATCTCCAAATAAAAATGTCAAGATTAGAGATATATTTTTCTACTTTAATTTCTCCTAATGGTTTATTTGCTATTTTAAAAATAAAAGTGGAATTTTATGGCTCCAATTGGTTGAAACCACCCTTATTTGTCTAGTTCTTAGTGATTACTTGCTCAAGACTATGAATTCAGTTCATTCTAATAATTCACAATTCTACTTGGTAAAAGTATTTTGAAGTTTCAGAATTTCATTCAAGCACATTGCTGTAAACAATTCTGCTCGATTTGGAATAGAAATAGGTTCATTCTAGTCAAATCTACAACCTCTCAGAGTTTGCTTATTATAAATTCTATTTAGGAAACAAAAAAACTCATTTCTAACTGATAGCCTATGAATTTGTTTTATAAGATTGATTCCAACCAATGAGTCTAAAAAAAAATTATTGTATTATATAACCCCTAACTCAATTAACAAGCATAAGTTAACTTACCATCCAAATAACAAACTGGGATTCTGTTGGCTATACTTGGAATTTCTTATATCATAGTTAATGTTTTGCATTTTATATTCTCTGGGTCCCTTTGTAGGGCTCGGATTGTCTCTGGCGAAGCCATAAAGCCCTCTCGGGCAACCAAAGAACATGGGACATGTGGTGATAAAAAAGGGGAGAAGTCATTTCATTTTCTCCCCACTTGATATCTCTCCCCTTTATCTCACAACCTTATCACCATGTGTCATTTAGTGTGTGGAGAAATCAAAATCATGGGGCTCACATGATTTTGACTTCTCCACCACTTGTCCCCTATTCTATGGTTGCCCGAGACAAGGGCATTCTGGCTTCGCTAGAGACAATCAGGCGGTCCCCTTTGTAGCCGTGGCTGCAAAAGACAATTGTTGCTAAGTTCACTCCATCCCAACCACGATATTGTTGGCACTTTTTCAATGGGAAAAGGTGTTTCATTCTCTAAAAATACAACATTTGTGGGAGAACAATTATCTTCGAATAATGAACAGAGACACTAGCAACCAAAAAAACCTCTTTAACAACTAAACTAATTTCAATCACATCTCAAGAACTAGAATAAAGCAACAAAACAAAACTAGAACACCCAAGCGATTAAAAAAAGATAACCGAGAGCTCCCACAAAAACTCAGAAAGATTTTAAAGAACGCCCCAAGAAACAAGAATCTATATGAAAAAAATGAAAAATTGCATCCATGATCATCAAAGAAGTTGATGGAACCCTCCTCCTTTTCAGTGCCATTCCCATTTCGATTTCCCCTTCCACCTTGCAGCCAGACCCATCAAACCTAACAAGATCCACAATACTCCATCTCCAGGAATCAAAATCCATAGGTAAAGGGATTCGAGCCCTTCCTACCACAGTCTCGCCAGCTGAGGTTCCAATCTCGTGCAAGAAACCTTTCCTTATGACCTCCAATTTCAAGAAACTGCATTTCATGGGTTCCTCAAAGATTAAGTGAAAGCGCCTGTTCCATCTTGGGTGAGGCATGCGTATGGTTGAGGAAATTTCAGTCCAATACTCATTGTTGGGCTCGACCCAGGCAATTACACGATAAGTCCCCAAGCGCCCGTCCATGAACGTAGCTGCGTAGATGTGGAGATCTAAAACCACCTTGTATTCTTCATCACTTCCATCTATGTTTTCCATTACCACTATCTATTATGCACAACACCGTATTTGATTTTCTGCTTTTACACAAAAAAGATACTTCATCTGGTTTTATAGCCGACTTGGAAGTCTCTACTATTACACTCTTAAGTTAACATCTTTAACCTTTATAAAATGGTTGAACCCAAAGGATTAGTGAATCTTAATTACTGTTGAGGAGTATTGAAAGGGAACATGTTGACCTGTGGGGCAAGGAGTCCGGTTATAACCATAGATAAATTAAGTTTTCATAGAAGAGACTAATTTAGAAATTTTGAGAGGGAACTCCTTTTTACTTTTTAGTAAATGGTGATGACAATTTTGTAATGGAAAACAGATCACATGGTCCTCTTCCAAACTGACCACCCAATTACAAATTGACAAGTGGCAATGACATTGTTATATTATTTTCAGAAATATTAATCCCAGTCTCAATCTTCCATAGATGCAAGGTGAAGGCACCAGGTGTCAAACATCTCTTTACTTTTTATTTTTATAATCAGTAAAATTGGGCAGCAACACCACCACGTGGTAAACCAATTCTTGCGTCTTTAGAAAAAATGTGAGTTAATGCGACTGGGGTAGGCACTCCTAACTTGATTTCTCTTTCTCAATGTGTTGATATTTGATTGGACCTTGGGTCTTCTAATCAGAACTCAAGTTATAACCACCTAATCTCAAATTGAGAGAATCCAAAGTCTACTTTAAAAGAAACATATGATCTAACGAGTGGGGGGATTACGAAAATCCAACCTTCTATTTACAAAATGTTTCAAATTTCTAAGCAACATTCTATAAATAGTTTTAAAACGTAGTGGAGCTCTACTTGACGAGCTCCCTTTTTAGTGTATGGTGGTGAAAGTCTTGTAATTAAGGAAGAAAAAGTGTTTTGTAAACTTGTTCCTTACTCTCCATAATTACAAAAGAGTTCTGATTAGATGACCTCCAAAGTCAGTTTGGAAGAGGATCCTCTGGTCCATTTTCTATTTTCCTTATAACTTTGGTTGCCGTAAGTATTCCACAAAGTATTTGTTGGAAAAAATTGATATAAATCACTATAAATCAAATAGAAAATTTACAGAAAAATACTCGAATGCATTGAGTATAATAGACCATCTTGAAATTAATATTCTTGGTCGAAAGAAATTATATTAATTATAAGAGAATATTATATATAAGAATCACTATATTGGTCCATCAATTTTTTGTTTTTCATAATTTCTTTTGAATGTATTGTATTTTTTTATATAAGTTTCATATAGATACAAATGTATAAGGCTAACCCTCCAAAAAAAACAAAAGGCAAAAGATTTTATTATAGCTCATTGAACATACTAATGATATTTGGACCTAATACAATGGTTTTTCTTAGGGGTGCACATGGGTACGGGTCAAACCGTGAACCGGACCGAACCGACCACTATGATCCAGTTCGGTTTGGTTTTTGTAAAGGTTCGGTTTGGTTCTGGGTTGAGTTTTACTTAAATCGATTTTCTTCGGTTTGGTTCTGGTTTGTTTCAATTTGAAACCGAACCAAATGTGGAACCCGTGAACCAAACTAAGAATTGAATGTGGAGCCGAGAACTGAAAACCGTATGAGAACTGAACCACCAGTTTGCTTCCACCTTTCTAGTAACCAACCTGTGAGTAGAACTGAATGTGAAACCCGCGAACCGTACCGAACTAAGAACCAAATGTGAAGCTAAGAACCGAAAACCGTATGAGAACCGAACCGCTAGTCCGCCTCCACCTTTCTAAGAACCAACCCATGGGTAGAACCGAACCGAACCAAGGCTCTACGGTTCAGTTTTGGGTTGGTTTTTTTCCAAACCAATGCTCTACGGTTCGGTCCTGGGTTGGTTTTTTTAGAACTGGGAACCGATAGTTCGGTCTCAAAAATTCTTAGAACCAACCCAAACCAAACCGTGTGCACCCCTAGTTTTTCTTTCTAAAATATCTAAAACTTTATACATATGGTAATTTAGTATACATAGCTAAAATATCTAAAATAATTTTATAAACCCATGATAAAGTACTTATACAATTTATATAACTATGTGTTAATATAGTATAAACCTCTCTTATAATTAATAATATACTAGAATTTTCTTTAAAAATTATTAAATAGCAAGCATAAGTCGGTTCCTTACAAATTTATTAAATTTTAGAGATTATTAAGTTATATAATATTAATTATCAGATGGTCTACTGTATATTAAACTAGAAATATATGGGTAAAACACTTAGCAATATGGAGACTAAGGCACATGTTGGACACGTTGTCCTTAAGGTGATTAACGCCCCCGCTCTGGTGCTTACAGATTTCTGGTGGACACCTCTAGGATTCAACAATCTCAATCCATTGATAGCGAGCATTCACAAACCGACGGTCACAACGAACTCGACATTATAAACCAAAATAATTATAAAAGGAAAGAGGTGGAAGATCTAGAAATTTGAGAGCTTTTCTCTATTCTCAAATAAGAGTGTATTGCCTCTTATATAAAATAAAATAAAATAAATACCAAAATAGAATGGCCTTAGAGATGAAAGGGTCAAAGTAAACTCCATAATTGCTTAAACGGTTGACTTTATAAAGAATGTTTCAGAATTTGAAAGGTTCTATCAAAGAAAATAAAATCAATATTTTGTTTTTTTTTAAAATCTACAACAATATTCATTGTAAAATAGATAGAAAAAAAGACAAATGTCAACTCCAAGTTATAAGTCTCTTTGAAACCAGTTATATATCCATGAAAAACTCAATTATTTAAAGTATAGGCCCTACCTTTTTCCTAACAATTTTGGTAACTCCACACACACACACACACACACACATACATACTCTCTCTCTCTCTCTCTCTCTCTCTCTCTTTAAGTCTTTCTTAGCATATCAACAAGGTCCTTTGTAGCCGTGGGTGGCTATAAAAGACACTTGTTCCTAAAGTTTCACTCCGAGTCAGGATTTTTTTTATACATGTATGTTTGGTTGCCAAGAAAATAGGTGAATATATAGGAAAGAAAATTTTTGATTTCTAATACAATTTTTAGTTGAGTTTTGTCTTGACAATCAAACATCGAGTTAGAGTGTGTTCGTTTGACGAGAAAGTAAGAGAAAGAAAAGTGAGTTTTCTTGCACTTTACTTATGTTCGGTGTGCAAAAAAACACACTTTATTTTCTTCCACTTTCTCAACAGTGACAAATTTTCTCTCAAAAATTTCATCAATCTTTTGATGGTTATTTTGAAAGAAAATTTTAGTTTTTTTTTTTTCCTTTCACACACTTTCTCGTCAAATAAACGCACCCTTAGCAAGACCTCTATTAGGAATCTTTATGACTCCACCACTAGGGACCACTATTTGCCACGTACCCAATAACTTAACTATTGTTTAATTGGTGGAAAAAGTTAGACATCTCTCAATCCCGTTTAAGAAACTCAATAAAAATCAAGGTTTGAAATCATGTTGGGATTTCACGAAATTTTTAGAAATCCCAGTTTTGTCCAATCCCCTGATATCGATACGATAAGAATTTCAGAAAATGCGATTACGACCGAGATTTCATGTGATACTCAATATATTTTTTTTATTGAGTTTCCTAAACAAGATTAACAGATGTCTAATTTTATTTTTCCCGTCAAACAACAACTAAGGTATTGAATACGTGGCAAATAATGGCGGAGACTTCGAGGATTCCTTATAGAGGTCTTTACAAAGAATCTCGACTCGTTTCACTCCATCCCAACTAGGGGAAGCAAATCGTCTTTGCTCTTCCTGGGTTCTTTCCGGTGGTTATGAGTGTTTGAAGGCTTGGATTAAATCGGCTTACAAATTTGATAACTCTACAAGAGATCCTGTCCATCAAACACTTAAGCCATACAAGAAAGAATTAAGGAAAGAGCACAACCAATTTGTCTCCCCCGGCTATTGCTCGGCACTTTTGGAATGAAAAAAAGGTGTATTAATTTATTATTATTATTTATTCTCTAAAAGTACCTGTTTTAACATATGTGGTGGAACAATTCTCTTCGAATAATGAACAGGGACACTAGAAACCAAAATCCAACTTCAATCACATCTCCTAAAGTTTCTCTTTTTTCTTGGTTCAAGAACTAGAATAAAGCAACAAAACAAACCCTAGATTTCCAATCCCAAAAAAAAAGAACCCAGAAATATTTTAAACAACACCTCAAGAAACAACAATATTTATGAAAAAAGATGAAAATGAATCTAGGTATTGAAGTCACTGGAAGAACTTGACTGTATCCTCATCTTTTTCAGTTCCATGCCCAGTTCGATCTCCCCTTCCAACTTGCAGCCAGGCCCAACAAACCTAACAAGCTCCACAATACTCCATCTCCTTGTATTGAAATCAGTAGGTAAAGGGATTCGAGCCCTACCCAGCACAGTCTCGCCAATGGAGGTTCCAATATCGCTCAAGAAACCTATCCTTATAACCTCCAATTTCAAGACATTACTTTTCCTGGGTTCGTCGAAGATTAAGCGAAACCACCTGTTCCATTCCGGGTTAGACAAGCGCACGACAGAGGAAATATCAGCCCAATACTCATCGTGGGGATCGACCCACGCAATTACTCGATAAGTCCCGACACAGCCTTCCATCATCGCTAGTGGAGAGTCGATGTTCGTAGCTGCGTAGATGTTGATATCCAAAACCTCGCTGTACTCTTCATCAGTTCCATCTTCTTCGTCTTCCATTACGAATATCTATTGAATTACCCACTGCACCTAAAAAAAATACTTCGTGTGGTTTTATAGATGAGTTAGGCTCAACCTTTTCTTTAGGAGACCAAATCCTCTACTGTGATAACCGGATTTGGCAAATCCGGTTATCAATCCTGAGATCACTACGTGTCCCTTTTGACACCCTTTAACTGTGGTTAAGATTTACCCACCCCTGGGATTCACCCACCCATCCTTGGTTTTTATAAAAAAATATTACTTCTTCTTTTAAAAAAATTAATATCAAAAATACCCTAAAAATATATTTTTTAATACTAAAAAAGGAATTAATATTTTTTTTCTAAAACCAAGGACGAGTAGGTGAACCTAGGGGTGGATGAATCTTAACCATAGTTAAGGGGTGTCAGAAGGGACACGTGACAACCTGAGGCACAATAGAGGATTTTGTTTCTTTAGGAATTTTGAGGGGACCTTGCTAGGGGCACCTTTTTAGTGCACGAGAGATGACAGTTTTGTAATTATGGAGAGAATTATGCTGTGAAGTTGAGTTCGGCTGTGTATTTAAAGGGACGTAATCTTCTCCGGTTGTAATCGGTTACAACCCTGAGGTAGCTATATGTCCCTTTTGACACATTTTAACTGTGGTTAAGATTCATTCACCCCTAAGGTTCACTCACCTATCATTGGATTTTAGAAAAAATAATAAAATAATTTATTAATCGTGGTTAAATTCATTATCTCTTAGGGTTAAATTTTTTAAAATATTTTTTCTATAAGCTAAAGATAGATGGGTGAACCTTAGGGTTGGATAAATCTTAACCACGGTTAAAAGGTGTAAAAAGGGCCACGTAGCCACCTCGGGAGCTTAACCGATTTTGACAAAAACCTACAACATTACGAGTCTATTTAAACTGTTTATAGAAAGTTGCTTAGAAATCTGAAACAATTTACAATTAGAAGGTTGGATACCGAAATCCCTCACTCGCCCCATCCACGAAGTAAGACATGTGACCCTTTTAAAGTGGACTTGAAATTTTCTTGTAAAGGGACCCCTTGGAGGCCGAGTATGCCCCTGAGGTTGCCATGTGTCCCTATTGAATTCTCTTAACTGTGGTTAAGATTTACTCAATCCTAAGGTTCACACCCACCAATCCTTGGTTCTAGAAAAAAATATTGATTTTTTTTAATCCTATGAGTTAGATAATTGTAATTACGATTAAATTGTTTTGGATATTTTTTTCTAAAAGCCAAAGATAGGTGAGTGAATCCTAAGGGTAGGTGAATCTTAACCACAGTTAAGAGATGTTAATAGGGACACGTGGTAACCTAAGGGGTATAACCGGACTTCAAGGGTCTGATTACAACTTGAGAGAATTTAAAGTTTTTAAAGTATACTTTGGAGTCTCAGTTAAAGACCAGTTATCACTATGAAGTTGACATCTTTCATCCAGTATTCGTGCAACATAGATTTAAAAAAGAGGACAGTTATAGGTCTATTTGTATTTGAAATAGGTTATAACCAACCCTGGGGTGTAGTCCATTGGCCTAACGACGAACTACAAATAGTAAACCTGGAAGTCTTGAGGTGGATTCTTGGAAGGGAGGGGTGTATTTCCTATGCAGCATGCGAGATGTGAGACTAATATGAGTCTTTAAGACCGACGATATCCACCTTTATGAAAGAAAAAAAAAAAAAGAGGTTATAACATAGACACCTAGACATTCTCAACTCTTTAAAGCATATGTCCAGTTTTTGTTAATTCCAGTCTTCTTATTGTGCACTCTTCTCCTTTTGTGGCCAACAGACAAAATTTGGTTGTGGAGCCCATAAGAATTGACATAAAACCATTGTCTTTTTGCTCTATAACAAATCTCTTGCGTTCTTCCATGGTTTCTTCGTTCTTCCATGGTTTCTTCCTTGTGGCCATGAGTATTAGAAGGTCAGGTCTCTTGGCCTTAAAACTCTTAGGTTATAAGGAAGAACACAGACTATTTGGTTCATCACTAGCACCACCCTTACTTCAAATTGAGTTTGGTTAGCTTTGTAAAATTTGAGTTTTATCCAAAGTCATAGTACCATTAGGTTAAATGGTTTCAAATCTAAGTTAATGGATATGGGTTTTGAAATTTTAGGTTTTATTTTAATATTGAAATAAATTCCTGTGTCCTTTCTTTTTCCCTAGAGTGCTTATTTTAGTCATTCAGAATTACTCTCCTCTTTTCTAGGCAAAAAAAAAATGTAGGTGGCTTTTGGTAACACTAATCTAAATAGATAAAGCTTATTTGAAAATTGTGTTTAATTGGACATTAGTTTGTTAAGTTGGAGGTTAATTGTATGTCTACATCTTTTTGTAGGGGATTTACCTCTATTTAAAAAAGTAGCTATGACTACTTTTTAAAGTAGGGGATTTTACCTGTAAAATATTTACTTTAAAAAGATGTAGGCATGCAATTAACCTTCAACTTAGCAATCTAAAGTTAACTAAGCATAATTTTCAAATAAGCTTTACCTATTTAGATTAGTGTTACCAAGCGCCACTTTAGTGTTTGGACCTTTTGGATCCCGTAACAAAATCCTTGTCTCCCCATCCGCATGTAAATAAGAAAGTGCAATTAGGGGGTCTAAATTTGGTCTGGTTTCTCAGTGGCCTGACTTGAAAAATTCCTAATTTTCATATACGTCGAAATAGTTATGATAAAACACATGAGTAAAGAAAACAATTAGGATCTCAAAATTATATCACTTAAAATGTGGGAATTATGTGGTTCTATCAAAAATGCCTCTCTTACTTAACAAAGGTCGTTTGATTAATGGCACTAGTATAAATAATGGCTTGCAATGATTTATATTAAGAACTAAAATATTAAAGATTATAATGACTATTTTAGAAGACATGGGCTAACCGAAGTAAATATAGAATGGACTTGGGCTTAGATATAAGGGCCATTTAGAATTGGGCCTAATCAAGTGTGGCTTGGGCAATTAAAATCTCCAAGTGCAATAGAGGGAGAGTGCCAAAGTGGGGTTGGCAAAATCTTTCCTCCTCTCCCAGAAGCCTTGTTTTAAGGTTCTAACATACACTTTGGATCCTCTACGTTTATGTTTCGTCCAGTTGAATTTGTCTGTTTGCCAGGATGACACTTGTCTCATTAATTATAGTTAATGATCATTAATTTCATGAGTTAATGCTACCTCTATTAGGTTAAAAAAAAACTCAGATATTCGGTCTATACTTATAAGAGGAGAAGTATTGTATTTTTTTAATAACTCGAAATAACATGAAGATACGATCGTAGAATGTGCTCTAATCCTCTAAGCTACAGAATCCCCGTTAATCATACCCGGCTTGAAGATCAAGGATTTCATGAAGGGAGAAGGCACTCCGATTCCCAAAACTAGTCGATCCTATGGGAAATCATCACTTTTGAGTTTTGAGTGGGCTCTCATTTTGCAGTGTAGGCAGGGCCAAGCCTCACAAATTAGGTCCTCTACAAATTGTCGTTAGGAGAAAATACATTTACACCCCTAAGGTTTGATAAAAATACACATAGACTCCCTCAGTTTTCAGAAAATACATTAGGTGTCCTTACTTTTTAAAATAATGACACTTACACCTCTTCCATCAGTGGACCGTTAGTTAACTGACAAAATTATTTTTTTAAGTGTATAAACTTCCGAAATTGTCATTTCTACTAGAAACCAAATCCTCTACAGCCCTTGACGTCGTCATGTGTCCCTTTTGACACCCTTAACTGTGGTTAAGATTCACCCACCCATCCTTGGTTTTTAGAAAAAAATATTAATTCTTTTTAAAAATATTTTAATATTAAAAAAACATTAAAAACAATTTTTTAATTTTAAAAAACAGAATTAATATTTAAAAAAAACAAAGATGGAAGGGATGTAAGTGCCATTATTTTAAAAAGTAAGGGTACCTAGTTGTATTTTCTAAAAACTGAGGGGATCTATGTGAATTTTCATCAAACCTCAGTGGGTGTAAATGTATTTTCTCCATGTTGTTATTATAATTATACAGAAAATAGGGGTGTAATAAACAGTGCTACCCGGGCCTGGCTTTGGCTTGCTAGGCAAGGGCCCAATCAGTAATTGGGCTATAAAACTACTAGACAAACAGAGGTTATTGGACAGTGCTAACCGGGGCCTAGCTTTGGCCTGCCAGACAATCCGGGGGTTGGAGAACTAGAGGAACAGAGGTTATTTATTGGCTAAGAAAGGCTAGGGGTTGGGATCGACTTCGGACCTATTCAGTCGGGTTTGAGCATGCATTTAATCTGAACTCCAAGGCCACCTCGACTACAAATCGGATTAGAAAATGGGTACTGGGCCCAAAACTAAGGACTTGTACATGAACTCTCAATCCCATGAAAAGCCTTTCGGGTCATGGATCTGGGAAATCAATGAGATGAACGATGGATAAGCACAGCCTAATATATGAGCTCTCTGTTTTAAGATGGAAAATAAACAACCATCTAAGCTGGCTAATGCTTACACTAGGGGTGTCAACGAGCTTAGCCAGTTCGGCTTGACTCCAAATAAACCGAGCTTGAGCTTTTACTTTGGGCTTGTTGAGCCGAGCCTTAACTGTGAGCTCGAAAAATAAACGAGCCGAGCCTGAACAATAGGTGGCTCAGCTCGGCTCGGCTTGATTAATTTTATAATAATACTCTTTAAAAATTAAATTTATATATATATTTAGTATACCTATTTTTTGGTAAAATATATTTAGTACACATTAACATAATTATTTCCGTTTATGTTTTAACTCCACGTGAGTCACATGACATCAAAAAAAAAATGCCCTTTTAATTTTTTTAAATTGAATTTAGTGCTTATTAATATATTTTTAAGAAAAATTATCGAGCCGAGCCGAGCTCAAGCTCAACGATTTGTGGACGAGCCGAGCCTGAGCATCTGTAAAATTCCAACGAGCCGAGCCGAGCTGAGCCGAGACTAGCTTGAGCATCTGTAAAATATTCCAACTAGCCGAGCCCGAGCAGTGCCCAGCTCGGCTCGTTGACACTCCTAGCTTACACTAAGGCTCAACCTTTTCTTATACCAAGAGTTAGTTTACTTTCTTTAATTACTAAAGTGAAAAAGGGGTCATCAATTCAAAGTTTCAAAAACCATTTGTTTGATCAATTGTTTGCTTCTAGTTGGCCAAAAAAACCCTCTTTAACAGCTAAATCTAACTTGTTTTCCTTGCTTACAGCTTCGCCTTGTGGTGTTGTTATGTTAACAAAAAAAAAAGAAGCTAAATCTAAGTCCAATCACGATATTGTTCAAGACGTAGAATAAAGCAACTAAACAAAACTAGAACACCCATTGAAAAGGAAGATTTCCGCACATGTCACGCGTCTGTAGCTGTTCCAAACTCCGGTTTCCTTGTAAAAGGAAGATAGCAAAACTCTACCTGTAAATGAGTTTGAGGGGGCGGGTGTGTACCCTGAAATAAGCTCCGATGATAAAGTCAGTATAAGACACAAGCACATGAACATATGAATATAATAGTGTAGAGATACTTATCATGAGGTCAATGGGCATATGCACTTGAGGATGGGCTCTGCTGTTGTGCTCTGGAGATGAGCTATGGAGAGGTAGAGGATGTAACTCAAGAGGCACAAAGGACATAGCTTTGGATAATGTAGTTCAGACAACGCAGCTCAGATAAAGCACAAACAACGTAGCTCAGGCAATACTCTGACAACGTAGCTCAGGCAATACTCAGACAACGTAGCTCAGGCAATACTCAGACAACGTAGCTCATACAACGCAGCTCAGATAAAGCACAGACAACGTAGCTCGAGCAATACTCAGACAATATAGCTCTGACAACGTAGCTCGGGCAATACTCAGACAACGTAGCTCTGGCAATACTCAGACAATGAGTACGTTGTGCAGCTCATAGTGGACAACAAGCTCGGACACTATTCAGAGCAGACAACGTGACAATGGGCTTGGACACTATTCATAGCGGACAATGAGATAATGAGCTCAGGTACTATTCACAATGTCAGACACAAGTTCAAGTATGACTGTACTCAGTAGATGATCAATTACAAGGTCGTGCAAGTGGCAGTGTGACCTGAACATTTCACCAAGTAGATAAACATAAAACATCAGATATTGATAAGATGTAGGGGTACCGTTCATGGAGAGCATCAAGCGGCCATGACCGATTTGAGAGAGCATCTGGTAGCCATAATCAATTGTAAGGCCATATAAAGCATCAAATGGCCGGAGAACACCAAAGGAAGATGAGAGAATCAAGTGGGTGGCCGCTTGCATAGCCCTTCGGGGTAGGGGTGTGAATGACTCAAGTTTCCCAGATCTCCTTCTTCTTCTTCTTTTTCTTCTTCTTCTTCTTCTTCTTCTTCTTCTGTCTTTCTTTATTTTCTCTCTTGCCTTTTGCACCCTCCTCTTTTCTCAGGTGATTCATGCTTATTTATAGGCATGTGGAGTCATCATGACTTGTATAGTCATGATGAGGTCACCTGTCAGACAACACTCAAGAGAGCCAGCACATAGCCCAAGTGGGCTTATGTCAGGTAAATTGTTAGAATTTGTTAGAGTGAGAAATTCCTATTTTACCCATTCTTTTTACTCCTTTTTACGAATTTTATCCTTTACACCTATTCACAAAAAAAAAAAGCCCAGAAAGAATTTAAAGAACACCGCAAGAAACAACAATCTAAATGAAAAGAGATGATCATCAATCTCTTTTAACTTTGAATTGATGACCCACTTCGATTTCCCCTTCCAACTTGCAGCCAGACCAAACCCATCAAACTTAACAAGCTCCACAATACGCATTTCCCAGACATCGAAATTCCTAGGTAAATGGATTCGAGCCCTTCCCACCACAGTCACGCCAGAATAGGTTCCAATCTCACTCAAGAAGCCTATCCTTACAACCTCCAATTTCAAGAAACTACTTTTCATGGGTTCCTTGAAGATTAACTTAACCCACGAGTTCCATGTCGGGTTAGGCATGTGCACGCTTGCGGAAACGTCAGTCCAATGCTCATCGTGGGGATCGACCCACGCAATTACACGATAAGTCGCGAGAGAGCCCTCCATCGCTAGTGGGGAGTCCATGATAATAGCTGCTTTGATGTAGACATCCAAAACCTCCCTATAATCTTCATCATTTCCATGTACGTATTCCATTACGACTATCTAATTACGATTTACGCACATCACCGATGTTGATTTTCAGCTTTTACACATACACAAAAAATACTTCGTCTGGTTTTAATTTATAGAAGACTTCGAATAAGGAATGCAAACAGTGGTTAATGGAAAGGCATCGTATCACCTCTGGAGGATGTCTGAGGTAGGTGTTCGAACATCCATACACCATTCGACATGCGGGGATAAAAAGGAGATAGATATTAAGTGGGAAGAAGTAAAAAACATGGGGAGAAAATAAAATGATTTCATATCTTTTTATCGCCACATGTCGGATGGTGAGTGCAAGGGTGGAGCCAGGAATTCATTGTATGGGGCACATTTGGTTTAAGGACGAGGGTTTGGGGGCAGAGCCCCCAAAGGTTTTTTTGACGACTAAGTTTGTGAGTCATTTCATCCATACATTTTGTACATATCCTACAGGTATTATTTTTCTTTGTTTACGAAAGCAATTATCCCTTGCCTTATTGTTATGCCCTATTATATATTATAATAGGTATCAAATCATTGCCGATCATGATTGAACTTGGGGAGAGTTCAATCACACCCAGAGGCAAACATGTGTCCCTTTTAACCCCTATTAATTGTGGTTATTAACCCATGGAGTTCAATAATATAACCTTAGTTTTTAGAAAAAAAATATTATGTTCTAGTTAAGGATTTTTAACCCTTAGGGTTAATACTTGTAAAAAAAAAAAAAACAAGTTATATTGTTGAACCCCAAAGGTAAGTAAATCTTAACCACAGTTAATAGGGGTTAAAAGGGACACGTGTTGGCCTGTGGGTGCGATTGAATTCTTCCCGAGTTCAATTGCAATTGTCTGTGATTGGATCTCCATCCACCATACATATATACATTTAAAAAAAAACCAAAAGCTTAGGGGTTGCACATGCCCCCTCAGGCCCTCCCTTGGCTCCGCCCTTGGGTATGTGGATGTCTAAGCACCCACCTCGGGCGTCCGCTAGAGCCGATGCCTAAATGAAATAGACATGTGTCATCCCTACATGACTCTTTTGAGACATGTTACAACTTGAGATGATCAGAGTCTTTAGAAAGTTTCTTAGAAATCTTATAACCCCACTCGCCCCATTCACGAAGTAAGACATGTGTCCCTTTTAAAGTGGCCTCGAATTCTCTATGGCGAAGCCAGAAAGGGTGGTCTCGGGCTACCATAATGTGTGTGATATGTGGTTGGAGAAGTCATTTCATGGGCCCCATGATTTTTGACTTCTCCACATTATTTGACACATGGCGATAAAGTGGTGAGATAAAAGGGGAGAGTTATCAAGTAGAGAGAAGTCAAAATCATGAAAAGAAAATGAAATGACTTTTTCCCTTTTTATCACCACATGTCCTCTATTTTGTGGTTGCCCGAGACCACTTTTCTAACTTCGCTAGGGAGAATCTGAGGCCTTTTAAAGTAGTATAGGCACAACCTTTTTCCTAACTATTTTGGTAACTCCACTCTCCTTCTATTGCAATCTTCCACTTTTCGGTCCAGGATTTAATTGTAGGCCCACAAAGGTTTGACATAAAATCTTTGCTATTTTGTCTTTAAAAATGGAAGAATGCATACCACTCCACCCCCCTTACTTTTAAGGCCTTGGATTCTCTCTAGCATATGTCAGAAAAGTGGTCTCAAGCTACTACACTTAGCCGGAGAAGTCATTTCATTGTTCTCATGATTTTGAATTCTCCACACATTTTATGACACGTAGCAATAAAGTGGTGAGAAAAAGGAGGAAAAATATCAAGTAGGGAGAAGTTAAAATCATGGGAGAAAATGAAATAACTTCTCCATTTTTTTATGTCAAGTGTCGTACACATTGTGGTAGCCCAAGACCACTTTTCTAGCACTGCCAGAGATAATCCAATGCCAACTTTTAAAGGTAATGTTTCTGGGACCGTCTAGGGTAGAGACCACCCCAAGACTTTGCATGCAATGTATGAGATTAAATTTTTTTTTAACTCCGTGCTTTTTTTTTTATCTCATGCATTACATGCACGATCTTGGGGTGGTCTCTACCCTAGACGGTCTCAGAAGCATTACCCTACTTCTAATTGAGTTTGGTTAGCTTTGTAGGAGTTGAGTTTTATCTATAGTCATTGTACCATTAGGTCAGGACTTAGGGTGGTTTCGAATCTACATGAACATGGGTTTTGAAATTTTAGGCTTTACTTCAATATTTCAATAAATTTTGTGTCATTTCTTCGTCCTCCGTCAAAATCCCACTTTCAGTCGCTCCAGAAGTACTGTAACCTCCTCATGGCAAAAGATAAGGATTTAGTGTTAGGACCTTCTCGAACCCGTAACAAAATCTCTATTTTTTTTCCTGAAAATAGGAGAATACAATTAAAGGTCTCAATCTAGTCTGGCAACTCGATGGCTCGACCCAAAAAAAAAAATCCCTAATTTATATATACTCTATTAAACCGAAAAATTTATGATAGAATACTAGAATAAAGAAAAAATAATAACTCAAAATTCTATTAAATAAAATGTGGGAATTATCTTGGTTCTATCCAAGATGCATCTCTTACATAACAAAGGTCATTTGATAAACAGTACTAATGTAAATTATGGCTTGAAATGATTTATTTTAACAACTAAACTAACGGGTGGCACATGCGATGCATGTGAGAGCGAGGGGAAGGAGTTAACCATAGTTAATAGGAGTTAAAAGGGATACGCCCACGGGTGTGATTGAACTCTCCCCGAGTTCAATCGCGATTGGCTGTGATTATAAATAAATAGAAGAGCAAGGGGTAGTTTAGAAATTAAATCAAAGGCAATGAGTAGTTTGGGTTTTCAAACAAAACATTAAAACAAAATTTTGTTTTTATATAAGGGTAGTGTGGGAATTTTGTAAAAATCATCTCCTCCTTCCTCACCCATTATAATAGTAAAGATATAAGAGATAATGATTATTTTAGAAGACATGGGTTAGCCCAAGTAAATATAGTCTGGGCTTAGGCTTAAATATAAGGCCCGTTTAGATTTGAGCCTAACCAAGTGCGGCTTGGGCCATTAAAATCTTCAAGTGCAATAGAGGGAGAGTGCCAAAGTGGGGTTAGCAAAAATTTTCCTCCTCTCCTTAAGCCTAGATTTTAGGTTCTAACATACACTCTGGATCCTCTACGTTTATGTTTCATTCAATTGTGTACGTCTGTTCGCTAGATTGACACATGTCCCATTAACTATTGTTAACAAGCATTAATTCCGAGTCTCCGGTAGGACACCCAAAGACTTTACTAACTAAACTAGCTGACACGTACAATGGGAGATCTAATTCCTTGAAATATGCCTGCATTTGGAATTACATAAAAATATTTGTTAAGTGTAAAATAGCCCGGCGGGACCAGCCCAGCCTGAGTAAAAAAGAGACCCGACTCCGACTTGTATATCAGGCCCATATAGAATCGGGCCTAGCAAGGTGCAGTACATTCAACATTGACAGCCCCAGTGAGGATCTCTTCATCTATTGACCAAGTTGGTTTCAATCATCCACCATAGATTCAAGAATCCACGGTGCTAGAGCTTGCTAAATCGCTACACAGGCGACAACAGGATATTTCGGATATTCATGGTCTGCGAGAAGGGTAATTTGGTGATTGAGCTATTAAGATGGTAGTCCAACGTCGTCATTTTTGTTTCTTGAACGGAACACCAAACCAGGACAAGAGACTCTGATAGCGAAGGACCTGAGATAGTTACTACGGCCAAACTTGGAGATTTCGTTCTCTCTCTCTTTCTTTCTCCTCTATTTTCTTTTCGAATTCTAGCCAAATTTCATTTTTTTTTCCCTTCTTTAGATCTCGAATTTCTTTGATGTCCTTATTTCTGTAAAAAGGAAAGATGTCAGACGCTTTGATCAATGGGTTGGCTGGAGCCGGAGGAGGAATCATCGCTCAGCTCATCACATATCCCCTGCAAACTGTACAATTTTTCCATTTATTTACTTTGTTTGCTTAAATTTTCAATTGTTATGCTTTTTTTCTTCTTTCGTTTTTTTTTCCTGATTTTTGGGTATTATTTGGGATCGATTTAGGTTAATACTCGTCAACAAACTGCAAGGGATCCCAAGAATGCGAAGAAGAAACTTGGCACGATAGAACAGATGTATCAGGTTTACTTTCTCCTTATAAAAATGATTAGATTTGATTTATTTGTTCCGTTGTGTATGAATATTTTTTTTGGGGGGTATGATCGGCTGCAGGTTGTTAAACAAGAAGGATGGGATCGCTTGTATGGAGGCCTGGCGCCGTCGTTGGTGGGTACCGCTGCATCTCAGGTGAGCGCATTTTAGCATTCTTTGGAGTTACATCTAATATGCACCGTGGATGTCCTGAAAAAAAATAAGTTTAGCTTATGTGTCTCCCTATGGTGCGTTTTAGAGATCCCCCACTGCTGGCAAGGAGAACACTACAGGAAAATCAATATCTTATATTCTTCATCTAAATGTTTTTAAAATTAAAATTAAAATTAAAATAAGGTTATATTTCTTTGTGGTTTATGTAAATGTTTTCTGCATTGAAATGGAAGCGATTGTGGCATCAAATACATTCCACAGATTGTCCAACATGATGCATTTCTATCCCGGGTGTTGACGAATTGACTTATCGCTGGAAAACAACTGAACAACACCTTTTTAGTTTCACTGGGGTGCCATAGAATAGTAGTGCAAGACAAACACTAGTTTTGTGATGATATCTGTTCGATTCAGAGACTCTGTTTCTGTAATTTAAACATTCGAGATTGGGTCACAGCCAATTGCCATTAAACTCAGGAGAGTTCAATCACATATGTGGCGTTTGATTATTGGTAGAGAATTTTTTTTTGAATGATCATTTTTTGAATAATCACATAACTAGTAAGTGTAGTTTATACTTGAATAGATCTGCTGTAGACAGGGGCGGAGCTAGGGCTAACAATTGGGCTTCAGGGGGCGTAGCCCCCCCCCCCCCCCCCCGGCCCTCCTCCTCGCCCTCCCCCTCCTCTCCTTTTTGAGAACCAAGTTCATAGGCCACCGTGTCATTTGTCCCCATTTGTAAAGAATATATTTTCTCTCAAAAGGTTAGTGGGGGGTGGGTGAGCTAGAGCCTCCGTCACCCAGCTCCGCCCCTCTCCCAGGCTAATAATATTATGTGGTTTTTTTTTTTCAAAATTTCAAGGGGGGGGGGGGGGGGGGGGGGGCTGAAGCTCCCCCTGGGCCCCATGTGGCTCCGCCCCAGGCTGTAGATGTCTGGTAATGATACATTATCTATGTCTATGTGGTTAGCAAGTGTTATCATCACAATGAGAGACATGGCAATCTTACAATACATTTCTGTGGAATATTGTAGATGCCCATTGTGCAACCATTACAGTTCTATTATTATATAAAAATAAGAGAGCGCTGACTGAGATAGTTTGGACATATTTGACAATGGTCCGGTGATGCAATGTACATTGTCACACAGATCCTATCTTGAGTGACTGTCTGTTGCTATATTTGGATCCAAGCTCACACTGGATACTTGTCTAGCAAGTATAGTATTACTTGTGTAATCATTTTCAATATCTCTGTCTGATATTTTTTTCTTAGTAAAAATGTTGCTTTTTTCTTAGTAAAAAAATTAGTTTCAATATCTCTGTGGGTCTTATGATATTTTTTCTTAGCAAAAAAGTTAGTCCCATATGGACATTTCACCAATTTGAAGAGTGAACTAACTAGGTTCCTGTTCATGTCAAGTTTGATTATCCTTATGTTTATTTATGGGTCGAAGCAGATAGTTAATGCCATGGCCCGTGTTTCTTGAAATTTTTATTATTTAGATAAGCTGTTTATGTTGTTATGCTGCTTGGTCTGTACCTGTTGCCCCGAACAGAATTTAATTTGCTTGTGCCTCACACATCCTTGGGTTTGGTCCTCAATTGTTTAACCTGGTAAGGAAAAATGGCTTGAGTCCTTGCTACTTGACCTGATTGGAGTTTGGACATGATGACTTTGAAGAAAGACGTTGTTTATTACCAATTGAGCATTCTCGTGCATCATCTTCTTCACATAGATGTCTGATTTCTCATTTAGCTGCCTTTTTTTGTTACAGGGTGCTTACTACTATTTCTATCAAATATTTAGGAATAAAGCAGAAGTTTCTGCACTTGATCGTTTGAACAAAGGGATCGGTGATGGGTCAGTTGGAATGTTCTCATCACTTGTGGTGGCTGCACTGTCTGGGTGATTTACCTTTTGCATAACCCTCATAGATTCAGTTCATGATCCCTCATCAGATTTGATAAATAGTTGTAGCATCATTTCCTACTTTTCATACCCATCTGGGTCAATTAACTTCAGGGGCTATTTATTCAGTCTTATAAGTCATACTTGTGAAATATAATCGCTTATTTGTACATGTGGCACACATGAAGCATCATTCAAGCGTAGTAGTTATCTCGAGCACAGGATTCTTTAATGAAGTTCTTGACATATATTCTTTTTTTCCTTCCTTTTTCATGTGCTTTGCTCCTTTAGATGTTGCTTGAAAATATCCTTTGTGTAGGTGTTTGAACGTGCTGTTGACGAACCCTATATGGGTCATTGTTACTCGTATGCAGGTAAGACACTGATTAGCATTCACCAAAAGTCTTTTTTATGCTCTAAAATACGAAACTAGCACAGAAATCAGACAATCCTTTAGAAGCTCGGATCATCCAAGTCATTGAGACATTTTCTGATTTTGTAATGAATTGGGTGTGTCAATTATTGAATCCATTATTTTTTGAAAATTGGATTTTGAATCCTATTATGGAAGTGCTGCTGAACTAGTTTTCAGCAGTTTATTGGCCAAGTTCATGGTCAATTAAATATGGCCAAAATTTTAATAGCCCTTATTCCATGGTAATATCGTAATATTACAATCCTGCCCTCTGGCCTTGGTGATATGGTGTTGTGTGGAAATGGTGAATGATATCATGGTCCCCCAGAACAGCAGCTTTGTTTCTTCCATGCAAGAATTGCTTATTTGATTGGTCTGGTTAAGACATGGAGTTAGCCATATGCTTAGTTGTTTAATCTATATTTATAGCTAGGTCATGGGGTTCAATCTGAGCTTCCCCCTCTCCACCCACACCAAGGAAAAAAAAAAAACAAAGGTTCGGTTACAACGTAATTATTTCTTTCCATTTTGACCTATCAATCTAAGCCATTAGATATTTTAAAATGAAAGACAAAAAAATTCTTTTCTTCTTCTTTTTCCCCCTTTAAGTTGAGGCATCACCCTGTAGTTGTCATTCTGACTTAGTTTTATGTTTTCCTTGCAGACACACACAAAAGTATCAAAGAAACCTCAGCCTGGTCTCAATCTGTTGGTTGCTCCAGATGAAACAATTCTTGCTGCACTTGAACCTCCTCCTTTTGGAACTAGTCATGCGGTACGTACAAATATATGCCCCTCAATAATTCCTTTCACAGCCTAATGATGCCATGTGAAGGTCATGGCCCTCTATAGCACTCTTAAGAATATTGAGTTTCTATCAAGCTCTTGTAGAAGAATTGAGCTTTAGGAATAAAAAACTGAACCAAGTTTACTTTTATAAATCATCTTTCATTTTAGACAAGTAATATCCATGTTATGGCAGAAGATTGAAAGAAGCCATCCTCACCGCCTCTTTCATATTGGAAACCACCAATTGGTGGGCCTCAACAAGGAGATCTTCTTGGTCAGAAATTGTCCAATCGATTTTAACTTAATCACCCCACCTACTTTTTGGATGAACTTAATAATCCAATCTATAATTGTTTCTACACTTTTCATGAAAAAATCCACTGGATGGTTAGGTCTTCTTAATCATTAAAAAAAATTCCCAATAAATCTCCTTGGTTTGACAAAGCTAATGGTGGGTTTCGGCTCCCTTGGGTGCATGCCACATATAAAGCAGAGCAGTTCCATCCTCTCATCCTAACTTGTAAAATAAGTGGAATGTTTAGTTGTAAACTTGCAAATACATATTATTTGGGACTGCTTGCTGGTGTTTCTTCTGTTCAATATTGAGTTTCTGGATGTTCTTGAAACCAAAGATACATTTGTTTAACTGAAATATGTTACAGAAACGCATATAGTGAAATTCATCCATGTGGTTTGATTTTGTTATGACTCGAACATGATATATTAGCAGAAATGTGGTTACATGAGTCATCAATTACGGCAACTAGTAACAGTCTCGTGAAGTATCTAGTTACTTGAATAGCTTATAGAAACAGCTGAAATAGGAGAAGACAAATTTCTCCTTGTGGCAATTTGGACTTTGAAACTAATTGGTGTTACTTCATGGCAATATTAATAAGAGACAAGAGACATGATCTTCTACTTTTAAGAAAAGCTGCATCTATATGAAGTTGAAATATGTAAAACTTAATTCCTTCTGTATTACTTTCAACTTCTATGCTATGCTGGGGCCTCCGATTCCTATCGTGTGGTTTCAGTGCCCAGGATCTTTGAACCAAGAACCTATGTTGATTACAGGTTCAAGAAGTCTATGGTGAAGCTGGAGTTTGGGGTTTCTGGAAAGGCGTATTCCCAACACTTGTCATGGTAAGTAGAATTTAACTTTTATAGGTGCCAAAGAATCGAGGTGCACTTAAATTGTGCCTGCTGTTGTTCACAGGTGAGCAATCCTTCAATACAGTTCATGCTGTATGAAACCTTGTTGAAGAAGCTGAAGGCAAGGCGTGCATCAAGTAAGAAGGGAGACAATGGGATAACCGCTTTGGAGGTGAGCTTTGACCAAAGTTTTCAGTATCACCTCCTTTCTGGTTATATTGATTGACATCTCATTTCAATGCCCTTATATTACGTGTGGCTTAGACATTTCTTCTTGGAGCTCTGGCTAAACTTGGAGCTACTGTGGTGACATATCCTCTTCTGGTAGTGAAGGTAACTGACATGAGCTTGTATAACGATGGCTTAAAAACTTGTACAACAACTTGAACATGGCTTGAACGGGTTGCAAGTTAACTCACCTGAAGCTCGATTTGAGTTGAGACTTGATTTAAACTTTATTATTCATCAAGTTGACTCAAAAGCAAGGAATTTGTGTCCTTAAACTTCCCTTTTAACTTATCTAATCTATTATCAGCTCTTGATTAATATAGTTAAGTATTTCTCAACCTTTGTTGATATTATATGTTTATTGCTAGTCAAGTTGAGTTTTTTATCTAATCTATGTAAACCACTAAATATCTTGATTATAGCCATTTCTTATTACAGCACTGTCTGAATCCCTGCTTTTAATTTTGTCGATATAAGATTGATGCATCTATCAGTAAAATGGATGTTTCCAGACTTCTTTTGAATCTCATTCAAAACTACTCTAATTTGCTGGTTTAATCTGTTTTGGTGCCTTAATAATTCTATTGCTTTTGCAGTCAAGGCTTCAAGCAAAACAAATCACGGGCGGAGACAAAATGCATCATTATAAAGGTTTGAAATGTGACTGACTTTTCCGATATATAAAGAACTGCGGAAAACTTTGCAACTTTTACAGTAGACCTACAAATGGCATTGCCTTGTGGTGTGGGCATGAAAGGAGGTGCATTCCATCAGTGAATGGATCTGACTTAGGCTTCTGCATCAATAATCAACCTGAGTGGATGATGCACAATCAGATTTTTTATTTTATTTTTAAAAAAAATGGGCAATTATTTGTCATAGTAGCCACATGCTCTCAAGACTTATCCATTATATCCTTATAAAGGCAATCTAGATCAATGCAAAGAGGGCAATGAATATTCGTGAAAACATGTGGTTAAACTGATCACATCTTAAAGTTAATCTAAATTATCTAAAAGTGGCCAGTGGTTACATCTTAACGCGGCACTGGATACCTTGATTTCTTTTTTTTTTCCCCAACTATGTTGTGATTTTAAATTTCATCTAATGCAGGTACATTTGACGCAATCAAGAAGATGATCCACCATGAAGGGTTATATGGCTTTTATAAAGGGATGAGCACAAAAATTTTTCAGAGTGTGCTTGCAGCCGCTGTCTTATTTATGATCAAGGAAGAGCTTGTCAAGGGGGCTCGGTCGTTGTTGACAAAGGACGCCAAACTGATTAAAGTGGTCCGATCTAAGCCTCCATGATTGAAGTGCCATTCTCTGTTTCTCGTCGTACTTCTTTCCCCTTTGAATTTCTTGACTATCTTAGTAGGCCGTTGCTTGGCAAAAATTTGTGCATTTAAAATGACATGCCTAGATGGGCATGCTTTGTACCCTGAACCACAAGGAAATAAGAGGATTTACTTTAAAATTCAAATAAACAGAAACTGTCTGATGCAAGTTATAGTTGAGTGACCCAAAGTTCTTATTTTTCATCCATTCTTTGATTTCTCTCTTTTTTTGGCATAAATATTGCAGAATGGTATTGAATATCTAGAGAATTTGATGGATTGAATGGTTTTATATTGCTCAACTAATATGATTTTTGAGATATGGTCAATTCTAATTCAGTACATCAAAAGGAACTAAGCATACAGATAGAGTTGAGCATAGTAAAGTAAGAAATTGAAAGAATTCATTGAAATGATTGTTTGGAAATTTTTCGAAAAGCTACTTTCCTTGTTGGAATAGGAAAAAAAATCTCTCCCTAAACCGTGGAATGAATTTCATTGCAAGCTGCTTTACCTTTGTATACATCTAAAACTCATCTCCAATTGCCTAAAATGCAATTGTTTTAGCGGCTATTAAAGCAAATTACTTGTGCATTTAAAATTAAAAAAAAACTTGTGCAATTTTAGCCTTCCATACAGTCCGATCTGTACATTTTTTCTTGCACCTTCCATCTTTGTAACAGTTGAGTAGATGCAGTAAGTCCGATGGTTGTGATCGAACGGTTATTGGTTTTTTTTTACCTCATTTACTTTCTTATAAAATAATCTCTTCTTTCTATTTTTCTTCTCTCTTTCGGCAATTCAGCTTGTTGGCTTTAACCCATGTATGTTAACGTCTAATTCATATGGAAGAAGTGAGATATTCTATCATATGGAAGAAGTGAGATATTCATCAGGATTCCCGGAGGGGATGATCAAAAGACTGCACTTCGATGGGTCCCACCATTCTTTTGTCTTTTTTTGTTTTGGTTAAAAGGGTCCCACCATTCAAAGATCCAACTATATAGAAAAAAGAGGAGTGATCTCCTATGACTAGTGACGACTAGTCATTAACTATAAACTAGCGGTATAAACTAAGCGGGTGGCAAGTGCGATGCACGTAAGAGAGAGGAAAGAGTTCACGACACCCCCCCCCCCCCCCCCCCCAATTCACTAGTGGCACGTGCAATGCACCTGAGAATGAGGGGAAAGAGTTAATCACAGTTAATAGAAATTAAAAGGGACACGTATTAACCCACGGGTGTGATTGAACTCTTCCTAAGGTCAATCACGATTGATTGTGATTCTAAATAGATAGATAGCAAGGGGTAGAATTAAAGTAAAACATTAAATCAAAAAGGCAGGGATGGTTTGGGAATTAAAATAAAACATTAAATCAATGTTTTGTTTTTATATAAAGGTAATTTAAGAATTTCTGATGCATGTTTCCCGCGTTATAATAGTAAAAAAAGATTTATGATCTCATAAGACGGTTGTTGGGGACCAAAACTAAAGGTGCAGATGGCATAAGATCCCTTAAGATTCAAGACCAGACATGTCAACACGTATCTATTTTTAACCCATTTTAACTATGGTTGAGATTTACTAACCCTTAAGGTTTAACAATTTAACCTTGATTTTTTTAAAAAAAATATATTAAAAAAAATGCATCCACGGGTCAACATGTATTTATTTTTAAATTATATTAACTATGGTTAATATTCACTAACCCTTATGTTTCAACCATCTAACATTGGTTTTCAGAAAAAAGTATTATAAAAAATTTAACCGTAGGGTTAAGAAATTTTAACCTTAGGGTTAACTTTTTATAAAACAAAAATTAAAAAATCAAAGTTATATTGTCAAACCCTAAGGGTTAATGAATTTTAACCACAGTTAATAATGGTTAAAAGGGATATGTGTTGACCTATGAGTGCGATTGAACTCTCCCCGATGGCTGTGATTTGATCTCGCATCTACTCCCTCTACTGTTAGTGTTACACTCACACACTTGTGGAGAATAAGTGTACTACGCACTCGGTATATTGTAGGAAACTTCCTGGTTTACCCAAAACGAAACCTTAGTAGATAGTGGATAACGTCTTGCTCTTCCTCCCTGCAACATTTTCAGATAAAAAACGAACCTTCACAATCTGAGAATGGCGGTCTCTGCAATATCTTCTTCGATCTCTTTCTTCTCCTCCTCGATTTTTCTCACTTCTCGTAACCCAAACCCTAAGTTTCTCTCTCTAAAAACCAGAAGGCCCCTCTCTAATTCCCAAACCTCAAACACCAACTTCCCCAAAACCCTAATAATCCGTTCTGAGGTCGCAACCCTCCCGATTCTCTCCTTCGATGGCGAGAAAATCGGAGAAACATATCTGGACCTGAAATCAGCCCCAGCAGAAACAGCAAGAGCCGTTGTTCATCGAGGGATCATCACAGATCAACAGAACAAGCGAAGAGGAACAGCTTCAACCCTAACGAGAGGAGAAGTTCGAGGAGGAGGAATTAAACCCTACCCGCAGAAGAAAACCGGCCGAGCAAGGCGTGGATCTCAGAGAACTCCTCTCCGGCCCGGCGGAGGTGTAATTTTCGGTCCAAAGCCGAGAGATTGGAGCATCAAGATCAACAGGAAGGAGAAACGTTTGGCATTATCAACGGCATTATCGAGCGCGGCGACGAACACAATTATCGTGGAGGATTTCTCAGAAAAGTTTGATAAGCCAAAGACAAAGGAGTTTATTGCAGCCATGAAGAGATGGGGGATCGATCCGAAGGAGAAATCGATGTTTTTGGTGACGGAGGTTTCGGATAATGTGAGGTTGTCTAGTCGGAATATTGGGACCTTGCAATTACTGACTCCCAGGACATTGAACTTGTTTGATATACTGAATTCGGATAAGCTTGTGCTTACACCACCGGCCGTGGATTATCTGAACAGAATGTATGGGACTGACAGCGAGGGGGAATTTGAAAACGAGGATGAAGAAGAAGAAGAGGAAGGAGAAGTTGAAGGTTAGTTCATTAGCTTTGTTTGGTGCTCCTTTAATTACTTTTTTAATTTAAAATCTGAAATCTTTTGCTAATATGGATATGAAAATTGATATTCCCATGGATAATCTGCTGGTGGGATTCCTTTCCTTTCTTTGGTTCATTTGTATGTTAATGCTGTGGTAAGGATTGTTGGTGTTTATTTTCTTTCTGGTCAAGTTCGATTCCGTGCAATTAGATACAGAAATGCTATAAACGAGATGTTTGAAATCCTTGCACCCTTTGAAATCAGCTTGAAAATTTCTACATGCCCACATTTTCCACTAATTCCATTCCTCTCGAAGTTTACTATGAGCATTGCTTGTAACAGATGCACATGATATAGATGAAAATGCATGCAGAAATGCACATATGTACGTTTAGATCACTTAGTGTAGTCAAAATGTTGCCTAGGTCACCACCTTGCACAACCAAGACCTCTATCGCATAATTAGGGTCTAGGCGGACACTTGTTAAATATTTTTTAATTTTAGCAAAAAAATCTAATTTTGGTCATCTAGGCATCACCTAAGCAACGCCTAGGGCCTAGGCAATGCCTCCCTATTGCCTTGGGCATTGCCCGGACACTTTTATTTGAGATTATATGAGTATTGTAATAAGGTGGGTGAGATACACTACATCATTCAAGTGTATGTCATCACGATATTAGATTAGCATCATTCAAGGAAGAATAGATTTGATTTGATTAGGTTGATTTATTTTCCATATTGTAAATCCTCCAAAATCTATCAATAAATTATCCATTTTCTATCATGGTATCAAAGTGGGTCGGTCAGACCCTGTTGAATTTTTGTGTTACTTTGATCTCCTCTAATTAGGGCTGTCAATTCAGCCCTCAAGTGAGGGTACCCAATCTGACCTGGCCCTCAAAAGCCCGCAAAATTGATGACATTTCCCACAGGCCCAAGTGGGCCCCAAAAATTAGGCCCAATGACATGAGGGCTAGGCTTGGGCAACACCCCCTAGAGCCCAACCCAGACCCAATCCCAAGCTCTCATATATGAATCCTATTTTGTTTCTAGTATTTACTAGCAGATTTTCTCTTGTATTCCTTCTTTCTTTAGTGGAATAGTTGCACGTAATGACAAATCACAACCATATTATTAAAAGCTTGTGGTAAAAATGGGTTTCGTTCTAGTGCCCAAAAATAATATTCCAAAGCTTTTGTATGTTCTCCATTGCTCTCCCTTCCTCTATATATATATATATTTATTAAAATTTTAACTTAAAATGACATATATAACCTTCTTTAACATAATATTTATTGGGATATGATAGTATTTTCACTACCTATACCCCCCCCCCTCCCCGCATAAAGACCACCCACCTTTGAGAGATTTCTAATTCTAATTATTTAATCAATTTTTCTTTTATTCTCTTTGTTACTCTCTCGCCTTTGTCATCACTCGTCAGCTAGTGGTGGTTTAGAAAAAAAATGAAAAATATCATGACCAATTTTTTTTCTCTATCTTCTTTTCAAACCCAGGCCTAGCCCTGATCCTGAGGGTAGAACTTGGGCCTAGCCTGTTCAGGCCCTGCGAGGACTTGGGCTGAACCATGGAGGCTGATTTTCTTGGTCATTGAGCCTTATCAGGCCCATTAGTGACACTGTTATTCAAGCCCATTTGAGGCATTTCCTTTAGGTCCATAGAGACCTTTCTTTTGGCCCATTAGAGGCTCATTTGATTCAATCACATCCATCAACAAGCAAACGACTCGCTGTCTCAAACAAGTATGCAAGGAAGATCAAATGTGTCAAACAGAGATAAAAATGTGTTAAGTAGATTTCCACTCAAACACATGGAAAATTTTCAATCCTCATATGTTTGAGGGGGAGGGGGAGGGGCAGGGGGAGGGGGAGGTATTAGAGAATATGGAAGAGTATTGTAATAAAGTGGGTGAGATACTCTACATCATTCAAGTGCACCTCGTCGCAATATTAGATTAGCATCAGTCAATAATAGAATAAATTTGATTAGGTATGATTAGATTAGGTTGATTTACTTTCTATAAAGTTTATCTATTTTTTTTTTTATTAGTAAGAAGAGAAATAATGTAAAAGAGAAGGATAGCTAAATATAAGCAAAATCCATGTTCACCAATAGCAAAATCCAGGTTCACCAATAGTAAGCCAATAAAGTCTATCTTTTTTTCTCTTTATCGTTGTTTTAAAAATGTGTGAGGCTTACGCCTCGAGGCGAGGCTCAAAGAAAATGCCTTGAGGCTCAATCTTAAGACTTAAATCTCATTAGGCTAGCACCTCAAACTTTGAGACTCATATGAGTCACACACTTAAAGCCTTTAGATCCTGAGTCATTTTATGTTTGAGGCGTATGCCTCTTACTTTAATAAAAAAATGGGTTCTAGCCATATAACTGAGACTTCAACATTAATTTTTTCAATGCTTGTGCATCATCCCTTAGTGACTACTTTGCAAGTGCCTCATACATTGTTAGTGACTACTTTGCAATTGTTTGTTAGAATTCAAAATCTACCACATGATGATTGAACATAAATCATCCGTCTTTCAATATTTTTACTATTATAATGAGAGAGGGTGGGGTAGGTGGCGTTGCCGTTGATTGATATTTTTATAAGGACAAAAATATCAAATATTATATTATCCTATTACTATTTAGTGAATAGATATTTATGACATTAAATTCATTTCAAATTTATTAACTTTAATCCCCTTAGATAGGGTTGCTTCCCTTAACTATCTACTCCTATTTTTTCTCTCTTACTATCTATGTGTTTTCAAACGCCGCACAACTCATCTTTCTAACACATTTTCTCTCTCCCACATTCTCTTCTAACACATGTGCATCAATAGGTCTCATTAGGGTCCCTCTTTCCACTCTCTCCCCCTTCCCTCTCTCACGTGCAACCCACTAGTATGTATATATAAATAAATAAATAAATAAAGTAACTCTCAATTTCAGCTTTTCTTGCCTCTTAAATTTATTATTCTTATGTGTGAATAATTTATATAATATTACATATGCATGGGTATACACATACATACACATACACATATATGCATATATGTATGTATTATAATTTATAACCTTTAATTAAGGAGCGTGAGGCTTTCTTGTGAGGCTTATGCCTCATGCCTCGAGGCTTACGTTTTACGTATCTTGAGGTCCCAATGCCTTGCGTCTTCGCGTTTTAAACCATTGCTCTATATAAACCCTATTTAGGGTCACTCTAAGTCATCCAAAGTCAATCGATAAACTATCCATTTTTTATCAGCTTTGACTACATTGAGATCATTTGCATATACAAATAATGATAATAATAATAATAATAATAATAATGGTCCTGGGTATATAGGCCAAAGATTTTTTATTTGTATTTCTACAAATCATCGTCATCAATGCCTTATTCCTAACACTTGGGGTCGGCAATAGGAATCATGTTTTAAAAATTAAAAATAAATAAAAGTAATCTGCACATACATTACAAACTTGTACAGAAACCATATTTGGTTAAAGAGGAAAAGCTCATGGACATAGAAAGACCCTTAAGGCATTAATGCTGATGCTACAAGGGCACTCTTGATCTTTCTTTCAGACTGGCAATGTGTTTCCCACTGCTACAAGCAGCTTTGCTCATCAGAGAATGTACAAAAGGTACCCACGTGGATAGGCATATGCAAACGCATAAAAGACATACACAGGAAACTTGAGGGCAATACATGAACAGATGCCAAACATGTGGTAGAAATGCTCATGGCTTTGTTTTGTTTTATATCTTTGATCAGTATATACATATAGGATATAGCCAATCAATCTGAACCACTTACATGTACAAAAAATATATCGAGCACAACAGTCCTACTTTCTGATGAATTTTGTTTTCCACTCTATTCTTCTCTCAATTTGTGAATGTGTGTATCCATGTAGAATATGTATGATGTTCAACACTTCAACTTATAGTGTATCTCGTGAAATGACATGATAAATTATTCAATTTTTAATCTTTTTTTTCTTTCTGATATCGTTTTCTTTGACTTTTGATTGGGGAAATACAGGAGCTGAGGCAGATGAGAGTTCTGTTGGAGTAGAGTGATGATGTACAGTATCTAATGACCTTTTGTATCAAATGTACCCTGGATCCTTCCAGTGCGGTTGTTGACACTCGCAAGATTTTGCAGGTTGCCAAAACCAACAGCCATTTTATGTTTCAGGGTGCAATTGTATTACATTGCAGGAGTATTTTTGTAATCTTTTTGTGCATTTCCATTTTATCATTGAGCACCTTTATCTCGGTAAAGAATCCAATGTTCTTATCATTTAACATGTTATATCCTATAAAGATGGGGTCTTCTTAGGTTATTTGCTTGTTAGTTTATAGTAGTGCCTCTTTCATGGAAAATCAACTTCCACATTATTTATATGTTTTGAGGTCTCATTTACTTGTTGGGGGCTTTTGCAAGGAGGTCCAGAGCCGGGTTTGAAACCGCCCCTGCAATTTAAGAAGTGAACAGAGAAGCTATTTTAGGAAAATTGAAGTTTTCATCCAAAGCCTATGCTGCTGCTCTCTGAATCCCAAAAATCTTCCCAGGATGGCAGTTTTAAACTGAAAGAAACAAATATATTTGCCAGGGTTGTGGTTGCGAGTTCCAGATGTACAGTAGTTCTAAAGCATTGCATTTACCAAATTCTGGTATGAAATTGAAGGTGAGCAATGATCTCTGTTCTCTGTTCACTTCTTAACTTGCTTAGGGTTTCAGATCTGGACTTGGTTCTATTGAATTTATAAAATTGGTTCAAACTTAAGAAATGTGAGCCATGATCATTTTTGTGTTAAAAGACCAACGCCCAAAAATCCATTTGAAAAGGGCATTGATATCAGTCATCTTCCCTCTAAACTATACCAATTCATTGCACCAGCCCACTCTCCGGCGGTCCGGCCACACCAGGAGTTGAGGTCCGGCCACACCATGAGTTGAGCTTCGATCGCAGGACCTTCTAACGAGGGGTGGAGACCTGAGAGCAAGGTTTGAAATTATGGATACATATGGCGAAATTAAAGTCTTGTCTCCCCTCCGAAACTGAAATGGCTAGTATTTTGGGTTTCATGATTTCGGTCGAAATTTTATAGATTTATTTTTTTAATATTCTCTAATAAAACACCGTTACTTATCAAAATTTTCAATATATTTATCAAATTTTCTTAATTCGTTAATTTTTTAAAATTATAATAATGATATTTATTTAATATGTTAGATAAAAAAATTTTAAAATATTTATCTCCATCGTTAAATATCAGAATATATTGTTTCAAAAATATTTTAAAATTTCAAAATTTTGTAAAAATAACCGAAATTTCAATATTTCCGAAATTTTGAACTTTGCCAGTGAGTTGTCTAGCGCGGCACAATCCCAAAATAGATGAAAAATAATCCAACACGTGTCCCTTTTTAACTCTATTTACTATGGTTAAGATTCTCTAACCCTTAAGAGTGATATTTGTAACCTTGATTTTGTTTTTTAATAATTAATTAAAAATATTAATCATAGTTGAAGGGTTAATCATAATTAAAGGAAATTAAAAGGGAGACGTGTCCGGGATTCGGGATAGAGGGGGTGAGACGCCACTCCCCACTTCAGCGGATTATTGCTCAAAATAGAGAGAAATGACCGTTTATAAGCAGCACATCATCAGCAAACGCTACATTAGTGAATTTGAGGACTATTGAATACAGCAGATTCGGAAGTACGGATATTTTGAAAATGAAAATGTACCGTATCACCATATCCGATACGACACTTTAAGGTAAAACTTAACTATTTTTCATAATTTCTACTATATCCCCGTATTTATGTATCGCCTTATCCGTGCTTCCTAGACAGCAGACCACCTAAATGAGCTGTGGAGTCAACTTCATCAAATGATCAGTACCGTGTGATACATGTAAATTTTTTTATTAATATGTCTTTACATTTTCTGAAACCGGCAAAAGTAAAAGTACGCAGTAACTTGAGATATTTCCCAGTCTATTTCTACAAGACAGACAGGACATGAGAGAGATCGAATCAGAGCCAATTGCGATTGGATTCAGGGAGATTTCAACCAAACCCATAGGCTAACATGTGTCCCTTTTATCTCCTATTAATTGTGGTTAAGATTTATTAACCCTTAGAGTTCAATAATTTAACCTTGATTTTTAGAAAAAAATATATATAAATGATATATACCTCTAGTTAAGAATTTTTAACCCTTAAGGTTAATACTTTTTAAATATTCTTTTTAAAATCTAAGGGGTGTTTGGTATAACTTAAAAATAAGAGTTTATTGACTTAGAGAGAGAGTTTGTAACCCTAAATTAAATAAATAGAACTTATTTAAAAATTGAGTTTATTTAGACTTTAGATTGTAAAGTTAAAATTTAATTGAATGTCTAAGATATTTTTGAAGTATAAGTTTTACCTCTAAAAAAAAAAGCTAATGTCTCCTTACTACTTTAGAAATAAAACCTCTATTTTAAAAATATTTAGACATCCAATTAAATTTTAACTTGATAATCTAAATCCAAATAAACTTAAGCTCTTATTTTAAGTTTTATTATACACTCCCTTAAGTTATATTGTTGAATCCTAAGATTTAGTGAATCTTAATCATAGTTGATAGGGATTAGAAGGGACACATGTTGGCCTTTGGATGAGATTGAACTCTCCTTGAACTCAGTCACAATTGGCTGTGATCCAGGAAGCACGGGTAGGGCAATACTTAGATACGGTGATTCAATATGGGTACGGCAATATGATAGAAATTAGGAAAAACAGCTAAGTTTTACCTTAGAGTATCGTATCCGATATGACGATACGGGTACGTCGATACTGGTACGTTTCCATTTTCAAAGTATCCTAAGACTGTGAGCGATCTCAACAAGAGGATACAGTCATTTTCTCGAAGAGCAGTATGGCTGAGTTTGGATCACAATCAATTGCAATTGAATTTTGGGGAGAGGTTAAATACATGTTACTGGTTAGGGCGTAACCCTAAGTTAGAATGAGTTGAGATCATATCCAATCACAATTGGATAGGGGAGAGTTCAATCGTAGCCACGGTGTTTCTTTAGCCCGTTAAGATTTACTAATCTTTATGGTTAATATTTTTAATCTTAATTTTTAGAATAAAAGAATTCAAAAAAAAATATTAACCTTAAAAGTAAATGTTTAACCCCAAGTTTTAAAGGACTGTTAAAGCCATTGCGGTTGAGTACCACTTAGGGTTCGCATATCAGTCACCCCAATGGCCAATCTGGTCTCCATTATGACAGCGATTTTCCTTTTAGTATTGCCTCATTACCTTGCACGTGAATGCTTAAAGTATCTTTGGAAAGCAGGCTATTGCTTCTGAACTAAGTAATTAACGTTTTTATAAAATCAACGTACTATAGTTGTGCATGTTTATATATATAGTATATCCCCAAAAAAACCAAGTACATGTATGCATTCCAATTAACTATATATCTTAGGCAGAAAATAATCAAACGTTACATTATTGAACTACAAAACTCTTAATGCCCTAGTGTAGCCTAGTGGTCGAAGGACGAACCGTAAACTTGAAGGTCTCAGGATCGAATCTGGGCTCTCCTTAATGTCGGATGCATAGGTTGGAGGGTTTATCTATGCATCACGTGGGACTAGTCTGACCTAAGATATTCATGTTTACCAAAAAATATAAAAACTCTTAATGCCCATATTGTACATGCTGCATTATTGAGAGGACTACTTATTGAGATGGAAAGGGATACTCCTTATTTGGGACTAGTGGGCACATGTGCAATGCATTTGAGAGTGGGGGAGAGGGAGAGAGACTGAGAAGTGGGTCCTTAGTGAGGGGTATTTTGGAAAAAAATTAAAAAATATTTTAGGTATAAAACATGAGGGACATTTTGAGTAAAAAACATATGAGAGACACGTTGGGTATAGAAACATGACGTATGAATATTTTGAGAACTTAAGAGTTTTAGGGGTATTTTTGATATAAAACAATTGAGACATTTTGGGTCTGCAAACTTGAGAGACATTTTAGAAATGAAGAAAATAAAATATAGGCATATGTGTACGGTTTTGAAATTAACTAAAATTCAACCCATATGTGTAAGGGTAGTTTTAGAATTAACTAAAAATTAATCAACCTTTAAACCAAGGAAATGATAGTTTTGGAATTAATAAAACTTCAATCACCTTTAAACCAAGGAAATGATAGTTTTGGAATCAATAAATCTTCAATCAATCTTTAAACTAAGGAAATTGTAGTTTTGGAATTAATAAATTTCAATCAATGTTTTGAACACGCTCATCCTCATTATATTAGTAAAGGCACATCTTAGGATCAATTCTCAATCTCTTAACCTATGTTTGGTTGCGGAGAGAGTAAATAAAAAACAAACAAAAAAAAAATTAGACAAAACACAATGATGAATTGTATTAAGAATCTAGGATTTTTTTTCCCTATGTTTTCACCTATTATTCAACAACCAAACATAGGGTTAGGGACGGAATTTTCCCTCATTTGCCACGAATAAGAGGCCCAATGACCGATTATTAATCCTAACAATAGATAAGTGATGTTTTTTATCCAAATTTTTTTTTTAATTTAAGAATTTGATTATGAGCCAGAGGCCCATAGATTTATTTCAAAGCTTGATAGAAATTACCATGTCTTTTATAATTATGGAAAAAGAGGATGACAGTTTTGTAATATGATTTTACATAATTACAGAACTGACATGACTATGATGAAAAAGGGGAGTTACGACTCATATTTAAACTCAACTGTTAATAACCACTTAAAAACTTGAATTTTGATTCAAGGGAAAGAAACCGTGGAGCTGAAATAACTCACTTAGAACGCCTTTAAAAGGATTACGTGGTATGATTGGATCGAATAAGCTCTTATGAAATAAATACTCAACCGCTTGTGAACCATCAAGTACTGTCTTATTTAATGTTTGTTCAATTATTCTTTTCCACAAATGCAATTTAATGCATTTGGTTAAGTAAAATGATATCCCCCCCAACATACCAAAACTAACTGTTACATGCTAGACTTATGAATATCTCCACTTTTTCTTACCATATGGTACTCGAACTTTATTCAATTTGTGCCAAGTTTGCATTGGCTCAAACTTGATTTGCATAATTATTTTAGCCAATTTTGTATAATTACAATAGAAAATTTATTATTAAATTACAACACAAAAAACTATACAATTAATTCATTTGTAAAAATATAAAAATTGAAAATTGAAGATAATTCTTTAATCCAAAGAATAGGGAGTTGAGATTTTGCTACTATTTTCTTTGTTATTATTATCTCCGAAATTCATTTATAACAAAAGAAGTTAAACGAGCCAAGAGATACAGGGTTTGTTCTAGTTGAATTTACTATTTTTTAAATAAAAATTTAAATATTTTTATATTTTTTAAATATTAAATATTATTTTTTAAAAGTAATTGGATAATTCGGATACTATCCGAATTTGAATATTTTAATCGGAGTCAGATACGGATATCAAATTTCACTATCCGCTGGATATTTGTTCGGATTCAGATATTTGAATATATAATCGGATACAAATTCAAATATACCAATATCCTTGTATGGATTTAATAACTTTAAAAGATATCCTAACTTTTAAACACAGGCGACAGGAAGGCACGATTTGCTTCCTCCGAAATGAGGGTTGCGATATTGGGTAATAATAATAATTTTACACAAACAACCTTATTGGGCGAAGTCCTTTTTTACCAACTTAGTATAATTAATTATAATAATAAGTGCTCATTTGGTTCGTCTAATTATAGATGCCTATTTAAGACTTAATCGCTTATGCCTGGATTATGTCCCAATAATAGCGTTTGGTTCAACTCATTATAAACGATTATGGAAATAACTAGTGGTTTCATAATCTCACCAAGAGGTGATTATTTTGGAGCATAACTGTTTATGCACCTTTAAGACTATGTGAAAATTAATGTAAGCACCAAAATTTGTACCCAATAAGGCCTACAAGATCCATTAAACTTGAGAGATTCCTCGACTTTTTTTCATTTTTAAAATAATCCAAATATTTTTTTCTAAAAATAATTAGATAAATCACTTACCGGCAAAGTATCAATCAAACAAGATTACAACTGTCAACGCTTATTGACAACAATGTTTATCAATGACTTATCTCTATTATTATAAATCACTTATTTCTACTATTATAATGAGAGGAGGGATAAGTGGCATTGATTTAACTTTAATCAAGAATTTTTAACCCTCATGATTAATATTTTTTCAATATTTCTTTTTAAAAACTAAAGTTATATTGTTGAAACCCCAAGGGTTAGTGAATCTTAAGCACGATTAATAGGGCTTAGAAGGAACACGTGTTAACTTGTGGGTGCGATTGAAGTATCCTTTAACTCAATCTCAATTGGCTGTGATTCAATCTCGGTTTGGGGGCGTATGTTTTGAGGTATAGTATGTGTTATTGTGTTTAACCAAGAAAATAAAATTAAAACGCAATCCCCCCACTTTTCCTAGAGCTGGAATCATAGCCCATTCCTCTACGCGGGGTTCAGTGCCGCAATATTCCAGCAAGCTGATCTGAAATTATTCAAAATTAAGGTCTTACAAGGTTAATTCGGGTTCTCACATAGCTAAGCAGGTGGTGGAGGCCTCTAAACCTTCCCCAAGCAATATCTATCAGTACTCGCTTCTCCCATGTTGGAAATCAATCCCCCCCCCCCCCCCTAACGATTATTCAGTTCTTGATCTGGAAACTGCTCTATAATGCCATTGTATTAAACCTCAGCCATTGAAACATGTTGGTGGATGAGTGTTGTCCACTTTGTAAGAATGCTCCAAAAACCACCACACACCTGCTCTTAGAGTGCCCATGCTCTCAAAGTGTGTGGTTCGGTTGCCAACTCTCCATCTGCATCCAAGCAATCTATAATCAAAACTTCCAATCTTGGCTTCATTGGTCGAAGCACTCGCAGTATGCTTCCGGGAATAAGGAATTGACTGTTCATTTATGTATAGTCCTATGGAGCATTTGGCTGATGCGTAATGACACTATATTTGAGGGTGTAACGGATAAAATTCGTAAAAAGGAGCAAAAAGAATGGGTAAAATAGGGATTTCTCACTCTGGCAAATTCTAACATTTTAGCCGTCATAAGCCCACTTGGGCTATGTGCTGGCTCACTTGAGTGTTATCTGTCAGGTGATCTTATCATGACTGTACAAGTCATGATGACTCCAAATGCCTGTAAATAAGCAACAATCATCAGAGAGAAGGGAATGACGGTGCGATGGATGATAAAAAAGGCAAGAGAGGAGAGAAAGGGCAGAAGGAGAAGAGGAGGATGGAGTTAAAGACAAGGAGGATGGTGCGAAAGGCAAGGAGGATGGTGCGAGAGGCAAGGAGGATGGTGCGAAAGGCAAGGGAAGAGATCAAGAGAAGAAGAAGAAGAAGAAGAGGAAGATAAAGAGGAAGAGGAAGAGGAAGAGGGAGATCTGAGAAGCTTGAGTCACTCACACCCCTCCCCCGAAGTGCTGTGCAGGCGACCACCCATCTGATTCTCTCATCTTCTTTGGTGTTATCCGGCTATTTGATACTCTTTATGGCTTCACGATCGTTTGTGGCCACCGGAGTCTCTCAAATAGGCCATGTCCGCCTGATGCTCTCCCTGAATGGTCACACTGCCACTAGCACGGCCTTGCAGTTAATCATCTGGTGAGTGCAATCATATTTGAGCTTGTGTCTAACGCTGTGAATGGTGCCGAATACGTTGTGCTGTGAATGGTGCCGAATACGTTGTCACGTTGTGTTGTGCATAGTGCTGAGCTCGTTGTCCGTTGTCTGATGTACAACGTTCCCGTCGTGAGCAGATAACGTACACGTTGTTTGCAGTACAACGTACATGTTGTCTGCTACACGACGTACCCGTTGTCTGTTACACAACAGATGCACAACGTATGCGTTATCAGAGCTGGAGCTACGTCATCCGAGCTGCGTCCTCTGTGCCTTATCTGAGCACATTATCAGAGCTGGAGCTACGTCATCCGTGCCACGTTGTCTGAGCTATCTGTGCCTTGTCCGAGCTGCCTTATCTGTGCCACGTTGTCAGAGCTATCTGTGCCTTGTCCGAGTTACATTGTCAGTGCCTTCAGAGCTGCGTCCTCAGTGCCTTATCCGAGCTATGTTGCCAATGCCTTATCCGAGCTAGAGCTACGTTACCAGAGCACGTTGTCCATGCGTTGTCTGTGCCTTATCAGAGCACGTTGTCAGAGCTATGCTATCCGAGCTAGAGCTACGTTACAAGAGCACGTTGTCCATGTGTTGTCTGTGCCTTATCAGAGCACGTTGTCAGAGCTATGCTATCCGAGCTAGAGCTACGTTATCAGAGTACGTTGTCTATACGTTGTCTGTGCCTTGCCCGAGCTATGTGAGCTACGTTGCCAGTGCCTTGTCCGAGCTATGTGAGCTACGTTGCCAGTGCCTTGTCCGAGCTATGTGAGCTACGTTGCCAATGCCTTGCCCGAGCTATGTGAGCTACGTTGTCTGTGCCTTGCCCGAGCTATGTGAGCTACGTCATCCGAGCTGCGTCCTTTGTGCCTTATCTGAGCACGTTATCAGAGCTAGAGCTACGTCATCCGAGCTGCGTCCTCAGTGCCTTATCCGAGCTGCGTTATCAGTGCCTCCTGAGCTACGTTGTCAGTGCCTTGTCCGAGTTGCGTTATCAGAGCTGCGTTGTCTGAGCCATATTCTTTGTGCCTCCTGAGCTACAATCTCCAGAGCATAACACCAGAGCTCGTCCTCAAGTGCATATGCCCGGTGCCTCACCAGAGCTCGTCCTCAAATGCATATGTCCAGTGCCTCACCAGAGCTTGTCCTCAAGTGCATATGCCCAGTGCCCTCACGATAAGTATCTCTATACTATTATGTGCCTCATCATGTGCTTGTGCCATACACTGTGCTTATGCCTTGTCATGTGCTTGTGCTGTATACTGTGCTTGTGCCATACACTGTGCTTGTGCCTTATCATGTGCTTGTGCCATACACTGTGCTTATGCCTTATCATGTGCTTGTGCCGTATCCTGTGCTTGTGCCATATACTGTGCTCGTGCCTTATCATGTGTTTGGTGCCTTATACTGACTTTATCATCGGAGCTTATTTCAGGGTGCACACCCGCCCCCTCAGACTCGTTCACAGGTGGAGTTGTGCTATCATTCCTCTACCAGCAGAGCAGCTACAGACGCGTGGCGTGCACGGGATTTTTTCCCTTTCAAATTGGCATCGTCTGTGGGAATTCGAGCTATGTTATCTGTGAAATTCGAGCTACGTTGTCTGTGGAAATCAAACCCTCTGTGGGAAACCGTTGTCGCGTTGTGCTGAGAATGGTGCCCTATCCATTGTCACGTTGTCTATGGGAACAACTGAGAATGAGGCAAATGGGCTTAGACAATCGCAAATGACGAACATCTTCTACGTCTGAATGGGGCTTTCACTGAGGTAATTATCGAGTGCTTTCTCAAGTGAATTATCGAGTGCATTCTCAAGTGATTTATCAATTGAACTGTCCAGTGCATGCTCTAAGTGAATTGTCAATATAAAGTGAATTATCGAGTGAATTATCAGCCTATCAAGTGACTTATCAAGTGAAAGATCAGTGACTTATCAAGTGAAAGATCAAGAGAAGCGACCAGTGCCATATCAAGTAAAAAACATCGTGAATGCAATGTCAAATGATGTCTTCTCTGATATGTCTGAATACGGTGATGGGACACTTGTAGCTTCTTGATGACATGTCATCCGTGCAAGGTGTCTTATCACACGGTTCAACACATATCTAAGCATGATGCTCACTACGGGACCTCTGTGACTCAGTCAGATGCAGTGCCCAATAAGCGACCAATTGACTTATTTTATGCAATGCCATCTGAGCATGGTGTCATGATGCCCCTTTACGAGTCATTCACGTGAGATAGTATTTGTCTATATTTATGATGGTTTTTACTGCAAACTCATCCGTGTGTTTATCAAGTGAATTTCTATGCTTTTCAAGTGAATCTCTGTGCTTATCAAGTGAATTTCTGTGCTCATGCATATTCACGTGTTCATGCACATTCTCGTGCTCGCAGTGCCTAACGACTTCATTTTTCTTGGTGTTGTGATACATGTACATTCTTGTGCTCTCTGATACATGCTCTGAGGTACTATGCGCGAGTGAGAGGATCCGATGACTTGACTAGGGGCTGATACAAGCTCGTTTTCGCTGGCGAAAGCACAACGTATCAGTGACAACGAAACATCTACAACGGAAGAGAGCGGAGAACGGAGCACAATCAGTGTCTGCGGACTAGGTATCATTTTCAGGAATTTTACCCATCGAGTATTCTCGACACCTCGAACGGAGTTCAAGGCACCGAGAAGGGGCTAAATGTAACGGATAAAATTTGTAAAAATGAGCAAAAAGAAGGGGTAAAATAGGGATTTCTCACTCTGGCAAATTCTAACATTTTAGCCGTCATAAGCCCACTTGGGCTATGTGCTGGCTCACTTGAGTGTTATCTGTCAGGTGATCTTATCATGACTGTACAAGTCATGATGACTCCAAATGCCTGTAAATAAGCAAGAATCATCAGAGAGAATGGAATGATGGTGCGATGGATGATAAAAAAGGCAAGAGAGGAGAGAAAGGGCAGAAGGAGAAGAGGAGGATGGAGCTAAAGGCAAGGAGGATGGTGCGAAAGGCAAGGAGGATGGTGCGAGAGGCACGGAGGATGGTGCGAAAGGCAAGGGAGGAGATCAAGAGAAGAAGAAGAAGAAGAAGAAGAAGAGGAAGAGAAAGAGGAAGAGGAAGAGGGAGATCTGAGAAGCTTGAGTCACTCACACCCCTCCCCCGAAGTGCTGTGCAGGCGACCACCCATCTGATTCTCTCATCTTCTTTGGTGTTATCCGACTATTTGATGCTCTTTATGGCTTCACAATCGTTTGTGGCCACCGGAGTCTCTCAAATAGGCCATGTCCGCCTGATGCTTTCCCTGAATGGTCACACTGCCACTAGCACGGCCTTACAGTTAATCATCTGGTGAGTGCAATCATATTTGAGCTTGTGTCTAACGCTGTGAATGGTGCCGAATATGTTGTGCTGTGAATGGTGCCGAATACGTTGTGCTGTGAATGGTGCCGTATACGTTGTCACGTTGTGTTGTGCATAGTGCTGAGCTCGTTGTCCGTTGTCTGATGTACAACGTTCCCGTCGTGAGCAGATAACGTACACGTTGTTTGCAGTACAACGTACACGTTGTCTGCTACACGACGTACCCGTTGTCTGTTACACAACGGATGCACAACGTATGCGTTATCAGAGCTGGAGCTACGTCATCCGAGCTGCGTCCTCTGTGCCTTATCTGAGCACGTTATCAGAGCTGGAGCTACGTCATCCGTGCCATGTTGTCCGAGCTATCTGTGTCTTGTCTGAGCTGCCTTATCTGTGCCACGTTGTCAGAGCTATCTGTGCCTTGTCCGAGTTACGTTGTCAGTGCCTTCAGAGCTGCGTCCTCAGTGCCTTCTGAGCTACGTCCTCAGTGCCTTCCGAGGTACGTCTTCAGTGCCTTATCCGAGCTACATTGCCAATGCCTTATCCGAGCTAGAGCTACGTTACCAGAGCACGTTGTCCATGCGTTGTCTGTGCCTTATCAGAGCACGTTGTCAGAGCTATGCTATCCGAACTAGAGCTACGTTACCAGAGCACGTTGTCCATGCGTTGTCTGTGCCTTATCAGAGCATGTTGTCAGAGCTATGCTATCCGAGCTAGAGCTACGTTATCAGAGTACGTTGTCTATACGTTGTCTGTGCCTTGCCCGAGCTATGTGAGCTACGTTGCCAGTGCCTTGTCCGAGCTATGTGAGCTACGTTGCCAGTGCCTTGTCCGAGTTATGTGAGCTACGTTGCCAGTGCTTTGTTCGAGCTATGTGAGCTACGTTGCTAGTGCCTTGTCCGAGCTATGTGAGCTACGTTGCCAATGCCTTGCCCGAGCTATGTGAGCTACGTTGTCTGTGCCTTGCCCGAGCTATGTGAGCTACGTCATCCGAGCTGCGTCCTTTGTGCCTTATCTGAGCACGTTATCAGAGCTAGAGCTACGTCATCCGAGCTGCGTCCTCAGTGCCTTATCCGAGCTGCGTTATCAGTGCCTCCTGAGCTACGTTGTCAGTGCCTCCTGAGCTACGTTGTCAGTGCCTTGTCCGAGTTGCGTTATCAGAGCTGCGTTGTCTGAGCCATATTCTTTGTGCCTCCTGAGCTACAATCTCCAGAGCATAACACCAGAGCTCGTCCTCAAGTGCATATGCCCGGTGCCTCACCAGAGCTCGTCCTCAAGTGCATTGTCCAGTGCCTCACCAGAGCTTGTCCTCAAGTGCATATGTCCAGTGCCTCACCAGAGCTTGTCCTCAAGTGCATATGCCCAGTGCCCTCACGATAAGTATCTCTATACTATTATGTGCCTCGTCATGTGCTTGTGCCATATACTATGCTTGTGCCATACACTGTGCTTATGCCTTGTCATGTACTTGTGTCGTATATTGTGCTTGTGCCATACACTGTGCTTGTGCCTTATCATGTGCTTGTGCCATACACTGTGCTTGTGCCATATACTGTGCTTGTGCCGTATACTGTGTTCGTGCCTTATCATGTGTTTGGTGCCTTATACTGACTTTATCATCAGAGCTTTTTTCAGGATGCACACCCGCCCCCTCAGACTCGTTCACAGGTGGAGTTGTGCTATCATTCCTCTACCAGCAGAGCAGCTACAGACACGTGGCGTGCACGAGATTTTTTCCCTTTCAGAGGGTATCTCGTCGAACCCTGTGATTGCTATAAACAGGGCTGATCGCCTTGCAGTGGAAATCCTTTCTGCAGCAACTTCCCAATCCACCTTGAAGCGGCCAAATCAAGAATGGCAGAGACCACTCTCTAACGTGCACCCGAGATACCCCCTATCGAATCTGGACAACAATTCAAGTGGATGGTACATCTCTTCCATCAGAATTAGCAGCAGGAATGGGTATGATAGCTTGGGACAACTATGGAAATACTTTGTGCTATGTGGCAGCACCTCTAGACAGGGGATCAGCCCGTGTGGCTGAGGCGGAGGCCATTCGGTTTGGCCTGATGACTGCTGAAGGAGGGATTGGGGATGCATAGTGATCGAATCTCTGACGCTAAGAAAATCATCGACTTTTTGATTGGAGTATCGAGCATCATTCATTGGGAGATCCAAACTATTGTAGAGGACATCAAATTGCTCTGTGGGCGTTGTCAAGCCACCGAATTCAGATTTATCAGTCGATCTGGGAACCAAGTACGCGGGATATGCGAGTCTTTGTAACAAAGTATAATTCTGGGAGTCAAATCATCTCCGGTGATAATCGAATTTGGCAAATCCGGTTATTAACCCAAGAGGTCACCACGTGCCTCCTTTGACACCCACTAACCGTGGGTAAGGTTCACCCACCCCTAGGGTTCACCTATCTATTTTTGGTTTTTTTTTTTTAAATATTAATTCTTTTTTTAAAATTAAAAAACTGTTTTTGAGTTTTTTAATATTAAAAACAGTTTTTTAATTTTAAAAAAAGAATTAATATTTTAAAAAAAAAATCAAAAATAGGTGGGTGAACCTAGGGGTCGGTGAACCTTACCCACGGTTAAGGGGTATAAGAAGGAGACAAGTGGCGACCTCTAGGGGTGATAACCGGATTTGCCAAATCCGGTTTTCACCGTAGAGGATTTGGCTCCATAATTCTGGTAAGGCTTTGGAATTTCCTGTTAATCGAAATGGCCATTATCGCATTGGTGCCAAATCATCTCCAGTGATAACCGGATGTGGCACATCCGGTTATCACCCCTAGAGGTCGCCACGTGCCTCCTTTGACACCCCTTAACCTTGGGTAAGGTTCACCCATCCCTAGGGTTCACCTACCTATTTTTGGTTTTTTTAAAAAAATATTAATTCTATTTTTAAAATTAAAAAATTGTTTTTAATATTAAAAAACTTTAAAAACAGTTTTTTAATTTTAAAAATAGAATTAATATTAAAAAAAAAAAACCAAAAATAGGTGGGTGAACCCTAGGGGTGGGTGAACCTTACCCACGGTTAAGGGGTGTCAAATGGGACACGTGGCGACCTCTAGGAGTGATAACCGGATGTGCCACATCCGGTTATCACTGGAGAGGATTTGCACCCGCATTGGCATTATGTTAGTTTTCCTAATCAATAATGAATATCTTTCCAACCAAAAAAGAAAAAACACAGTAAAGCAATGACTTGGAATATGACTTGATCATGGGTTATGTGGTACCCGGATCAAGGAGTAGGGACCACTAAGAAGGGACTGACGTGGTAGAATAGTCACGTCCGGATCTCAAACCAGTAAAGGTACAATTCATAAAGTCCTCTCACGTCCGGACGGTCTCCATCTTTCCCTATATATTGAGAGACATCGTTCTTATCCTCGTGTTTACAGCGACGATTGGGGGATATTTTTTCCCTCTTCTAAACGCTCTACGCAGAGCTCCTCTCTTCACCTCTTGGTTCGATCTCAGATTCTTGAACGAAGCTCTAAATAATTTTCTTGATTTTCCATTACCGCTTTCCTTCCGATCGATTGCTCTGAAATCTTATCGATTTCTAGGGTTTCTGATCTGGTTCTGGTTCAGGTTCGGTCGCAGTAAGTTTGAGGTTTTAAAGACCAGATTGCGGTTTCTCAGGGGAGAGAAGTGTGGGTTGCGGAATTTGAGACGATTTCTCTCTGACTGGACTTACTTTTGGCCATTTGCAATGGTTAACTCCAAGGACGATGATGTTGTCGATGGCGGCAAGATCGAGGGTTCGGATCAGGTGAATCAAGTTACTGATGAGGCTTTTGAGGAATCATCTGTTGGCGTTTCGTCGATTGAGATTCCAACACCTGCTTTTGGATCTACTGGACCTTTGAATGTTTCTCAGGAGAGCAGTAGTTCTGGAAATGACGCAAGATTCACCGAGAGGCTGAGTGATATAATCGGGAATGAAGGAGATGGAGATCTATTGTTTCAGCAAAATGATGGAGGTCACAGCGTTTTACGGTGGCTCCAAGCTCTGGATTTACAGGTTATGGGGGCCTGTCGGGCTGACGAGAGGCTGAAGCCTTTGCTGAAGCTGAATGTCTCGAGTGGTGCTGCGGAACATCGCTTGCTGGCTCATCTAATTCAGGTATTTACACTGCAATTGCATATGTGAGATCTAATGACATAAATTGAGATATATCATATATGATACTCTGCTGGAAGTCTTTCTTATCTGTGATTTTTTTTTTAAAGGTTCTTAATATATATAATTTTGATTTATTAACAGCATTTTGAGGCGTCAGAAGTTGGTATGCTAGCAAGGTGCTTGTGCATCCCTCTTGTTTCCATTCGTGTGGGGAAGGTCATTAAACAAGGAACTCTGCTGTGTCCAACTGCTACAAGGTAATTGCAATTACTTGGTTAAAATATTTCTGTTCACATCTGCATATAGGTTTTACATGTGTGAGCAGTTCATCACTGATATGTTCTCTTGATGTATGCATTTTGTTTCATGAAAAAAATTCCTAATGCGAATCCCAACATTGTTTTTGTACTAAGATATGGATGGTTCCAACTATTTTAGGCTATACAAATGTCCATTTACAATTTCGTATTATGTTGTGTGTATTTATGAACGGTTAACATATGGATGGATGAAAGAGTGGATGCTCAGTTGTTGAGAATCAACGTGATGTAAAAGGCACAGAAAGTTAATTGCGAGTTATCAGCGATTTGATATAAATTGTTTTTATCCATAGCTTGTTTGCAACTTGAGGTTGTAAATCCTTAGATTTGAAGTCAATTACTGTTTTAATGTCCATCATCATCATCATCATCATCTGAGCCTTAACCTAATTATTTGGGTTGGCCACACTAATCTCGGTTATGGTATTTCACTGTCTATTGGTCATTCCAGTCTTTATGATTGGTTATTTATTTTAATATTAAAAACATAAATATATATATATCGAAAATCTAGGGATTCAAGAACTCGTTTCAACAGTATTTCTTGTTTTAGTTCAAGCGTCTGTGTGGCATGGTGGGTATTGTGCAATATCTTTCTTCCCCAACTAGCATAATGTTTAAATCATAGTCACCAAAGTGAGAAGTGAAAACGAGAAGCAATGTGAAAGCGAGAAGCGGGAAGCGAGCTTAAAAAATCCTTAGGAAACAGGAAGCGAGAAATGAGAAAAAGTTCCTCATTATATTAGGATGGCTAACTATGCTTTTTACATGAGATATTTGTGAAGAAGTAGATGCCTTAGGTTTCAATCCAACGATACTTGCTCAAGATCTACACCCTAGGCTTTAGACTCGGGTTTATCCAACCATTACCTACATAAATAGCCCTCTTTGATCACTAAATGGGACATGATGAAAGCGAGTTTCCTGGGAAACAAATCTGAGAAACGAGCTTCCCACGTTGTACATAGCTTCCCTGCAACTATGGTTTAAATTGCTTTCGGTGTTGTTCGACCTTCATGCTTATTGTAGTCTACTAGTCCCTCCTACTGATATGCATGTATAGAGGTTTCTTAAAAATTTCTTACTTTTTTGCAACTATTAATTGCTAATTTGTTGTATTATGTATATTATTATCCATACAGCAATGTGCTCATGCTAGGAAATGCTAGCAGTTGTTTCCTGTATAAATGTAAGCAATTACATATTGCAACTTGCATCTGAATTTGTCATTTTTTTGTTCATGATACTTCATGCATCATAGTAAATTGCACCTAATATTATACAGGGAATATTACACAATAGTATATGATATTGTGATGCAAGCTAACATTATATCAAATTCAGATGTAGTGCAGTATACATCATACTTTGTGTTATGCTAATATTACCATTTTGTTGGGAATAGATGCATGAGAGATGGGAGCATCCATGTTCTATGTGAATCTTCTGGGGAGAGGGTGTGTAGCTGGGTCAATACCTAAGGGTTGCTATGGAATTATCTTTACTTCGCATCTTGATAGAGTAGCACAAGCTGCTTTGACGTCACCTTCAATGTTGACATCACCATCAACTGACTTGTTGCCTTGAGTTTCACTGGAAAAATGAAAATTTTATGTAATATATAAGTCCTGCAATATCTTTCTGTCTGGAGCCTTGTAAAACATTTTTGCATCTTCTCACCAATGTGCATTTAAGTGTATTTGTCTGGAGCCTTGTAGAACATTTTGCCTCTTCTCACCAATGTGCATTTTAAGTGTATATTTGGAATCTGTTTTTGCCCTATTGGATGTTTCCCTGGATCAAGGGCACTATTCATTTCTCTGATTCCAGAACTTGTTTTAGGATGCATATGTTGAGTACCTTTTATATGCATTGCAGACGCATTTGTCCAGCTTAACCGTCTCATGACCGGTATTGCCTGCTGGATTCTATGTGGTCGGTTCTGAAACCACTCCATCTTGATATGAGAGTGTGATATAGCTAGGAGGTGCATTGTGAACATGGGGAGACAACATGAAGGTTGGTGTAATAATTGTATCTTGTCACTATTGGTTCTGAAGGGAAAACTGTGTGGAGATGATTCATTCCAAGCCCTTGAAATTTTTAATTATGAAAGAAAGAAGTTTGCTATGACACTGGAAATCTTGGATCCTTATCATGGCTATTCTCATCGTCTATGAATTCTAATTAATTTTCTATTATTCTTGCCTGTTTATCATGTTTTTTTCCTGCCTCGTGTCTTTGGTTCAGTGAGTGATTGAGCTGGGATTTGTTTTGGTTCCGGCATTCTCTACGGTATTTTACTTTAAAGAGTGTTTTACAGTAGAAGGTGACTTTATTGCTTGTAACGTTGTCCACCAGTATTGAGTTTACCTTCAGTTATAATATGGCTGGAAAATGTCTTTTACTTGTTGATTTGTATCAAAATTTACAGGATTATATTTTAGCTTGTTAATGGTAGCACTATTCATCCATCCAAATAAAGATATCTTTTGACTTGTAGATAAAGTGGGTGTTTATGATGTTCTATTATGATCTCTGAATTACGAGGAATTGGAGGTAGTTTCATGTCCCTATATTATATAGTTTGCTTGTTATTTTGTGATATTTTTTATGGTTACAAGATCAATCTTCTTTTATTTTAAATCCGAAGTTGGAAGTTAATGTTTTGGTCATAGTCTATGCTAGATGTGTTTAGAACCTTGATCTACTATGTTTGCGTAGTAACTTGTTTGCTGTTGATGTTTGTATGCCGCGATGTAATAAAATAACAATGTGTACTTCTGTGTTTCTTTTTCCTTTTCCTTTACTAGTCATTTACAAAACCATATCCCTTTCTTAGCTCTTTCCTGGATATAAATGCCAACAAATGGTTGGTGAAAGGCATGCCTGTTAACATTGTCGTTTTTAAATCAGTTATCAATGTTAAATATTTGCATCATGTAATATTTTGTTTCATGTATGTATAATTTATGCTTCAGCTAGAGTTTGTTTATTAGGCTTTATTTCTGTTAGATTTCTGATAAAGAAAATTTACAATAAATTGGTCTATGAGGACAGGATGTTGTGCAGACAAGTAATTAAAACACTATTTGAATAACTGGTAACATTCCCCAGTCCCCCAGTTCCCCCCCAACACCCACCCATACACATGGGATGAATATAGAATTACTGGGATTAATTATAAACAATTAATAAATTCATCCTCCACGGAAGACATTATCTTGTTACTCTGTGTAACTAACACTTGGTATTCTTTGGTTGAAAAAACAGAAAAAAAGTGTTTTTCTTTTGTTATGACCCAGTAGATTAAAATACTTAAAATTATATTATACAGATTATCAGTGTAAAGGTCCCATTCACAAACACAATCTTGGAAGTTTACAAAAAGTTGAATGGCTTTGAGAACCCTTGTCCCCCAAACAAGATAAACTGGAACTATATCTTGTCACCTGCAAGGTTAAAAACTTTCAACAATAATTAATTTGTTTGATGATGATTAAATTTTAAACCAACTGCATTAGCTGATAAATGTTGATCAAGCTCAAAGTGGGTAGCAAACTCAATTTCTTCAAACATTTTTGCAAAAACAATGTTAAGTTTGTATTTGCAAGAAAAAATGTAAAGTTTGTATTGAGATAACTGAGTCGTCAACCCAGAGTTTATGGTCAAATGACACGAGATTTGTTTTCTCAAGGTCACATCTGCATTTCTGCTGTTGTCGTGATACACTTCATATCCTTATCTGACAAACATATCAGTGTTATGTAGAAGCAAATAGGCACTTCCCATCAAATCCTGAGCAGTCATCTTGGGCCTAAATGCTGATGCTATAGGTAGAAGATATGGATGACGCTAAACAAATTTTTCTTCACAAGTTTCAATGGCATTTGCTCAAATATGGTTTTTTGTTTGTTTGTTTTTGATCTGTCTCGAATCTCGTTTTCATTACAAATTGCAATTGCAATTGCTCAAAAAATTGAAGTTGGAGTTATACCTTATAAATTAGAACATTTATGATAACTATACTAGTAAAATTGTTGGACATCTACGCAAGAAGCAGATACACGTAATCACGTTAGCATTAGCCTCTCAGTATGTGGAATCTAGGAATCTTATCAGATCACATGGGGTGATTCAAGAACCAGAATCCTAAAATTAAAATATGACTGGATAGTCTCCATTAAAATATGACTGGATAGTCTCCAAGATGAATATTTTTTTTTATCTATATACAAATCTTATGATTTTCCAGAGGTGGAGAACAAGGTATTACTGTATCACTGATGTTTGCTATTTATTAGTGATTTTCCATGTTCCCATCAGATGAACATTTATTTTATCTATTAGCAAATCTTATGATATTCATATGTTCTAGAGGTGGATAACAAGATATATAACTGTATCACTTATCTATTTATTAGTGATTTTCCATATTCCCATCATTCTTGAGCACTGCAATCAATATTTTACTGTAATCATTATAGCATTTAACATCCACATAGACGGTCTATGTGGGATGGTCTGCTGATGTTGGGACACTAGTTTGATATTTTTCACTTTTTGCTTAGTGTTGTTTGGTATGTGTTTGGTTTGCCATTTAATGCCTCTAAATTTGATGTTCATATGTCACCTTGGCAGGGGAAATCTGAATCTCACTTTGTTGCCAACTTCTGATTTGCGCATATTATTTGTTGGGGATGATGGTTGCACAGAGAGACTGGCTACAATGGGTAGTGATTCTGAAAGCTCAGCTGTAGTAATTGAAGAAATCCCAGCTGATAATTCTGGTCGGTCTTTCCTGATAAAGCTCCCAGGAAGTCGAGTCTCATACTTTTGGTGCTCAGAGAAGTCCAAACTCCTGGGAGTCGAGTTGCTTTCTAAGGTACATTTGACTACTTCAATAGATCAGAATCTCCTATGATTGTTCTTCAAATTATGGTATAGTGGATGCTTATTTATTTATTTCACTGGGGCAGATGAAGGATTTACTTAGGAAGAAGCCCTCTCTATCTCAGCTAACTGGAATTAGTGAGTCGCGCCTCGACTGTTTTGCAACTCATCTCCGTGCATATCTTCTTGGATCAACTAGTAACACGCAAGCAAACCCAGTGATCTCATCATTATCTTCGCTGGATGCTGCATCTGACTCTCCTGAAATGGGTCAGAACACTCGAATCTCGGCTGCATCATCAAAGTCCTCACGGTCCCGATTCAGTGTCAGTCAGGCAGCAAAGGAAAATTCGCCTTATCAAGTCAGCCTCAGCCCAAGATCAAGTTCCTTCAAGGAGGGCCTGCCCAGAAACATGTCCTCTATAAGAAGTGGGGCCAGAGAAAAATTAAGGCGGCGTGGAGACAGCCATCTTGCTGCTGTGGACAATCTTCCTGTTGCTTCACCATCCACGACAGAAACATCTAGTACAAGTAATATTGAAAATGACAAGCTTTTGGAAGTCTGCCAATCCCACCCATTATTGCCATTAAGTTTCCTGGAATCACCTGAGAAATATTCTGGTCCATCCTCTTTGAGCCCATTGTCACTCAAACTTTCCTCGTCCCAAGTTCCTTCCATGGGTACACCTCTTTTCTCTCCCTACTACTGTTGGTGTCCCCCTTGCTCATCAACTCTGCAATACACACAACTGCCAATATTATCAACTGAGGCTCTTTCTCTGCCACCACTGTCCTCTTTATTATCAGCCACGAGGTCCTCGAACTCGTTGGTCCCACCAAAGTTGCCTCTCAATCTAGCCGATATCCCCTCATTGGATTTCCCAGCTTTCTTGCCTGATGCAGTGTTACGGATGCCATTCCCAGTTCCAAGTTCGCAGCAAATCCCAACGTTTACACCTTACATGTGTGACCCTATTGTGCACATACCGGTAATCGATGTTTGCTCCTCTGGCCAAGGATACCTAGTGAGTGCAGGCACTGCTATTTCAACAACCATTCCACCTTTGCACCCAAACCTTGTGAACCCTTTGAGCCCGGAAACTGAGTCCATGGTGGAGAAGGGTGCAAGGGAGACTCTGCGTCTGCTCATTAGTTCGAGTCAGGCAAACCCGCAGTTGATGGAAGTACTGCCTGCTGTTCTGACCGGCACTGATGAGAAATTCACTCTGCTTGTTGCGGGAAGCCGGGGTCTCTACAGTGGAACCAGAGACGTTGGTGCTATTGCAAACAGCATAGCTGCCATGGGGATGGTTTCGCTTCCACGAGGAACTGTGGGAGGTGGCGTTGGGAAGAGATGTGAGAGCCATGATGATATGGGCACTCAAAGTGAGGGATTTGGAGGCTCGGAAGGATCTTGCTCTTTAGATGACAAAGAGGACTCCACATTATGATATTGAGTCAGAAGGACGATCTTTTTCATTTTTCTTTCTTTCTTTCTTTCATGGGAAGCGTGCCTCTCTTCAAGCGATGGTGTGCCACCAGAAAAGTGTGGATATTTGGCTGTAATTCTGACGTTATCAAGTGTAATTGATTGAATATCCTGCCAATCGAGCGTTTTTGGGTCATCCTGATCTTAGTTATGTGTCTGGTTTTGATAGGTCAAGTTGGAATGAAAGTTAGAGGGGGGGTGGGCCTGTTCGGAATGAGGTGAAACACAAGCAGTTTGAAAACTTTGAAAAATGTCACACGCGGATTCACCCCACATTAGGCTGGAAAATATAGAAAATCAATGTCTCTGGATGGTCTTTAGGGCTTCTTTGCTGCTGCTCGAGAGTCAAAGTCAGGTACTTCCAATTCAGTAGGTGGAAGGATATAAATGTATAGGGGGTTGTTCTGTTAAGGTTGGTCTATGTTGTTATGTTGAATCTATATTAAGAGGGAGAGTGAAAGTTCATTAGTAGTAGGTATCTGGTTTGTAACCCGCTATTTATAGAAGACTTGTAGTAGCTTGTGTTTTTGATATCAATGAATAAAGGATGAGATTCTTTTCTAAGAGAGTTCTAAGAGCCAAGATGTGATGAAGAGGTGTAGATTTCTTATTTGGTAACACGATGATACAATAGACCCAGGAGATCCGCATTGAATGCCTAAAGCCCCTGACGCTTTCATTTTACCTCGAGTCTGTATCCTGGACAATAGCGATTGAACTTTGATGCACTGACAGAACATAACTCTAGTTAAGAACTTTTAAACTTTAGGGTTAATATTTTTTTCAATAATAATGGTTAGATTGTTGAACACTAAAGGTTAGTGAATCTTAACCACAATTAATAGGGTTAACCTGTTGACCTTTGGGAATAGTCCAATCGCAATTGAATATGCTCCCAACTCGTTTTCCTCTTCTTTGGAGGACAAACGATATTACCTTAGCAGGCTTGCAGCCTATGTGAACAAGTAAAAGTAGGGATCAGATTCGGCCCTGCCCTTTTAAACGCTGCACCAAAAAAAAAAAAAAACTGCCCTTATAACCTTGGTTAAGAAATTTTAACTCCCCGATTAATTTTTTAAAAAGAAACCAAGTTTGCATGATTGATTCCTAAGGGTTGGTGAATCTTAACCACAGTTAAGAGATGTTAAAAGAGACGCACGTGGGAAGAGGGCCAAACCAAATCCCATTCCCTGAAAATAAGTTGCCCGCATGACAGGATATTGCTGATAGGATATGGCGTTCCCGAGTCATAGCCAAAAATAAATATTGGCAGACAGCGACCCTTTAGGCTTTAATTTTGGTTTCTATAATTTCATTACAAAATGTGATCCATCAAATAACCAAGGGACCGCTGTCTGCAAATGGTGGTGGGTGGTGGCGTGGTATTGTGGTGGGTGGTGTAGTGGTGGTGGGTGGCGTGGAGGTGGGTAGGTAGTGGTGTGGCGGCGGGTGGTGATGGTTGCTTGGTATAGTGACGGGTGGTGGTGGTGGTGTGGTGTGGTAGTGGGCATGGGCGGAGCCAGGTGGGGGCCTGTGCCCCCACTGAAATTTTATAAAAACTTTTTTTTAAAAATATCCATGGTAATGGGAGATTGATTCACAACCAATTGTGATTGAGCTTGGGGAGTTCAATCGCACCCGAAGGTTAACACGTATCCCTTTTAACCCTTATTAACTACGGTTAAGATTAACTAATCCTTGGGGTTCAACAATATAACCTTAGTGTTAAAAAAGCCATTATGATTGATTAAAATTTTTTAACTCTTAGGATTTATATTTTTTATTTTTTAAAATATCGAAGTTATATGGTTGAAATCTAAAGAGTTAGTAAATTTTAACCATAATTAATCAGGGTTAAAAGGGACACGTGTTAGCCTGTGAGTAGGATTGAACTCTCCCTGAGTTCAATCACAATTGGCTATGATTCGAGCTCTAGGAATGGAGGCCCTTACCCTGTGTTTTGAGTTTGAATTTGTTTAATTGCAAGAACTTGAGATTACCCTCACTAAGGGGTGGGAATCGAAGTGGGAGAGTTAATATTTTTCAAATATATATTTGAAAAACCAAGGTTAGATTGTTGGACCTTAAATATTAGTGAATCTTAACTATAGTTAATTGGGATTAAACGAGACACGTATTGACCTGGGGATGCCATTGAACTCTCCAAAATTTAATCACAATTGATTTGATCCCAACTCCTTGACTTTAAAAAAAGGTATGAGTTGATTAATTATTTAATTGGGCATAATAATGGATAGTAGACAGTTGTCACCTAAAAAATATATTATATTATATAAAATTATTTAATGTGCTATAACCATGAGGCAAGGGGACAATTGTCCCGAACTTTTGAAAAAACAATCTTTTATATATCATATTATTTAATAAGGCATGGCTACAAAATAAGGGGAAAGTTGTCTCATAATCAAAGAGAAATAATACCCCCGTAAAATATGTATGAAATGTAAGAAGGGCCTCCCCACATCCTTCATGAAATTCCTTTGGTTTACTTATTTCTTCATGGCATCCAAGTGGTTACCATAGGTATGATCGTGAGTGTTTAGTTTATCTCTTGACCAAAAAAAAAAAACAAAATACTCACAATCCTACACAACCATGGACTAACAGAAGGCTCACTCCCTCTTTCAAATCTCGCTCTCATGGTTTGTGAGGTTGTAAACGAATCAGATTTGGATCAAATCTGTATAGATTCGAATCCGATATGAGATCCATTTGGATTATGAATTATCTAATCCCAATCCGAATACTAATTCAAGATCTGAATCCGATCCGATTAAACATTAATAAATCCAAAAAATGTTTTTTAATTAAAAAAATAAAAAATTATGATTAGTATTGCCCCCTTTTTGTAAATTATAGAAATATAATCATTATATATATTCTAATCGGATTGGATCAATATAGATCTAAACCCAATCCAATTATAATCAGATTCAAGATCTCGGATCCGGATCCGATTCGACGGATCAGATTAGGATCCTATCTAATCAGATCAGATTCAAATCGGATCAAGATCTGATCCATTGATAGCGCTAATGGTTTGAGAGTAAAATCAACTTAGGAACGTGGTTTCAACTTTTGTAGAGTGTGATTTATGATTTATAAAACACGATTTTTATGTGAAGTTTCATTTTTCATTTGTCATTTTCCTTTTTATGGTATAAGATTCTTTAAGGTTAGTTAATTATTCATGATGTTTTAATTTAATTCATAAGAATACATTTAATATATAGTAGTTATCTTGTGTATTGTTACTACAAATTTGAATGAAATGATTTTATTAATTTTTTCTTATAATATAAAAAGTAAAAATAATATACTTGCATCTACTAATTTTCAAGAACTATCAAGTTATATTATGTATATATACGGATCGGGGCATTCTCAACCCTATCATAAATTGAAATTTGACGGCTCTCGGCTCTAGTTTAGCGCTTAGTTTACTTAGGAAAGAATCATACCATTGCTCTCACTCTCCGCTCTGGTTAGTTACAAAAGAATGGAAATCGATAACAACCTAGCACGACCTTTTAAGGTACCTGTCATCTATTTTGGTCATTTTATCATCAAAATGGGTACATCTTTTGACCATTTCAACTTCAACTGATAAAAGAAAATTAGTCATATTTACTGAGAATTTAGTGGCTCCACCATTTCTTAGTGGCTCCACCATTCCTCCCCATCCAAATATAAATCTCAATGAGTTGTTCTCATCCCATGAAAGCGGTATCAAAATAGAAGGCAGGCCCTGTTTTACAGGATCTAATGATTTCATCTCCTTCTTGCTGTTGCCCCAAACATATGAAATAACAGAAGTCCAGAGCTGTTGGAAACAAAGATTGATTGCTATTATCCTTTTATTTCTTTGATTTTAGTCTTCTCTCCTCTATCTTCATATTCATCTCCTTTCCCTTAATATTTCTTCTCCAATCATCCACCAGGCCCTTATAGTTAGGACATTTGATCAACTAGTTTGGAAATTTTTCTCAAAAGATTTGATTTTGATAGGTTATTGGAGGTGGAATTGTGGATCATTCATTCCCATTGAATTTATTCTCTTCTGTTCTTATTCCTTGGCAAATGGTTCTTGATGCAATGGAGACTGGAGTTTACATATGGAAAGGTCTAAGATTTTCTATCAGTACTTGTTACAGATCAGTTCGTAATCATCCCTTTGTTTTGGGTATCATGCTTTTCTTCTTTATTCTGAATAGATTTCTTCCTTGTGTGTTTCGCCTTTTAGTATCCTCTTCCCCTATTCTTGTCTGCACTGCTGTTTTTCTTAGAACCATTTTGAGCTTCGGAGATAAGAACTCCCACAATGTCGAAGAAGAAGAGAGCGCCCGTGAGATCTCTACTCTAAAATCTGAGAAAGATCACCGGATTTCTCTATGCGTAGGGAAAAGGAAGGACATGGAAGAGAAGATAATAATAGAAGAGAGAGGTATTAGCAATGGAGGCGTTGCAAAGCACGGTAAGGAGGAGAATGACTGTGTTTTCTCGACAATCCACAATGATGGTTTAATTGGTAGAAATGTCATGATTGTGGATAAACTAAAAGAATTTCGAAAGGAGGCAACTGAGGGCCTCAAATCTGGTACTGATCGTCCCTCTGTTGATGCTCCGGAGGCTGACACTTCAGAACTGCGTCACAAATCCAATGTTGGCTATGGTGATTTGGAGGCTGAAAGCAAGGAAGAAGCAGAAGATGAACAGGGGGGGCAAGAGGATGGAACTAAGGCTGTAGCATGGACAGAGGATGATGAGAAGAATCTCATGGATCTTGGGACTTCTGAGCTGGAAAGGAATCAAAGGCTGAAGCGACGAGCAAGGAAACTATTGAAATTGCAGGCTGACAAGAATCTTATAGACTTGGACACTGATGTCCCTCCAAGTCAAATTGCTACCATTTCGACAGTGAGAAACAACCCTTTCAATATTCCCTACAATTCTAATGAGACCATAGGATTACCACCTCTTCCTGTATCAGCTCCTTCTGTTTTGTTACCGACCCGAAATCCCTTCGATCTTCCTTATGATCCACTTGAAGAAAGGCCCAATCTCATGGGAGACAGCTTTCAGCAAGAGTTCATTGCAGTTCCACACAAGGATATGCGCTTGTGCAGGCACGAGAGCTTTAGTTTGGCGACTTCGTTCTTTGGGGAACTCAAGCAAGATATGCACAGCACAAAATTGAGTCATTGCCTTGTTACCGAGCGAAGGCCATTAGAGGGAGCAAATTACCCTATATTTCATGGACAATTGGGTGAGATGAGAGATTCGAATGTGAGTTCTGCTCCTGAAATAGAACCACCTTCTTCAATTGCAGATCAGGAAAAGCCCATTGAAGGTGAACCAATCTCCCACACTGACAGTGCTCCATATCATGCTGAACAAGAAATCCAACCATTCGAACAGGTAATAGACTCCATGGAGACTGATCAAGAAAAGAAGAGAGATGTTGACCTTGGTATGGTTGAAATAGAAGGGGAGGACAAGGAAATTTCCAATGATATGGATTTGAGCTTGGCTGACACAAGTGAAGTTTATGTGAAACCAGAAGTAGTCAATGAGGAGGACTACAGTAAGTCGAGGAGCTCATCATCATCAGAAGGGAATGAACAAACCTTCAGTGTGAACAAAGGCCAAGGATCGGGAAATTTAGAACTAAAAATGGGTGATTGTGCAAAGGTGATTATAAATCCTATACAAACATCCCTCACTGATTTAGATCCTAAATACAGTATTGTGGAAGGAGTTGATCATGATAGTAAGACCAAGGAACCCCTTTATGATTCCAGTCCATCGACACTCAAGAGGACGACTACAGAGGATTCGATATTTTATATGGATAAGGAAGTGTTTCTTACCTCTACCTTCTCCATAGCTTCTGAGTTGGAGGTAGAGGTCTCAGAAGTTGGTTCGCCTCCGGTGAGGATTGAAAGAACCATTTCATTCACGGATAGAGAATTCTCATTGTATGATGGGAGCACAAAAATGGAGTTCGAGTCTGGCAATGATGGACTACTTGAAGTAGATGACAATGAATCAAGATCGAGGGAAGCAACCGAAATATCTGACCGCGATGTTTTAAGATTTGGATTTTCAGGAGTCAACCAAAATTCTGATGATCCCATTGCATCAACTGCACTTCCAGAATCAGTAGTTGAACACATTTCAATTCCGAGTTCGTCGTCATCTCTAATGACTGGATTACCAGAGAGGCCAATGAAACAAGCCACTCCATCAAATTCTGATCCAAAGATCCATGTTGAAGTGCAACAATTTGAGGTGGAGAATGTGGAGCCCATGGCTTTTAATACTTCAGATGGATTGTCACCTGAAGATTTAACTTCACCAGAACGGGAGAAAGTACATGATTTGATGGAGAAATCTACAATCCACCCATCTTCTGATGGTGATTCGAATAAACCTCAGGTCAGTCAGTATTTCATACTTGTCGTTCCATGCATGGTATATCTAATTCTAGCATGGAATTGACTTTCAATCGGCCTACATGCTCATCGATTTCGCCCTTGTCCAAATGTCCCAGCATTTAGGCTTGTAAAGAAACCCTTTAACAGGGTACCCTGCCCTTTAGGGCAAGGTTTGGGCCTAGTCAATCAAGGCCCTTGAAGACTAGGGTTGGGTTAGGGTCTTGCCCTTATAAGTAAGGGCAAGTTAGGGCTAGCCCCTCCCTGCCCTTAAGACAGCTCTACCCTAACTCCAACCTTTTAAAATCCTAATTCTATCCCTTGAAAACTAACCCTAAGCCCATGATCGGCTGATTTTCCAACCCTAACACTTTGATTTGAGCCTTGGTTTGTTGCTAAGATAGGTTCTATTTTATCTAGTTTTATTATTATACTTGTTTTCCTTTATTATATTTAGTTTTCCCGTTATCTTAAATGGGAAAAAAATTCTCGCCTTTTTCTCTTGCCCCATGGCCCAACCCTGCCTTGGCCCTTGAGGGCAGGGTTAGTGCCTACTCAATACAGACCCTTAAAGGCTAGATTAGGGTCCTGCCCTTATAAGTAAGAGCAGGGTTAGGGCTAAAACAAAATATCCTATCAGTTAGACAGTCCTAACAGCTAACCTCTAGATAGGATGAAAGTGTGTAATATGCCACTAACTAGGAGGTCCTAGGTTCAATTCGGAGAGAGGGAAACCCCCAAGTAGATTGGTAGAAATTTCCTTTGGCTGATGCAGGACAAGAAAAGATGAAGGCGGGACTAAGAAGAGTTTTGATGCCCAACCCGAGTTTGAGTGGAACGAAGTAAGAGTCTTCCCATTAGGGGTGAGGTAGGATTGGGGGCACACCTGGCCCAAACCCAACCCATTGCCATCCCCGGAAGGTCTGAAGCACCCCCTAAAATTTTGATTTTTTTTACTATACTATTAATAGCATTGGAGATGAGCAGAGCTGGGGATGGGGGCTCTAGTGCCTCTAAACTTTTGAAAAAAAACATATTCTATACAAACGGACACAAACAAACACATTAGCCCACGTGCAGCGCAAAAAAAAAAAAATTAGGGGCAACGCAGTCGAATCCTATTGTTAACCCCGTGAAAAGATTCCTGGCTCCACCCCTTAGCCATCCCTACACACAACCCATAGGGCAAGCTTTTGCTTCCCGTCTAGCAAGTTAACTGGGCGGTTATTAACGACTTTAAGAAGTTAACCCGATCATCAATTATACATTTAGTCAATTACGGTAGCCGCCAGGAACGGAGTAACGTGTGGTGGTTGATGGGGCCTCCATGGATCTTAAGGACTCAAAAAGACATGCCGACACATTATGAAAATAAAAAATTAGTCATGTATATTGGATAATTTTTAGATGTATCATATATATGGGAAATGGAATTACCTTAATGGCGCTTTAAAGATTACATGTATTAGTACAAAACATGTTTTTCTCTTAATTTTACCCACAGATCAACATGTGCCCTTGTTAACTTTTATTAATTGTGGTCAGGATTCAATAACTCTTAGGTTCAATAATTTAACTTTGGTTTTTAGGAAAAATATTTTATTATGGTTAAAAACTTTTAATCCTTTGGATTAATATTTTTTTAATACCATATTTTTAAAAAACTAAGGTTAGATTGTTGACCCTAAGGGTTAGTGAATCTTTACCATAGGTAATAGGTGTTAACAATTTGTGGGTGCAATTGAACTCTTCTTAGAGTTCAATCGAGTTCAATCTCGATTGACTGTGAATCGATTATCACATTCACTTATTCATTAGAAAACAAATAGCGGACCTTGCATTCTACTAGATAGTTGAATGTTGGTCCTCATTGGTCCACAACCCTTTTTTTAACACTCACTAATTGTAATTAAGATTTACTCATCCTTAGGATTCATTCATCCAATCTGGTGAGCCGACTCAAACTACTAACCTTAACAAAAAATTCATAGTTCCATGATGCCTTGTGCCCTAAAAAAATAATTTAAAAGATGTTCTTAAATGTCTAATTGATGTAGTCTTCTTACCCATTTGAATTCCAGGTTGTGATCTATGTGGACGATCCAAATGCAGTTGTATCATCAAAGAATTATGAAATTTGATAGCTAAGAGTTTTGGCCCACGGCCACCAAGAATGGCCAATGGCCATATGCTGCACCTGCATTCCCTTTAAGCTTATGAGTTTTGTATATGAACACAAAGCAGAAGAACAAAAGGCATCATTTATCTACATTATAGTTAGTATACCCATTGCATGATCGTCGAGAACTGCTATCAATCTATTGGGAGTTCTCCCCCTTTGGGCCTTGATCCCATGACCTCCCTCCATGAGAGGCGCGTCTTTTGCCATCTGAGCTGAGAGGCAGCTGTAATTATAGTGAACTTACAATTGCAAATTTGGTGATATTACAGGAACGGTCGAATCCACTTGGGAAGTTTACTGAGGAAGCCAACACCATCTACAATGCGAAAGAGCTAACAATCCATGAGAATGAAGACATCCAAAACTTAAAGCTTGTTGAGGACATTGGAGGCGAATCCCAAGCACTAATTAAACACGAGGCAGTTGCGAACCCTTCCAAAATGGCTGAGGGAAGTGATATCTCCAAGTCGATTGAAGATACTGATCACAAATCCGAAAAAATAACTAAATATGAGGCTAATAATTCAAGATCTATTGAAGATGTTGAAGGCGAATCTCACATAATAATCAAGTACGGGCCAGCCGTGAACCTGTCGATAACAGCTGAGGAAAGTGATACTTCAAAGTCTTTTGAAGATATTGAAGGTAAATCCAAAAAAATGACATCCAAACCAGCTGAGGAAAGTGATAATTGAAGATCTATTGAAGAAATTGGAGGCAAAATACGAAATATTAATCAAGCACGAGGCTGTTGTGAAGGCATTGAAACCAGCCAAGGAAAGTGAGTTCAATTCTACCTAAGATACTGAAGGCGAAACAGGGAAATTGACTGAACATTAGGCCATCAAAGATCCATCAAGACCAATGGAGGACAAGGATAAAACTGAATTGCAGAAATTGAAGGTGAAACCCAAGAATTGCTGAAGTGATTGAACAGGCCACCAACGCCGTCAAAACCAATGGAATCCAAAGTTAGTATTTTTAATCATGAGATGAATAATAGCAATCTAGAGACGACACAGTAATTCGGACGATAAGTTCAAAACCTATCATTATCAAATCAAGCCAACTGCTGATAATTATTTTTTGATCGGTAAAACCAATTTCATTAAAACGGAAAGGGAGAATTCACGAAAAGTGAATCACAAGAAGGGACTAACACTAACACAAATATAGAAATAACTCATCCCAAAAACAACACCACTCTCCCCTGTCACTACTGGAAATAAACTCATCCAGCCCTAACTCCACCTGCCAAATTGGGAGCTACAAGTTTGTTAAATAGTTCTTCCTGCTGATATTGATTTAGCCCTAAAATTTGAATTTCCACCTTTCGACTATCTGATTCATCCTAACATTGTGATCTATTAACCCTTTTTTTTCTTCATCCTAAAAAAAAAATCACCATGGAGAGAGCACTGAAAGGGAATTGATTAACACTCCCATGTATAATAACCATTGAAAAGAATTTGGATCGGTTTGCACGATGTTATTCTCCTCTTTTTTATGGATACCATTTCTCTCTAGATAATCTCCCGGTAAGATCTACAATTTGTAGTCTTGACTCCAAGGCTTATTGTATTACCACTCAAAAAATTGCATTGATATGCTTCATACAAGTCTACGATGACTGGGTCTCCTACAGACAACAGACTACAAAACCATGTTTGATGTTTCTTATGGACAGATTGAATTGCACATGCAAGAGGATTTATTTCTGGGCTGTGAAAGGCAAGCCTACTAAGAAATGAGCCAAGAGACAATGGCATAAGAAAGGGGGCCCTCTAGAAGATTTCCTAGGCCAAAATCAGCCATCGATTGTGCTCTTTTTCCTCAAAAAGGGAATCTTAGATGAAGCACCTGTTTCAACATTTTGGGGATGCCCACCACTTGAACAATTGAGGACTAACCTGGATTCAATCAAATGGGGGCAGAGTAGTAATCTGTATGTCTGTTGACCTGTGCAAGTATTGGACCAACCCTTGGCCTGAGCAGAGCCCAGTATTTCATTCCATTTGCACTAAAAAAATGGAACAATATAAAATGATTTGAGCAAAGAATTGCTGTTCAAATGGTTGGAATCATCTGTGTAAAGCAGAGTATCAGGCCATGCAAAAATTAATGTGGCCAAACATTTGGATCCGAATTGATGACCTGAGAAATCTTAACGAGGCCTCAAACGGGTAAGAAATAGGAGGGTTTGTGAAGATCGTGTGTCACCAAATACAAGAGCCAAAGTTTACAAGTTTCACATTAAGGCCACATGACATGGCAGCAACACTAAGCTGAACCATAAAAAAATATAAGGAATCTCGTCGTCTTTGAAAAGTGAAATTGTCAATACATTGAAGCTAGAATAGGTACTAACAAATTTGTTCATTGACTGCCATGCAATGAATCAGAACAAGACATCAAGGACAAACAAGTCCTATTTAACTATCTGGTGACTTTTATATTCTTTTCTCTGCATGAAAGAAAGTGAAGGAAAAAGAAAAAGCTCTAAACCGACTTCTACATCTAGGGATACTCAATACCTGGTGACGGATCCAAACCTGAACATTCATCTCACTTCTTGGCCTTCTTAGTTCCCCTGCCAAAAAAAAAAAAGAGTGAAAAGAAAACAGACATTAATTAAATTCATCTGCTCAATCCACTTCTAGCATATGGCTGGAAAGAAGGGGGGAGAAGGAAAAATTAGAGTTCCTTACCCAGCCAATTGCGGAGCGGGAGCAGGAGCGGGTGGTGCTGGTGCTCGCTCTACTGGACCCTGTTGCATATGGGTGAATATATTATTTATCAATGTGTATTGCAATATCTGCTTTTGAGCAGCCTCCCCATCATAGGCAAACAATGGTGTTTTGCCCCTTCACAAACCAACTCATGGAAGCATAAATGCATAATATAAAAACAATTTTTATTTACATAAAATGATTAATTTATTCATATATTTTGTTTTTGGTAGACTCTCTACTCAAGAAACATAAAATTTTAGTGTTTTTAATTTCTATCCATTTGTACTGGATATATCAATTTAAGTCTAAACTACAAGGCCACATGTTCTCTTCAAACTTTATATCATTTTTTGTGTATTTTCTGATTTTATCTTATCTACGCCATTTATTAACAATTTAAGCTCCTTTATACTTCATACTTATTGTCTAGTCAAGTCCAGTCAAGTGTAGTTAAAATGTCGCCTGGGCAATGCCTCGCCTAACAAGGACCCCCATCTATAGTTACCAAGTTCTCTGATTTTTTCAAAAATACAGAATAATACCCGAATTATTCATGATTTTTTGAAAAAGTCCCAAATAAATATCTAATATATGAAAGATCTTTCATAATTAGTAATCTTATTTTATATTTTATCATTTCTTAACCGACATTTTCCCGATTTATTTCCGTATTTTGACGAATTTTCCTGAACTTTTTCCTAGAAATATTAATCCTGAACCTTGACTTGGTAACTATGCCCTATCGCCTAGATCATGACCTAGGCGAGCACTCACAAATTCTTATATGATATAAACACAAAAAGTAAATTTTGGTCACCTAGGCATCACCTCAACTAGGGAACCCCCTATCACCTAGGCATCACCTAGACGCTTGACTACACTTTTTAACATCTCCATCCCTGTCTAACCAAAAAACCAATTCTAAACACATTAGTGGGTGGGGGACTTTGCTCTTCATGGTGGGAGAGTGAGTTGGATAGATCAAAACTGCTTTTCCCCAAACAGAAGAATTGAGGTTCTGGAGCAGGAAAGCACCCAATGTAGGATGTATTGGGCATTGAAGGCCAACCATAAAGGGGTAAATACTGTCTCACCCAGTTCAACCAATTGGATACTTTCACACAACTGCCAGTTGGTCCAGTAATTGAAACAATTAACATTCTTTTGATGGCTTTAATTCAGCCCAGCTCTAAAAGATTGATTTTAGTAAGACTGAAAAATCTGTCGTATATCCTGCAGAGTGTTACTGTTCCCATGTTGTAGAAAAACTATTGAGTGGTTTTCTTGCAATGCAAAAATATACAGAGGTTAGTCTCAGGTAACCTAGAATCAAAAGTGTGTTCCTGATAGAAGTTGAAATTGGGAATGTCAAGAGGTTTGTCTTACCTGCGCTAGACGCTCCTCCCTCCTGGCATGCTTCCTTTCCCTGCTAGCCTTGTTCTTAGCTCGCTTCGCCTCGAATTGGTCAGAGAGAGTCTTCTCTCTTGCCTTCTCGGCTTTCGACTTATGAATGCTCTCCATCAGAACCCTCTTATTCTTGAAGACATTACCCTTCACCTTCATGTACATGTCATGGTACATATGCTTGTCAATTTTCTTTGATTCCCTGTACTTGCGCAGCAAGCGCCTCAGGACCCGCATCCTCCTCATCCAAAGAACCTTAGTGGGCAGCCTTGCCTCCCTTGTACCCTTACGTTTACCTGCAAGCATTTCAGAAACAGTTAAAATATCAATGCGGTTAATGGTAATGAACCATTGGTTGGAACTAGGCATGTAAACTTATGAATTGTCTCATTTTTCTATGCCTACAAAGTAGAAAAAATAACTTATTATCTCAAGTTTTGCATGATCCTATTACTCACCTGAGTCAACAGTATACTTAAAAAACAGTGATATGATGACAGTACTGTCAAGAAAATAATGAAAAATAAAAATAACAATTTGGAGAGTGCAAGCACTATTGCACAATGTAGCAAGAGAGTGGACCAGACATGGAAGCAGGAGAAACAAGTACACTGGTTTCCTACTGGTCCAGCGAGAGAGCTCCTGAGGCAAGTGTCCCACTCTTAAATTAAACCATAAAATTTCGGTATCTCTAAACACCAGCATACCGTATCCAGAGTGACGGCCCTTCCTTTTAGCCTCTTTCATTCGGCGTGCACGAGACCGAGAGTGGATCTTTGTGGGCTTCCTTATTATGAAACCATCCTTGACCAGCTTTCTGATGTTCTGCCCTGCAGTTCAGAATGACAAAGAGCCCACATCAGAAAAGTCATAAACAAGATTTCATACCGAAAACATATGCTTGAATCTTAAGAAAAAAATACTGCAACATGCCCACTCAACTGGGTCCACTGAAGCTAAATAGAAGTATAGATGGTAAGATAACTACAAGAATTGATTAGCAGATAGGAATCAAGTTTTCTAATAGCAACATATCACTAGGCCTTGATACTGATATAGCAAATAGACAACTTTATAATGACAGACATTAAAGCATCGAAATATAAACGACGTGAGAATTATCCATTTACCAGAAATAAAGTCAGAAACTTTCACATCTTAAAAAAAAGGAAAATGCAAACACTGAAAACTACGGTGGCATTTGGATGTACTATTATTTTTATGTTTTTAAAAATTGGAAACAACTCATTATTTTTCTTTGTTTCAAATTTTTTAAAGCCGGAAACACGTTTGACATTACAAACTATTACTTGTTTTAAAAAACGAAAAACATAATAACACATTTGGTAACCACAAAATAGACATTGATCTCTAAGCAGTTAAGGGTCTCACCCATTAGTCCACTTAAGGGTTTACAATGCAAAACCATAAACAAAAATATGTTGTTGTTGGCGGTGGTGGTGGTGGTGGTGGTGGTGCCCGCCCCTCAAAAGCTCACAAAATCAATGACTTTTTTGTCCATTTATAAAGCCAGTAGGCTTAGGTGGGCCTAAAAATCTAGGCACGCTGATATAAAGGTTGGCTTGGACAACACCCTTTGGAGCCCGGCCTAGGCCCTCATTATACATACATAAATATATATATATATAATATTATATTTTATATGTTTAACTTAAAATGACTTGTATAACATTCTTCAATGGAATATTTATCGTGGTATGACAGTAATTTCACTACCATACCTCCCTTGCTTAAAAACCACTCACCATTGGGAGAATTCTAATTCTAATTTTCTAATATATTCCCCTTTCATTCTCTATGTTACTCTCTTGCTTTTGTTGTCACTTATCAGCCGATGGTGGTTTGATTTTTTTTTTATAAGTATTATGACAAAAAAAAAATTTCTTTCTTAGTTTCAAGCCTAGGCCTAGCCTTGACCCCGAGGGTAGGGCTTGGGCCTAGCCAGTTCAAGCCTTGTGAGGGCTTGGGCCAAACCCTTACGAGTGAGTGGTGGGCCTGGATAGACCCTTGCCCAGCCCTAGCCCGGCCCATTGACAGCCCTAGTTGTGGTGGTAAATGAGAGTCATTAACAGAGGCAGAGCACTTCGTGTTTTATACTTTTGTTTTCTATTTCCAAAAATAGAGGTACCAGGAATTTTTTGTTACCTTGATTTTCAAAAAACTGGGTATTAGATTTTAAAAACAAATAACAAAAACATGCTTACCAAAAATGTTCTATGTCCAATTTAAAAAAAATAAAAAATAAAAGTGCAACCAAAATGGGGCCCTACAGCAGCGATAGAAAGTGTTATTGTTCCTATCATGTTTATCCATATATTGTATTCTGATACTTCTATTGGGAGAAAAACAATAAAAGGATGAAAAAACAGGAGAGATACAAGAATCTATGCCTTTAATCTGGTGGTAGTCAGGTTGCAAGTTTTAGAAACAGATTCCTCTAAGATGTATCAAGAGTTACAATGGAAAGCAATTGAACGCAAAAATGATAGATTGAGAGGGTAGAGGGGTGGGATTTTATAATCAGGTTGAACGTTAGAAATTTAAAGTCATGAACGACAAGGATATATCTCGGTTTCGAGTTCAGCAAACGTAAGAAACCAACCCAAATCAAATGTAACCTCATATACCAATTCCGAAAATTTAGACGAGATGATGCCAGCCGAGATAAGAGATATTGATTTCGGGTGTGGCAGCCGAAACTGAGATTTCAGGATATAGAAACGAAATTTCAAACCTTTGTTTTTCTCAAAGAGGAAAGGAGGAATGATTCCTTACAACTCCCTGGACATTTCCCAATATCTTCAATCGAAAAACATTAAAGATTTCTTAATTCAAACTTCCATTTACACCCTAAGCAATTTTGCCCACACAGATTTTTCTCAGAACCATCACATTTTCGGCCAAAGAAAAAGAAATCAGAACAATAGGATTCTACCTGCAACATTATTTTTGTAAGTTCTATCACAATAGAATTTCCAGAGCTCTAAACCAAATCAAACCATAAACCCAAAATACCCAAAACGCAAAAAAATAAATTAAAATCCAGAGCATCCGTTACCAGAGGTCTCTCACATCGTGGCATAGATCAAACTCTATTATTTTCGACTTTTAGAGTTCAAGACTATAATAAGATTCTTCTGTAATAACATATCAAACCTTCTACCTCCTTGCGATCTAAATGCAGTTATTTAACCCCGAAAATGAAACAAAAAAGATGAGATCTTTGAAATCGTGAATTTGCAATCAGATTAGACAACAACAACAACAAAAAGGAGAAGAGAAGAATGGAGCAGAGAGAAGGGATGGTACTAGAATTGGCCATGGAGATCTCGCTGACTTCATTGGGGTCGAGCCAAACCTTTCCTCTCCCGCACTTGAGAACGCTTGCCGAGAGCCGCTTCTGCAGCTTAAGTGACACCATCTCTCTCTCTCTCTCTCTCGCGCCGCTGCGATATCAGAAGATGTGTATGGGAAAGAGAAGGGTTTTATATCAGGGGTATTAATGTGTGGGTATTATGTGGTCTGTTTAAGTGGCTCTATCACCGTCCAAATTCTGACCTTTTTTTTTTTTTTGTTTACGTTTTATTACGTTAAGTGATGGGTGTATAAAACAGCTTTAGAAAATTGGCAGATTGATGATGCTAAGCATATGTTGTGATCTTTTATTAGTTCTAATATCGTATGCCGTGTAAAAGCTGTTTTAAAAAAAGATTATCTAACAGATGAATTTAAATTTTCAAATTTTGTTTTTTGTTGGTAGGCACTAATCATTTAACTAAGGTTAGGGGGTTAGTAGTCATGGTGAGCGTCAACAGCCACACCGAGACTTGAACTTGAGTCACACCTCCCCAAAGGGAGATACTGTAAGATTGTAAACGGAGTGGATTCGGAGCAAATAGTAGTATATCTGAATCCGTATCCGATTATATATTTGAATATCCGAATCCGAATAAATATTTGGTAAATAGTGAAATATGAAATTTGTATCCGACACCGATTAAAATATTCGAATTTGGATACTATCCAAATTATCGGATTACTTTTAAAAAATATAAATTAATATATAAAAAATAAAATTTAAAATTTATATTAAATTTATATATCTAAAATATTATATATATATATATATTTATATAATGAGTCGGATATTTATCAGATCATATATACTAGTATCTGAATTAGTATTCAATTATAAACGGATGGTAAAATTATTATCCGAATTCGCTCCGTCGGATACTTATTTAGATAATTATCCATCTAAATGTATTCAGATACAAATTGGATAATATCCGCATCCATTTACAAACCTAGAGATACACAATCAGTGGGACCAGCCCATGGTGTAAATTTTCAATTATTTGGTTAAAGGCATGAAAATAAGAGAAATGCAATGTTCTAACTTTTGTTGTTTGGATAGAGGAAAATGGATTAGAAGACACTTTCATATGCATTTCTATTTCCTTTTGTCCCTCATACTCTCACCGGTCAAGGGGCAAACATTTGTGTGATTACGTTTAAGTGATTACTTTTGTAACTGATTAAAATAATAATTTTTAAAAAGCACACGAATCTTTACTTTAATAATTGGTTAAAGAAGTGTGCTAAACTCACTCTCTTGGATTACCTACTCTTAACCAAAACCTAACACTTGTTAAAACAATAATATGCGTTGGTTTTTGGCCAAAAGTAAGAAAAAGTGTAGGTTTTTGGTTGAGAGTATGGAATGGCTGAGAGTAGGGCTACCACTGTTCTCAGTTAAAACAACATCACTTGTTACTTAGTGAGAGTATGAAAATTATGGAATTCTAAGATTATGGTTAGCATTTGTTTTTTATTTTCTAGGATGGCTAGCATTCCTCATTACTTACTATGAAACCCAAGGACTTGGGTGGACATGTGACCTTAGATATTTTATTCTTTTGAAAGAATAAACTCTCATATATTTGTTCCTACTTTTATTAGGGCTATGGCCATATGTGACAATCATTTTTTAGGGAATGTTACTACAAAACTTTCTTAAAATACTCCCCCTCAAACATTCCCTTTTCTTTTGAGACAAGAAAATCTCATATATTCACATGTGACAATCATTTATTGGGGAAAGTTACTACACAAATCCCTCATCTAAAATTTTATTTCTAGAAAATAAATTCCCAAGTTTTCTATTGTGGGGGATCTCGGGAGTTGCCTCTCTTAAAACACCTTCTCAAACGTCTCTCTCCCTCTTAAATCCCCCCTGCCCAGTCTCTCTCTCTCAAACGTTATGCTTTTCCCGGGCGTTTCTGCCATTTGGGAGCTTTGGAGTTATGTGAATGCGATATAATGCCTCTTTCTCTTTACAAAATTTTATTCTTTTGAGAGAATAAAATCTCATATATCTGTTCATACTTTTATTAGGGTTATTGTCATATGTGACAATCATTTATTAGGAAATGTTACTACAAAACTTTCTTAAAACACTTCCCCCTCAAACGTTTCATTTTCTTTTGAGACAAGAAAATCTCATATATACCTCTTACATTTATTAAGGTTATTGCCGCATGTGACAATCATTTATTGGGGAAGGTTAATTACTACACAAATCTCTCATCTGAAACGGTTCATTTTATTTCTAGATAATAAATTCCCAAGTTTTCTATTGTGGGAGATCTCAGGAGTTGCCTCTCTTAAAATAACCCTATCAAACATATCTCTCTCTCTCTCAAACGTTATGCTTTTCCCAAACGTTTCTGCCATTTGGGAGCTTTGGAGTTATGTGAATGCGATATGGTGCCTCTTCCTCTTAAAATTACTTACTATGAAACTCAAGCAGTTGGGTGGACACATGACCTTATATATTTTATTCTTTTGAGAGAATAAAATACCATATATTTGTTCCTACTTTTATTAAGGCTATTGTCATGTGTGACAATCATTTATTAGGGAATGTTACTACAAAACTTTCTTAAAACACTCCCCCTCAAATGTTTCCTTTTTTTTAGACAAGAAAATCTCATATATCGCTCCTACATTTATTAGGGTTATTGCCACATGTGACAATCATTTATTGGGGAAGGTTACTACACAAATCCCTCATTTGAAACGGTTTATTTTAGAGTAGTGATAGGCGGACCCATGGATCCCAATAGATAACCTAAGGCATCCACCAATGGGTGGATGCCTTAGGTTATCAATTGGGATCCATGGGTCCGTTAACTATTTTCCTTTATTTTATTTCTAGATAATAAATTCCTAATTATATTGTGGGGGATCTCGGGAGTTGCCTCTCTTAAAACACCCTCTCAAACGTGTCTCTCTCTCTCTCAAACATTATGCTTTTCCCAGGTGTTTCTGCCATTTGGGAGTTTTTTTCCCAGGTGTTTCTGCCATTTGGGAGTTTTTTTCCAAGCGTTCCTGCCATTTGGGATTTTTGGAGTTATGTGAATGCGATATGGTGCATCTTCCTCTTTACATTTTTAGATTAAAAACTCTAACTGTTATGAGTTTCCTTGGCTATAAATTCAAAATTCATCTCTTGCTGGACACAAGTTCCACCTATCACATGAGATGACTCTTAATGGATTCTATGTATCTGACATGGCCAGTCAACCAATGGATCCCAAGATAATCAAAATTGTTCGATAGGAAAATAAAGGAACTTCCATCAATTTACAACAAAGAGGTAAGGGATGAGACGACGATTGGAGTCAGTGGAGGAATGCTATTATCACTAAAGAGTCATGAGACGGAATTTGTACAATTTTTGGATTATTGGTCCTAATCTTGAATAAAGAAAAAATTTTTAGAAAGGATCTGTTCACTTTGTAGGTATACCTTACTTCAGCTTTGAGTTATTGTACATGGAAAAAAAATTAGTGGAAGGATATGGTGATCGTAGTGATTGTAGTACTTGAGTTTGGTTATTGGTTGATTTTAACTCATAAAATAAAGTTTGAGATGAGAGAAAGTAAAAAGTAATTGAGTTTATGCTGGAGGGTTTTAAGAGGGGGTTTCTTTCTGGGAGATAGAAGAGTGGGTAGAAGAAATCAACCTTCCTTCCTTTGCTCTTAGGCATATGATCAAATTCTTCAGGCTTCTCCTTGGAGTTAATGGGGGTAAAATATGTTATATGGATTTTATGTTGTATATATGAATTGTGAAACCAGTAAGAGATGTTGTATGCTATGTCGGTGATGCTATGGCAATGTTTTTCCTCCTCTTTTGTTAAGGAAAATCATTGTCGTACTCAGTGTAGTGTTTTTTTAATGGAAAAAATGTATACAATTAATTGTGTAATAAATTAAGCTTATCTATACTACTACTATATGCTAGAGTAAAACCCTCCTCCTTATGCCACCTAAGCATGTTATTCTTTTGTGAAGCCACCTAAGCTTCCTCTTCATTTGTGAGGCCACCTATGCAAAATAGTGGAACCCACCTTTATTTCAATCTTTTATTTTTTCGTTGCCATGTGTCAATTAATTAATTAATTAATTGATGGTTACAACTATTAAAAGGGTGAAGGGGTGGGGGCACGATTCTTACGGTTTACCCATCTACCCTCTCTCTCAAAGGTAAATCTTCCTCTTAAACCAAGCCTTTGTAACAACTTAATTTATTTTGAGCCATTAAATTCTTTCAGTTGATCAAGAGGATATCTACGGATTCACCTCTTTCTCTCTTACGCTCTTATTTTGAGCCATTAGATTCTTTCATCCCAAGCTTCTCTGTCATTTCTTTAATTAGATTCTTTCATCCCAAGCTTCTATGTTATTTCTTTAATTAATTAATTTCTTTTTATAATTAATTAATTTTTGTAATGACAAAGTAAGGAGTAGTGCGTTTGATCAATGAATTCAAAACGCCTCTTTCTTTAAATGCCTCTTTAATTAAGTAATTATTTTTATATCAATTAATGACAAAGTGGGCATATTTGTAGGGGTATACCTTTCACTCCTGTAAATTCAAAACGCCCCATCTCTCTATCCTTTAAATTTGAGGTTTCGAGTTCGCTGCTTCTCTCAATTAGCCCAAAGCGAGACATCTCTTTCGAATACATGCGCATCTCCTCTCTATAAGCCCCCCTCAAATCACCTTCCCCTTCTATCCTCTTTGCTTTCTCCTTAAAAAGTGGTGTTAAAGCATAATAGAAACATTTCTGTCATCGTTGCATGTATACATATATGTAGTGAGAGAGAGAGAGAGAGGCCTCTTCCTTTATAACCCAATCCCAAATGATCGAGTTTGAGGATGTAAGTTGATTTGAAATAGTTGATCAGACTAGCTTTGAAAGGTGTTTGACAGATGACGTTTGTGTTGTTATGCTATTAACGCCCATGTAAATTTCTAATTTTCTTTCTTTTGGGGTAATTTTTACTATTATCAATTCTAGAACTAATTAAGAAGGTCATCTCTGTTCTCTGTTTTTGCTTCTAATCTTTCTTTGAGTGTTTTTTTTCATATGATAATCACAGGGAGTTGGGTCGTGATAAAATTAAGAAATATGCGACGGGTTTGTTTTTTTTTTGTTTCTTAAACCCAAAACTTGGGTATTGTATGCATATGTCTTTTATTTTGTGAGTGAATTTAATTCTAGCTTACCCATCTGAAGATTTATACAATGGGCCACTAAGACAACAAGGTGGGTGTTTGCAACACAATGAGGCCAATTGTGTTGTGTTATCAAAAACAAAAGTAAGCCTACTAAGCAAAGCACAACCGTGGCAAGGAAAAATATAGCGCTCACAATCTTAGAAATTTTTTTTTTTAAATACTTAACCACGCCACTCTGGTTACTTAGTTAGGACCATCCCCAAGCCTTGAAAGAAGAATATGGTGATTTCTTAATCTCATTAACTAACAAATTATCCTTGGCATTCTCCTTAATCTCCTAGGTATAGATATAGATATGGTGACTCACCATCTACTTATTGCTTATGAGTGTACATGGAGATGTCTCAGGTCAACCGTTCGATCAATTATATATTGATCAAATGATCCATAATAGAGGAATTTAAACATATTTGATAATAATGATTGGTTATGCACTAGATCATGCGTATTAGAATTATTCAACGGTTGATAGTGATCAGGAACATGTTTCCCGTGCATTGCACGGGGTATTTACTAGTATTTAGTATAATGATATTAAAAATGTAATGTTTTCTTAAGAAATGCCTACCATTGGTATGTTTGGGCACTTAAATTATTATTTTTACATCTCTTCCCCTTGTCTTTCTCACTCCATATTCTCATTCCTGCTATGGATTATCAAATAAATCATCCATACAGTAAAGAGCATAGCCTGAATTCGGGGGATGGAGAGAGAGGTATCCTCGTACACCCTCCTATTATTCTCCTTCCAAGGAACCCATGAAATCACCCCTAGAAGAAAATGCAACAAAACACTCACTGGAGAGCCAAACGACACTGAGTGCTAGTAAGATAAGAAGCTCCGGAAGGATATGGGAAAGATCCATGGGATGTGGAGGAGAATAGGAAATAAGACCAAACCTCTCTCGCCACCGAGCAGTGCAATAATAAGTGATTGACAGTCTTCTCTGCTTAGAAGACACATAAAACATCTGTTAGCAAACACACCACTCTCTATTCATAAGGGTGATCGCAAGTTTGAATTTTATCTAAAGTTGTTGTCCATTAGAAAAATTACACTTGGATGGAACCAAAGGGAACCACATAGTTTTGGTGAGGAATAGGTAATAAGGGCTCAGATTGTAAAGTGTGCAAGAAAGATCTCACTGAGAATCGCCCTTTGTTGTCCATGAACCAAACCCAACAATCCCTTATGAGAGAGGTAGTGGGAACCTACGGAATTAAGGAGAGTAACCGCAAAAGTTCTGGCACCTCCCAGTCAAATAAGTTACACCTCAAAATGAGCGCCATACAGGTGAACCATCTTGCCCATCTAGATACTCTGCTATCGAAGCCTCCCGATTTGATACTAGGAGGAACAAGTTACTGAACATATGCCTAAGAGGGCCAAAGCCACACCAGTGGTCATGCCAAAAGCTGATTTCTTCCCTGTTACCCACCTTGAACTGTATATGTTGAGAGAATTCGACCAATCCTTGAAGCACTGCCTTCCACACCCTCACCCCTATGAGACCACGCCCAAGCTTAGGACACCACCTATTAAACTCCCCATGTCTAGCCCTTGAATCAAGAATGAAACCAATGTTGTGTCGGTCAAATACATTTTTGCTTAAAACCATTGAAACAATTTATCATTTGGATATGAATCAACATATATGGAGATGGATGAATTATGTTTTATTTTCTTTTTAGATTTTCTGTAAGAAACTAAATAGAATGACAATTTAGTTGTGCAGAGTTTGTGAGTCCTTAATTTTCATAGATATGGGTTGGGTCATTTGGATTACATTTGGCTTAAAGTGAGATAGATTCATGGATCTACCTTTTCACTATATTTAACTTTGATTTATTATTTATTATTATTTTTTTGAAAAAAAATAATATTACAGTCATTCATCTTAAATCTATAACCTTATTGAATTTTTTCTTCTTTAGGCATTTTCGTGCATTGCACTACCTTTTTACAATATTCAAATTTGATTTATTATTTATTATTATTTTTTTGTTCACAAAATGATTTTACAATCATTCATCTTAAATCTATAACCTTATTGAATTTTTTCTTCTTTAGGCAATTATGTGCATTGCACAGGCTTCTTACTAGTTGATATTATAAAGTTAACAAGCATGTCAAAATCTGGAGATCGAATCACAGCCAATCGTGAGCTCACCCATAGGTCAACACGTGTCCCAGTTAACACTTATTAACTGTGATTAAGATTCACTAACTCTTAGGGTTCAACACTATAACCTTAGTTTTAGAAAAGAAAAATATAAACCCTAATGCTATGTTTGGTTGCCGAGAAAATTGTAAAAAACATGGAAAAGAAAAGAAAATTTTAGATTTTTAATACAAATTTTAGTTGTGTTTTGTCTAATTTTCTTTTCTTTTCCATGTTTTTACTTATTTTCTTGACAACCAAAGATAGGGTAAGGGTTAAATTTTTTAAAAATATTTTAGTCTATAATCTAAGGTTATATTATTGAACCCTAAGGGTTAGTGAATCTTAGTCACAGTTAACAGATGTTAATAAAGAAAATTGTTAAACTGGGGGTTTGAATGTTCGATTGAACTCTCCCCGAGTTCAATCGTTATTGGTTGTGATTCGATCTCTAAAATCAGAGGGAGTGGGTGTAGGAAATATATCCTCTGTGTTCTTCCCTGGGTTCTTCCCTGTGGCCATGGGTGATGGAAGGCCAGGATCAATTGGTTTCTAGGATGTAACAGTTGTGAACCTAAGGAAGAACCCAAAGGATATGCTTCTATGGGTGTACATGTGCAGGCGATCTTACTTGTTACAGGAGACCAATGACATTTTTCCTATAAATTGCATCAAATTCTTTTGGAATGAGGGCCCATATTAATGTGGAAGTCTCCACATGTGTGTTAGGGTTTAACAGATACTCATCCCCATTTCTTCTTAGAATGCTAAGAGAGCTTGAAAAAAAAAGAATTGTAGAGAACCTTGTGTGAGATAACTCTTGAGAGATCTTTATATTTTTCTCTTTCACAAAGAGAGAACTAGAAAGAGTTTTGTACACATTAGAAGAAATTCCTTAAGCTAGGATTGGGAAGATTGTATTCTTCTTGCTTCTTGCATAGTGGATTTCCTTTCGGTGGCCTCGTGGTTTTTCTCATTCATATTGTGTGGGTTTTCCACGTAAAATTGGTGTGTTCTCTTTTACTCTATCTAGTTGTTTATTTCATTCCATATTATGCTTATTTGATTGTGTGGGTTAGTTTACACAAATAGTGCATTCCTAGTGTTTGATAAAATTCCTAAGTGATTCATATAGAGAGGAAGATTTTCGCATCTCCCCAACAAAAGTGGTATCAAAGCTAAGGTTATTTATTAGGGTTTTTGATCGTGTGAATCAAGATGAAAACTTCGATACCAAGGATGGTTAACCTTAATGGAAGTAATTGGTTGATATGAAAGACCAAGATGAAAGATGTGTTCTATTGTAGAGACTTGTATGCACCCATTGAAGGAGAAAAACCTGACACAATGAATGAAGATGAATAGAAGAAATTGGATATAAAGACTATTGCAATGATTCGATAATATTTGGATGATGTGGTATTCCATCACATGTCAAATGAATCATCGGCTAAATCTTTATGGAAGAAATTGCAAGACTTGTATGAAAGGAAGAAAAGCATTTCTCATTAGGCAACTTGTGAACCTAAATTTCAAGGAAGGGCTTTAGTGGCGGAACATCTAAATGAGATGCAGAGCATTGTGAACCAATTGAAATCTATGAAGATGGTTTTAGATGATCAGTTGCAAGCATTGTTGTTGCTTAGCTCACTACCGGAGAGTTGTGAGACATTGGTGGTTTCTTTAAGTAATTCAACGCTAGATGGGAAGTTAACCATGAGTCTTGTGACTAGTAGCTTCTTGAATGAAGAAACATGAAAAAATTTTGCTGGTGTGTCAAGCTCACATATCTTAGCAAATAAAGATAGAGGTAGAGCTCCGTATAGAGAGCACCATGTTCGAGAAAAGTTCAAGTCAAGAAACAAGATTGTTTGCCACTATTGTAGTAAGATCAGGCACATAAAAAGACAATGTCGAGTTTTCAAAAGAGACAATGAAGAAGGAAAAGTAAAAGAAAAAGGTGGAGAGACGGCCGCTACGGTGGCTAGTGATAGTACTCTACTTGTAGTAGAAGATAATGACAATTATTTAAATTTGACAAAATTCGACATGGATTGGGTTGTTGATTTGGGAGCCTCTTATCATTCTACATTATGTAGAGATTTGGTCATCTCCTACAAGCCAGGAAAGTTTGGTGTTGTCCATATGGGAAACCAAGGAACATCTCAAATCATTGGCATGGGTAGCATATGTATAGAAACTAGCACCGGAGCCAATCTAGCTCTAAAAGAAGTGAGACATGTGCCGGATTTGCGAATGAATCTCATATCCATGAAAAAGTTGGATGATGAAGGGTATACTACCATATTTGGAGATGCAAGATGGAAAGTCTTTCAAGGTGCACTTGTGATCACGAAAGACAACAAGTGTGGAACCTTATACTACATGAAGGGGTGTTCATGTAAGGGAGATCTAAATGCTACAATTGAAAGTACCATGATGGACTTATGGCATACGAGACTTGGTCATATGAGCGAGAAGGGAATGAGAGTCTTGGCAAAGAAGAATCTCCTTTCAAAAATCAAAGGTACGCATTTGAATTCATCTGATGATTGTTTAATTGGAAAACAACATGGAGTTTCTTTCGTAAGGAATAACTCTAACCAAGCTCTAAGTATGTTGGATAGTGTTTATTCCAATGTGTGGTCCCATGAAAACCGTTATGGCAAGTGGTGCCTCTTAATTTGTAACCTTTATTGATGATGCATCTAGAAAGGTTTGGGCATAAACTATGAAAAATAAGAATGAGGTATTTGACATTTTTAAAAGGTTTTATATTTCAATTGAAAGGGAAACATGAATTTTTTTTCAAGTGTTCGAGGACAGATAATGGGGGTGAATACATCTCTAAGGCGTTTGAAGAGTTTTGTGAGAAGCATGAAATAAGGCATAAGAAGACCACTCCACGTACTCCTCAACAAAATGGCATTGCTGAGCACATGAACTGAACTATAGTGGAAAAATTTTGATGCTTGTTGTCCTCATCAAGATTGCCTAGATTATTTTGGGGAGAAACAATGAGAACGACATGTTACTTTATCAATTTGTCTCCCTCGGCACCATTGCAAGGAGCGGTCCCGGAACAAATTTGAAGAGGGAAAAGATGTTAGTTACAAGCACCTACGAATATTTAGACGCAAAACCTTTGCTCATGTTCCTAAAGAATTGAGATCCAAGTTGAATGATAAGGTCGTGCCTTATATTTTTTTGGGTTATGCGGATGAAGAGTTTGGTTATAGGTTATGGAATCCAAGTTATGGAAAGTTGCATAGAAACCGAGATGTGGTCTTTAGAGAAGACCAAACTATTGAAGACTTTGATGAATCTATCCGGCGAAAGGTTGTTGGTGAGCGGGTAGAACAAGCTATAACCATTCCCCATGAGCATCATGATGTTAGTGATGCAAGCATTCCTATTGAACAAGATGATGGAAATGAAGAGCAACATGAAGAGGAAGAACCACATGGTGAAGATGAGCCTGAGCATGCCCATGATGAAAATGAGGGGGAGCAACCTCCTCTTGATGAGTCGACTATGTTAGAACCAAGAAAGAGTACAAGGGTACCTAAGTCATCAGCTAGGTATCCTAGTCCCGAGTATGTGATGATGATGGATTGTCGTGAACCGGAAAGCTTTGAAGAAGCCCAAGTTGATACTCATAAGGATGAGTGGGGTAAAGCTATACAAGATGAGATGGATTCCTTGCATAAGAATGACACTTATGAGTTGGTGAAAAGGCCAAATGGTAAAACAGTATTGAAGACAAAATGAGCCTATAAGTTGAAAGATGAAAATGGAAAGAAAAAGCTATAAGCAAGATTGGTTGTAAAAGACTACAGGAAGAAAAAGGGTATTGATTTTGATGAAATTTTTTCGCCAGTTGTGAAGATGTCATCAATTCGTATGGTGTTGGATCTTGTAGCGAGCTTGAATCTAGAGTTAGAGGAACTAGATGTCAAGACGGCATTCCTCCATGGTGACTTGAAAGAGGAAATTTACATGGAACAACTGGATGGTTTTAAGGTGAAAGGCAAAGAGCACATGATTTGCAAGTTAAAGAAGAGCTTGTATAGGTTGAAACAAGCACTAAGGCAATGATATAAGAAGTTCGGCTCATTCATGGTAAACCACGACTACCATAGATCTTTGGCGGATCATTGTGTGTATACCAAGAAGTTCTCCAAAAGTAATTTCATTATTCTTTGTCTTTATATAGATGATATGTTGATTGTTGGGCAAGACATGCACATGATTGACAAGTTGAAGAAAGATTTGAATAAGTCTTTTGCCATGAAAGACTTAGGATCAGTCAAACAAATTTTGGGAATATAAATTTCTCGTGATAGAGCGGCTAGAAAGTTATGGTTGTCACAAAAGAAGTACATTGAGAAGTTGTTGGATCGCTTCAAGATTAGTAACGTAAAGCCAGTTGCAACACCTCTTGCTGGACACTTTAAGTGGAGCTCTAGTAAGAGCCCTTCAAATGAAAAGAAGAAAAAAAATGGAAGATACTCCTTACGCATCGGCAGTAGGGAGCTTGATGTATGCAATGGTTTGTACTAGGACTGACATTGCACACGCAATTGGTATTGTGAGCAGATTTCTTTCCAATCCTATAAGAGAGCATTAGATTGCAGTAAAGTGGATTCTCATATATCTTATAGGTACTTCCAAGATATATTTGTGTTTTAGAAATGGTAAGACAGAGATAATAGGATTCATAAATGCAGATTTGGGAGAAGATATGGATTCAAGGAAGTCTATATCAAACTACTTGTTCACATTTGCAAGGAGAGTAGTTTCTTGGCAATCTAAATTGCAAAAATGTGTTTCACTCTCTACTACTCAGGTCGAGTATATTGCAACCACCGAGGTATGTAAAGAGATGTTGTGGATGAAAAACATCATCAAAGATTTGGGCATCAAATAAGAGGAGTTTGTAGTTAATTGTGATAGTCAGAGTGCTATACACTTCCCCAATAATCTAGCGTTTCACTCTAGGACGAAGCATATTGAATTGCGTTGTCATTGGATACGAGATATGTTGGAGTCAGGGTTGTTGGAGTTGAAGAAAATTTATACAGATAAAAATTCATCGGATATGATGACGAAAGCCTTACCAAAAAACAAGGTTTGGTTTTGTCAATCCCTAATAGGGCTTGATGGGTGAACATTGAATTTGGGTCGAATCGCTATGCAAAGTTGTTGCATCCCTTCATGAGTCTAGAGGGGGAGATTATTGGGTATGGGGGCCCATACTCATGTAGGGTCATACTCATGAGATTGAGAGACTTTTGTTTACACATGTGGAAGTCTCCACATGTGTGTTAGGGTTTAAAGATGCCCATCCCCATTTATTCTTAGAATACTAAGAGAGCTAGAAAAAAAAAGGTTGTAGAGAACCTTGTGCGAGAAACTCTTGAGAGATCTTTGTATTTTCTTCTTTCACAAAGAGAGAACTATAAAGGGTTTTGTAAACATGAGAAAAAATTCCTCAAGCTAGGCTTGGAAAGATTGTATTTCTCTTTCTTCTTGCATAGTGGATTTCCTTTCAGCGGCCCCATGATTTTTTCTACTCACATTGAGTGGGTTTTCCACGTAAAATTGGTGTGTTCTCTTTTACTCTATCTAGTTATTTATTTCATTCCATATTATACTTATTTGATTGTGAGTTAGTTTACACAAAAAGAGTACATTCCTAGTATTTGATAAAATTCCTAAGTGATTTCATTGAGAGGAAGATTTTCGCATCTCCCCAACAAATTCTACTCACGATATGGGCAACATATAGGAAAATTTTTATTTAATGAAGAAGTCTCTCTTCGCTTACATGTGTTCTTCTCTTCATTTTCGTAATACCCACATCAAATTACTAAGCTGCCACCACCTTCAGTTATGGTTAGCCTTGAGTAGTTGAACAGTATCGGCCGATATCTTGAAGGCTTTCATGAGGACTTCATCAGGGATGCTAGATCCAAAAAGGTTCTTAGGGAGTGCCACCATGCCAGCACTCGAGCTTCTGAAAGCAGATACAGCAACAGTCTAATTAGTCTTGTCAAAATTAGCTTGGTAATGAGGCATTCCCATGGGGAACACAAACACATCACCCTTATGCAACATATTCTTGTATAGCTTCCCATTACTATCAGTGGTGCCAACAGTCAGGGCACCATTGACGACAAACAAGATCTCTGCTCCTCTAGGGTGGGTGTGGGGCACGTTTACAGCTCCAGGCGCGAATTCGAGCAGCTCCATTGATACTCCCATACCTTCGAGAGCCGGGAATTCCCTTACCGAAACAGTTTTATATATGGCCTATGCCGTTGTTTGAAGATGGTGCACCGCCTCGTAAGCCAATGTAAGTAAAGAAGGCTCCATCGAGCTTGTTTGCGTCGACGCCTTCCAGGATGGCAAAGTCAGAGACTAGGTCCAGGTCTGCGGCGCGGATTGTTGTTAGAAAGACTAACACAAGGGTGGCGAGAAGGGCTAGTTGTTTACCCATTTGGTCTAATTGTTGGAGTTTAGGAAGGATGTTTAATTAGTGAGTTTTGGTGGATAGAACATTTATATGTACTAGTGGAGGGGTATAGGTTAAAGGGATTTATTTCTGAGAGTCCCATATATCTTTTATTAGACTCAGCAAAATCCTCATTATGGGAAAGATTGTATAGTAGGAAACGGCACAAAGACCCTAAAAGCATTATTGAAACTGATATTTGGTAATCTCAGTTCACGAACCTCTCCTTTGTATTCCATCATTCTTGATTTAAGCTTCAAATGTCGAACAGCGAAAGGAGAGCCTTCAGAAGATTAAGGTCACAGACAATGTGGATTCTCAAGTTTGAAGAACTTCTTTGGTCCAGTCACTGACTTGGCAAGCCAAATTAAGCTCCCATTCAAGAACCTTCAAAGGTTCTAGTCTTGGCTTGTTAAGTCACAAGGGTGTTCAAGCTTGGCTCAGCTTATTTACCCTAACGAATTGAGCCGAACTCCCAGCTCGTTTATTGCTTTTGTTAGGTCTTATACTTTTAAATCAAAGGTCTGGATTCTTTTATTTTAAATAAACGGACCAGATTAGAACTTAAAAACATATGTGTATTATCGTAGATATTTAATATAGCCCAATACTTAACTCAATCATTATCTTAACATATTTAAATACACTAGTAAATGACACATATCATTTTTCATTAGTAATGAAAAATATAATTTTTTATAAGATTTTTGTAAAAAAAATTAATTTTAAATATATTTTTATTAGTCATTACTCTCTTTATATATTAAATAAATGTACAATATAATATTAGTTATTTTATAGAATATGTTTTAGTAATTAAACTTAAATTTTTTATATAAATTAAATTTAATATTAGAAAAGAGTTACTAATAGCTGATTATTTATGGATCTCACTTATATATTTATAAGAAAATTTAATTTTGAATATATATTTATTAATTGTTACTCTCTTTATATATTAATTAAATATATAATATAATATTAGTATATTTTATAGAATATATTTTAGTAATTAAATTTAAATTTTTATATAAATTAAATTTTAATATTAGAAAAGAGTTACTAATAACTGATTATTTATGAGTCACACTTATCTTTACTATTATAATGCGAGAGGCATGGGTAGATGATTTTTTTGAAATTTCCAAATAACCCTTATATTAAAACAAAATATTGATTTAATATTTTACTTTAACCCTTGCCTTTGATTTAATGTTTTACTTTAATTCCTAAACTACCCCTTGCCATCTATCTATTTAGAATCACAGCCAATCGCGATTGACCTCGGGGAGAGTTCAATCACACCTGTGGGTTAACACGTGCCCCTTTTAATTCCTATTAACTGTGGTTATCTCCTTCCCCTCGCTCTCACGTGCCACCCACTTGTATATGTATAAAATACAAGGACTCTTTCTAATAAAGTTCTTATTGATAATGTTGTGAAAGGAGAGTCCATTTAGGACTCTTACCATACAATATTTGAAAAGAAGCCTGATAGAAAGAGGAAAGGAAGAGTCCACTCTAAAAAACAGGAGAATTTGTTTTTTAAGAAGCATGAGACCTAAAGTCTTGTAAAGAGTTTTTATGGATATGGACTCTCCAATAGGCCCACTACTAATGGAATCTTTATTCACAAAAATAATAGAATTGAGATTTAATAGGTAATAGTGGTTCTCATTAGTCCCACATAATACTATATATTATAAAAATTTTTGATAAAAGGTGAAGGCCAATTACTTCCACATAAAATTTTGTAGGGTAAAGCTTATGAGACCACCTTAGGGCCGAGACTTTGCTCAAAGAGCATGGGATTTGAGGTAAGGCCATCATGTGAAATGGGCCCCACCTGAAATCCCATGCTCGTAGAGCACGGTCTCCGTGGTCTTGGCCCTAAGGCAGTCTCAATAGCAAAGTGCAATTTAGTATACTTCATATACTTTTATTAATAGAATGATAGAAATCATATAATAGATACTTGATTACCTAATTATTTTTCTATATTATATTATCAAACGAGCCAAATACATGCAAACGAGCTCGACCTTAATTCGTTTACTAGATAAACCAGCACAAACGAGCTTTTAGCAAGTCGAGCTCGAGCTGTTGGAGAGCAACTTGGTTCTTTTACCAACCCTAGTTCTAGGCGGCCTCAATTTGTTTGTGTTACGTACACTTCTTCAAGTATTCCAGCAGTTCACCAGCGTCATCGACACGTTGTCATGTTTTATGCAGCGTTCCTCTTCCAAAAGATGGGTATCAACAGAGATGCATTTCTACTATAGTTGGTTCTTAGTTCGATCAGAAGAAAATGTTTGCTGATCGAAGCTGCCGTTTGGATGTTCATTATTTAGTTGAGTAAATGCAACCAAATAAACAGGGAAACAAGGAAAATTAAAATAAAAACTCAACTCTATCTAACAATTTTATATATGATTAATACATTTTAGAGTGCTAGTGGAAGATTTGGTGTGCATATTTGCTACTGGTCGTGGGGTCCCTTCTTGGATTGCTTGATTCCAATTGAAATTTACCCATTGGAGATTCGAACTGCAGATATTTTTCTTTGCCACTAGCACGAATATGCCTCGAACTTTCACCACTGCGACGCTATGTCATGGTCATATAATTTTTTTCTTAGCTGCATTGATTGCTACAATAGGAGCTTTTGCAACTATCATGTTGCCCAAAACGACCGGCATATTGTGGACCGATGGAGCTAGGTCAAGGCAGACCCGCGTAGTAGGCTGGACCAATTCATACCAAGCCCATCCAAGATGCTGAAATATGTAGCAAATCAGTGATATTTTCTACCGGCCATTCCCTCTTTTTTGGGCCTCACAGCCCAACTTCGTTGATCTCAAGCGAGACCAATCCTGTGTCCTTAAAAGGATGGTGGAGGCTCTAGCTCTAGCAAGCCAAAGAAGAAGAAAAAACATTGGAAAAAGAAGTTGGTTGCAGTAGAGCCTAAGAGTTTGGGGAATGTAGATGAGGAGATTATAATGGAAAGTTTAGAGGATTCTGAGGGTGTATGTGAGTTTTGGCTCGAATTCTGTATATGGGTTTTGTTGGGAAGTTGGTATGGATCTTACGTAGATCCTTGATGACCACCCGTATTTTTGACCCGTATTGTTTTCTCGTTGTAACTCTAGATATATAAAAGGTTTTTTTGAGGGTTTCAGGCGAGGGTTTTAGAGAGAGCTTGTGTACACTTTTTTTTTCTCGTATTCTTAGTGGATTTCTTACCATTTTCTCCCGTGGACGTAGGCACCTTGCCGAACTACATATATTTTGTCTCTTTTGTGCGATTGCTTAGTTTCTTGTTTTCTTATTTCTCTAGATTTGTCGAACTAGTTATAACTGCTTGCGATTATCTGCATATAGGTCTTCCCCTTCGCTTATTCGTCACCGGTCTTCCCCTTCGCTTATTCGTCACCAGAAAGCTAGGATTCTTCAGGAGGTTGGGGATTATGTATATCGTCGTGGAAAGGAGAACTTGTGCGATAGTGGGTCACACAGAGTGTCTTGAGTCCCTAGTTATCTACTGTGTATGAGAAGTGAGGGCTCTTGTTTTTTTGGGGTCTTGTCTATGGGTGTGGGTCTGGGCTTTGTGCTTATGACTGTGTCTTTGTGTGTGGCTACCCTTGGTGGGTCCGTCGGTTCCCCTTGTGGTAGCCTATTGTCTCTTCTTCTCATTTGTTCTTTATCTTTTTATCATTTTTTAATAAATCTGGTTGGAGCCACCTAAACCCCAGCTTTTCTCGTTCCAAAACAAAGTGGTCACCCTCCAAGATAGCTAGTCCTTACCTCTTACTTGGCCTTTAAATTTTCCATAAGGCCATCCCCAAGATGGGTCCCTACTCCCTACCTCTTAATTGGCCTGTCATTCTCCTACATAAACTCTTTTATGGATACGGGAAATGTTTACCGGACATGGCGAAATGTGCGGTCCTCGTTTGTCCACACCCTCCTTTTTAATATTTACTAATTGTGGTTAAGATTCACCCACCCTTAAGATTCACCCATCCAACCTTTCTTTTAGAAGAAAAAAAACCATATTAACCTTAATTCAGCTAAGTTTAACCATAATTAAAAAGAAGTTAAAAGGGACATGAGACATGGTGGTCAACTAGATAATGAAATGCAAGGTCAGCTAATCACTGCTTGAATGGATACTATGCCCTTAATTTTTATTGTATTTTTGGTAATTAATGAGGAACCCCAAGCCTACCCTTTGGGTAGAACGGGAACCTGGGCGCATGCAAGACTCCCCAACTCATATGAATTGGTAAGCCCCCAAAGCCCATGAGAATCATGGAACCTTGTGCGGTAGCCCCAAGGGGATGACATCATGGCAAGAGTTGAAGTCAGGACCTCAGCTTTTAGGTGGTCCCCTGCCAACTGAGCTATCCCTTGAGGTTCTATGCCCTAGTTTTTTTTATTTTTTTTTTTATTTTTTATTATGGTTCTATGCCCTTAAGTTCAATGTTGCTGTCCATGAATGCCATCTTTCAATACCATTGACATTTCAACATTGTATTAATTTGGAAAATAATCACAGCCTTAGTCACGTGAGGAGAGGCGTCTCAATTCTCATTTTCTTGTCATTTGTCTCACTTCTAACCTCATTTAATTCTGGTTAAGATTTATCCACCCTTAAGGTTCATCATCTATCTTTGGTTTTTTTTTTTTTTTTTTAAAAAATATTAACTAAAAGGTTAAAAAAAATTAACCCCAGTCAACAGGAGTTGAAAGGGCGGCTATGTGAGAGCGATGAGGAATAGCCCACCAAGGGGACTATTGCTCTATTAATTTTGTGGTTGGGCGTGGGCCATTTGAAGGATTATAACGATGCCTGGCAGTTGGCATCATACAAAGTAAGTAAAATCCAGAAAGTACATGTCTATTGAGCATTCTCAGGGATTTTGTGATGGATTAGATGGATAACATGGAGACTCTGAAATGGAATTTCATTGGTATTAGTGTATAAAATTTTCTTATTATATTTATATTCTGTTACTATACTGTTGTATCCAGGGGCCGAGCCACATGAAGTACCCCTTCAACTTTGGGATTTTTGGGATTTTTTTATATAGTATAGTGTAATGTGGGTGTGGCCAATGAGCAAGGGCAAAGCCGGGTGGTGGTGGGGGATCTAAGCCCCTTCTAAACATTTTGAGAAGAATTTTTTTTATATATATTTATATTATTTAATTTAAGATGGCGTAGGCATATGAAAATGCTTAAATTACCGGTGTTTTCCATCATGTAATGAAATGGCCGGTCCTCATTGGTCCATGGCCTTCTTTAACACTCACCAATTGTGGTTAAGATTCACTCACCCATAGAATTAAGCAATCCAACCTAGTTTTTTAGAAGAAAAAAACAATAAAAATTTTAAATTCAATTTTGATAAGATTAATTAGGATTAAAGGAGTGTTAAAAGGGACGAGGACACGACGGTAAGTTAAGCAGCCGGTCCGCTAATCATCACTACTTAAAACTATATTCTTTACCAACGGACAAAGAGACGAGATGACTCACAAACTTGGCACTAATTTTTTTTTTTCGGGGGCTATGCCCCCGAACCCCCCACACCTTACCATTAGCCCCTCAGAACAAAAATCCTAGCTCCACCCCTGATTGTATCTTACTTTAGCAACAATAATACTCAAATTTGCCTAATAAAACCTGATTCTAATTAAAATAATCTCCCTCAGAACGTTGTAAGATATTAAGATATCTAAAAGTAAGCCATAAATTAATATATAATTTTATATATACAAGTGGGACTAGATCAGGTGGGTCGGCAAAACCTTGTTTGATTAGTTGGAACTATATTAACGGATCTTAGTTGGGACGAATATAAGAATATTCGTTGAGGTTTATTTAGCCCACAATCTATTATTACTCGCAATATCATCACTGAAAAAAATGCATAAAATTCAAATGTTTGGTTACTTGCTGGAACATTTAATTGTAGATCAGACTTCCCACAAGAGAAAATAGTAAGAGAAGATTACCTTCAAAAAATAAATTTGAGAAATTGACATCTTTTTTCCTTTTTTTTTTTTTTTTCAAATAGGATTATGTATAATCGGTTATATTAGTAAGCAACCAAATGCAATTATTTAGCCATAATTGATTATAATTGTTATAAAAAAAATATCCAAACGACACATAAAAAAGTGCATGACATTATTGACTATTGAGATGGCACTTATCTTCACACGTGAGGAAGGGCTTTGAATCAATTGGACGAAAGATGGAGAGTTGGAGTTTTAGTCTAAAGTTTTGAAAAATGAGGGACAGTTTTGAAGAAGGATTGGCATTTTATCATTTTGCTAACAGTTTTGAGCTCATTTCAAAGCAAGTACAGTATATATTATTAGGTTGTATATTTAAGGAAAATACTTCACGTACGGGTGGTTTCCATTTTGTAATGAAATGACCGATCCTCATTGAACCACGCCCAGTGGTTAAGATTCACTTACCCCTAATCCAACCTTGGTTTTTCAAAACAAAAAACTCAAAATATTAACTTTAATTTATTTAAGATTAACTAAGGTTAAATGGGTGTTAAAAGAGACACGAGAACACAGGGTAAGATAAGAAGCAAACCCCAAGGTCCGCTAATCACTGCTCTATATTTAATAATGCATAAATGATGAGTTTTGGTGCAAACCAGTCCTTTTTTTTCTTTTTTAAATAAACGTGGATATTAGCCTTAAAGACTCAAACTAGTCCCACGTCTGGCATAAGGAATACCCCCACCTCATACAACTGATATTAAGGGGAGCTCAGGAATCGATCTCAAGACCTCCGGGTTTACGGTTCGTCCTTTGGCCACTGGGCTACACCTCGGGGGTTTGCAAACCAGTCCTTCAAAAGGGTGTATTTGCAAAATATGCTAAAATTCTATAAAGATGCTTATGACCATCATTATTCTCTGTTCAATTGCCAATCCGCCCTCACTGGGAGGTCCAGGGCCACTGGGTCAAGTCACAACTCACGTATGGAGAACTCCCAGTAGATTAATTAGGTTTGGTCCTCTCACCCCCCAAAAGTAACAAGGCCACAAAATAAAAGGAATACTCCATATTTTCTAACTTTAGAATTAACCCCTCTATTTTTCCAGGCACTTCAGTAATACACTCTTGCTTTATCAACCCCTCTAGTTTCCTTTTGGCACTATAGTAGTAACACTATCTTGTGTTCTTATCTTATCTTATCTTAGAGCATTCCTAGGCCTTAGCAGCCTCACCGAAATAACCAAAATGAGCTAAATGACAAAAAAGTTCTAAAAACTCTATCTAGTAGCCTCACCAAAACTCAGCAAAATAAATATTTGGGTTTGGTGAGTGTACAGTAACTCACCAAACTTAGTGAGTTACTGTACATTCACCAAAGCTAAAATTTTTCTTTCCCTCCTTTTTGTGGGCTCACACAAATAATAAAATAAAGGTTTCTCTCTCCCTTCCTTTATTGTGGTCCCACACAAATAATAAAATAATGTTTCTCTCCCCCTTCCTTTTTCGTTTTCCCACATAAATAATAAAATATTATTTCTCTCTCCTTTTTTTGTTAAAATGATGAGGCTACTATGAGTGTTTTAAAAAAGTGGCTCACCAAAATAACTTTTTGCGGGTTTTGGCTATTTTGGTGAGTAAAATTTTGTGAGGCAACTAGGAATGCTCTTATCTTTTTATCTTGTATATGATTAGAAGCCCCTTAAAAATCTTTACTGTTATGATGAGAGAAGTAAGATTAAAAAGTTGATTGATTTTTTTATAATTAATATTAATAATGAGTCCCAATTTTATAGTATCTTGCAGTTAGTAAGGGTGAATTTTTTTTTTATATTTCTTATTTTGTCCATAATTCCATATAAAGAAAAATTAAGATATTATGTTATCTTATTTTACATGAGAAAAGTTGGTTGGGGTATTGAAATAATATCAACTATAACTAACAATAATCCCTCCATATCTCCATGATTCCCTCAAATTTTTATCCTTAATCTTCTCTAATGCTCTCTCCTTGGTCTCTCTTAGATTCTTATTTGAACCGGTTCCTATTAATATTAATATATTTAATATTTTAAATAAAAAATTAAAAATTTGTGAGTAGTCTTATAATATATTTATTAATATATATATATATATATATAATAAAATCGAACCAAATTTTAGTAAGATTGAATTGTTATAGATCTGAATCCAAAATGATTATATTCAGATTCAAGATCTCGGATTTGTACCTAATTCAACAAATCTATAATATCCAAATCTAGCTAGTCTAATATAATTGGATGCAGATCATGATATGACCCACTGAAAGCCCTCGATGGAACTAATCAACCCTCCAGTACTTAGCAAGGGAGTGGCTACTCATCCGAAAACAAAGAATTGAGCTAATATTTTGAAGCAATTATCACTTTTTTTTTTGGTGAAGATTTTTTAAACACACTACTCATACACACAGACCAAGTCTCAACCTAAGCTACTTCATACCTCTCAAAAAAAAAGAGGCATGGCGGGAGTACTTAAAGAGACAACTTTACCATCGGTAAACGATGTAGGACTAAAGTTGACTTTTTTGGTGCACACTACTCACACACATTACTTTCTTAAAAAAATATATAAAAGAGAGTGGTCAACAGATTTACGCATTGCATGTCAAGACCTTGATGTTCCTAAATCTCTATATAAGGTCTCCAGTTTAATTTTTTTGGGGGTGCTATGACATAGATTTGATATCTAATAGAATAATAGTAATTGCTAAAGGCAATGATTTGAGAGAGAGAGTTTGGTATAAATTTGTAGTTACTAGTTAGTTGTTATAGTTAGTTGTTGTGAGGGACTTACATGACTTCGGCTTCACTACACGGACTCGATAACTAAAATGAGAGGGGGTTTTTGCACTTTTTCTCTTAAAAAATCAGTAACTTTTTTTCCAGACTCTAGGGTTAGTATATGCTCAACAAAGTGTGGGGAAATCACAATGCCTATTTGCACGGGAACCAAGCCCGGAACCTCCCTTCTAATAAGAGGACACACTATCACTGGGCTAGCTATTCTCATGCAAGTAAAAATCAATAACTAAAAAGAAAGTGATTAGAAACTCGTGATAGCACCTGTTATGACCACTCGATCGTAAATTCAACAACGCCAAGCACCAAGTGGGCCTACTGTTTAATACATGTCAGCCTTAGAATATTGGATTTACGATCAGGCGGTCTAGCTCTTGATAGCAGGTGCTATCAGACTTTTTAATCACTTGCCTAACTAAAATGAAGGGTTTTTCATTTTTTCTTGAGCAAGGATTGACATTAGTAGGCGTTGTTGCACTGTCGGGTAAAGTTTATACATAGTGGAGATTCTGTAATGGCACTGATATTACTTGCATCCATTGTAACGACTGAGCAAAGTTAGGTTTATGTATTAAACCAAAAAAAAAAGTTGGGTTTACGTAATGTGATAGAATCTTCACCGCACCTGGATGACGATGCAACAACACCTCTTGCTGCCCATCCTTTCTTATATTTCTATTTTGTATTTATTTCTTCGTTTTAATGGGTGCCACCCAAGAGATATACTGGTTTTTTTTTTGGTTAGAAGAGATATACTGGTTCACCCAAGCCATGTAGGAGGCTAAAAAAAATCATTTAATTTTTACTATATTAATTTCTAATACAGCAAATATATAGTGAAATCTTAAGATAAAGTCCACTATGACATCCGGTGGTGAACTTTAGTTACATGTGCCTAGCTTAAGGACCAAAGCTATAAACCTTTTTGTTTTTGTTTTTTGCGAGTACAAACCAACATTATATACTGACCAAGGGCTTTTAAGAAATATCTCTTATGTGTCAAAGCCGGGCTAAGGCTTGGTCTGGATTTTTGAATAGGCTCGGCTCAGTATGTTTGTTTACAAGAGGGTTTTGGAGCCGAATTCACCTGGTGAGACCGTACTTATGCTATCCCGCATTTTGGAATAATTGCTTTGTTTTGATACAAAAACTTATTAGATTGGAATGTCACTCTTTTAATCGTGTATTTTTTTTTAAAAAAAAATATCCTTACAATAAGAGATATTTTGGGAGAGCCCCCAATATCCTGTGAAGTGAACCGATAATTGTCACTATTGTCGTTATGGTTGCGTCCGTTGTCGTTATCGTGCATCTGATTGGGCACTTCTTTGTATCCATCGGGTAGGATTGGCGGTTTACATTGTTCTTATTATCATGTCCTTCGTAGGTAAATTTAAAATTAAGTATTCAAAAAAGAAAATATTTTCTGTTAAAAAAATTTGGTTTTAAAAAAATTTGGTGAATTTTCTCAATTTTGTTTTTTGCTGAGGGTATCCTTTAATTATGGTTAGTGGTTAGATCAATGGTTAGTGGTTAGCTTCAAAGAGTATAGCTTGTGCGCAATAGGCAGGTGTCAATTTTTTTTTCCTTTTTTTTATCGATAATTCAGATAAATATATTAATAAAAAAGAAAGGAACTACAATAACTATAATAATAGTTATATTTAGCAGAAGTTCATAATCAATTTTTTTTACTTTGATTGTGCACTTCGTATTGTGATCACTGTGTCATCCTGTGAATTTTCTCCTCCTTGGACCGTTTATAGTTGCAATTGCCTTTGTTGTTGGATTAACGATGGTCAGAACAATAGATTAATCTCACTCTCTGTAGGAAATGATAGTAGGAGATAATGACATTTGGTAACACTAATCTAAATAAGTAGAGTTTGTTTGAAAATTATGCTTAGTTAAAATTTTGATTGTTAAGTTGAATGTTAATTGAATGTCTACATATTTTTGAAGTAGGGGTTTTACTTAATATTTAGGTAAAACTCATACTTCAAAAATATCTAGATATCCAATTAACCTTTAACTTAACAATCTAAATTCAAGTTAAGCATAATTTTTAAATAATTTTTAAATAAGCTTTACTTATTTAGAGATTAATGTTATCAAACACCATCATTAATGAAAATTTTTGGAGGAAGAGAGAAGCATCCGAGCATTTAGGGTGAGGCTTCAGGGTGACATATGAAAAGGCATGCTGAGAAATGATTTAAGAAGAAGACAAACGGGCTGTCACCATTTAAAAAGAAGATATGATGAATTGTAGGAAGAAAAAAAGGAATACAATGCTTTGGGCAACTAAGGCCTCACCATCGTACCACCCACTTGACTTTAATATAATATCTTTACTAGTATAATGCGGGAGGGAGGCATTGCCTGATTTTTCAGGAATTCTCAAACTATCTTTATGAAAGGGAAAAATCTCTTACATGCCACGCGTCTGTAGCTGATTAGCTGGTAGATGAATAATAGCAAAATTTCACCTGTGAATGAGTCTGAGGGGCGGGTGTGCACCCTGAAATAAACTCCGATGATAAAGTCAGTATAAGGCACAAGCACATAAACATATGAATATAATAGTATAGAGATACTTATCGTGAGGTCATTGAGCATATGCGCTTAAGGACGGGCATTGATGTTGTGCTCTGGAGGATGAGCTGTGGAGAGGTATAGGACGCAGCTCGGGAGGCACATAGGACGTAGCTCTTGGACAACGTATACGTTGTGCATCTCACAACGGACAACGAGCTCGGCACTATTCACAAAAGACAACGTGACAACGGATTTGGCACTATTCATCAGACAACGTAACAACGGATTCGACACTATTCATCAGACAACGGGACAACGGATTTGGCACTATTCACATCGTCAAGCATAAGTTCAAGTATGATAGCACTCAACAGATGATCAATTGCAAGGTCGTGCAGATGACAGTGTGATCTGAACATTTCACCAAGTAAAACATCAAATATTGACAAGGTATAGAGGTACCATTTATGGAGAACATCAAGCGGACATGACCATAATAGATTGTGAGGTCATAGAGAGCATCAAGTGGCCGGAGAACACCAAAGGAAGATGAAAGAATCAGGTGGGTGGCCACCTGCATAGTCCTTCGGAGTAGGGGTGTAAATGACTCAAGCTTCCTAGATCTCCTTCTCCTTCTTCTTCTTCTGCATTTCTTTACTTTCTCTCTGGCCTTTCGCCCCCCCCCCCCCCCCTCATTTCTCTGGAGATTCATGCTTATCTATAGGCATTTAGAGTCATCATGACTTGTGTAGTCATGATGAGGTCACCTGTCAGACAACACTCAAGTGAGCCAGCACATAGCCCAAGTGGGCTTATGTCAGCTAAATTGTTAGAATTTGTTAGAATGAGAAATTCCTATTTTACCCCTTATTTTTACTTCTTTTTACGAATTTTATCTCTTATAATTAGCCCCTTCTCGGTGCCCTGGACTTCGTTCAAGGTGCCGAGAATATATCATGGGTAAAATTCTCAAAGACGATAGCCTACATACTGCACAAACAAACAATTTAACTTGCTCCCAAGTGCGTAGAGCACAAAAATGAACATAGATCAATAATACTTCTAAAATGAATCATCTTTTTTACTTCTACGCTTGTAGGACATGGACACATTATGAGATAACAGTAAATGAGCACGGAAGCGTCATAATGTAACACATCATAAAATTAGGAGAAGAGAGCAAGGAACGTACAAACACTTTGGTCAAAACACTTAATGCAATTGCGAATAAGACACTAAGGTATAGAGCACGGATGTTTGGCAAACATACTTTAAAGATAATAAGAAGCACCGTAGTGTAACACATCGTGAATGTAATCTGACAAATGATATTTCATATGGAGAACGTATGGTGACTCGTGGTGGGACACCATGCTCAGAGGTTATTGCATTAGGATAAGCCACTAGTTTTGCTCAGATGAAAATGCCTTAGGATGAGCCACCTGTGTCCCGTGGTGAGTACCCTGTTCAGATGAAAAATCATTTGATATTGCAATGCATTCAAGACAGTTCACCAAACACTTGATAAAAACACTAGATTATTAACTCATGAATAACTTCAAGAAAGAACGTATGTAAAGATTCAAGGTGAAATGATACCATAAGAATACTGTATGACGTGGCACAGATGATAGGATGAAAGAGGGCCGCGGACCGAATGGCCGAGCCCCTACTGTTGTGGAGAGGATGTGTACTGCTAGCCCCCAATTTCGTGAAGAGGACATTCGTTGGCTGTTTTGTTCATAATTCTCACAGACGGCGCCATTTTGAAAGAGAAAAATCTCTTACATGTCACGCGTCTGTAGCTGCTTAACTGGTAGAGGAATGATAGCAAAACTCCACTTGTGAATGAGTCTGAGGGGGCGGGTGTACACCCTGAAATAAGCTCCGATGATAAAGTCAGTAGAAGGCACAAGCACATAAACATATGAATATAATAGTATAGAGATACTTATCGTGAGGTCATTGGGCATATACGCTTGAGGACGGGCACTGATGTTGTGCTCTGGAGGATGAGCTGTAGAGAGGTATAGGACGCAGCTCGGGAGGCACAGAGGACGTAGCTCTCGGACAACGTATACGTTGTATATCAGACAACGAGTACGTTGTGCATCTCACAACGGACAACGAGCTCGACACCATTCACAACAGATAACGTGACAACGGATTCGACACTATTCATCAGACAACGTGACAACGGATTCAGCACTATTCATCAGACAACGTGACAACGGATTTGACACTATTCACATCGTCAAACACAAGTTCAAGTATGATGACACTCAACAAGTGATCAATTGCAAGGCCGTGCATGTGACAGTGTGACCTGAACATTTCACCAAGTAAAACATCAAATATTGACAAGGTATAGAGGTACCATTTATGGAGAACATCAAGCGGACATGACCATAATAGATTGTGAGGCCATAGAGAGCATCAAGTAGCCGGAGAATACCAAAGGAAGATAAAAGAAGCAGGTGGGTGACCGCCTGCATAGCCCTTCGGAGTAGGGGTGTAAATGACTCAAGCTTCCTAGATCTCATTCTCCTTCTTCTTCTTCTGCATTTCTTTACTTTCTTTCTGGCCTTTCGCCCCCCCTCCTCTCTCTGGAGATTCATGCTTATCTATAGGCATTTGGAGTCATCATGACTTGTGTAGTCATGATGAGGTCACCTGTCAGACAACAGTTAAGTGAGCCAGCACATAGCCCAAGTGGGCTTATGCCAGCTAAATTGTTAGAATGAGAAATTCTTATTTTACCCATACTTTTTACGAATTTTATCCCTTACACTTTATATAAAACAAAACTTTGATTCAATATTTTACTTTAATGCGGTAATGTTTTACCGTAATTCTCAAACTATCCCTTATCTATTTAAAGAATAGAGTCACAACCAATTGCGATTGAACTCAAGGAGAGTTCAATCGCACCCACGGGTTAACACGTGTCTCTTTTAACTCCTATTAATTGTGGTTAGCTCCTTCCCCTCGATCTCACGTGAATCGCACGTGCCACTCGCTAGTAATAAATAATGGAAAATGCGCAACCGCTTAATGTTTATTATGTAACGAAATGACCCGTTCTTATTGGTTAACACCCCACTTTTAAATACTCATCAACTTTGGTTAAGATCCACTCATCCCTACGTGTAAGTAATCCAACCTTAGTCCGCTAAACATTGCTCATAAATAATTAAAGATAGATGGACTCCTATAAAACTTCATGAGTGGTGGAAGCATAGGCCAGTCCAAAAATGTGGGTATGGAATTTTGACATCAATAATAATAATAATTAATTAAAATCTTGACATTAATGAAATTTCTTTGAAACTGATTTTTCTATTTATTTATGTGAATAAATTGCTTTGGTGTGATTAGTACTAATGAAGCAATTTATTAGCACAATTCTCCAACAATCTAACAGATTCGTTTTTTTAACTTACCCTTTTCGAGAAAAAGGGAATCAAACTAATACCTGGTTTAGGGTCGTACTCTTTGACTCTAATCTATTAGATAAATAACCCCTTCCTTGGGCCGAGGAGGGGATTTATCGTCTCGTCCCCAATTTGTGCCACGTGTTTCCTTGTTTACTCTATTTAACTATGGTTACTATGGTTACGAATCACTAACCTTTAAGTTTAAGACATCTAACCTAGGTTTATAAGAAAAAAAAAAAATTTCAAGGGTTAAAACTTGTTAACCATAGTACAAAGGGTTTTTGTGAAGGTGAGGAGAAATAGTGGCGAGGGGTCATTATTGATCTAGTTCTTTATCCATACAACATCTTATAGTAAGCAAGAGCCGTGCTAAGTGCTAAACCCAATTCTTAGCCAAAAATTAACACATATCCTCATTTTCAACCATAAATAAACATCCTTCCAAAAAAAAATCATAAATAAACATTTACCCTTACTTTAACATGTGTTGATTTTTGATTAAAAAGATTTTTAAGAAATGCATCTTAGTTATAGGGCTAACACGGCCAATTAAGCAGTAGTAAAACTCACAAATAATAATTTTTTAAGCCTTACTGTTCCTTTTAATGGAATGAAAGTCTTGTTTATCTCTTCTCTATTATTAATATTATAATGAGAGAAGAAATGACAGATGAAAAGTTGATTAACTTTTTTTACTATGACAAAAAAGTCAAATATTATATCAATCAATTAATCTCTGGAGAGAAGTTTAAGAATATTTATCATTTTAAACCTAATAATTTCAATCATCTTAAATAAGGTTAATTCTTTCAACTATTTATTTATATATTTTTTTCTCAATCATGCTCTAAGTATTTTCAATTGCCACACAATTCATTGTTTCTGACAGATTTTCTTTATCTCACATCTCTTTAATATACATGGATATCACTAGGGTCCCTATTTCCGCTCTCTCTCCCCCTGCACTCTCACGTTCATAGCAAGTGCTATCACTAATAAAATTATAATAATATCAATATAGTAAGGAAATTTCTCAACAAATAATAATAAAATTGTAACGTTAGAGATATATTACTAATTTTTTTTATAGTCGATATCATTTACCTACGTCAGTAGAGTCAGCCGATCAGAAGTTAGCTTGGCAATGGAGCTAACTTTTTTTCGTTAATATTGATATTGGTAAAAATATCAATATTAACGAATATAGGATTCTCTAGGGTTGTAGTTGCAGAGAGGTCTGTGTGGTTGTGGCTTCCGTTGAGACTTGGTCTCTGTGTGTGAGTTGTGTGTGTGTGTCTAAACCATTCATAAAAAATAAAAAAAAAAGGGTTGAAGTTGCACGGATTTGACACAACTTTAACTGGCCAATATTAATCATTATGGTTAATGCTAATTTATTTATATTTTAAAAAATTGACTAACTTATTTGAAGTGTTGCGGATAACAGTCCATTTTCTCAAGCAATTTCCACAGAACTTGCACGGTCCACAAAATTTGCAGAGGCCAATATATCTTTTTTTTTCCGGGACAGAAAATGAAAGTCCACATCATCGATCATTTTCACCTTGAAAGTTGATTTCAGATCCTGTTCAATCACAAACCCCTTTAACTAACAAGTTTTAATCTTTAGAATTAATATTTTTAAACCAAGATTAAAATTTTAAACTCTAAGGATTAGTGAATCTTAATCACAATTAATGAGAGTTTTTTTTGTTAGTGTATTATTTACCAACGGTTAAAGGTTAATTGATTAGCACGGGGAGTGGAGTTCCTGCTACTCATCACCTGGGGGATTAAATCCCAAACCTCCTTAGAGAGAGGTCACACTCCACCATTAACGCAAGAGGCCGGGTGTACAATTTATGGGAGTTAAAGCGATAACTGTTGATGTCGTGATTGAACTCTCCGGAGTGGCATTACGATTGACAGTGATTCAAACGCTTGAAAGTTTGATAGATGTGGTACAGAGTGGCTCTTAGTACGTGAAAAGAGAAATGCTAAGCCTACCGACCTTTTTGTTTGGTGTTTTTTTTTCTGTTTTGGGAAAATTTACCTACGGTTATTACTTTGAAGCATTCGTTAGTGGTTAGCAGCGGAAAGTAGAACTGTTGCAGGTCTGTCACATAGTGGGAATCGATCCCAAAAACTCTCTCATGAGTGAGGCCACTAGGTGTTTTTTTTTTTTTTTTTTTTTTGCTTTTCTGGGAAAATTTACTTACGGTTAGTAACATTAGTCAGTGGTTAGCAGCGAAAAGTAGAACTGTTGCAAGTCTGTCACCTAAGTGGGAATGGATCCTAAAAACTCTATCATGAGAGGCCACATCCACACCCTACCATCGGAGCAAGCGACAGCTTGATTTTTTGGGTGCAGATAAGGCCGCAAATTATTAAAGAGTCTGGATGGATTTTTTTTTTTTTGGTCACTAATCCTATGTTTGGTTGTCGAGAAAATAAATGAAAACATGAAAAAGAAAAGAAAATTGGACAAAACACAGCAAAGAATTATATTAGAAATCTAAAATTTTCTTTTCTTTTCCATGTTTTCACCTATTTTCTTGACAACCAAACATAGCATAAGAGTCTGGATGGATTTACTCTGGCGAGAGTAGAATAAAATGTTTTGGCTTATTCTCTAACACCTTTTAACTTTAGTTAAAAAGTTTTACTTACATTATTTTTTTCTTTAAAAGACTAAGGTTAGAATTTTTACCTTAAGAACTTGTAAATCTTAAATGTGGTTAATTAAGAGAATTAAAGGGACAATGACAAGTTGGAGAGGCTAGGCCAATTAGTAGGGCTGCACTCAAGCCAAGCTAGCTCGACTCGTTTATGCCAAGCTCAAGCTGGCATTTCAGGATTGAAGGAATTAAGTCAAGCTTTTATTTGAGTTCGAATTTTAAACAAGTCAAGCTCAAGCAAAAGCCTATTTGATTCGGCTCGGCTCATTTAAGAATCATTTTAGCTTGAGTTCGACTTGTTCGAAATATATATACAATATTTTTTAATAATATTATTTAAATTAATACAAATTAATATTTTAAACTTTCTTTCTGATAGATTGCAATAATTTTTAATTAACAAGTTTAAAAAAAATAACAAAAAAAATAAAGAAGTTAAAGCAGAAACTATGATCTAACTTCTACTCTTTGGATCGAAGGACTACTCCCAAATATTATTTTCAGATATGGATGAATTAATTCTTTATAATTTATTAATAAATATTTTTATTAAAATTAAGTAAAATAGAACAAAATAATTCCATGAATCAATCTTGAGCCAACCCGAGCCCGGCTCGAGCTCGATCAAGCTTTTTCAAGCCAAGCTCAAGCCTAAATAGTTGAACTCGAATCAAGCTCAAGCAAACAATCTTAAACTTGGCCAAGCTCGGCTCGAATACACCCCTACCAGTTTGGCTAGGCCTGAGTATCAGCCCCAACAAGTAAATCATAAATCACTTCAAAATTGCACCATAGTGAGAATTAGCAATCAATCAACCCTCCTCTTTAGAAATTGGAAAAAAAGGAAAAGTAGATCGTGAATCCTCCTCTTTAGAAATTGAAAAAAAGGAAATAGTGGATCGTGAATCCTCCTCTTTAGAAATTGGAAAAAGGGAAAAAGTGGATCATGAATGGAGCTAATGTGAATGACAATTGAAAAGGATTAATCACATATGATTTAGGATCCTTAATAATTGTTGTTAGCGAGGATGACAGTAATACTCAAGAGGTGCCACATACCCCTGTATGCGTCAATTGAAGCATTATGCATGCAAACTAAGGCCTTAATTAGAATGCACAAAGGTATGTAGCGCCTCCCAAGTAGATGCTAACAATCTCCTCGCTAGCAGCAACAAGGGGAGAGGATCCCATATTAAGACACTTGTGTTATCTAAAATAACATTTAGTTATTTTTAACAAAACTCTTCCCTCAAACCTATATTTTTAAAAAGGTTTTTGCGTATAAGCCATTGAGTTTGACACACTTTGCTTATAAGTTGTCCTATATATATATATATATATATTTATTTATTTATTTTGCATAGATATACATTATTTATGCAAAGTTTTGTATATTGCCTTATTGGGTACTTTCATTAACATTTTAAACCCAAACTTAGTGGTAAAATGACATAATTGCCACATGTTTTGATAATTCTCTTTCTAAAATGTTATCGGGTAATTTGGCAATTAAATGAAAATTTAATTATATAATAAAGGAAAACGCTTAATGAACCATGCATTCTACTATGTAGTAGAATGCGCGGTCCTCGTTGGTCCATGTCTCTTTTCAGCACCCAATAATTTTGGTTAATATTACACATCCCTAGGGTTCATCTATCTAACTTTGGTTTTTAGAAAAAAACATTAATTTTAATTTAGTTAAGCTTAACTATAGTTAAAAGGGATACCGAACACGTTGATCCACTAGATAGCATAAGGTGGGGCCAATTAATCACTGCTCTATATTAAATTCACAATTAGATATTTTTTAATGATAAAGTCAAGATACTTTTAAGATAAGAAAAACTTAAAAATAATTTAATTTGTAAAATAACCGAATTAACCCCGATAACATTTTTATAAAAAAAAATAACCAAAACACCGGACAATGGTCTCATATTACCACCAAATTTTGGTTAAATGTTAGCAAAAAATATCTAATGAGGCAATACGTAAATTTTTGCATAAACCATGAGTAGCTATGCAAAACAGAAACCTAGAACAACTCATATTTAAAGTGGGTTAAACTCAACTGTAATATGCACAAACCCAATTTAAAAAATTATAAATAGACATAATGTTCCAGAGACTAGTAAAGTTTGGCTCTTTACAAGTTTTGTTAGTGGACAATATGCATTTTCTTTTGAGAACTAGACATACCAATGCTTTTCATTCGTTAGGTTGCAATTCTCGTGTGACTTTAAATGGAACAAAATAAATTTTCAAATCTCAAAATGGCACAACTTGTTTTTTTTTTTTTGGGATTGAAAGATGTCCTTTACTAGATCAGATGGTACTACTTGAAATTTCATGATGAAAAAGATTAATCTTGTTGAAAATCTTATTAACAAAAAGGAAAAACCTTATTACTCAAATTTCCTACAAACTACCATGACAAAGCGTAAAGTGCCAAGTTTTGTAAGTCTCAGCAAAATAACAAACCTTTATATTAAAAAAAAAAAGAAGGAATCACCCTGTCTAATTGTCAATTAAAACCCCATCTCTTGCGTCAATGGTGGGTTGTGGTCTCTCCCAATAGAGATTCTTGGAATCCATTCCTCCAGGTGATGAGTAGCAAGAACTCCAATCTCCAATGATAACCACTAACCTTGGACAAGGGTAGGTATCCTCCACCCAAAACCCAAAACAAATGTCAATTTTTTTGGGTGTGAGTTAAACATATTTCTAGTGTGATAAAAAGACTAAAAACCCATTTTCCCTTCTAAACTTCTTCCTCAAAAATAAAAACCTGTATCTCCTCTTAGATATGTCTCTAATGGAGACTACAATCCCACCATCTCTCCTCTCTTGCAATTTCTATGCATCTCTTCTCAAAGAAGCCTAAAAACCAATGAACCAATCTGTTCAGCTTGATCTTGCTCTAGTGCAGTTCGAGCAAATGATGGAGCGGGATGTTGTTTCTTGAAACTCCATGATTGCAAGGTTACAATCAACATAGATTCAGTGATCCGCGAGAGAGAAGTTTCATGATTGCATTGACAAGGAAGATTAGAGTGTAGAGCCTGATCTTGTCACTATGATCGACAATCAGGACATGAAATTATTGACCAATTTTCTTTATATTTACTCTGTTAATCACTTACAACTATGTGATGGTTGACCCAAAATATGAAGGCATGACTGAGAACCTTGTATCAGTATGTATTTGCAGAGGGAGATTCTTCACTCCTTAATGAGACTTTGAATGCTCAATTGATGGAATGTTTTTAAAATTGAAATAGATATAATGTAGTTTAAACCTCTTCTTTGAAATTAAGTTGTTATCTAAAAATAAAACATGGATTTGATCTTGAAGCATTGGTTTTCTTCTCAAAAATGTTGAAACAATCTTCTCCAAAACCCGATAATTTTACCTCAGCTAATGTCTTATCACCTTGTGCCAATCTTGAGATGTTGAAACATAGGAAAGAAATCCAGGCTCACATCACTAAAACTAAACTTGACACTTGATTTGATCTCAAATGCATTTAAAGTTTGGTGGGTTCGATTTTTGAGAGCGAGAAACAAGGCTTCTTGTGAAGAAGAGGATGAGAAGATTTAAAAGATGAGGATGTTTTAGTCTTATTTTTTTGTTTCACTCTAAACTTTCTTTAAAATGTTGTATATAAGTAAATGTTGGGTGCGCATAGCCACCTTTTTTGTCTTTTGGATACCGACATCGGGCTTTTTGACACACCTCTCATGGGAATTGATATTGAATACCCCTCGGTGGGACATACATCCTGTGTGAGGTAATGCGTGGTATTGGATCACAGTCAATTGCAATTAAACTCTCTTTAAGTTTGCATTTATCGATCAACATGTTGTTAAAATTGATTAATTCTTAGATTTGATTATTTAACCTTAATTTTTAAAAGAAAAAATTTATATTAACTTCAACTTGCCTAATATTAACCACCCTTGGATTAATTTTTTTTTTTTTGATTGATAACATGTAGTTGTTTTGCTTGTGAGCTGTCAACTTCCCAATCAATAAATATATTTTATATATTTAAAAATAAATGTCTTTTTTTTATATGTTATATTTTAAAAAAATGAATACATTTTTTACATTTCTGCTCAGAAGTCAGAAGTAAGTTTGGATCCTCTATTTGCCGTCTCCTGCTCGGTTAGTACAGGATAAGATCCTTTTTCTTTAAAAAATTAGATAAATAGAGATATTCGCTGTTAAGTGTCGCTTATTTTAATGTTTTTGTCTTAGAAAAAAACTTAAATATCACGTAATTAATCCAATCCAAATTCCGAAACCCCATTATTATTATTATTATTATTTTCCGTTTTAATGATTCTTCTTCCTTTTCAGCTACTTATAAGTTCTGTGTTTCGAGAAGATAGATTCGAGGTCACGCTCTTAAAGATCTGTGTTTCGACAAGATAGATTTGAGGTTGCGTTGGTGGTGGATCTGATAAGTTTTCAATTTTCTTTACTTCATTTTTATTTTCCGTTTCAAGGCTTTGAGTTTTCTAGGTTACCCAAGAAAACGCCTTGAACTTGGTGTTCTAATTAAGTTGTGTGGGTTTTGATTTTGTTCTGGGTTTCGAGAAGATTAGATTTGTGGTCGCGCTCTTAAAGATCTGTGTTTCAAGAAGATAGATTTGAGGTTGCGTTGCTGGTGGATCTGATAAGTTTTCGATTTTCTTTACTTCCTTTTTCTTTTCCGTTTCAAGGTTTTGAGTTTTCTAGGTAATTCAAGAGGAAAACGCCTTGAACTTGGTGTTCTAATCAAGTTTTGAGGGTTTCTATATAAGTTTTTAGTTATGAGGAATGGAATCTTGGATAGAATGATGAGCTTTGGGATATCTGATGAAGCTCTTGGGTGTGTTTTGGGATACATCCATGACCATCGTGATCGAGAATCTGTTTCTCTAGTGTGTCGCAGATGGTATGAGATGGATTCTATGACGCGAAAACACATTACTATTGCTCTATGTTACACTACTAGTCCTGCTTCTCTCAGCCGAAGGTTCCCGTATCTTGAGTCCCTGACATTGAAGGGGAAACCTAGGGCTGCTATGTTTAATCTCATTCCAGAGGATTGGGGTGGATATGCGACTCCATGGATAAACGAAATTGCAGAGACTTTTCGCTGTCTCAAGTCGCTTCATTTCCGGCGGATGATTGTCAAAGATATGGATCTGGAAGTTTTGGTTCGTGCTCGTGGTTACATGCTCCAGGATCTTAAACTGGATAAGTGCTCTGGGTTTTCTACAGATGGTCTTCTATATGTTACTAGGTCTTGCAGGTAACACTTCCTATTTCATATTTAATTATAAAGAAGACATTTTTAGAAATTGTTGAATATCGTTCTTGAATTGAAGAAACTCATCTATAAAGCTGTTAAGAGTCTTCCAAATCCTACCCAATTGGTGTAGATTTTCATTTTTTCCTCTATTGTAAATTTTATATCTGTCTGTTGGTCTATCTTAAATACCAAGGGAAGTTTCATCAGAAATGAAAGTACTTACTTATGGGTGTGTAATTTGTATGTATAAATTAAGAATAGGGATGATTAGATCATCTTCAAGTGATGCTACTTGGATTGTTTGAGCTCTTTTATTATTGGAGTTGGTAGGGCTAGTGGTATGTGGTTTCTCTTGAAGCTCTTGCAGTTCAATAATATGGCTTTTGTTCTATTAGATGGCCATATGCTTTAGGTTGCAGGCTTCAATAGATATATTTTTTTGATTGAAACCTTCTTGAATCTTCCGATGCATCATAGTTTCTTTATTTTATTTTTATTTCTGGTAATTTATTATTCTTCATTCCTTTGTAAATCCATGTTTGTACACTAATACATCTCATGATTTATCAAAAAAGAAAAGGGAAGAGAAGAAAGGGTGATTTCTTATGACTGTCAGTGAGTAGTTTTGCCCCTGCATTTGTCTTATTGCATATCGTTGTTCTTGTATTATAGATTTTTGAGTGTGTAATCATATATCTTTTGACATTTATTGAAGTTTCACTGAAAATTCTGACAGTAAAATTTTCAATGTATTTGTATAATATTATGCCAAATTAAAAACATCATGCAAAATTTCCCATTTTCAACAAGCAAAATTTTTTCGTGATGGAACTTGGGCCTTACGGTTCCTCATATCCACTATTCGGTAAACATTATGCAAAATTTCTCATTTTCAAAAGGCATAATTTATCATGATAGAACTTTGGTTATCAACCATTTGAGGTATAACCTCAACCTCTTATTAGTGCAAAATTTACGAGTAAACAACTCGATAATGGGGAAATAAGTGACACAAGTGTACAAAGAAGATCTTGCTCAAGATTGATTGAGTAGAGAATTGACATATCTAGTCAGTGATGGGTATTTAGTGACTTATATTACTTGGTTGCATCCTATTCACCTTTTGCCTCACAGCTTAATTGAATCTCTCGATCATTGCAAAACATGTCACCGTTACTCATTATGGAACTTTGGCCTCAGTGCCTCACGGTTATGGTGCAGATTATCAACCATTTGAGGTATGGCCTCAACCTCTTAATAGTACAAGACTCACAAGTAAACAACTCGAAAATGGTGACATGGATAACTAACACAAGTGTACAAAGATGATCTGGCTCAAGATTTATTGAGTAGAGAATTGGCTTATCTAGTTAGAGATGAGTTTAGAGACATATATTTCTTTGTTGCATCCTATTCATTTTGTACCTCATAGCTCAATCGGTCTCTCGGTCATTGCAAAGCATGTCAGAGTAATGACAAGTCGACAACTGCATCTTATCCTTGTGACATTATTAAGGGTGGAAAAATGTACTTGTTGCTTGAAGGACCTGTTGATCAGTTGCAAGATAATAGTGAAGGGATTATAATATAACGTTGCCTTTTAACATTTATTCTATGGTGTGCCTTTTTCGTGTAGACAAGGGGCACACACGTGCCAACTCAAATTAGAGATTTCTCTGCGTTGTGTATTGTGCAGTCATACTAAACTCACTAAACTCTGTGGGTTATCCTTGTTGTCCCAACCTGGCATAAACTGGTTGGTTCTAATCATATATCATGTACTACTAGATCACATATATCCCACCTCACTCGATGGAGGAATGGCAGACTAGTCTACTAGATCTCGTGACCTAGGACTCTAACAACCCATCCAATTTCACCATTGAGTCTTTCATCATAACATTTTCAGTTCCACTCCATACCTCAATTACCATGTAAACATAAGTGTTATGTTACTTCCTCTAAGTTTGTGAAATTCACCTCGTGGTTTTACACATGCAGTACCATAGAACTAAATGGAACTTTTGTCTTTTTTAGGGGTGTCACTGTGCCAGTGTGTTAGAATAACCTGGTAACTAGGGCTGGTAATCTGGACCTCCAATTAATCCGGCTTGACCTAGCTCTCCCAAGCCTGCAATTTGAGATTTTTTCTTCCTAAGGTTTGCAGGCTGGGTTGGGCCAAATTTTCGAAGGACTAGGGCCTCGCCCTGCCTCTACATGTTCTATTACACCATTATATACACTAGCAGCTGGCACGTGCGATGCACGTGAGAGCGAGGGGAAGGAGTTAACCACAGTTAATAGGAGTTAAAAGGGACACGTGTTAACTCGCGGGTGCGATTGAACTCTCCCCGAGTTCAATTGCAATTGGCTGTGATTCTATTCTTTAAATAGATAAGGGGTAGTTTGGGAATTACAGTAAAACATTAACACATTATAGTAAAATGTTGAATCAAAGTTTTGTTTTATGTAAGGGTAATTTGGGAATTTCGAAAAAATTAGGCTACGCCTCCCTCTCGCATTATAATAGTAAAGATATATAGTATTTTATATTATATATAAGATCTATACAATACATATAGTAGTTATATACACTTTACATATTAAAACTTCAATACTATGTCTTTTGTTAGTATTATGTCAAAATGCTTTTATCTTAGTACTATGCTAAATTTAGATATATACTAGTACCATGCCTTCTGTTAGTACTGTATAAAAATTATATACATGTTAGTACTATGCCTTATGTCAATACTATTTCAAAATGCCTTATGTTATCACTAAGTCAAAATTAGTATGCCTTAATAAGATTTATGCTATACCTATAAGATCTATATATGCCTTGGTGTGTCAAAATTCTATACATGGAAAGAAAAAGCATATAGCTAAAATATATAACAAGATATAGAGTATAGTATAGATAATTTCATTATAAAAGAATAGTAAACACATAATAATTTGCAGTGTATATTATACAATTTTTAACCCAAGATAAATATTCTGCTCCATCACCGAGTAAAAAAAGTGAGAAATAATAACTTCATTGTGATGCACTTTGCATTGCATTGCCTATCCCAAGATTGCATAAAGGAGGGTTCATTCCAGGTATTCCATGTTGGCAATTGGTGGCAGTGTGGAAAAAAATTACTTTTCTTTTAGGCCCTAACCCAGCCTTGGCCCTTGAGGGTAGGGCTTGGGCCTAGCCAGTTTAGGCCCTCCGAGTGCTAGGTCCGGAACCTTATAGGTGAGGGTCAGGCCTAGTAAGACCTAGGCCCTGCCCTTTGACAGTCTTACTAGTAACCCACCTTGATCAAACCTTTCTTTACTAATTTTGGGTTTGGACTTTGGATCTTAAAAAGGTTAGATTGGCTGTTTAAAATGTGATTGGTTATTGATTTGATTCTTTCTAATCCTAAGCATCACCAGATCCGAACAAACCATTTTTTTACTGACTTAAGATTTGTGATTCATTGTGTTTGGGTTAGGTCTAGGTTCATTCATTACAATCCTATTATTTCTTGGGTTGGTTTTGGATGGTCATGGTCAAGCAAGACGGCTTAACCTTAAGTGTCCAGAATTGAGAGTGGGAATGGGAGTGCAAACGCCAAATTTAGAAATATCCTAAGGTTTAGGGCAGATTCGTAACTTGTCATATATATATATATAAATATATACATATATATTTTGATGGTAAGCTGGATGTATGCATATATGTATGTATGCATATGATAAATTTTGTAATGGGGCAATTCAATATTATAGACAACATTACAATAATGGTGCTACACCCTTTTACAAGTCAAGGCAGCGTGATTAAATATCAATCATTATCATTTAATTGGGTCGTTCAATTATCTACTTTATTTATTTTGTGCATATGTACTAGGTAGAGAGCATATAACTTTGCATCATTTTACTTTCTAGTCATTTTAATCATACTTATCAAGAGAATGCTAGCCCCAATCACGTCAACCACCCACATGCAATAGTTGTTTGACTTTATCGTATATGGGGCAATTAGTGGTTGACACGATTGGCGCTAGCACTCCCCTACTTATCAAGGCTTGTCTAAATTCATGATTTCATATCTTCTCTTCAATTCTATAATATTTTCTTTGTTTTTATTTCAAGAAAGACCACATTTTAACGATATCATATATATTACATAGAAAACTCACGATTTCACATGATAATAATAATAATATGTTATTATTATTATTATCATTATTAATACTATTATCAAACATGCTGTTTTCACATTGTCATGCTTTGATCTTTTATGTACATGGCTGTAGAATTAACAACCATAATGAATTATCCAAGTTATCGATTATGGAGCCTGCTTGACTTTTTAATCCTGTTTATGCTTCTGCAGAAGTCTTAGAACCTTGTTTTTGGAAGAGAGCACAATTATCGAGAAAGACGGTGAGTGGCTCCATGAGCTTGCTTTGAACAACACAGTTCTTGAGACTTTGAACTTCTATTTGACAGATCTCACCAAGATCAAAGTCCGAGATCTAGAACTCATAGCCAGAAACAGCCGCTCTTTACTCTCTATGAAAGTTAGTGATTATGAAATATTGGACCTTGTTGGTTTCTTTCATGCTGCAACTGCATTAAATGAGTTCGGTGGGGGTTCCTACGGTTTGCCATCAGGCGATTACTCTGCCGTCGCATTCCCCCAAAGTTTACATTGCTTGGGTCTTAGCTACATGGAGAAGAATCAGATGCCTATAGTATTCCCATTTGCACACCTACTCAAGAAGCTGGATCTCCTATATGCGTTTCTTGATACAGAGGACCATTGTCAGTTAATTCATCGGTGCCCCAACTTGGAAGTTCTTGAGGTAGAATCTGGAAACTCTTAGTTTTCTTTTGGTAATTTGTTTTCAAATTGGCTTTTTTTAAAAAAAAATTGGGGACTGGACTAAGACACTTTTCTTCTTTCTGTATTCTTTATTAGACAAGGAATGTGATTGGAGATAGAGGACTAGAAGTTCTTGCTAGCAGCTGTAAGAAATTAAGAAGGCTTAGAATTGAGCGAGGTGAAGATGAACATGGTTTGGAGGACGAACAAGGTGTAGTTTCACAGAGAGGATTAACTGCTTTGGCTCAGGGCTGTCTAGAACTGGAATACCTGGCTATTTATGTATCTGATATCACTAATGCACCTTTGGAGTCTTTAGGCACTTTCTGCAAAAACCTCTCTGATTTCCGCCTAGTATTGCTCAACCGAGAAGAAAAGATAACAGAGTTGCCACTTGACCATGGAGTTCGAGCTCTGTTGAGGGGCTGCCAAAAGCTCAAAAGGTTTGCTCTCTATCTTCGACCCGGGGGTTTGACTGATGTGGGTCTTAGTTATATTGGGCAATACAGTCACAATGTAAGGTGGATGCTTCTGGGTTTTGTTGGAGAATCTGATGCTGGGCTTCTGGACTTCTCGAGAGGCTGTCCAAACTTGCAGAAACTTGAAATGAGGGGCTGTGTGTTCAGTGAACATGCACTGGCCGTCGCTGTAATGCAACTGATTTCGCTGAGGTACTTATGGGTGCAAGGATACAAAGTATCGTCAACAGGTCATGACCTCTTGACCATGGCTCGCCCATTCTGGAACATTGAGTTAATTCCTTCAAGAACTGTTTTCGTCACCGATGCACTTGGGAATGATGCAGTCGTCGAGCATCCAGCCCATATACTTGCCTATTATTCTCTTGCTCACCCAAGAACAGATCGTCCAAAAACTGTTATTCGTTTGTACCCATCATCCTGCACAAATTCATAAGAACCGTGTACATTCTTCTCCAGATTTCTGCATCCCTTGTACCAATTACATGCTCTCTTTGAGGTGCCTGTCCACTGGTCTTTTCTCTGTCATTATCTCCTATTCAAGCGTATGTGCTGTAATAAGTTCATGTTCTACATTTGCAATCTGAGAGCACTTGCAAGTAGTTGGAATACTGTCCCAACCCGTCCCTGGTGATAGGATCTGATTTTAAGTCACTCGGAACCTATATAGATCTTTTGTGATTCCCATCTTCTGGCTTTTTAGTGGCTAATGGGCAAAAGGAGGGATATGGCAGCTTGTTAGTGACTCTGTCATGAGATTTGGTGCTGGGATCAGGGAAACAGAGGCATGGATTGAGTCCTGAGCTACAGTTGCATTAAAGAGCCGAGAATGATTGAACCGTTTCTGATTTTGAGGGTGTATCTGCGGTTTGGAACTTAACTGTATCAGAATGAGCATTTGGATGTGTATGAATAATACTGATGGCTGAACTCCCATTTCAGTCATTTTTTTTAATTCTCCTCTCCATCTTTTTCTCTGTTCCACTTCAACATTGTTCATTTCTGTCATCTTCATGAATGAATGAGATTAATTATTATTATTTTTTTCCCTTTTTGCACAATTTGGAAACACAGTAGTAGGGTGGATCTGTGAAGATACTATTTTGTATTGAATCTTCTGTCCATCTTCTAATGATGATGGTGATGATGAGAATGATCTTTTTCTTTCGCCGGTTTTCTTTCTAAATCTACCAACAGCTTGTGCTAAAGGTAATACCTTTTAATAATATAATATTAAAAGAAGCAGACTTCATAGGGAGGGTGCAGGGTTCAGGTATATAAAAGAGATTAGAGAGAGAGAGAGAGCATAATCTAAGCTTAAAAGGACAATAAGAATTTAAACTGTATATTTTTTTTTATTTCTTCTAATCTCTATGCGAAGTTGAACAAACTTGTAGGAGTAATGTATTAGTATGATCTTCATATCTATTGCCCCCCTATGGCAATTCTTTTCATCTTTTTTTTTTTTTTTTCTATTATAAAGAGTTAGTCATTAAAAAATCCTCTATTTTTGTTGCTTTTCTTTCTTTTTGTTGATTGGAGTTCTAAAAGCAACGCCGCCATCATAAAATATTCTCTTGCAGAGTTTTGTGGTTTCAGGCTGGGAAGGAATCGAGTCAATCAACACAATATGTGAACCTTATAGAGCAGACTATCATTACTGCATTGCTGCTTCAATTAATCCATGGCAAGCATTGATGATGCCGCGGAACGGATTGTGAGAGTCAAGTTCATTGCTGGGCTCTTTGAGCACCCGTTTACTGACAGATCCTTGCTAGATACAGTGGGTTGCAAGGTAAGCTTGAAAAATCACGTGAAGCATTTTAATCCCATGGATGTATCATATGGTTAACTCAAAAAAATTTCAAAGCTTGTATTAGTTTTTCTATTAGAGCCTGAAAGTTAACAAAATGACACTATACATAGTAGACTATGACAAGTTTCACATGTTTGATTAGTATGCATGTTCTTTAGAGAGTGGAGTCTCTTGCTATATGTTGTAGATCAAATTTGATATGTAATGACTGTTTTTCCTTTTATTCTTTAATCTTTTGTATCCATACTTTTGAACTATTTTCTTCTTAGCCTTTTTTGTGATAAAATTTATGATTTTCACGTTAATGATATCTCTACTTTTGCTTTCTTATTCTCTGTAGGTGCATAGGGAACTTGCTCGTGAAGCCGTTCCAAAGTCCCTAGTTCTGTTTAAAAAATGGGAGAGATCCAAAGAAACCATTACTTCCTCTAGAAGAATTCTTGTAGCAGGAAGACATGCTGATGATCTTGGGTACCAGTGTGGTGGATGGACAATAACCACATATGGAACCAGTGGTAGCATAACAAATGGTACATGGCATATGGTGAGCATAATTTGATTCAGGTTTCTCGTGTTCCTTCTTTGTTGTTGGACCGGTATCTGGTGACCTTAGACCTCTCTCTATGTTATTAATATATTTCACATAAAAATATGTTACAGGCTTACAGCGGAACATGAGTACTACAAAGGTGTTTTTTTTTCATGTCATGTTCTGTAAATCTGTTTTGGAGGGATAGAAAATTGGTTTTCTCAAGCACAGTTAACTTATTGGAAACTTAGTAAAGACTTATTAGAAAAGAATCTATATTTCATCACTTGTTTTTTTGTCTTGGTTGCTCATGATCTTGTTGATGATTAAAGTTTCAAATAGCTTATTTCATATTTCCCTTAAACCATGACATGCTTGTGTAGAAAGTCTGTTGCAGGAACAAGAATCTTGGATGCCATTAAAGAAGATGTAGGGGAGAAGACACAACTGATCTATGACAAAAACCCATCGCGAGCCACATTTGAAGGCCAAGATTTCTTGTTCACAAGTGTTGTTGTAGGGGAGCCCACGTATGCAGAGAGCAGGGGCTACGATACAAAGCTCAATATCCCTTTTGATGGCATTGACATTATAAACTTGGTTGGTATCGAATTCCCACATTAATGATTCTGATATAAGGGAGGCCTTTCGTTTTGCAGCCAAAGCTGTTGGAGAAAATGGATGCATTGGTTGCCGCTTGGTTGCATGGAGGCAAAAGAGGAAGAATAGCTGATGTTCTGTTTGGAGATTATGAATTTCAGGGCTTGCTTCCTGTGACTTGGTTCAAAAGGGCTGATCAATTGCCCTTGAATTACGGGGTTCAGTCCTACAATGCTCTGTTTCCTCTGGGTTTCGGTCTGAAAATGAAAATGTATATCAACTCTAGTGTTTAGTTTTGAAAGCAAATGGGTAGCTAATAAAACTCTGAAGTATGAGCTTATGCTGTTGGATAATAATAACACACTTCTTGCCCTTCATGTTGTGTTTGGTTGCCGAGAAAATAAGGATGGAAAAGAAAATTGAAAAAAAATTTGGTTTTCCATTGTTTGGTTACATAGAAAGTGGAAGATGAAAAAGAAAATGGAAGAGAATTTTTAAAAATTTTCTCTCAAAAGAGGGATTTAAAATCTTTGAAAAAAGCATGGATTTTAAAAAGAAAAGAAAAGAAAGAGGAGAGAAAAAAATTGGGCTTCCATTTCACTCTCCTCACGTCTCCTCTTCTCCGTCAATCTTTCTCAACCTGCTATTGATTTCCGGCTATTGCTTTGGCGACTACGAAAACTCCGGCGCCTCTGTGTATGATTTGGTTAGGAAACATGTCAAGAACATATAATCTAGGATGAGTTGTAGATGAAAGTTGGGAGGATTCAAGTGAATCAAAATTGCTCATGTGCTTATGAATTGAGAAATTAAGTAATACATAACTCAGTCTTTCCTCTTTTTTTATTCCAGGTTCTTCTGTAATACATAACTCAGTCTTTTAAATCTTGTATCTTCTGTAATACATAATTCTGTAATATAATCTGGGAAGGCCAGAACTTTTCGCCAAAAATGAAAAGGATAGAAGATAAGTGTGTCCAACATGACTGTATTGAAAAGGGAATTAACTTTTTCTTCCTTTCAAATGCCCAACTCTTTAATGGAATGCACACTCGCATTTTAATCACATGACATGATGTTTATTACCTCCAATCACTCGTAGGGGCAGAGCCAGGAATTCATTGTAGGGGGGCATATTTGGTTTAAGGGGCGGGGGTTTGGGGGTAGAGCGGCCGAAATTTTTTTTGATGACTAAGTTTGTGGATTATTTCATCCATACATTTTGTACATATATTACAAGTATTGTTTCTCCTTGTTTATGGGAGCAGTTGCCTCATTACCCTATGATTATACCCTATTAAATAATATAATATAATATTTTAAAAAAAGTTAGTAGGTGCCCTTTCTCCAATGGCTATGCTCTATTAAATAATTAAAAGAGTTTTTTAATTCAATGAGACAGCTTCCCCATGACTAATCCTTTACATTATAACCAGACTCCTTATCCGATTACAACACAAGTCTCTTTTAATTCTAGTTAACAACTTCAACATTTAAGTTAATTTTTTTCTTCTAAAAACCAAAGTTAGGTGGTTTAACCCTAAGGGAGTGATTCTTATACACAATCAAGAGGTATTAAAAAGGATGTCATGTTGACTTGTGGGTTGGAACTGACTCCAATGAGTCCAGTTATAACAGTAGCGGATTCTAAATCCTTGGTAAAACTTTTTTTTTTTTAAATCAAAAGTTGAGGGGCACCCACAGCCAATTGTGATTGAACTTAAGGCGAGTTCAATCACACCCACAGTCCAACATGTGCTTCCTTTAATCCTTATTAATTGTGGTTAAAATTTACTAACCCTTGGGATTTAACAATATAACCTTGGTTTTTAGAAAAAAAAATATTAAACTCTAGTTAAGGATTTTTAACCCTTATGATTAATATTTTTTTAATATGCTTTAACCCCAAAGGTTAGTAACTATTAACCATATTTAATTGGGGTTAAAAGGAACATGTGTTGGCATATTGATGTGATTGAACCCTCCCTGAGTTTAATTGCAATTGGCTGTGATTGAATCTCCATCCTCTCTATGCCCCATGCTAGGCCATCAATTACTATATACAAAAAAAAAATGTTTTTTTTTCAAAAGTTTAGGGGGGGCACGTGCCCCAGGCCCCCCCTTGGCTCCGCCCTTGATCACTCGTGCTAAACCACTTTAATGACGACAGTAATTTATCGACCATTCAAAAATACCAGATGTTCGAACATAGAAGACTCAAAGAAACAGTAAGAGTAGATGTTCTTTCTTGTTGCCAGGGGAAACTTGGATATGGTAGCATGGAGGAGAAGTAACCACGGCGACTTGGTTCATGCTTTCGAATGCTAACACTTTTCGGACAGAACATGTTCAATGAAATGCCTCAATGGAATAAAATATTTCTTTTATCTTTAATAATATTTCTTAATAACCAAACAAGAGAGTTAAATTAGAGAGAGTAACTTTCTCTCTAACTTTCTTTCTAATTTTCTTAGACAACCAAACAACGAAATTTTTTAAGGTTTCTCTTCTTTTCTTTTCATTTCTCTACTTTTCAGATTTTCTCAACAACCAAACACAACATAAAGGAAAGTGACTTCAAAAGAAAGTGAAGCTAGCATTACCCATTACTTAAAATGATATTGGAGCGCCCCATTTTAAAACTATTTCATTACCTAGACCTGCATTGTTTAGAATTGGACAAATAGACGTCTAACATTACCTTTATTGTTTCTACCCATCAAGTTAGGGGTGTATCCAAGCGGAGCTAGCTTGAAGGCTCAGCTCGGCTCAATCAAGATGAGCTTGAGCTCGAAAATTTGACTCGATCGAGTTGAGCTGAGCTGATTTCTTGAGCTTGAAATGTGTTCAAGCCGAGCTCAAGCCAAGGTAATGCAGGAGCAAAAGGGAGGTAAGAGGAAAAATAAATCAGACCTCTTGATTGGTCTTGATTATTCAAAAATAGGTCTTGATTATTCAAAAATAGGTCTTGAAGTCATTTGGACCCTTAAATACAATGGCTCCACATTCCAACCAACTCACTTCTATTGGGCTTGGCATCCAGATAAACCTCCAAGTGAATCCGGGAGGAGAAAAGTCAAAGAAGAAACCTCATTAAAATTCTATAAGAGTCCGAAGACTTAGGAGGATGAAAAGTCAAAATAAAGAAATGTAAGTGGGGTTCACATGGACTCACCCTAGTCCAATCAGCCCAACCTCAAGCTAGGAGACCACTTCCCAAGTGGTATGGCATCCCTATGGTTCCAATCAGGTTATTAGTTATGAAATATGTCAAATCTCCTTCTTAGGGGTATTTTGGTAAATTCTGATGTTTACAGGATTTCCAGAATCTATAGCAATTAGTAATTGGTTTACTTTCTTATTAGGGTTAGGGGGTTAATAAAAACAAGTCATGTTGACTTAAGCTATTACGAGTTAGATTGCTTTTAGGAATAGTAGTTTCTTTATTTTAGTTATTTCTAATTAGAGTTTTAGGGTTTCTTTCCCTATAAATAGTTATGTAACTCCTTGAGGAGTCAATTTTGATTATTGAATAAATTTCGGTAGAGATTTCCTCCAAGGTTTCGAATGCAGAATTAGAAGAAACTTTCTAATTAATGCTGAATTAGAAGAGAAGTTTATTTCTTTTTATTTTTGGGAAGATATGTTTGATTTCTCCTAGAATAATAGTCATTGTTCTTCATTCCATCCATCCATCGATCGAGATAATTTTACTTTTCCTTTTTCGTATCTATCATTTTAGTGTGGTTAATCATAGCCTACTAGTTGAACTTATTGAATTATAAGTTAGTTCGATTACAAATTCTTAAGATCAATTTTCCCTTAAAACTGAAATTTGCAGTTATCCATATAGATCAATTTTTGAGATCCTAATGCTTTGGGTTAATTTTGGACAACAAATTGGATATGGGATTTGAGTTGTTGTGACTCACTTATTTGATATTCCAAGGAATTAAAGTTTTCCCCAAAATTGGAGTAAACTCGATACCACTAAATTAGGTCATTGGGGATTGGTTGATTTACTTGAAATTGAATTTAGAATTTTTGGGGTTACTTTGATACTTTAAAGTGGAGATTGTGTTTGAATATTGAAATCGATATTTTAAGGGTTTATTCCCCACTAAAAACCCTATATTATTAATTGGAAGAGAGAACTTGTATTTTTTTCCAAATTTAGTTCTTCAAAATACAAAATGAAAGACCCCCATTATGGGCTACATCACAAGGCCTGTTTGATTCTGCTTGAGCTCGGCTCGACATGACTATTATATAAAAAAATATTATATATATATATATATATTAAATATTATTATTTTTATTTAAAAATAATTTTAAAAAAATCAAGTCGAGCTCGAGCTTGAGCCAAGCTAACCGAGTTTCGAGCTGAGCTTTTTGAGCAACAGATCAAGCTGTGCCAAGATTGAGCCAAGATTAAAACATTTCAAGCCGAGCTGGGCCAAGCTCGGCTCAAATTCACCCCTATATCAAGTAGTGTAGGTAAGGCACAAGTGTAATCGATCATTTAAGGGATTGTAGTGTTTTACAAAGAACAGACCATCTTTATCCACTGTGGATTCAAATATGTAGCATCTACCCACTATTTTATAAGTGATCAACTAACTGCAAATTAACTGACATAGTTGAAGGATCGATGAGCACGCGACTTGATTTAAAGATAATTTAAAGCCCCTTCAATGCACTCAGACTCTTCTCCAAATTTGGCATTATTTATTACAAGACAGGTCTGTTCACTGTAAAATCAGCCTATCACATGCTGAGAAATGACTAGGGAGCCTCTAACAGCCCGGGTCCCTCCTCAGATTCACGTACCTCCCAAAATCCTTCACTTGGTTTGGCGGGACGGGACGGGACTGTTTGAAAACTTTGAATGTTCTTTTGAGTAAACAATTTAATCATTTTTTCATGTTTTTACAGTTTCTATCGAGAAAAAAAAATCAAAAAACTAATAAAGGAAAGAGACTCGGCCTTTCTATACAGTAGGGAACCAAGTCGTAAATTGTGTTATACCCTGGGTTCTCCCATATGGCCTGAGTATTTGAAGGCTAGGATTTCTTGTACAACTGTTATGAAATTCATACAAGGCAAGAGATCCTGCACATACGATTTGCTTCAAAAATTAGCATCCAGAAAAGATTTTCATTTGAAGCTAGCAAAACACAGTAGGAAACAAGGAACCAAAGAGCTAAAATGAGCAGACAAGAAGAACCCATTTGCATCTACAAAGACTCTAACCAGGCAGTGGAGAGTAGGGTGAGAGACCTCCTCTCTCGCATGACGTTGAAGGAGAAAGCTGCCCAGATGACCATAATTGAGAAACCAGTCGCTCATCCATCCACCATTAAAGACCTCTCAATAGGTACCTCTCCTCCTCTTCTCTCTCTCTCTCGCATACATACACACATGTATCTATATGCTTTGTTCGGAGCCTTCTCAATATATGTTCTTCTTAGATGTTGATTTTGATTTAAATTCTGGTTGGGAAACAGGCGGTGTTCTCATTGTCCCTGGTAGTAGCAATCCGGACAAGCATGAGTTTGCAGCTGATTGGGCCAATATGGTGGACACTTCACAGAGAGCAGCGCTTGAGTCCCGTCTGGGTATTCCGATTATCTACGCGACAGAGGTCAGGGCAATGTTTATGGTACCACCATATTCCCTCACAATGTTGGGCTTGGAGCAACTAGGTGCTTGTTACTTAAGACACCTGATCATGGATATTCTTGTTATTTTTTCTAGAGGTTCATAGAAAAAGTTCACTGATTGGTGCCTGGTTAGGATAGCTTAATTTGAATATGAACCGTCTCTGCAAGGCCATTTTAGAGAGAGATGCTACTTTGTTTGAGCAGCCATTCAATTGGAAGAGTCCTGTAATGAATGCAACTCATGGATGATGTCGGGATGGTAGGTCTCAGGTCCCGAATATAATATATGATCTAATCTACTTATTTTTTTTTATAGGGATAGAGATTTGGTCCAAAGGATTGGAGCTGCTACTGCACTGGAAGCAAGAGCTAGCGGCATAAATTGTACAATTGCTCCTGTTGTTGCTGTAAGTAATTTATATGTATAATTTAAATGCAGTAGGGAGATTACCTAATTGGTACATATATCTTTGGTCTGCTCTGTTGGATTGGAAGTCCTCAGGACATCCAATAAAAAATCAAATTGGCATGCGTCTGGAGAACTTGCAATCCAACAGTGGTCCTAAGGACCTAAAACCCCTGGCTGTGGTCAGTGGTCACAAGCTGCATATCTAGACTTTGTGCAACACTCAACCACCATTCTGATTATAAAAAAAGCGTATAAATTCACTTATCCGGTCGATAGGCTTCAATTCGGATTGTAGACTTGTAGTCAGTCCACTTCAGGGGATGTAATAACAGAAAATGGATATCTTAAGTTGGATGACGAGAACCATTAGGAACAACTGAATTTCATGAATGTATACAAGTAATACTAATGGTGACCATGAAAAATTGACAATGTGATTCTTCACTTCTAGAGGACTTCTTAGTTTTTGTGACATTTACCACAAAGGGTTGTGACAGGTCACTAGAGATCCTAGATGTGGAACTTGTTACGAAAGTTTCAGCGAGGACACTGAACTTGTGAGAAGCATGACCTCCATTGTTTCTGGCTTACAGGGTGTGTCGCCTGAAGGACACCCTAAGGGCTATACTTATGTAGCTGGAAGGTAGAGAAGAAGCCTATTTGTTAGTATTTTTTTTCCCTAATTTTTGTTTTTGTTATGATCAAGAAATCCATCTTAACATGAACGAAACCTCTTCATATTAACAAAGCCTGCAATCTCTTCTTCTAAGGAGCAACCTATTATGTGAGGGAGATCTCGGGGTTGAGTCTTGGTGACAACTCCTTTACTTGTTTATCACATTTTTCTCATCCAATTCTCTTGTTCATCATCTGATTCTCAAATGGTTGCATTGTACATGTATATAGTCTCTCAAGTTGGCTTAAAATTTCTACAAATGTTTACATATCTTAATTTGATGGACAAAATTGCTTCAGCTTGCTCTGTTTGACTTTAACTCCTTGGTATGTCCATTTAATTGCAGAAGAAATATTATTGCATGTGCTAAACATTTCGTTGGGGATGGCGGCACTGAACTGGGGATAATGGAGGGTGATACCAAATCATCCTTTACTGACTTGGAGAGGATCCACATGAGACCTTTTCTGGACTGTTTGGCCCAAGGAGTCTCCACTATTATGGTATCCTATAACAGCTGGAATGGTGTCAGAATGCATGGTCACCACTTTCTCCTCACAAATATATTGAAAGAGAAGCTTGGCTTCAAGGTGCCAACACCTTCTTGTTATTGAACTGAGTATCAGAACCCTCATAACATATTCTTATGTGATCTTCTGAAATTAAATTTTTTCTACTGACTTGTTCTTTCCATTTTCACTCTATTAGCCTCAAAATTGACAGCCAAATAAGAAAATAGCATAATCATTTTAATGCTTCCAATATGAATTTAAACTGTATATTTTTAATTTCTTCTAATCTTTATGCATACAAACAGAAGTTGAACAAAATTGTAAGAATAATGTAGTAGTATGATCTTCATATCTATTTCCCCTAAGGCAATTCTTTTCATCTTAATTATAAAGAGAATTTTCTCAACTTTTTTTTTCTTTCCTTTTGATGATTGGAGTTCTAAATGCAACAACCATCATAAAGTTTTCTCTTGCAGGGTTTTGTGATTTCAGGCTGGGAAGGAATCGACACAATATGTGAATCTTACAGAGCGGACTATCGTTACTGCATTGCTGCTTCAATTAATGCAGGAATAGACATGGTAGATACTGGAACCTAAATGGCTAAAAAACTAGAATACACATATAAATTAGGTAGCTAATAAGAATTACAGGTGATGGAGCCTTTCAGATATCAAGAATTCCTGGATACTTTGATATCTCTAGTGGAATCAGGGTACATATCCATGGCAAGGATTGATGATGCCGTGCAACGGATGCTGAGAGTCAAATTCATTGCTGGGCTCTTTGGGCACCCCTTTACTGACAGATCCTTGCTAGATACAGTGGGTTGCAAGGTAAGCTCAAAAATTACGTAAAGCATATTAATCCCATGGATGCATCATATCGTTAACTCAAACATGGTTTCAAAGCTTGTATTAGTTTTTGTATTGGAGCCTGAAGGTTAACAAAATGGCACTATAGCTAATAGACTAGGACTAGTTTCACATGTTTGATTAGTATGCGAGTTCTATGGAATCTCTTGCAATATACAAATGTGTTATATGTTTTAGATCAAATTCGATATGTACTATTAGTAAATGACTGATTTTACTTCTTATCCTTGAATCTTTCCTATCCATAGTTTGAAATATTTTCTTCTCAGATCATGGCAAAATATTTATTGACTCAATATGCCCTTTTTGTGATAAATTTATGGTTTTCATGTGAATTGAAATCTCTACTCTTGCTTTCTTATTCTCTGTAGGTGCACAGGGAACTTGCTCATGAGGCCGTTCGGAAGTCACTTGTTCTGTTAAAAAATGGGAGAGATTCAAATAAACCATTACTTCCTCTAGATAAAAATGCTAGAAGAATTCTTGTAGCAGGTAGACATGCTGATGATCTTGGGTACCAGTGCAGTGGATGGACAATAACCAAATACGGAACTAGTGGTAGAATTACAATTGGTACGTAGAATATGGTGAGCATAAATTTATTCAGGTTCTCTTGTGTTCCTTTTTTTGTGGTTGAACCGATATCCGGTAACCTTAGAAATCTCTCTTTATGGCCATTATATATTTCACATATAAATATGTTAGAGCATAAGTGGAGCACTACAGATGTTGGGATTTTTTCATTTTTTGTTATGTTTTTGTTCTCATGTTCTGGAAGTTTGTTTTAGAGGGATAGAAAATTGGTTCTCTCTTTTAGTGTAAAAACACAGTTAACTTATTGGAAACCTGGTAAAGACTTACTAAAAAAGAATCTAAATTATATCACTTGCTTCTTTGCCTTGGTTTCTCATGATCTTGTAGATGGTTCTGTTGGATGTAGCTCAAACTTGTGGAGGGCGGGCGAAGAGGGACCGTTTGAGGAAAACCGTTCGACCGGTATAGCTAACCGGTCGACCGTGCTTAATCAGGGATCGCGGGCAGCAAGGTGTATCCAAGTCGGTCTACCGGTGACCAATACCATTCAACCGGTACCCCCAACCGTTCGAACTGTATTAGGGTCATTCGATGATCAACGTGAATTTAGCTTGTTTTGTCTTGATTTGGAGAGTTTCTCAAATCTAGGACTTTCTGTTTGTCTAGGACTCTAATGTAGACTTCTAAGTATGTGCTTATAGGTCTAGGGTTTTGTAACGGATAAAATTCGTAAAATAGAGCAAAAAGAATGGGTAAAATAGTGATTTCTCATGTTCAGAAATTCTGACAATTTAGCCAAAATTCAGCCCACTTGGGCTATGTGCTGGCTCACTTGAGTGTTGTCTGACAGGTGGTCTTATCATGACTGCACAAGTCATGATGACTCCAAATGCCTGTAAATAAGCAAGAATCACCAGAGAGAAGGGATGGATGGTGCGCTAGAGAGATGGATGATATGCAAGAGAAAGAGGATGGTGCGAAAAGCAAGGAGAATGGTGCGAAAGGCAAAGAGGATGGTGCGAAAGGCAAGGAGGATGGTGCGAAAGGCAAGAGAGGAGATCAAGAGAAGAAGAGAAAGAGGAAGAGGAAGAGGAAGAGGAAGAGCAAGAGGAAGAGGAAGAGGAAGAAGGAGATCTGAGGAGCTTGAGTCATTCACACCCCTACCTTGAAGTGTTGTGCAAGTGGCCACTCACCTGATTCTCTCATCTTCCTTTGGTGTTCTCCGGCTACTTGATGCTCTTTATGGCCTCACAAGCATTTATGGCCGTCAGATTCTCTCAAATAGGCCATGTCTGCCTGATGCTCTCCATGAATGGTCACACTGCCACTTGCAGGGCCTTGCAATTGATCATCTGTTGAGTGCCATCACACTTGAACTTGTGTCTGATGATGTGAATAGTGCCAAATCCGTTGTGCCGTTGTGCTGTGAATAGTGCCAAATCCGTTGTGCCATTGTGCTGTGAATAGTGCCAAATCCGTTGTGCCGTGAATAGTGCCAAATCCGTTGTGCCGTTGTGCTGTGAATAGTGCCAAATCCGTTGTGCCGTTGTGCTGTGAATAGTGCCAAATCCGTTGTGCCATTGTGCTGTGAATAATGCCAAATCCGTTGTCACGTTGTCCGATGTGAATAGTGCCGAGCTCGTTGTCCGTTGTCTGATGCATAACGTACACGTTGTCTGAGCCCGAGCTACGTTGTCTGAGCCCGAGTACGTTGTCTGAGCCCGAGCTATGTTGTCTGAGCCCGAGTACGTTGTCTGAGCCTGAGTACGTTGTTTGAGCCCGAGCTACGTTGTCTGAGTCCGAGCTACGTTGTCTGAGCCCGAGCTACGTTGTCTGAGCCCCGAGCTACGTTGTCTGAGCCCCGAGCTACGTTGTCTGAGTCCCGAGCTACGTTGTCTGAGCCCCAAGCTACGTTGTCTGAGTCCCGAGCTACGTTGTCTGAGCCCGAGCTACGTTGTCTGAGCCCGAGCTACGTTGTCTGAGCCTTATCCGAGCTGAGTCCTTTAGGCCATCCGAGCTGAGTCCCTTGGGCCATCCGAGCTGAGTTCTTTGTGCCTTCTGAGCTATATCCTTTGTGCCTCCTGAGCTACAATCTCCAGAGCATAACATCAGAGCTCGTCCTCAAGTGCATATGCCCAGTGCCCTCACGATAAGTATCTCTATACCATACTGTGCTTGTGTCTTGTGCCATACACTGTGCTTGTGCCTTGTGCCTTATGTTGTGCTTGTGCCTTGTGCCTTATGTTGTGCTTGTGCCTTGTGCCATACACTGTGCTTGTGTCTTGTGCCATACACTGTGCTTGTGCCTTGTGCCTTGTGCCTTATGCTGTGCTTGTGCCTTGTGCCTTATGTTGTGCTTGTGCCTTGTGCCATACACTGTGCTTGTGTCTTGTGCCATACACTGTGCTTGTGCCTTGTGCCTTATGCTGTGCTTGTGCCTTGTGCCTTATGTTGTGCCTGTGCCTTGTGCCTTATGCAGTGCTTGTGTCTTATGCTGTGCTTGTGCCTTATACTGTGCTATGTGCCTTATACTGACTTTATCATCGGAGCTTATTTCAGGGTGCACACCCGCCCCCTCAGGCTCATTTACAGGTGGAGTTTTGCTATCATTCCTCTACCAGCTAAGCAGCTACAGACGCGTGGCATGTATGGGATTTTTTCCCTTTCAGGTTTCATGGTGGAGATAATGGAAATAGATTAAGCACACTAGGGCTTGCGAAAAAGTTAGAGAAAGGTTAGGGAAAGAGATAGGGATTCTTCTTCAAGTTCATTGAGAAGGTGACTTGAGTGGGGTGTACAAGGGTTTTTGGGCTTTGGTTGAGATTTAATCTGAGACGAGAGTGTATTTTGTACTGGTTTCTCTGAACAAGGAAAAAGTAATTGGATCTTGGCCCGTGGATGTAGGTAGGTTATTGCCGAACCATGTAAATTCTCTTGTGTTCTATGTACTGTTTTTCTTTGTCTATGTGTTTGTTCATATTTTCCGTCGGGTCTATTATCCCCAACAGGTTCAAGTTTGAAATAACTTAGACCCTGTTAAATTTTGGTTCTTTTTGCCTTAGTTCATATTTCCCTTAAACCATGAGATACTTATGTAGAAGTCTGTGTTGCAGGAACAACCATCTTGGAAGGCATTAAAGAAGCTGTAAGAGAAAAGACAGAACTGATCTATGAGAAAAGCCCATCACCAACCACATTTGAAGGCCAAGATTTCTCATTCGCAATTGTTGTTGTAGGGGAGCCTGCATATGCAGAAGGCAGGGGCTACAATACAAAGCTCGATATTCCTTTTGATGGCATTGACATTATAAACTTGGTATGCGATAGAATTCCCACATTAGTGATTCTGATATCAGGGAGACCTTTTGTTTTGGAGCCAAAACTGTTGGAGAAAATGGATGCATTAGTTGCCGTATGGTTGCCTGGGAGTGAAGGAGGAGGAATAGCCGATGTCCTGTTCGGAGATTACGAATTCCAAGGCTTGCTCCCAGTGACTTGGTTCAAAAGGGTGGATCAATTGCCCTTAAATTATGGAGATCAGTTCTATGATCCTCTGTTTCCTCTGGGTTTCGGTCTGAGAATGAACATGGATAACTCTAGTTTGTAGTTTTGAAAGCAAATGGGTAACCACAAAAACTCTGAATTATGAGTTTATGTTGTTACATAGCACCTTTCAGATGAGTCTCTTACCCTATTGGCTAAATTGATGTTATTATTTGGAAAGTCTTGATTAGATTTATGCATTATGATTGTGTTGATTGTTCTTTTCTTCCACACATGCCTGAGAGGCATAATAGACAACCATTTAAAAGGTTCTTGATATCATCATCAAGTACAAGAAAGTGCTAGTGACCAAAAAAAAAAAGTACAAGAAAGTGATGGGTTCATATATCCACTTGTTTCTTTTTTGAAAGCCATGTGCACCACTTGCAAGGTGTACCCAAGATAGAGGATGCTGTTTACGCTATGTCGTGCAAGCTCTCTGTGTCTATAGACTAGTTGGGTGTCCATATGTGTGGATACGGACTCGCGACATACTTGCATGCTGTTTCTTAGAACTACTACCTTCTGTACCTCTGGACACGGATTTGGACAAAGACTGACCATTTTGATGTCTTCGCCTTCTTGCATCATGCTTCCTAGTATCTTTCAGAGTGATAACTTGTCTACTCCCGATCTTCTGTGCAATCACAGCATTGGTGGCTTACAAATCAGAGATTTTTCACCTTGGATCTCATCTACCTTCATGTTCCATACTCAGAACTGCCCCTAAAAAGGTATAAAATGCTCTCATAGATGCCCTTGGACATGCTAACAAGTATGAGGGGTACATCTTTGAAATTGGGTAGCCTCACTCTACTCTGCTCCTATCACATGTGTGTGCTGCTGCTACACTACACATGTTGGGATAGCACATAAGTACTTGACAGACTGATACACTCATTAATAATATGTTTTTCAAATCTCATTGCTTGTTTATTGATGGATAGATTAATCATGTATTTGATCAATAATTTTATTTATTTATTAAAACTAAACATATTTTCGTTTAGTTGTTCGATCTGAGCAGTCAAGATATGCAATTGTGTTATTCACTTCGCCATTATCAAATATCTAGTTCAAATGTATAAAAAGAATGGGGGAATAAGGAAAAAAGGTGCACATCAAGCACCACTTAGTAATGGCATCATCGACTTAATCTGTTCCCAATCTCTCTCTAAGAGAGAAAAATATAAGCTTTCTAGTTCCTCAGAGCAACCTGCATCCCTATTATAGTATAACAATCAACAACCACTTCTCTTTACATATAAATATACTAAGATCAATGGGAAAGTGATACTAAGATCTATCAATGATGTTCCTTGACCTGATAGATGAAAAAAAAAAGTATATAAATGAAACAAAGAAAAAAAAAAACAAGTATATTCTTTCAAGGAATCTAAATTAACACCAAAAGATGTAGAGGAGTGCTAGCCCCAGTCGTATTTACTCCAAATCTTTCCATAGACGCAAGATGAGTCTTAACATGTGGAGATCTTTCATATTTTAGTAGTTTAAAAAAGTAAAAATCAGAGTATCTTTGACATTTGTAGCCACCCAATTGCGTCTTTGGAAGAATTGCGACTGGGGCTAGCAAAATCCAAAGATGTATACATTATATTTTAATCAATTTAGTTAGTCTAATGGGCTGTTTGGATTGGATTTTTTTGGCCAAAAACAATTCTAGTAAAATTGATTGTGTAGAAATTAATGGTCAAATAATCATTTTTCAAATAATAGTGTTCGGAGAATACGTAGGTGAGTCTCTCAACTTCGTATTTTCTGAACACTATTATTTGAAAAATGATTATTTGATCATTAATTTCTACACAATCAATTTTATCAGAATTGATTTTTGGCCAAAAAAAATCCAATCCAAACACCACCTAAGGGAATCTAAGTGTTAAGATAAAGTAGGGCAATAGAACAAACTACACTCATTCCATGGCCTTGTCTCTCTAACTACTCAATATACTACCCTTACTCCTAATAGTCCAAGTGACTTTGGAGAAATCGAGATTTTATGTAAATTTTATAAAGCAAATTATCGTTACTGTGTTTAAAGTTTAAACTACAGTTAGCTCAGTGAATTGACATGTTAGAGATGGAACTCCTAAAACATAAATAAGTTAAAAGTTTTTGCAACATAATAACACTTTTCTTTTGCCAAGCTGAGACATATTACAGGGGCTTGAGCCAGTTGAAAGTATTTTAAGAATCAAATTGGTTGCTGGATTACTTGAGCACCTTTTTTTTTTGGTACTTGAGCACCTCTTCACTGGTAGATCTTTTCTATGTATGGTGGGTTGTAAGGTTAGCTCGCAGATGTTTATATGCATTTAATTTCTAATCCCTTAAAGTTGTCCATTATTCAGCTTACATTCTATTTATAAGATTTTATCTGAATCAATGTTCTCTAAAAGAATTTCCAAGACTCTGATTGAAATTTTAAGCTGTGGAAAGAATTTAAGAGAGGGATAGGGTTAGGTATTCCTTTTGTTAGAAAAAATGGCAGACTTCAATAAGGAGGGTGTAGGATCGAGGTATAGACTCAACAACAACTGTTATCACTGAAATTGCTAAAAATTATAGGCCATCAATGATAAAATTAGATATTTTTTGAATTTAATTTTCACCAAAATAATATATCTAAGTCATCAGATTTATCTATTGGCTCTTTCCAAATATTGATCTAATTTTGATTTTACTTCTAAATCAGTACTTTGACTCTTTTCTTCTTCAAATTTCAAGAAATCTTTATTTTTTCTCTTTGAACTTCTTACAACAATATCCTCCCCACTTAACTTTGAGACATTAGGGGTACTAAATTTAGCATTATATTCTCTATACAAGTCTTTAAGATTCTTAAAAGGCTCTATCCTTTCGTGTAAGTTCAAAAATTGAATTATAATCTTCCAGTATTAATATCATTAATGGGGGCTATATTCATAATTTAATAAATACAATTAACAATGCTTAACGAGGAAGGGTCGGGCTGGGTTTGGACGGATGGGGTGACCTAGACTAGCCCTACAGAGGAAGGGTTTGTTGATTTCGAGCCCTGCCCAACCCAAAGACAGGGGAAGGGTAGGGTTTGGGCGGGTTTGGACGGGCCAGGTACCTTTCGACCCGGGCTATTTTGACAGACTTATTCATAGTTAATCAAAAGTATACAGGTAGCAAGAATATTTGAGTAGGGGTAATTATTATAAGGAATATATTCACCTCCTCGGTTCGAAGAGGTGAGCTACCGTCTCACCCATCTTTTTGTGTCACATGTCCCTTTCTTACTCCCTTTTGACTTTGATTTTCACTAATCCTTAAGGTTATAGTTTCTAACCTTGGGTTTTAGAAAAAAAAAACTTAACCAAAAGGGTTAAACTTATTAACTATAGTTCAAGGAGCTTTGTGAGGGTGGGGAGGAATAGTCCCTTCCTCGACTGAGGAGGGAACTATTGCTCTTATTATAATATAAGAGAATGTTAACCTTCACCAAGATTAAAGAATTTGATAATCTTTACTAGACTTTTTACTCTTATGTATACACTATTAAATATAAGGGTATCTTAATATTTTCATAAGCGACGATTCTTTAAATAGGAGATACAAAAGGTCAAATTGTACTTATTCTCTCATGCATTTATTAGTTGGTCATCTGTAAAAAGATTAATCTATTCTTAACTTTAGTGAATTTTGTTGTTGTTGTGGAACTTCAATGAGTTTGATAATTAATAGAAGGATAAATGTCTCTCGCATTTATTAATTGGTCATCTGTTAAAAAAAAAAGAAAAAGATTAATCTATTCTTAACTTTAGCAAGTTTGATAATTAATATAAAGATAAATGTCTTGGTAAAAGTTAGTAGTCGAGTGAACTTTAGCAACACCCTATAATGCAATATGATAGGATAATTAAAAGAAGAGATTTATTCACATAAAACATAAAAGAAAAAAAAGGATAATCACTACTTGGTAGCTTTTGTAAAAAGGTTAAAATGTAGGATATATTGGAATAAAAAAAATTGAGAAGATAGGTGTTTGGTAGCTTTTATAGAAAGGTCAAAAAATATATAGGAATTAGTAAAATATAAAATTGATGATAGGTTCTTAGTAGTTTTCATAAAAGGGTTAAAATATAGGATTATTATTTTAAAACAACAATTAAGGTTTTGGAAGACAATAAGTGGTTGATAATTTTTGTCACGAGATGAAAATGTAGGAATATTATTGGCCACAAGAAATGAGTGAGACATGTGTTAGGTAGCTTTTGCAAGCAGTTGAGAATACATGGGTATTAGTGTAGGCAAGCAGTTGAGAATACATGGGTATTAGTATTAGTGTAGGCAAAGGATTGTCTCCGGGAGTCCACGCATTATGGGACATGTGACAGAAAAGTCATTTTATTTTTTTCCATGATTTTGATTTCTCCATATATCATGTGACTTGTGGTGATAAAGTGGTGAGAAAAAACGGGAGAGATATCAAGTGGGAGACATCAAAATCATGAGAGAAAATGAAATAACTTCTCCATTTTTTTTATCATCACATGTCACATAATGTGTGGAAGCCCGAGATCACCTTCGCGAGAGACAATCTTTTGCCACTAGTGAAACACAAATGAATGAATTAATATGTTATAGGAATTAGGGGTATATTAAGAATAATAAAAATATTCTTAGAAAAATCGAAATAATTATTATTCTTTTCATTGGGGCTTGATTCTTTACAAGTCCGCATTCCACTGAGTTGGAATCGCGGACACTCCTTCCTCTTGCCGCATGTTCCTCTTAACCTTGGTGAAGGTTTTTTTAATTAATTTAAGGGTTAATTTTTTTTCTAAAAACTAAGGGTAGATGGATGAATAGTAGGGGTGAGTGAATCTTTACCATAATTAGTGAGTGTTAAAAGGGACACATGACAATTTATAGACGCGCGTTAACCATGATTTAGGTTAGTTAACCCAAAGTTAATATGTTTTTATTTCATTTCCTAAAAACCAAAGATAGATGGATGAATCCTAGAGGTGAGTGAATCTTAACCATAGTTAATGGGTGTTAAAAGGGACATTTGGCAACCTTTAGGCGCGCACATTAGTGAACCCAAGTTTAATATTTTTTTCATTTTTTCCTGAAAACCCAAGGTAGATGGATGAACTCTAGGGATGAGTGAATCTTAACCATAGATGGTATGTGTTAAAAGGGACATGTGGCAACTTGTACATGCACACGTTAGCTGTGGTTTAGGTTAGTCAACCCAAGGTTAATATTTTTTTAAAAATTACAAATCAAAGGTAGATGGATGAACCCTATAGGTGAATGAATCTTAACCACTGTTAAATGGGTGTTAAAACAATTACGTGTCAAGCAAGGACAACGTGTGGGGGGCGAAACGCTCATGCGGAAAGAATCATTCTCGATAATAATAAGAATAATAATTATTATAAAATGATAATAAAAAAGAGTACTAGTAACGGGCAAAAGTAGCCACTAACTCAGGGAGGTTGACCCTATCAGTTGGAGGGACTTTCTTAAGATAAATTGTGATAGTGCTTTCCGTAGATTTGATGGTGCAGTAAGGATTGGAATCGTGGTCGAGACCACAAAGTTAGGGTGATTGAGCGGATCTCAAATGCTATTCAGGCAAGCTCATCCTTAGCTATGAGGCTTTTCTCCATAAAAGAAAGCTTGGAATTGGTCGAACGGAAAGGATGGACAGGGGCCTTTCTAGAAAGCGATTCCTAAGTCTTGGTGAAGGCTATAAACGATGGTTCCTCTTCATCATCGGCAAGGGAGGTTCCTTCAATCATCGAAGACATATGCTCTCTTAAATCTACTCTCCCGAGCAAGAGTTGTGATCATTCGTCATCTCAAGCGAATTCAGTATTGCTTAGAAAACTATTTATTCGTATAGAATGTGGGCAAATATTGTTCGGATTCGGAGCATCAACCTTGCTTTTAACCCTAGTATTGAGGGCGTGGGTGAAGCTATTATGTAGTTGTAGTTGTGTTCTTTTGTTCTCGGTTCTTGTTGTATGATATTACAATTTTTTTTTAAAAAGCCACTAACTCAGTAAGAGTTGTGTGTTTGTGTTTGGATGTTACTTTACCGCTTTAACCAAAACAAAAAAAAAAAAAATGAGAGTTTACATAATAGCATTCCTCTTTAAAAAAGAGTGTAGGACTGTGAATGAGCCGAGCTAGCTCGCCATCCAGTTCGTTGAGTTGGGTATTTGAGCACGTTGGGCCAAACCGAACTAAATGATTGAGCTCGTTTGTTAATAAAGCCGAACACAAGCAATGAGTGGCTTGACTCATCTTGATTAATTTTACTGTATTTATAATACCCAATAATAATATTTTTCACTTAAAGTTAAAAAACTTAAAAAGGAATTTGTCGTTAAAGTAAAACCTCAAAGGTGTCTTCACCCTTTGCTATAATATATTTTTCTCATTATACTAACGTGAATAACTATGTTCGGTTCCCTTTCCGTTTTTTGGAGAGGAATCAGATGAGCTTTTTCAACTCTCACCCTTTTTTATTTTTCAATTTTTTTAAAATAGGGATCAACGAACTTAAAATAATAAGGCACATCTCATGAGTTCGAACTCGTTTATCTATAGACGAGCAAAGTCTAAGCTCGGCTTATTTACACCTCGTAGATCAAGGTAGGTAAATGTTAGATCAAGGTAGGTGAATATAAAATAAAATAAATAGAGAGAAAAGGCATCCCACTAATCAAAGTATTAATTTTAAAGTTGGGCAATAGAAAAACTACCCTAATTTCCGTCTCCTTGTCTCTCTCTATATACTTATAAACTGCTAGTACTACTACTGGTCCAGGATAGAGGTACAGTGAATGCGGCTCGACCACTAAAAAAAAAAATATATTTCCACTGCAATAATAGATTGATTATGAGTCAGAACCCTATTAGCCCAATTTAAAACTTTTCATCACCCTGACATGAATTATTTAGAATTGGACAAATAGAGAGACATGACATTACCTTGCCTGTTAAGATTTTTTTATCACAAAATGATAAAATCGCCCATAGGTAACACTTTATTATGAAAAGATAAAAATACCTTAAAGGCCAACCATGATTGTGTAATACCCTCGCTTCTTGCATGAGTGGTAGGGGTGTGGCCTCCCATGGAGGAGGTCTAGGGATCTAATCTCACCCACCCGGGTAAGAGTAAGCAAGAGCTCCACTGTCCAAGCTAACTTAAGCTAACTTTTGACCGGCTGATTTTATTAATGTAGGTAAATGATATCTCTCATCAAAAAATAAAAAAATTATCATATTTGTGTAAGGTGATGCCGCTGCTTTAGTGTATCGCTGTCCATGGCGTATCACATGTCTCTTTTGTTTTTTGGGATAACACACAATATTACACACAACACAACACCAACACACAGCCCTTCAAGGCACAAGCCAGTACACCCACATACCTTCTCTATCACATGTCTCTCTTGCCTACCCCAATTACACCCCTATCGTTACTTGGTGATCAAATCAAATCCAATTGCGATTGAATTCAGGGAGAGTTCAATCACTCCCATAGGTTAACAAGTGTCCCTTTTAACCCCTTTTAACCGTGGTTAAGATTTTCTAACATTTTGTATTCAATAATGTAACCTTAGTTTTTTGAAAAAATATTAGAAAAATATTTAACTCTAGTTTTGAATTTTTAACTCTTAGGGTTAATATTTTTTTAATGCTTTTTTCTAAAAATCAAGGATAGATTATTGAACACCAAGGTTAGAGAATCTTAACCACGGTTAATAGGGGTTAAAGGGGACACGTGTTGACCTATGGGAGCGATTGAACTCTCCCTGAATTCAATCGTGATTGGCTATGATTCGATCTCTGTTACTTGTTATCACTCATCATACCTTCGGTTTGATGTGTGTGCTTAGATTACCTTTCTAACGAAAAAACAAATATAGAGAAATGCCAGTGAGACCGTTAAGGGCCGAGACCAGCTTGAGACCGTGCAGATGATGAACGGGACTCAACCTTTCATTGAATTCGTTTTTATTTTTTTGGAGTCGCATGCATATGAGCATGAACTCTCTTTCTCTCTCTCTCTCTCTCTCTCTCTATACATACTGCCACTAATTCTACTACGACAAGAAGAAAACACAGAAAGGAAAATAAGGGAAAATGAGTAAAGAAGAAGAAGGCATTTGTATGTACAAAGACCCTAACCAGGCAGTGGAGGATAGGGTGAGAGACCTCCTCTCTCGTATGACGTTGAAGGAGAAAGCTGCCCAGATGACCACTATTGAGAAACCAGTCGCCCATCCATCCACCATCAAAGACCTCTCAATAGGTTTCTCTCTTGCATACATCCTTCACTCATTCAATGTGTGAACTTGTTAGTCATGTGCTATATCATTTTGAAATTAGAGATTTCTTATTTTTTTGAGTCGCAGTTGGAGTAAAGATTCAAACCATTAGTCAGGATAAAATTGCAGAATAGATTAATCAGTTTCTACTTCAAATGAACCAGACACGATTATTTTGCAAATAACCAATTATTTCTAAATGATCAATTGTAGAGAGGGTCCACAAGATTATTCATGACAGTGCTGTGAGCATTGGAATTTTCTTACCCCATTTTCACAATTATTTGTTTGACATGAGAGTCGCCACCTACTCATTCCAAGGGATAGGTCCCGGATAGTCGGTTTGTTTGGATAAGGCAAATGGTTTATCAGAGTTAGAATAAGCGGCTCTATTAAGTCCCAGGAAAGGTTTTAGGCACCCTAGGACCCCCATTTTACAATGGTTACCTACTCCCTAAATTTAAGCCAAATTTAATCTCAATGTTAATCAGAATGCCTAAATGTCTAATCAAATACTAATCCAAGAAAGAGAGAAAGTTAAGCTAAATTAGGGTTGAATCCGAGTTGGATTGCCTACGTACTCACATTGGGGTGAGATCAGACCGAGCGTAGTTCTAGCATATGAGCCTGTGCTAGGGTTAGGTGTTCGTGTGTGCTCATAGGGTAGCCGAGAGCCTAGCCCGGAAGCTAGGGTTTAGTTGACTGGGTTGGTCAAGTGCAAGATTGGAATCTAAACGTAGTTAGAATGAGTTTGATCATGATTAACGATTAACCATAGCTAAGGTTTAGTCAAAGTTGGGCCCGGTAGGCCGAGATTGGGCCCGATAGGCCGAAATCAGATTTTAACCGAGGTTAGTTTTGCTAACCGGGGTCAAATGGATAGTTAACCATGGTTAGGGTTTGTTAACCATGGTCAAAAAGTAAGCAAGTCATCATTTTGGTCTTTTGAGATTTTTATATTTTTTGGGATTTTTTGGGATATTTTCCAAGAGTTAGGCAACTTGACCATGGTTAAATACTAACTGGGGTTAGGTTAACCCCAATCAGGTTACTGGTCAGGTCAAGCTGCGGGGCCCCAGAGAATATGGCCAGGGTCTGGAAGGGCCTACTACCAGGCTAGGCCTTGTGCAAGGCTTTGCTCAAATAAAACAAGGAAATGGCAATAATTGTTTTACCGCCATTCTCAATACAGTATATATTGAGAATGGCGATAGAACAAATGGCGGCATTCTTGGTTTTACTGGAACAATAACTTTGCTACCATGGGGGAGCTCAAAGGGAGTAACCACAGGAATGGTGGGCCCAGGGAAGAGTTCAGGGGTGTTGCCACGTGTCTTGGGCCTAGTATGGGCCCTGGGCTTGGCTCAGGTTAGGCCCACAGGGGCCCTGAAGTCACTGTTATGAAAGAACAAGAGTGTCGGTAGAGTGATTACCGACACTCTGCACAGGTTTAGTTTGGGCCACATTAACCATAGTTAAGCTAACCCCTAGAGCCTGGAAGGCTCAGGGGGTGATAGAGGGGAGTCTCACACATCCAAAACAGGCCCTAGAATGGATCAGGGCCTCACCAAACGTGGCATGTGGCCTCTGCAACAACAAACATAAAAAATGGTGGTAGTTATTCTACCGCCATTAGTGATTTTCTACAGAAAATGAAAAACTAACCTGTTGTGCTGTTCCACAATGCATCAAGGGGGTTCCTCATAGACTGAGGACCCCCCAGAAACTGGTGGAGGGTATGCGGAGGTCTGTGTACGTATGTGAAGGTATTGGGGGTCCATGGGGTTCCCACTGCCTATGGAAAAGGCAGGGGACCCCTCCTAAGCTATGAGAACTGAGCTAAACCCCCTGGAAATGGACCAGGGGTTTACAGGGGCTCGAAATAAAACAAAGAGGGGGTAGGGAGTGTCCCTACCCTGTTGGCCTGCTTCCAAGGTGGCTGGAGGTGGCTGTTGGAGGTGGTGTTCTGCAACTAAGGGTTGGCCTTTGGATGTTTGGATGGTTTCAGAGATTTAGAAAGTCTGGGGACTTAGTAATTCATCAGGGGTTTCTTATAGGGGATTCATCGTGTGTTTGCAGGATGTGGGGTGTTAGGATTTATAGGGAAAAAGGTGGGGACTCAAAGGGGGATTAAGGGAGATGGCCTGGAGGGTGGTTGGACCTGGTGGGGGTCGAGTGAGGGAGCTAAGGTGATGGTGGAAGGGATGGTAGAGTGTGCAGGGGGTCTGCAGAGTGCAGACTGTGAACACAAGTTCCAGGTAATGGCAGTAGATGATCTACCGCCATTGCCAAACTAGGCAAAAAAATAATGGCGGTAGATCATCTACCGCCAATCTGAGATTTGAATAAAATGGGCCCGGCCCATGCACGCACAATAATGGGGGGTTAGCTTTAGGGTTTTTGGGCTTTATGGGCCCAAGCCGAGGTTTAGGCGTAGGGGCCTTGGACTTAGGGTTTAAGACTTAAGGGCTCTAAGGCTAGGCTAGGGCTACAGTTTAGGGTACCTAGGGTTAGGGTTTTGACTTAACCCAGGATATAACTAGGGTTAGGGCCATGGTTAGGGTTTGTCCTAGGGTTAAGCCAAGTTAATCATGGTTAAGTTAATTAACCATAGTTTAAAATGGGGTGTAAAAATAGGGTGCTGACAAGTGCTTACTACAACACCGCTTATTCATGACAACATTTATTATATTATCAATTTTGATTGTAATAATCCAAACCAAACGGGATTGTTACTAAGTTCACACACCACACCGAGTGAATGTTATATGTATATATCTGTGTGTGTGTGTGTATGCATCTATGCTTTGTTTGGACCTTCTTATTTATTAATATTATTGTGGAAACAGGAGGTGTTTACATTGCCCCGGAGAGTAGTTATCCGGAGAAGCATGAGTCTCCAGCTGATTGGGCCAATACGGTTGACACTTCACAGAGAGCAGCTCTCAGCTCCCGTCTGGGCATTCCGATTATCTATGCCAGTGATGCCGTTCATGGTCAGTGCAATGTTTATGGTGCCACCATCTTCCCTCACAATGTTGGGCTTGGAGCTACTAGGTGAGCTCTTGGAGCAACTGGGTCATCATGGGCATTCTGCTTCATTTTCCTACATGATAAAGCACCTCTTGGGTGGATTCCCAATCAAAACTTACAGCAATCAATCACTTTGATAAATCAGCAGAAGTATGTCTTGAGGTTCATAGAAAAATTTCACTGATTGGTGGTTAGAATAATCTGATTTGATTGTTTGGCAATTGCCCATCAATGGGGTTTTTTACCAATCAGATGGGAATTTACTCAAATGAACAGATGGGGCAACAAATTGTACCCTTTATGGTATGAACACACACACACTCACACTATAAGAACACCTTGGGAAATAAGAACAATCTCTGGGTAAGGCCATATGGTAGATGCTACTCTGATTGAGGAGCCATTTGATGTGTAATGAATGCAGTTCATGGAGGATGTTGGGACAATAGGTCTCAGGTCCAGCATTTATCTATTCTATTTCTTTACTTTTACAGAGACAGAGATTTGGTCCAAAGGATTGGAGCTGCAACTGCACTGGAAGTTAGAGCTAGTGGCATACATTATACTTATGGTCCTGTTGTCGCTGTAAGTAATTTATACACACAGTTTATTGCAGAAGAGAGAGTACCCAATTAATACTTATATCTTAGGCCCGCTCTTTTGGATTGTAAATCCTTGAGTCGTCTACAAAAAATCGAATTGTCACGTCTGGAAGACTTGCAATCCAACAATAGCCCTAAGGACCTAAACACCTGGCTCTGGTCCTCAGGACGACTCTTATCATTTGCCATTATATTAGGTGCGTGAAGCCAGGGGCGGATCCAAGGTCGATTGATAACGTTAATAAGTGTTGATGGGTTTGTGAAGAATGATTGGGCGGGTACAAAATATTCTGGGTCCAGAGGGTGTAGTGGCACTGTGGCATAGCCCATTGCAAAAAAAATTTAGAACCAACTTCGTGAGCCATCTCGTTTGTTTGTGAAGAATGTTTATTTCTTTTTCAAAAGTTGTGTTTGTGTGTGGGGGTGGGGGGAGGGGGGGCTGCCCCTGTTGCCCCATGGCTATGGCCTCTTAACTAATTAAATAATATAGTATAAAAGTTATTTTTTTCTTGAAAACTTCACCCCTGGCTCTGCCCCTGCCTGAAGCCAATTGACAAGGGTGCGCTTCAGGGCCACAAGTTGCATATCTAGCCTTTGTGCATTCCTCAATAGGCAACACTTGACCACCATCCTGATCATCAGAACACAGCGTATAAGTTCAGATGTATGGTCGATAGGCTTCAATGTGGCCTTTTGTCATTCCACTTGAGGCGCATATGATAACAGAAAATGGATATTTTAAGTGAGATTATGAGAACTGTTAGGAACAACTGAATTCATTGAATCAATACAAGTAGAACTAATGGTGACCATGACAATGTGATTCTTCACTTGTAGAGACTTTTTTTTAGTGTTTTGACATTTACCAGGAAGGGTCGTGACAGGTCATTAAAGATCCGAGATGGGGAAGATGTTACGAGAGCTTCAGTGAGGACACTGAACTTGTGAGAAGCATGACCTCCATTGTTTCTGGCTTACAGGGTGTACCGCCTGAAGGACACCTTAACGGTTATCCTTACGTAGCTGGAAGGTAGAGAAAAAGTCTATTCACCCATAGTTTTTTCCATTGACGTGATTGTTACTTCCAAATTAACATGAATGAAACATCTTCATATTAACAAAGACTGCAATCTTTTCTTCTAAGAAGCAACCTCTGATGTGAGGGAGATCTCAGGATTGAGTCTATATAGTACTATCTTATAGCAGATTTTGATCCTGCATATTAACAAAAACTGAATTCTTTTCTTCTAAGGAGCAACCTCTGATATGAGGGAGATCTCAGGATTGAGTCTATATTGAGTATTATCTTGTAAGTTATAACAGTTTTTGATCCTGCATGATCTTACCTGACAAGAGTTTACAATCATTTGGTGATAATTCCTTCTCTACTTGTCTCTCACACTAATTTCTTCCAATTCTCTTGTTCATGATCTGATTCTCAAATGGTTACTTTGTACATGTTTATAGTCTCTTAGGTTGGCTTAAAACTTCTATAAATGTTTACATCTCTTGATTTGATGGACAAATTGCTTCAGCGTGCTCTGTTTGACTTTCACTCATTGGTCTTTTCTTTAATTACAGAAAAAATATTATTGCATGCGCTAAGCATTTTGTTGGAGATGGGGGTCCTGAACTAGGGTTAATGGAGGGTGATACCAAATCATCCTTTGCTGATTTGGAGAGGATCCACATGAGACCTTATCTGGACTGTTTGGCTCAAGGAGTCTCGACTATAATGGCATCCTATACCAGCTGGAATGGTGTCAGATTGCATGGTCACCACTTTCTCCTCACAAATATTTTGAAAGAGAAGCTTGGCTTCAAGGTGTCAACACCTTCTCGTAATTGGACTAAGTTTTGGAATGCTCATAACATATCTTTTTGAACCTGTATCTTACTAAAACTCTAAACATTCTTAGTTCCTGTTTTATACCACGTAGTATTATGTTTGTTCTGTCTAGAAGAGCTTTTATAAATAGCGGATATTTTACTTTGTTGTTCTCTCTTCTCACTATATCCGCCCAAAAATGTGTAGCCAAATAAGACAATAACACAAACATGGAAATAAAAATCGCCGAAACCGATACGAAACAGACGATACGTATAGGTTTCGGTAACTCCCTATACGTTATTTATATTGATACCAAACAGGTGATATGTATTGTTTATTCGTTATTTATGTTTTCATTCATTGTATAATTGTAATTGTGTTTCCTACTTTTTTTTGAGTCGGTTCCCATGACTTTATATTTAGTAAATTTGGTTCCTATAACTCATTTGACTTTTTTAAAATTTGATTTGATTTTTAAAAAAAAAATTACCAAAAGAAAGATTTATCTGTATCGTCCGAAACCGATATGTATAGGTTTCGGTTGGGACCGATACATCCACCGAAGCCATATTTTTAATCCTTGAACACAAACCTTTTTATGTTTCCAATATGAATGTCAATTATATATATATAATTTTATTTTTTATCTCTTCTCATCTTTAGGCAAACAAACTTGGAAGAAAAGCAAAATGTATTAGTATGATCTCCAAATCTAGTGCCCCAAAGGCAATTCTTTTTATCTTAATCATAAAGAGTATAGTCTTTAAAAATTTTCTATTTCTATTCGTTGATTGGAGTTCTAAAAGCAACATCCATTATAAGGTATTCTCTTGCAGGGTTTTGTGGTTTCAGATTGGGAGGGAATGGACACAATATGTGAACCTTACAGAGCAGACTATCGTTACTGTGTTGCTGCTTCAATTAATGCTGGAATGGACATGGTAGATATTGGAACCTATGTGGCTAAATAAATTAGAATATATATACATTAGGTAACTAATAAGAATTATAGGTGATTGAGCCTTTCAGATATGAAGAATTTCTGGATACTTTGATATCTCTAGTGGAATCAGGGGTCATATCCATGGCAAGGATTGATGATGCTGTGGAACGGATTCTGAGAGTCAAGTTTATTGCTGGGCTCTTTGAGCACCCCTTTACTGACAGATCCTTGCTAGATACAGTAGGTTGCAAGGTAAGTTTGGAGAATTACATAAATATTTTTAATTTAATGGATTTATCATATCATTTACTCAAAAATGGTTTCAAAGCTTGTATTAGTTTGTGTATTAGAGCCTGAAGGTTAACAAAATGGAATTATAGCTAACAGACTATGACTAGCTTCACCTGTTTGATTAGTATGCATGTTCTATGGAGTCTCTTGCTATATACAAATGTGTTATATGTTGTTGATCAACTTTGACAGGTGAGGTTAGTAAGTGACTGATTTTCCTTTATATTTTATATTTTTCGTATCCATACTTTTGAAATATTTTCTTCTTTGATCATGGCAAATTATTTATTGACTCAATATACTCCTTTTATGATAAAGTTGCTTATTTTCACGTGAATTGATATCTTTACTCTTGTCACGCCCCAAAATCCCCCCTAGGAGAATGTAAAACTTTGGCACGTGACTTAATCAATTTAATTAGCTTTAAAGGCATAACAAAATCTAAACTTAAAAATTTCTTCAATGTAATAACATTTAATACCTCAACTGAACATCAATTAAAATATGTAATTAAACTGAACATAAATAGTCTGAATCATCCATCATGATTCTCAACCACCCATTTAATAAAAACATAAATCCATAATAAGTTAATTACAATTTCTCTAGAATTTGAACAATTTCTAATAAACTAAAACAATAGTAAGACCATCCATCGAGATCTCGTTCCTCTGCTGCATGATCACCTGTAACATCTTCCTTTACGTACTCCTTTTCAACTCAAGACTCTGGAGCACAAATAACAAATCCCGATCCTGCCGACAACAAAGTTATTGGCTGAGTAACAAGTTACTCCGCGTATATAACAACCCATAGTAAACAATATCATAACATTAATATACATACATGTAACAATTCAATTACAATTCGCATACATAAATCAGAGTGCGGAAACATCTTGTCTTTTCAATTCTTACACGTGTCCACTTGTGCTTGTTTTTTTTACTTGTCTTACTTTCTTGACTTGTCTTTCTTATCTTACTTTTCTGACTTGTCTTTCTTTTCCATGAATGCATCAAACATCATGCACTAAGCAATAACTTAAAATAACTATACCCCATATATGGGTAGAAACTAACATATAATCTACTTACCGAGGTATCACATGTTTTTGCACATTATCCGGTGCATACGGCTTAGCACATTATCTGATGCGCGCGACTTGTTCTTGCACATTATCCGGTGCATACAGTTTAACACATTATCCGGTACACACGGGTTGCTTGTGATTAATTTGCTTGGTTTATCTTGCTTTGATCTTAAACTTGTTAGTACTCGGGTAGTGCAAAACTCAATCATGCATTCATGTTTTTGTACCTATATACTTATGTAAATACTTGTAATTTTGTTTCTTATCATGCTTGTACATATTCGTTATCTTGAGTGAATGTGAGTGAACGATGACAACCCTCAGTTAAATCGCACCCTAAATTATCGGTCAAGGGTTCTCGAAAATTTATCATAACCACTAATGCCGCCATGATAATACTCCAAAGCCACACAACCATAATTCACGGTTTGTTTTAACCAAATATATATCATCTATGCAACTTGCACATTATACATCTAATTAAAGCATATAATAATACTAATGGTTGATCAATTTTAAACATGCTCTGTAGGGTTTTCACAATCAAATAATGAAACCAATCAAATAATCATGCATCAATGTGAAGCATATAATCTCATACAATTAATTTGACAAAAGCCCTAATTTCACAACACATCACAAATTCTGCATCAAGATCATAAGCATCCCACAAATCCAACATCCATCTCTTCCTCCATTCTCAATCTATATATACACCACAAAATTCATTCATTTTCCTCTTGTTGATATACATAATGAAAATCATAATGAGAACATCTCTAAAAATCATGGAAATCTTACTTAAAGGATATACATATTATAAACATGCTTTGATCTATTTCTTATTTTAGATCTTGATCTTATCATTCTTATTTACATTAATGATTACTCTATTAGTAGAAGGGAATCCATATTTACGTTATTAATGAAAACATTGCATGAAGGGTGATCAAAATCCTTTGATCTTCCTTTTAATCATGTTCATAGATCTTGTCATTAAATTCATACTTTAGATTAATAGTTATAAAATTGAGAACTAGGGGAAGTTATTTACCTTCCTTGATCGCTTCCCTGCGATCATACACTTACGAATTGGTCTCGATCTCGATCTTCAATTTTGTTTCCTTCTTCTCTGATCGAATCTCTCAAATCTCTAGGCTTCTCCCTTTAGATCTCTTAGAAAGCTCTCTTTTAGGTTTAGGAATCTCTTGGAAACCTAATTCAGGAGTTAAAAGGGTATTTATAGAGTTGGGGACCCCAAAATACTAAAATAAGTCGGAAATCAATGCTTTTTGCGCAATTCCCCGTGCCCACCGATCGATCTACAAGTTTGGCCGGCGATCGATCGACACTCTTTGGCCGATTGATTGGACCCATTTTTTTTAAAATCAGAAACCTTGTTCCGGTAAATGATCCGTAACTTTTGACTCGGTTATCAGAATTAGAGGATTTAAAATGCGTTAGAACCATTATTCAAAGGGGAACACTTTCTTGTCTAATAGTGATGTCCCAATTTTAATTCCTTGGAGGTCAAAATGTCTCATCAAGTCGGATGAATGTGAGAGTGGATCTCAAAACATCTGGGTTAGTACTTAGAACCCAAGGTTTGAACCCTAGACTCCTAGATGTTAGAAAATAAATATATTAACCTTTTTATGGGTAACGGGATGACCCCGTAAACCCAGAACTTTTAATTTAATAATAATAATAAACCAATTACTATTATTATTAAATAAAGAGTTACTACATCTAGGCATTCCACATTAATTCTCATAGAAAACACATGCATTTAAAATTAGACACATTTGTAGGAAATTCATATAAATGATACGAATGCCGAGAAATTAAATTTTGGTCTCTACAACTCTCGCTTTCTTATTATCTGCAGGTGCATAGGGAACTTGCTCGTGAAGCTGTTCGGAAATCCCTAGTTCTATTAAAAAATGGGAGAGATCCAAAGAAACCATTACTTCCTCTAGACAAAAATGCTAGAAGAATTTTTGTAGCAGGAATGCATGCTGATGATCTTGGGTATCAGTGCGGTGGATGGACAATAACCAAATATGGAACCAGTGGTAGAATTACAATTGGTACGTAGAATATGGTGAGCATAAATTTATTCAGGTTGCTCTTGTGTTCCTTCTTTTGTGGCTGAACCGATATCTGATGACCTTAGACATCTCTCTCTATGGTCATTATATATTTCACATAAAAATATGTAAGAGCGCAAGTGGATCACTACAAATGTTGAGATTTTTCCAATTTTAGTTCTTTTTTCCATCTCATGTTCTGTAAATCTCTATTGGAGGGATAGAAAATTGGACTTCTCTTTGAGTTTATAAACACAGTTAACTTATTGGAAACCTAGAAAAGACTTACTAAAAGAGAATCTATATTTTATCACTTGCTTCTTTGCCTTGGTTGCTCATCATCTTGTAGATGGTTAAATTTAAAATATCTTTTTCCATATTTCCCTTAAACCATGATATGCTTATGTGGAAAGTCTGTGTTGCAGGGACAACACTCTTGGATGCCATTAAAGAAGCTGTAGGCGAGAAGACAGAAGTGATCTATGAGAATAACCCATCGCCAGCCACATTTGAAGGCCAAGATTTCTCGTTCGCAATTGTTGTTGTAGGGGAGCCTGCGTATGCAGAAGGCAGGGGCTACAATACAAAGCTAGATATTCCTTTTGATGGCATTGACATTTTAAACTTGGTATGCGATAGAATTCCCACATTAGTGATTCTGATATCAGGGAGACCTTTAGTTTTGGAGCCAAAGCTGTTGGAGAAAATGGATGCATTAGTTGCCGCATGGTTGCCTGGGAGTGAAGGAGGAGGAATAGCTGATGTCCTGTTCGGAGATTACGAATTCCAAGGCTTGCTCCCGGTGACTTGGTTCAAAAGGGTGGATCAATTGCCCTTGAATTATGGGGATCAGTCCTATGATCCTCTGTTTCCTTTGGGTTTCGGTCTGAAAATGAACATGGAAAACAACTCTAGTGTGTAGTTTTGAAACCAAAAGGGGTAGTCACTAAAACTCTGAATTATGAGCTTATGTTGTTACATATAACATAGGGATGTTCTTGATTAGATTTATGTATTATGATTGTGTTGATTGTTCTTTTCTTCCACACATGCCTGAGATGCATAGGTCTAGAGGAAAGGTCCCATGATTCACTTATAAAACCTGTTGTTTTACTAGCGTAAGTTCATTTAGTTGTTCTGACTTCTGAGCAGTCAATATATGCAATATTTTCATTTACTTTGCCATTAATCAAATTTATTGTTCAAATGTGAAAGAAAATGGGGGAAGAAAGAAAAAGGAAGGGTTGAACAGGACCACATTTTATTGGATATTTCATAAGGTGCACATCGAGCACCACTTGGTAATGGTATCATCGACATAATGCGTTAGATTTGGTTACCCAGTATCTCTCTTAGCGATAAATATATCAGCTTTCTAGTTCCACAGAGCAACCTGAATCCCTAACATAATATTATACTCTTTATATTTTATAAACAATCACTTCTCTTTACATGTAAATATAATAAGGATCAATGGGAAAGTGAGACTAGTGTCCAAAGAAAGAAAAATCAATTATATTCTTTCAAGGAATCTAAACTAACAACAAAAGCTGTATACATTTTGTTTTGATCAATTTAGTTTCTCTGAAGGAATCTAAGTGTTAATGTAAAGTTGGGCAATGGAACAAACTACCCTCATTCCCATCGCTTTGTCTTTCTCTAGCTACATATTATAATACTAGTACTACTAATGGTCCAAGTAACAGGAGAAATCAGGACACTCTGAGCACTTTATAAAGCAAATTATCGTTACTGTGTTTCAACTTCAATTAACTCAGGAATGGATATGTTAGAGATTGAAATCCTAAAACATAATAAGTTAATAGTTTTCACGACCTAGTGACTTTTCTTTTCCCAAACTAAGACATATTCCAGATGCTTGAGCCTTTCGGATATGAAACATTTTGATATCTTTGGTGGAATAAGGGGACATACCCTTGGCCAGAATTGATGACTCTATTGAAAGTACTCTTAGAATCAATAAGGGGACATACCCGTTGTAGAATTGATGGTTAATTGGCACAAAACTGGACATAATAAGTGTACCATTTGAATGCTAATTCCTAACATGTGCCCTGAGATAACTAATTTTAGTCTTGAAACAGTGTTGCATATCTTAAAATTATTCAATATTTTCTTAAACCGTGTTCCCTGTGAATTGGAATCTAATCCTGTGTATGTGCAGATGCATAGCCAGTTCGGAAACCCCTGGTTTTGTTAAAGAATGGAAAGGATCTGTAGAAACTGTTTCTGCAACTAGATGCAAAATGCTAGAAGAATTCCTTTAGCAGGTAGACATGCTGGATGAACTTTGTTACCGGTGTAGAGGATGAAAAATAACAAAATGTTGAAGCATCAGCACAATGAAAAATAACATCTATTATTGTCGCCTGAGGTAATTTTTATTATATATTGTTTTTGCATTAATATTTTCCGCCAATGTCTAGTGAATATTGATGTAGCAGACCAGTTTTTCTTTTTTCAACAATTTTCTAATTCAGTGTATAGATTTTTATTCTTTTGCAAAGGAAAGAATTCTATTGTAGAGGCCCGGATTTCATCCATATAAATCCCATACTCATCAAGAGTAAAATGGTCAACATTAAGTTATACTTCATGCTCAATGTCTATGAATTGTCTTGATGATTAATTCATCCTAAATTATATCTTGGAATGGTTAAAAAGTAAAAAAAGGTTGGAGCAAACAAAACAAAAAGTGAAGAAAAGGGAATTCTGGGATATTTGTTCAAACGAATTCTCATTCATTCGAACGAAGCCAGGAAAATCTCAATTTAGTGGAAATCAGCATCCATTTCCGTTCGAAGGGCACTACTTCTGCTCGAATGAATATATCGTTCGAACGAATGTAACTTTTGTTTGAACAAATCATCGTAAAACAGTTTTTTTAAAAATTGTGCTAAGTCCGGATTTTTGGGTTTTAAACCCGTAGACTATAAATAGGACCTCTAATTCAAGGGTTTAGAATATCCTAAGGTTTTTTCACCCAATTTGGCAAAGGAGAGGAGAAAACTCTAGGTTTTCAAGAGAGCAAGCTTAGAGAAGGAAGGAAAAGTTTGGATTCCCTCCTCAAGCCTTTCCAAAGCACTAGATCAAATGGATTCGACCTTGGAAGGTCGATACTCTCTACTAAATAATATTGTTGTAATTCTTTAGCTTAAATTGAGATGAAAAGCATGTTATTCTATGATGTGTTGAAGATTATCCTACACTATTGATTTTTATTGTGATTTCATCACGAGAAATGAAAATGAAAGCATGTAAATGATGAATTGAAGTAGTTAAGCCCTACTAAATGACCTAGAAATATTCCTTATTAAATTAAATGATGAAGATAATGTGTTTAATGCAATGCCCTTATGTATGCTTCGTTAAATTGTTCATGTAGTGAATTCTTGATGAAATGGGAGACATTATGTATTGATTTTTTTGAAGAGCATGTTTAATAAATGGAATTATGTGTCTAAACTATATGTGAGTATGTTTAGAACTATGAATTGATAATTGAAATGCATGTGTCATGTTATTGAAGTCTTATTGCCTATATGTCACTCACAAATGTTATATGAACACTTGAAATTGCATGATCGAGATTTTTGTCTAAATACGGATATCCGAAAAGTAAAGCAAAGAAGATGAAAGAAGGAAAAGATGTTCTTGGAAGGATGATAGTGTGCTTAGACCAAGTACAGCCACTAGCCATCTGATCTCATGTAAAACAAATGAAGAATATGTTATTAAAAAGATGTTAGTGTGCTTAGACCATGTACAGCTACTAGTCATTTGATTCTAAGTAAAATATTGAAAAAGAAATGTTATTGGGAGGGTGATGATGTGCTTAGACCAAGTACAACAACTAGTCACCTGATCTCAAGTAAAAATATATATATATATTATTGGGAGAATGTTAGTGTACTTAAACTAGGTACAACCATTAGTCATCTGATCTCAAGTAAAAGAATGAACAAGGGTGTTATTGGGAGGTTATTAGTGTGCTTAGACCAGATACAACCGGTAGTTACCTGATCTCAAGTAAAAATGATCAACTTGGCTAAGTTAAATAAAGAAATGGAAGATGGTAATTGGAATGTGAAAGACATGAAGAAAATTATAAAGGTATTTGGTTTTCAAAGAAAGTAAAGTAAAGTATATAGTTTCGAAAAGTATGCACATTGATATCGAAGTTTTGATTTCTCCGCATTCTGAATTGAAGTATACATGTGTTTTGATAATTGAGATATATGAATTGCATATGAAATCCTGTTATTGTTATAACATCATTATTTAGTAGTTAGTATACGTTGAGTCTTCAATGCTCAGCTGAACTGTTATTGTCGGCAGGTCCACCTTTCGACATTTGTGCTCCAGCTCTATGGGTAGAGGAGTACATCGAAGAAGGTCTTGAGGAAGAACATACAGGAGATGATAAGGGCCTTGAAAAGTGGCCTTACCTTGATTATTGTTGAGAGGGTGAGAGAGTGATTGTGTATATTGACTTAGACTTGTTTTAAAGTTGGGATGTCCACTTATGATGGTTTCTTTTGTTAAACTCTTACCGTACTAGTTTGTGTTGAACTTGGAATTTTGTTAAGTATTGTTAAGATATTTTTAGTTTCCGCTTTTAGCATTGCTTTAAATGTTCTTGCATGATGATTTGAAGTATAAGTTACGAGGCAAAGTCCCATAACTTCAAAGGGAGATTTTGGGTTGCGACATCTATTAACATAATATATAACTTGTTTCACTTGTATGGATACAAAATTTGCAAGTTAAGAAATATGTTAATGGATTGTACTGGTATATAATGAATCTTCCTCTTTCCACCCTATATCCATGTGATTCACTTGCTGAGCTTTTTTTTTTCTTGCTATGTAGTAGAGTTTCATTTTCAAACATTGCTGTTGCATGGTTTTTTAAAAGCATTTCGAAGAAAAGAGAATCAAAATATTGCAAAGAAATAGAGAAAAACAAGACGACTATAAGTGTAAAAGTTGTGAGACTATATATGTGGTCTGAATCCTCATAAGAGGTTGATCAAAACTAGAATAAAGTGGCCAAAGTGCTTCACTATGCAACTTGCAGAAAGGTTGCTCCTTTCAAAAAGAAAGTGGGTGGTTTTGTCATTAACCTTAGAGAGGTTGATAGGAATTATCATATTGCTTATGTTGCCTTGAATTCTTTGCTTAATGGGTGGGACCAAAAAAGAATATTTGCAGGTGACCTGAGTGGGCACTAGATTTTTCATGATAGTTGCAGCCCCAACAGCAGTGGTAATCATGGCAACTAGCAACGAAAACAAAGGACGACAAAAAAAGAAAAGATGAAGAAGAAGACAAAAAAGAAATAGACAGTAACAGCTCAACAGGAATTGAAATTTGTTCATTCCATTTGTCATTTGTGGAATTCCAACCCCCTGAGATTGTGATCGACTCATCACTAGAAGAACCAAGTGTAAATGGAGATGGTGGAAGGGGTGGTTGAATAGTGGACATAATGGTGTTTCACTATCAGCTTATATATATGATGCCAATATACTCTTATTCCTGCTCGAGGATAATAATAACATGTTTCTGCCAATGTTCTTGGGACCAAATTCTACATGAGGTGTAAGTTACTTGATGAATTAAACCAACCTTGAAAGCTGAACAGAAATAAGTTTTTATTTTCTAAAAAAATAGAAATCACCTAACTTATATCTATCATTTTAGTGAATTTGTTGTATCGTCGGTTAATCAAGTCATTAACTTGATGTAGCATTTAAATAGGAGAAGAGAATCGTCTTTGATCATCATTGATATCTCCCCACTTAAAGAGAGAATCTTTAAAATATTTTCTTAAAAAAAAGAATAATCTTCCTTGATCAAGAAAAGGTCAAGACCTTGTAATGCCTAATGAAAAGCAAGATACTGTGCCTCCATGAACATGGTCACAGTGTAAGCATGAGATTTAGAGAACAGTAAGACCTTTTTTATTTATTTCTTAAGTTGGTTGGTACGGTACTCGAAAGAATCACGAAGCCATGATGTCTCGGAGACTCGTAAAAAACACACCTGTGCCTAATACAACTTCTGCCACAAATTGATGATTGGACCAGGGAGAGAGAGTATCCTAGATTAGGCAAAGGGTTTTAACTCTAATCTGACATGGATCTTTCTTTGTTCAATCTTTTAGAATTTTTCATCACAACATGTCATTCTCATGAAGAAGAAAAAGAATGTGATGCTTAAGATAATGGAGTGAGACTCAGCTTCGACTAAGATTTGGTCGTCAGGCTCGTCAATTAAGCCAAATTGCATGAGTGTATGGATCTTGAATTGCCCAAGAAAGTCTGAAGAATAATAAACAGCTACTACTATGGAACTTTGAGGTGTGCTCTGTGACTCAGCCAATTTGGATTAAGCATCTGGTGACATGGCTAGCCTCTTGTCCAAATCGACTAATTCGGCTTTAGTCTCTGATGAATGCGTGTAAAGTGCACAAACTTATTGCATGTTTTAAAGCGCTAACCAAGCATTATTTTCCCCACCAAAAACTGCATTAAATTCTAACAAACTTGTTAGCAAAGTAAACCAAGTATTATCGCCCCACCAAAAACTGCATCAGATTCTCACAAACTCATTAGCAGATTATTACTCCTTACTCTTGGTTTCATGAATATCTGCAGATCTAAAAGTGATGGGAATTATGGCTTTTGAATTTTGACCAGACTTGAAAACAAATTATCAGTTCAAATGATTACTTGTAGAAGGACTAGAGAATAAGCAAGAATTTATAAGATTCACAAATTAAACTGACCAAGGATTTATGGAGAGCATTTGATGGCATAGTATCCTCCGAGAAGTGATTGTATGAGAAAACTCGTCAACTACTCATCGCTTTGATGTTGGGTCCGGGGGGAAGAGGGGTGGATTGACATGATATAGCAACTCTTCTTGCCAGTTTATATGTCATAGCGAATCATATATAGCCAATAGTTCCTATCATATTACTATGCAGTTTATATTACACATACATACATATATATATATATATCGGACCTCAATTACCAATAAAAAACAATGAAGAATGATACAGTGCTCGAAAATGCATTCTTGTTTGAAATCAAATTGATGATCTCCACAACTAATAATTTTGACAACTTCAAAAGAGGCACATTAATCTTCTAAGCCTTCTTGCAATCAAGTATCAACAGCTATATGAATGGATCCTGCCTGAAACATGCTAAGCTTTTAACTCATATTTGAAGAAGCTTATCTCACATTGATTTGGATTGAATATTTCATTCGCCACCTGAGCTTGGAAGCTGCATATATTACTTGCTGATGCATCAGTTTCTGAATGTAAATCTTCATCCCAGAGGAACCATCCTGAAGGAATCATATAATGGACAGGCCAGTATCATGTTGACTCTTTCAAACTTCAAACAAATCCACTGAAATCTTCAATTCGGGAAAATCCAAGTTCAAGAATCTTCCCTTTCAGTTTCACAGTTCAGAATCTGAAATCTGAAGCACAATATGACTCTATGTTCCTCTTAATTCAAATACTATGGACTAACTCAATTCCCATTATCGTATTCACATAAAATCATGAACAGAGCAATTCTACTGAACAAAATAAGATTTGGCATATGGAAAGCATTGAGAATTCCAGATACTGCTGCCTTATCAATGAAGGTGACGCCGTGTTGATTGCATCTGAAATAATGTATTATGAGGTCCAATATGGGATCCATGAAGAGCGTCTCTGTGCATATTTTGAACCTGCATTCTAAACCCATACGAAGTAATCCCGTACGGAGGTGACATGAACAGGTTGCCCTGTGTTGGGTTGAAAACCATGGCTGCTTCATTGTTTGGATGATTCCAGTCAAATAATGCATTTTGTGTGCCAGCTGAATTTGGCTGCTGCAGGAGCAAGGTATACTGATGTGGTGAAGGAGGTCTATTATTATCTGGTGAAGGGGGTCTACTGTCTGAGAGATTGAGGGTTGTGATGTCATGAATGCTAGATCTCCTCTAATCTTTTCCTCTCCTGAGACCTGCCTGATAAAGTATTTCTGAGCATGGCTAGCCACTTAAGTTGGTATCCTAGAAAGTAAGAAATTGCGGGACATATTTCTCCAGTCCCCTTAACCATACGTTTTCAGACCCATCATAAACCGTCTGTGATTAATTCATCAAAAAACCAGTGTCATGAACTACCAACCTGAAGAACTAAAGATCAAAACTAGACATCAGCAGTATAGCAATTTTAACTGCAAATTGTCACAAAATAATTTCATGTCGCTGACCATAGAATAGACCATAGAGGTAAAAGAACACTAAACAAGCTCAAAGTTTACACAGTTCATCTCTATGATAAGCTCTGGGAAATCATACCCCTTGCTGAATACATCCAAAAATTTTGATACGATAATACTAGTAATTTTAGCAATCCTTAAATGAAAATAAAAGAAAAAGACTCTTCGGATTGAACAACCTTTAAAACATGAGTGACCACTCTTTTATTTTGAAAAACATTGCTGACGAGAATTAAGTGTTCTTTTTAAACTTTCACTCTGATTCAAAAGTACCACTAACGGATATCATGGAAGCATATAGCATCTACTAGTGTTTCATTACTATGATGCAAGCCACTCTCCATGATCAAACAGCTAGTAATACTAATGTTTCCGAGCGGAACTTTATGGTGGCTTAGTATGGTGTGATATGAACGGTACACAACCTTATGTGATCAAAATGTGTATGTTGAACAGATCTAGTAAATGTGCTTGATAGAACATTTCATAAATTTTCAAGAACACAGTTTTGAACTCACAGATTGTGCAAATGTGCTTGATAGGACCCTACATTCCATGTTCTATTAATTTACCCCCCGGCGGAAAAACCATAATAACATCTCTAGTAAAAATTAACATTTAAATAAAGTAATATAAGCAGTAAAAGAAGGGTCTTAGTCAGAAAGTGAGAAGAACTATACAATCTAAGTCCTAGAAATTCATAGATTAAGATGAGAAAGATTTCGAAGCTCTGATGGTATGCCTCCTCCTTGGAGATAATTAGACCTTTCTCAAGCTCTGATGGTATGACTCCTCCTTTGAGATAATTAGCCCTCAAGTACCTGTAGATGTTACCACGCATTTAGACTATAAATGTTTGTGAAAGAATTTGAGAGTAAACAATTTTTCCAAAAAGAAATGAAAAGAGGCAAAAATCCTATGCTCTTACAGTGCTTTGATAGCGGCACAAGCAACAACCATAAAATTAACCAAAAAAAGGAATCAGCTACTGTGTATGTAAAATTAGAACTAAGGTTCCTCAATAATTTGAACCTGCATATAGGAATGCATTTAGCACAATAATTCTAGTACTCAAAAGACATATTTAGTCACCGATCAAATGAGGCAAACATCACATGATATTGTTGCTTTCTTCTATAGTGCATAATGGCTATAAGAAGGCCATTAAACTATAAGACAGCACTGGGGATCCGCTGAGTCTCCAGATGTGAATAATGACCAACAGAATTGCAAGATTACTTAATTGTTTGAAGGGGTCATGAAACCAGATCAATTTAAATTGTGCGCCGCCAATTGATTTGCCCCAACCATCTGGTAAAGGCAAGACATCACAACATTAAACATATCCTAAGAAGTAAGACGGTGTTGCTTTCTTATATACTGTGGCAGACTAATTGAAAGCAACAGGAAGGCAATCCAAGTATATTAAAGTTGAACAGCTCCAATTAATCAGCACAACTACAAGAGAAGGACTCATCAGAACAAACAGAGGTATAAGAAGCCGATATAATAACTATAAGGCAGCACTGGGGATCTGCTGATGATTCTATTGAAAGTATTCTTTGAATCAATTTGGTTGCTCGATTACTTGAGCACCTCTTCACTGATAGATCTTTTCTATGTATCGTGGGTTGCAAGGTTAGCTCACAGAAGTTTATATGCATTTGAATTTTGAATCACTTATAGTTGTCCATGAATCAGTTTAAATTCTATTTATAAAGGTTTTATCTGAATCAATGTTCTCTAAAAGAACTGTCAAGAATGTGATTGAAAATTTCAAGCTGAGAAGGAATTATATTTAAGGGGGATAGAATTGATGATTCTATTGAAAGTATTCTTAGAATCAATTTGGTTGCTGGATTACTTGAGCACCTCTTCAATGATAGATCTTTTCTATGCGTAGTGGGTTGCAAGGTGAGCTCGCAGAAGTTTGTAGACATTTGAATTTTGAATCCCTTATAGTTGTCCATGATTCAGCTTACATTCTATTTATAAAGGTTTTATCTGAATCAATGTTCTCTAAGTGTCCGTTCTTTTGTCGAGACTTAAAATGCTTGGCACTTTGCACTTTGTCATTGTTAGGAAATTTGAGTCACTTTGTTAAGGTTTCTAACACAATTGATTCTTACCATAAGGAGATTAGAAGTCTTACCATTTTTTATGAGATTTGAAATCATTCAGTTTGCTACATTTGAAGTCTTACTGGAATTGCAACCCAAGAGATGAAAAGCTCTAAACATCCAGTTCTCAAACGAAAATGCATATTGTCAAATGACAAAGCTTGTAAAGTGCTGGACTTTGTAAGTATCAGCAAAAGAACAGGCCCTAAAAGAATTGTCAAGACCGTGACTGAAAATTTGAAGCTGTGAAGGAATTAAGTTAAGAGGGATAGGGTGGCTGTGTTTATAAATTATCCTGTATAGTTAGGCACACCGGTCGTGGTTTGGTATGAAGTGATAAAAGAGGGTAATTTTGTTGACCATACGAATGACTTACTTAAGCTCTATTGCTACACATGGCTGATATGTAGTGTGACTGGACCCATCATTTGATTCATACCACAGAGATCTCCGAGGCCAAAAACCGGGCTGGTACGATGACAGTGAAAATATGGAGAGAATTGATGGTTAATTGACACAAGGCTGGACATGATAAGTTCACCATTTGAATGCTAGATCCTAACATGTGCCCTGGGATAACTAGTTTTAGTCTTGATACACTGGTGCATATCTTAAAATTATTCAATAATTTCTTGAACTGTGTTTCCTGTGAATAGAAATCTAATCCTGTGCATGATCAGATGCATAGCCAGTTCGGAAATCCCTGGTTTTGTTAAAGAATGGAAAGGATCTGTAGAAACTGTTTCTGCAACTAAATGAAAATGCTAGAAGAATTCCTGTAGCAGGTAACATGATGGATGAACTTTGGTACTGGTGCAGAGGATGATAAAATAACAAAATATTGAAGCATCGGCACAATGAAAAATAACATCTACTATTGTTGCTGAGGTAATTTGTTTTTTGCATTAATATTGTCCACCGATGTCTAGTGAATATTGATGTAGCAGAGCAGTTTTTCTTTTCTCAACAATTTTCTAATTCACTTTTATAGATTTTTTTTTCTTTTGCGAAGGAAAGAATTCTATTAACATAGTATATAACTTGTTTCACTTGTATGGATACAAAATTTGCAAGTTAAGAATATGTTAATGGATTGTTCTGGGATATAATGAATCTTCCTCTTTCCACCCTATATCCACATGATCCACTTGCTGAACCTTCATTTTTATTTTTTCTTGCTATGTAGTAGAGATTCATTTACAAACATTGCTATTGCATGATTTACTAAAAGCATTTCAAAATAACAAGAATCAGAATATTGTATGGAAATGGAGAAAAACAAGATGACCAAAAGTGTAAAAGTTGTGAGACTATAGATGTGGTCTGGATCCTCACAAGGGGTTGATCAAAACTAGAATAAAGTGGCCAAAGTGCTTTCTATGCAACTTGTAGAAAGGTTGCTCCTTTCGAAAAGAAAGTGGTAGTTTTGTCATTAACCTTCAAGAGGTTGAGAGGAATGATCATAATGCTCATGTTGCCTTGAAGACTTGAATTCTTTGCTTAATGGGTGGGACCAAAAAAGAATTTATGCAAGTGACTTGGGTGGGCACTAGACTTTTCATGATAGTTGCAGCCGCAACAGCAGTGGTAATCATGGCAACAAGCAACGAAAACAAAGGACGACAAAAAAAGAAAAGATGAAGAAGAAGAAGAAAAAAAGAAAGACAGTAACAGCTCAACAGGAATTGAAATTTGTTCATTCCATTTGTCATTTCTGGAATACCAACCCCCTAAGATTGTGATCAACGCGTCACTAGAAGAACCAAGTGAATTAGTTGAATTTAGTAAATGGAGATGGTGGAACTTAGAAGGGGTGGTTGAATAGTGGACATAATGGTGTTTCACTATCAGCTTATGTATATGATGCCAATATACTCTTATTCCTAATTGATGATAGTAATAAGATGTTTCTGCCAATGTTCTTAGGACCAAATTCTATCTGAGCTGAGAAGCAGGTGTAAGTTCCTTGATGAATTAAACCACCTTATAATCTGAACAGATATAATTTTTTTTTTTTCTTAAAAAATAGAAATCAGAGACTTATATTTAATCATTCTAGTGGATTTGTATCATCAGTTAATAAAGTCATTAACTTGATGCAGCATTTAAATAGGAGAAAATCTTCTTTGATTGTCTTTGATATCTCCCCACTTAAAGAGAGAATCTTTAAAATATTTTCTTTAAAAAAAGTATAATCTTCTTTGATCAAGAAAAGGTCAAGATCTTGTAATGCCTAATGAAAAGCAAGATACTGTGTCTCTATGAACATGGTCACAGTGTAAGCATGAGATTTAGAGAACAGTAAGACTGTTTTTCTTTAGTTGGTTGGTACGGTACCCTAAAGAATCACAAAGCCATGATGCTTTGGAGACTCGCCCAAAAACAGACCTATGCCTAATACAACTCCTGCCACCATTGACGATTGGATCAGGGAGCGGATCCTAGATTAGGCAAAGGGGTTTAACTCTAATCTGACATGGATCTTTCTTTGTTCAATCTTTTAGACTCTTTCATCATAACATGTCATTCTCATGAAGAAGAAAAAGGCAATGGATTAAAGCACGTGATGCTTAAGATAGTGGAGAGGTTTGGTAGTCAGGCTCAGTCAACTAAGCCAAATTGGGAGTATGAATCTTGAATTGCCCAAGAAAGTCTGAAGAATAATAAGCAAATACTACTATGGAACTTTGAGGAGTGCTCTGTGACTCGGCTAATTTGGACTAAGCATCTGGTGACATGGCTGGCCGCTTGTCCAAATCAACTGGTTCGGCTTTAGTCTGATGAATGCGTGTAAAGTGCACAAACAGATTGCATGTTCTAAAGCAAACCAAATATTATTGTCTGTATCAAAAATTGCATCAAATTCTCACAAACTCATTAGCAGATTATTACTCTTACTCTTTCTTTGTTTCATGAATATCTGCAAATCCAAAAGTGGTGGGAATTATGGTTTGACCAAACTTGGAAAACAAATTATCAGCTCAAATGAGTTACTTGCAGAAGGACTAGAGAATAAGCAAAGATTTATAAGATTCACAAATTAAACTGCGGAAGGATTTATGGGAGAGCATTTGATGGCATAGTATCCTCCGAGGACTGATTGTATGAGAGAACTCGTCAGCTACTCATAGCTTTGAAGTTGGGTTCGGAGGAAGAGGGGTGGATTGACATGATATAGCAACAATTCTTGCCAGTTTATATGTCGTAGCGAATCATATCTATAGTTCCTATTATATTACTATGTAGTTTTTCTTTGTTGCTTGTGATTCATATTCTGTGTGAACCCTAGCTTTTTCCTATGCAGGGCTTTGTATTTGTTTTTGTTTTCTTTTGATATATATATATATATATATATATATATATATATATGCGGGCTCAATTACCAATCAATAAAAATGAAGAATGATAAAGTGCTCGAAAAGGCATTCTTGTTTGAAATCAATTGATGATGTCCACAACTAAGAATTTTAACAACTTCAAAAGAGGCACACTAATCTTCTAAACCTTCTTGCAATCAAGTATCAACAGCTATATGAATGGATCCTGCCTGAAACATGCTAAGCTTTTAACTCATATTTGAAGAAGCTTATCTCACATTGATTTTGGAATGAATATTTCATTCGCCACCTGAGCTTGGAAGCTGCATATATTCCTTGCTGATGCATCAGTTTCTGAATGTAAATCTTCATCACAGAGGAACCATCCTAAAGGAATCATATAATGGACAGGCCAGTATAATGTTGACTCTTTCAAACTTCAACCAAATCCACTGAAACTTCATTTCGGGAAAAATCCAAGTTCAAGAATCTTCCCTTTCAGTTTCACAGTTCAGAATCTGAAATCTGAAGCACAATATGACTCTATGTTCCTCTTAATTTAAATACTATGGACTAACTCAATTCCCATTAACGTATTCACATAAAATCATGAACAGAGCAATTCTACTGAACAAAATAAGATTTGGCATATGGAAAGCATTGAGAACGCCAGATACGGCTGCCTTATCAATGAGGGTGATGCTGTGTTGATTGCATCTGAAATAATGTATTATGAGGTCCGATATGGGATCCATGAAGAGCGTCTCTGTGCATATTTTGAACCTGCATTCTAAACCCATATGAAGTAATCCCGTACGGAGGTGACATGAACAGGTTGCCCTGTGTTGGGTTGAAAACCATGGCTGCTTCATTGTTTGGATGATTCCAGTTCAATAATGCATTTTGTGTGCCAGCTGAATTTGACTGCTGCAGGAGCAAGGTAGACTGATCTGGTGAAGGAGGTCTATTATTATCTGGTGAAGGGGGTCTACTGTCTGAGAGATTGAGGGTTGTGATGTCATGAATGCTAGATCTCCTCTTATCTTTTCCTCCTGAGACCTGCCTGATAAAGTATTTCTGAGCATGGCTAGCCACTTGAGTTGGTGTCCTAGAAACTACGAAATTGCGGGAGATATTTCTCCAGTCCCCTTTACCATACTTTTTCAGACCCATCAGAAACAGCCTGCGGTTAATTCATCAAAAAACCAGTGTCATCAACTACCTACCTGAAGAACTAAAGATCAAAAACTAGACATCAGCAGTAATGCAATTTCAATTGCAAATCATCACAAAAGAATTTCATGTTGCTGACCATAGAATAGACCATAGAGGTAAAAGAACACTAAACAAGATCAAAGTTTGCACAGTTCATCTATATGATAAGCTCTGGGAAATCATACTCATTGCTGAATCAATCCAAAAACTTTGATTCGAAACTAGCGGTAATTTTAGCTTATACTCTCCACCAAGAAACTTTTGCCAAAGAAGTTCTTACTCTAGCAAGATTAGCATAGAAAAACAAACTCAGCTAACAGCAATTGGGGTTCAATCACTTGGCTTTCCAGCCATATTGCATTGAAATACAATAAATTGAGATAGGTGACATGATTTAAAAGGTAAATTACCTGTGCTCTTCTTCTGTCCATGGCACCCCTTTCTTCCTTTCCTGATCAGAAGGCCGAGCTGACGATGGCGGCATCTTTCCGCCAGGGCAGTCGGATTGTTTCAACCCATCAAACCCACGATTGTTCACCCACTCCAGTGTGAAAGACGAGGCACTGTACCAAGGAACTGGGATCAGCCCTGCCTCTATATCGCTAACATCGGCTTTCAATTCTTCATATTGCTTGATCACGTCTATTTCAGACTTTCCTGGTATCCTGGCAGCCACCTTCTGCCAGCGATCGGGAGTGTCTGTATCAAATATCGCGAGAGCATTCTCAAAGAGTTTGTTCTCTTCAGGAGTCCATTTTGTGCTCTTGCTCTCTTCAAGCAACCAATCGGAGGTGGATTGATAGGAGGTCGGAGAGAGAATTCCCATTCCCCATTTCATCATCATTCGAATTCCAGTGCAAAAATTACAAAACATAGCAATTGGGTGAGCAAATTTGAAGTTACTAGCCCTCTCTCAAGAGGAAAATCCTGATTTCATTAACAATTCGAATCCGAAGAATTGGTTTGAGCTTTCAACTAAACTGAAACAGAAGAAACACAGAGCAAGGAAATGCAGAGAGGTGGAGGCTTTAGGACGACAAAACAGACATTAAATCAAGAAGCATTTGCTGGGAATCCGAATACCCTTCTATATAAGCATAACTTAAAGAATCCAGAAAAGTCCAACCTTTTCAAAATCGAAAAAAATCCCAACATCGATTTTTTAAAAAAAAAAATCAGATTTTGTTGCTCATATATGAACCCCAGAATCGCCAATCAGATCTAAAACCACTCGAATTTAAAAAAATAAATAAAAATAAAGCGTACAAGAAACTTGGTGAGAAGTGAAGCAGAAGAGTGAGACTTCTTTTGCAACTCCAATCTCTTAATCTCCCAACAAGGAAAAGAAAAGAAGCAGAAAAAAAAGCAAAAGGAACCGAAAAAGGCAGAGAAAACAGAGAGATTCTGAAGAATCAGAGTAGTAAAAGAGGGAACTATTTTTTCTTCCCTTTTTGGATGAGGATTGAGAGTCAAAGAAAAGAATGAAAGAGGAATGGGTAAGAGAAAGAAGAGCAAGTGGGCCGTGAAGAAATGAATCTATAGTTTTGGCAACTCTTTTTCTTACTTGTAGCTGTAGTGAGAGAGAGAGAGAGAGAGAGAGAGAGACAGAGATATGCAGAGGAGACCAGTAGCGAAGAGGCAAAAGGTGGTGGGTTGCAATTGGCTGAAATGGTGTTTGTGGTTCTGCAACTAAAGAAAAAAGTCTCCCCTTATTATAATAGAGAGAAGTGAGAGAACTCTCCCTCTCTCTTCTGTATTTATTTTCCATGAAAGAAACAGTACAATAATTTGAGGGGTTGCATATCAGCTAGGGTGGACCAGTGGTTCATTGGCCTTTGCCAAGTGGGAGGTCTTGGGTTCATTTCTTACTCTCCCTTTGGGCCAGCCCGCACGGGGTTTACCCGACTTATCTGCTGTGGCGGGTTGTGGGCTCACTTCGCACCCTCGGGGATTAGTGCTAACTCAAAGGGTTGGGGATACCCCGAGTTCTCAAAAAAAAAAAAAAAATGCACTGTTATGTAAATGCTACAGTCTAGATTTCTGATACACCACAACATTACATGCTTGTCCCACTTTTTTTTTTCTTGGTGCTGCGGTTATCATTTAATTACATTAATAGGTTAGATTGGTAAGAATTTAGCTTGGGCAATGGAGCTCTTGCAACTCGTATCTGGGGATTGGATCTCCCGACCTTCCTCCATTGAAGGCCACACCCCTACCACTCACGCAAGAGGTGAAGGTGTCTACTTGCTCAACTGTTGCTGAGGAGTTTATGGATATCAAATGGTCCTCCCATAAAGTAATTTTAATGTGGTTGATTTATCCTCTTTTGCGATCAATTTCGCTATAACGCCCTTTGCTTTAGCTAATTGTCCACCCATTTCAAGTGTTATTTCAAATATATGCTCCAGCAAAGTAGAAATCAGAGAGAGATTCAATCAACCCTTAGTCTAGATAGACTTTTGTTTATAACTATTTGTAAAATAACTATTATGCTTTAACTCAAATGGTTAGTAAATCTTAATCATAGTTAAAGAGAGTTAAAAGGGCGTACTTTATTTTTATTTTTCTAAAAACTAAGGTTAGATGCTTTAACCTTAATAGTTAGTGAATTTTAACCACAGTTAAAGGGAGTTAAAGAGGACACTTAATTTTTTTTTAAAGGGAGTTAAAGAGGACACTTAATTTTTTTTTAAAGGGATGCTTTAACCCTAAGGGTTAATGAATCTTAACCACAGTTCTCCCTCACATGAGGGGCACACTTTTATTAGCCAATAATATGGATAAATATCGTGAAAGTAATTAACTTTTTTTTTTTAATATTCCTAAAATTTTGAAATTTTGATCTCGTTTGAAGAGCTAAAATTATGACATAAATGTGATTCAAACCTTGGTTACAACCCATCTATTAGAGTTTCCTTCCTAAGCACAAGTCAAGCCCATGAACCCCCTCATATGGGGGCACACTTTTCGCCATCCTGTCCAGAGGTAGGCTCACCGAATTTACTAGACGAGTTGAGCCAAACGTTTCGTTTCTGTTTTAGTTTTTGGTAGTAAATCCAAGTATTCAACTCACATATCACTCTAGTTTGGATAGTAAAAGTGTGCCCCTTGTTAAGAGGAGGTCTTGGATCTGATTACAGGGAAACTCCACTGGAAAAGATAAAAAGTTGTTTTTAAGGTGATGTAATAGAAGATTCACTCGTTCCGGGCTATGGTCATGAAGTTATGGGCCTTTGGCTTATAATAGGATTTTAATCTATTTTTAACTATGGTTAAATTTAATTAAATTATGACTTTTTTAATTATTTATTTTAGAAACCAAGGTTGATCGGATGAACCTAAGGATGAGTGAATCTTAACCACAGCACCATCTGTTTCCCATTTCCCTTCCATTAGACTCGTAATTATCTCTAGTTGTAACCAGGAGGAGTCCTGTTACACCTTTGATGCTGCCATGTGTCCCTTTTGACATCTCTTAACTATGGTTAAGATTCGTTCACCACTAGGCTTCACCCACCTATTCTTGGTTCTTAGAAAAATTCTTTTAAATAAATTAATCCTAGGAGTTAGTAGGGTTAAATTTCTTTTTTGATTTTTTTCTAAAAACCAATGATAGTTGGGTGAACCCTAGGAGTGGGTGAATTTTAACCAAAGTTAAGGAGTGTCAAAAGAGACATGTGACAGCATAAGTGGTGTAATAGGATTCCTCCGATCCGGGTATAGCTGGAGAGAATCACGTGTCCTTCCATAAATGGTAAGATCTCTTTTTTTCTTCAATCTAAGACAAAAAGGTCAGACGAGGGTTACCTAGTTCGCTACCTATTAGTGCGAACCGTGAACTGGTTCGGAGTGAACCAGTTCGCGGTTCGAACCAATTCGTTTAGGTTCGTGAAATTGAGCAAAATTATCTGCTACCTGAATCCAATAACTTTGGTTCAACGAACTTTTTGTTCGGGTTCAGTGAATTTTTTGTTTGAGTTTTGACGAATTTGTTCTTTAAGTTTGACGAACTTATACTTCGAGTTCAGTGAATTTATTTTCTAGGTTCATGAACCGATCATAAAACCTATTCTTAAATATTTTTTTTTCTAAAATAACCTATTTTAAAATTTTTTTAAAAAAATTAAATATTTGTAATACATTTATTTATAGGATTTATAATATATATATAATATATTAATATTATATAAGCAAACCAAACTTACAAACCAAACTTAAGAACTAAGTGAACCAAGAAAAAAAATATCTCATTCTACCCCTAATGAACCGGTTCATTCTAGAGTGATGAATTGCGAACCCGAATTCTAACCGAGCAAACCAACGATTAAGAAACATTGGGTCAGACCTTATGATCGGGATTGCAGTCCGATAAGCGTGGGAACTACTCATGAGTGTTTAAGCGTGCAAATTTGCAAATAACATAATTATATTACTATTTTCTTTTTTATTCGTGCAGAAATACTAGCCCCAATCTTCCTAATACTAATAGCCAAGGCGGTGGGACCAAATGTCAAACCCACACCGCCCCCCAAACCATTAGTTTGTCTAAGTAAATGTTTTTGGCTTTTAGTTAACACTAGTTATTTAAATTATAAATACTACATTAGTGTATATTCCAAAAGCTTGTCATTCACGATTGAATTCGCGGAGAGTTCAATCGCACCCATGTTAAACCCTATTAAATGCTGTTAAGATTTACTAACGAGTTTAACAATTTAAACTTTTTAAAAATATATATATATAACTCTAAAGGTCAGAGTTCAACATATTTATATTCTTTCTACAAACACAGATTAGATTATTGTACCTTAAGAGTTAGTGAATCTTAACCACAGTTAATAGGAGTTAGAAGGGACAAGTGTTGGCCTATGGTTGTAATTGAACTCTTCCCAAGTTCAATCGTGATTGGCTGTGATTCAATCTCATTTTGATCCCCTTCACGGCTTCACCCAGCTTGGGAGCTGGAACCATTACTTTCAACCAATTTGTTTCTATATTTGGAAGGGTTTATGCAGCGTCACCATATCTTTCTTGTTCAGGAACAAACAACAAAATCTAAGGTTTTGCATAGAACACTAAACCTGAAAAATAAAAAAACCCCCAAATTTAACAGAAAAATAAAAATGAAAATAAAAATAGAAAAACTATAATATTTGTCCAAACTAAACACCGCAACTACCAAAAGATTCAAAAAGAATCACCCACACGACAATAAAATTAGGATTTCTTGAAGCTGGGAGAAAAAATGAAATAGGGCAAATAGAAAAAGACTTTCAGATTTACCATCAAATTAAATTAACTTCATTAACTGAACCAGAGATCAACACAACAATTGCACCCATCAGATTTAATTGCACAGGCTGAGGTGGTTTTAGTCATCAATAATAAAGTATGATGAGTGAGAACCAAGAAGAGGTCTCTAGAGTCTACACAATGGACCCCATAAACATTGATACTTCTTTGCCAACTGTTATGTGGGTTAAGGATATAGATTAATCTAAATAAAGCAGGAGGAAGGCGGTGAGAGATGCCGGAAAAAATGTTAACGTTTAGCGTATGAAAGGGACATTTTAGGAATGAAAAAGCGAAACCTGCTAGACGCAGGTTATTTGAGATTTTAAAATTGGTGAACATGTCAATGCTACGCCTCTTTATGCAGTAGCAGTAGTTTCTGTTTCGGGGAAGGTAAAAGTAAGTAAAATAGAGAAGTCGGCGGTTATGGAAATCGGGTAGTTCTGGAATAAAAGTTCAATGAAAACTTTTGGACAATAGGTGAAGTTATGTTTTTTATATATAGGTTATAGAAATCGGTATGTCAATCAAATCTTGTATCAACCTTGCTCATATAAGCCCAATGGCTGAAAGACGAACAGTAAACTCAGAGGTCGATTCTTGGGCTCTCCTCAATATCAGCTTTATGGGATATGGGTTTTTTCTATAAGAAAATAGTTAACGTACCTGGGATCTCTATTAGCAAATCTAAGGCTGGTCCTCATTAGTCTATGCCCCCACTTTAATATTCTCACTAGAGTTGGTAAATATTTAAGAGTGATAAATATTTAAGAGTGGGAGCATAGACCAATGAGGATCGGCCTTAACGGAGATCTCAGGTACGTTTATCACTACTCTTTTCTATACAACACGTGGGATCGGGGGCAGAGCCAAGTGGGGGCACGTGCCCCCACTCAACTTTTGAAAAAAGTTTTTTTTTTTTTTTTTAACCATTGTTTTAGGCATAGCTAGCCATGGGAATGGGGGACATGGTGTGAGATTGGATCGCCCAATTGTGATTGAGCTTGGAGAGAGTTCAATCGCACCTATACGTCAACACATGTCCCTTTTAACCTCTATTATTTGTGGTTAAGATTCACTAACCCTTAGGGTTCAACAATATAACCTTATTTAAAATTAATATTAACCCTAATATTTAAAATTTTGAAACAAATTTAAATATTTTATATTATTTTTTTAATTATAAAAACCAATGGTATATTGTTGAAAGCCAAGAATTAATAAATCTTAACTACAATTAATAAAAGTTAAAAGGGATATGTGTTGACCTATGAGTACAATTGAATACTCCTTGAGTTCAATTACAATTGATTGGGTAATCTGATCTCCATGCAGGAGCTACTCCTTTAACTTAAAAAATAATTTTTATTTGTTTAATGATTTTATTGGGCATAATTATGAGAAGGGATAGTTGTCCCTAAAAAAAAGTAAACTATATTATTTATTTATTTAATAGGTATAGTCATGAGGTAAGAGGGTAACGTTCGTTGAACTAGTGAAAACAAATATATTTTTAATATCATGTTATTTAACGGGACATAGTTATGGGACAAGAGGATAGTTGTCAAATAAACAAGAAGAAACAATACCTGTAAATATGTACGATGTGTGGACAAAATGACCCAAAAATTTAGTGAAAAAAAAAAATTTTGGAGGCTACGCCCCTAAAACCCATCCCCTAGACTCAGAATATTTCACACTAACCTAATAATTTTTCACAAATACATCAACAATTACTACCATTTCCATCAACCATCCTATACCCTCACTACTTAGAAAATCCTGACTCTGCCCCTGCGTGGCACTAGTCTCATATATATATACACACACACGTTTTAAAAAAAAAATCATATTGATATGATGTTGTAGCTTTATCAGTGAAAACATTGGAACCTCCTATGAGGATCGGATTTGGCCTACAAGAAATAGGCTCTTTTCTAGAGATGTGTTGACCAAAGTCGTATAAGCCCATGTGTGTTGGCCTACTGTATGTTGTGTGTTTTTCATTTACCCAAAAATAATAATTGAAAGGGAAAAATCTCATACACGCCACACGTCTATAGCTGCTTAGTTGGTAGAGGAATGTTAGCAAAATTCTACCTGTGAATGAGTCTGAGGGTGCGGGTGTGCACCCTGAAATAAGCTCCGATGATAAAGTCAGTATAAGGCACAAGCACATGAACATATAAACATAATAGTATAAAGATACTTATCGTGAGGTCACTAGGTATATGCGCTTGAGGATGAGCTCTGATGTTATACTCTGGAGATTGTAACTCAGGAGGCACAAAGAATATGGCTTAGACAACATAGCTCAGATAAGGCACATACAACGTAGCTCTGACAATGCAGCTCGGATAAGGCACAAACAGCGTAGCTCTGACAACATAGCTCGGACAAGGCACAAACAACGTAGCTCGGATAAGGCACAGACAACGTAGCTCTGACAACGTAGCTCGGATAAGGCACAGACAACGTAGCTCTGACAATGCAGCTCAGATAAGGCACAAACAACGTAGCTCGGACAAGGCACAAACAACGTAGCTCGAATAAAGCACAGACAACGTAGCTCTGACAATGCAGCTCAGATAAGGCACAAACAGCGTAGCTCTGACAACGTAACTCTGATAACGTAACACGGACAAGGCACAGACAACGTATACGTTGTGCATCAGACAACGGGTACGTTGTGCAACTCACAACGGACAACGAGCTCAGCACTATTCATAACAGACAACGCGACAACGGATTCGGCACTATTCACATCAGACAATGCGACAACGGATTTAGCACTATTCATGACCTATTTGAGAGAATCCGGTGGCCATAATAGATTGTGAGGCATAAAGAACATCAAGTAGCCGGATAACACCAAAGGAAGATGAGAGAATCAGGTGAGTGGCCGCCTGCATAGCCCTTCGGGGTAGGGGTGTGAATGACTCAAGCTTCCCAGATCTCCATCTTCTTGTTCTTCTTCTGCCTTTCTTTATTTCCTCTCTTGCCTTTTGCACCATCATTCTCTTCTTCTGGAGATTTATGCTTATCTATAGGCATTTGGAGTCCTTATGACTTGTGTAGTCATGATGAAGTCACCTGTCAGACAACATTCAAGAGAGCCAGCACATAGCCCAAGTGGGCTTATGTTGGCTAAATTGTTAGAATTTGTTAGCATGAGAAATTCCTATTTTACCCCTTCTTTTTACTCTTTTTTACGAATTTTATCCCTTACAATAATAATAACAAGGTTGCTTACAAGAAATTGCATGACATGGCCAAACTACCATATCAATGGATTAATTAAATAGAGACCTCGTGAAATACTAGATTAGAGCCCTAATTATTAAAATGGCATGGGTAATTTGATCCACACCATTGAAAGGATCAACCAACTTTTAAAACAAATCAAAGAAAAAAATTGCCAACCGTTAGATCTTTAGACCTTTTCATTGTGGACTATGACTATTTTGGTCTTAAGACTATAGGGTTCAATTAAATTTAGTTCATTTTCTCATACTATCTAGTTGCCATGATGCCATCAGCCAATCAAGTTGACTTTTATTGGAAAAATGAGATCTTCAAGTCGGAATCCATCAAACGGCCGAGATCATGTTTCAAGCATATACTTGCCACGTTTACAAAAGAATGGACCCCACGCTCTAAGTTTCATTTTCTACAACCGTCTAAAGCAGAAGCTCCTGGCCCCATGTGGAATCATATCGTCAGTGTGCCCTAATCATACTCCCAAAAGCCATCTTATAAATTAATGATTTAAAACTCTCCATAATACCTATTATCAAGAACGAACGCCCAGCAAAAATACAAAAAGAATTGAACCATCCAATTTTCAATCTAATAGTGTCAATCGTTAAATGGGGTCATCCTTTAGATACGGAGTCATTAGATTTTCATTAGATTTTCAATCTAACTGTCCAGGTCTCGGTAGTACATTTTTTTATTCTCACTGTCTATCTATTATTTTTCAACTTGTACATTTTAGGTATGTATCTTTTTACTTCACCGGCAAAAAGAGTATACCTTTCAAGTAGGCCTGTTTAGTGGACTTGGCTTTATCTCTCACCGTCAAGAGTTACATACCTCACGTGAAGGAGATTGACGATGGGGGTAGTGTTACCCACATCAACCGTTAAACTCACTAGATACAACATGAATTTGCATAGGGAGAAGACTACTGTACTTAGATTCTATCTCCCGGGATTTGCCGGAGAATTTTGGCATCACGGAGCCCTCAATCTGTATTTGTGACTCTTTAGTAAATTATTGTCTTTCAACAAAAAAAATGGAGATTGACAATGGAGTTGGTGAAAATGAGTGCAACTGCTAATATACCTGCCTGTAGCATTTAGATTTTTTTTTAAATCAAAGATATATGATTAGGTCGCAACCCTGATTAGTGTGTTAGTATATGTTTGAGCTAGAAGTGGGGAGTGCTTGCAACTCATCAACCGATGAGATTAGATCCCAACACCTCTCACCCAGAAGAGGCCACACCCTACCATTGGAGCAAGGGGTAGGATGTCAAACTTTTAGATACTAACCACTATTCAAAGAGCAATGTTAAGTTCATTTTCTTTACTATCCACTTCGTTTTTTTTATATACAAGAAAACAAAAAAAAAGGTGATAGTGATAGACAAAAAAACTTTTGTTAAATGTCATATTTTTTACTTTCTTTAAAGACTTCTTTTATTAAAGAGAGGAAAGTGGATGAGGGAGGAAAATAGTCTTAGCGTTGATCATATTTCAAAAGTATAAAAATGAATCATGGTAGTTTAGTCGTACGTATACATTTTTGTGTGATTTTTCATAAAATTATTGTATCAAGACTAATCAATTTGTTGTTGGGAAATTAAAGAGTGTAATAACAAAACTAGTATTAGGTAGTGTATGATTTTGCTCTCTTGAGGTACTCGACCAAGCCGAGGAAATCTTTTTTGGAACCCCAGCACAAATATTGTCCTGCATAGACTCATTGGTGCCCATCGAGCCACCATATCCCATATAATGTGTTTTCGAAAAGGAAAATAATCACCTTCTCGGTGGGTGATGCAAGGAAGGAGTCTAGGCTCCCCTCTTCTTGCCAAGTGTCCTCATTTAACTCCTTTTAACTGTGGTTAAGGTTCACTAACCCACACAGAGCGACGTAGGTGAATCTATAAAAAGGTGGGAAGGGTTTGCATATCAGCTCCTAGGTTTGTCCGAGTTTGTTAGGTTTATCCGAGTTTGCAAATACAACTGTTATAAATTTGTACTACTGGAAAAAACCCGCTAACCGGCAGGCAATAGAGTCAGCCGATAGACAATTGTTATGTATAACGGATTTGGAAATTAAGGAATAATTGTTCAACAGTTAAACAAGAACCTCATTCTTCCACATCCGTTGAATAGTATTCAAAAATGTTTAAAATGACTATAATACACATATAACGTAGATTTCTAAGAATAAAATTTAATAGTACCTAAATTTTATATATAGTGGTCCCCAATGCCCACTCCCCCACCAAAGTATGAGTTAATTGTTGACTATGTGTGGGATTATGGTCCTTTCTAAATTTTATTATTTTTTAATGGGTTCTGGATTATTTTAGCGTGCGTTCCGCCCATCTCCTTTTAATTGTCATTAAGCTTAGTCATATTAAGGATTGATATTTTTTCTTCTTCTAAAAACCAAGGTTAGATAGATCAACCTTAGGGGTGAATGAACCTTAACAATAGTTAGTGGGTGTTAAAAGGGACACATGACAGCTTGTAGATCCTCCTTTAACTGTAGTTAAGCTTAATCAACTTAAGATTAATATTTTTTTTCAAGAACCCAAGTTAGATGGATGAACCCTATGGGTGAGTTAATCTTAGCCACAATTAGTGTGTTAAAAATGGGCACATGGCGGCTATAAAGACTCGTGCATTCTACTAGAAAGAATTATTTTCCTTTATATATATAATATAAAAAATTTAAAATATAATTAATTTTATTTAAATTATATCTCTCCTTTACTAAATCTTTGGAATGCAACACTAACGAATGTTATGATCACAATGGACCCATTACTCCTAATTCGTTTTTTTAGGGTGTAACCCAAAACCCCGAGTCTTCTTAATACATATACTTCGACCTCCTTAAGGAAAAATTCTTGGCTCCATCCAGACGTGTCCTCTTTTAACTTTCTTTAATTGTAATTAAGATTACTCTAACCTTGGTTTTTAGAAGAAAAAACAATTAACCACATGGATTAAAACTTATTACCATAGTTCAAGGGTATTTAAAGGGACTTTGTGAGGTTATGAAATATCGTAAGGGAATCCTTTGAAAGGGCTTTATGAGATTATGGAATATCTTAAATGCATCATTTAACTACGGTGGAGATTCACTAAACCTTAGGATTAAAGCATCTAAGCTTAGTTTTTATTTAAAAAATTAACAATATGAATAAAAATTAGTTTACCGTAGTTCAAGGACAATTATAAAGGCTTTGTGAGGTTATGAAATATCTTTATGGGCATAATAGTCATTTTCAACTAAACAAAAGTCTAATGGAATGGTTGAAAAATGGTGAGTTAATTTGTAAAACTGTTATGTATTTGCAAACTAGTATAAGGTGCTAAAAGGGATAAACCTAGCAAAACCAAAAAAAAATGTATCAAAATAAATATCATAACAATATGCCTCATTCAGAGTCTGCTACCACGTGGACGGTCTGGAATGGCAATGGTATCACTCCGCGTTGCAGCTTACCCTTTCCCAACAGGAAACTAGTCCTCTTGTATCGAAATTAGTGGAACTCCTCCCCCCCCCCAAGAGCAATGGGAGGTCCACTTTCCGGAGAATGGATGACCGGGAAAGTGGAGCTAGCATTGCTCTTCCCACAATGAAATGACCTTTGTAAAGCAAAAATGATTGAAAAGAAGAAATAATTGAACAGAGATCACATCATCAGAACAGCTTCAAACCCAAGTTACATGAGATCACATCATCTGAACAGCTTCAAATCCAAGGAATCTCTCGTGTAGAACTTTTGTACAAAAATGATTGGGTTTCAAGTTCCACCAAAATTGGGTAATCTTCTTTGGTGGAACTTGAAAGTTTCATATTTGTAGAACTTTTGCACTATATGGAATAGAATAGTTCTAGACATTGAGTAATATTAGGCATGATACACAGGAAGTTCTCGACTTTAACAGTTCTACCAAAAGAAGGGGTGATAGGTTGGAACTTCTCTACCTTTACACAGAGAGTGATGGGGATGATGGTAATCTTCCTTTGGTGGAAGAAAAGGGCAGCATATCTCTTGTTTTTTATGGGTTAAAGTGAAGACTATGACTGCAGAATAGAGACTCTTGTAGTGCTAGACTGCATGATTGTCAGATGAGATGTCAGCATCAGAAGTTCCACAAAGGTAAAACCAACAAAGCTTTAGAGTCTTCCACTTTGGAGAGGTGGGTGCCTCAAATAAGGATTTTCAAACCCAAAATCATTTCCAGAGGAAAGGGAGGTGGACTTGGGTTTTCTAACCATAGACTTTGAAGGTTGTATAGAAGATGTACTGATTAGTAGGTCCCTATAAAGAACCTGAACAGTTTCACACTTCATTGACAAGATTTTCAACTCAGAAATAGATGGTTACCTTCAAATCAGTAGGTCACCTCATTGATAGGGGCTAAGCACTAAGAAAGGACATTCGATGTGATCTGGCATATCAACAAGGCCATCACCAGGTATGGAATGTGGAATGCAGCCAGATAACACTAAAATAATGGAGAGCACCAGCTTAATAAACGACAATGAAATCCGTAATGAGATTAAGCAAATCAACGTCTGCAAAAAGCTCTTTCACCACAAAAATGGAATCTGAGTTAAAGTACTTCGCTTCCTATTACGGGAGCAAATAAACAGATAGATTAGTTCCTGGACCAATTCTGATTGTAACCCACTACTTGATTGAAGCATATCACATACCACATTATTGGTCAGATTCTTGGCAAACCACCTGCTCTGTTTCGCTTGAAAGAGGAAGAACAATTCATTGAGATGGTTGATTATGAGAATCACCTCCTAAAAGAGTATCGAAGGTTTCCTCTGTTCCTTGAATGTTGTATCATTGATCACAACGAAATAAAATTCTTCTTGTCCGTATCCGTTCAGCTGCAAAATCGAAACAGACATTAGTTAAAGGTTCTTATTCCAGTTAGTTTCACTGAAGAAGAAAATAGGCAATGCAGAATGTAAGTAGGACACTAGTGCCATAATGTGCTTGTAGACATCCTGTTTTGAAAAGGTCAAGTGCTCTTGGGCCGATTCAAGCAGCTGCACTCCTCCTACTTCAATTTTAATGGTGGAACATGAACCCTAGGAACCCCTTTAGAACCTCCTCCTACAATTAGAAATCCATTTTACCCTTCCAAGTCCTTTAAAACCAACAAAACCCTAATTCTGATGCAAGTGCATTTTAAATTTTTCATCATTTGTCATATTTTGGAAAAACCCTCAGGTATTTTTAGAATATCCTAATCGGAGCCTTCCTAATGATATCCAAATTTAAAACAATTAAACAAGGGCAAGGTTATTTTAAGAAATTCAAATTTTGAGCAGAATAAGGTTTGATAGTTTATAGTTTAGCAGATCATTTATGGTAAAAATGGCAAGCCTTGTTTGAGCTAAATTCAGCAATTTCTGGCACAATAGGTCTGTCATTTTAATGGGAATGACTGAAGTTGTGCCCCTAGCACGTGCTCCCGGAATGGTTAGAAGCATTTATACATCAACAGAACTAGAATAATTTCTGTTTGAATATATCTCTCATGATTCGATTTAGTAAAAAAGGACCAGCTTTTTTATTGTTTTTCAGCTAGTAGTTTGTACTTTGTAGTATAAAAAACTAGCAGGATGTTACTCGCACATAGGAGAAGCTCCTGAGGAGCATATTCGCGTAATTCTTACGGGAGAGGAAGTGGTCGTTTTTAATAATAACAATCAGCCTATTTTATGCCAATTTGAGATGGTGGATTTTAGCCATGTCCAGCAACATTGTTCTAAACTATCACTTTGGACAGATTTTTACACCTATCAATTCATCAAATGACATGTGAGTCAACCCTATGATTTAAAATTATGCCATTAGGAATATTCATCAGCTAAACCATTAACCCGACATTGAAAAGTGGAGGAAACCCAAATTTTATTTTATTTTTTGATAAACAAGCCATATATATATAGGGATTTTTCCCTAAATACACCTAGGGTTCTTTGAGAGACCCAAAATACACCCCACTTTTAGTTTGTTAGTTTTTTACACCCCACCCACTTTTAAGACCTTTTTTCCCTTCTATCAAAATAAAGGGTTTCAAGAAACTCAAGAGTTTCTCTCCCCGCCACCGTAACTCTCTTCTTCCTCACTATTATTCCCGCCAGCTCCCACCGCCATCTTCATTGGCACCCCAAATTGCCCCCACTCAAAACATTGTACCAGCCAAATTAACATCAGAACACCAAGTGATAGGTAGTTTCAAAACCGATATAACATCCATTCCCTGAAACGAACAGCCACATACTCAAAACCCGGATGAAATCAGCCTTGTTTTGTACTCTTTAGTTTATTAGCAAAAGCATCAGAGTTGCTTTGAATTAACAAGAATTTTCTAGCCCCACTGTCCTCTATTGCACTCTCCCCCCTTTTCGGGACATGAAGTAAAGGATTTGGACTGTGGACAAGCACAGATTCAGTTCATATACTAAATCCCTTTGTTAAGCCACAACAATGTGCCCTAAAACTGAAAAAGCTTCCCTTTTTTTTTAATAAGATCCATTACTCTTGTGTGTCAAGTGTGTGTGTGTGTGTGTGTGAGAGAGAGAGAGAGAGAGAGAGTACGAAGAGACATCAAGAGTCAGCACAAAGGAGAAGGAGCAAAGTTTCCACCGAGTTGGGGAAAAATCACGATCAATCGTGAATTTGTTTAGAAAAAATAACGATCAACCGCAAATTTGTTTTTAAAAAAAGATCAACATGTGATAAAATAGAAAAACACGATCAACCATACCGTTTCTCCTTTCAAAACAAAACCCCCCAAAAAAATTTAAATATAAATCACAACCATGGTTCAAAATATCGGTATCGGGTGCCGTATCGTTAAGTGCAAAATAGGATACTTATCGGCATATTTGATCGTATTAGATGGATACGGTAGAAAAAACCATGATACACTAAGAAACACTTGGATATGCAAGGAAAAATTTGGACACCTTTATAAAACTTCTTTTAGTGCAAATATAAGTTAAAAACTAACTAAATGAGGACCTTCAACTACATTTATAACCATGCATACGAGAGTTAAGAATTATTTAAGTTAAAAACGGCATGCGTGCTGATAAACAATTATGAAAATAGAAACCATAGTTTTTTATAAGCTTGAATGTAAGTCTTTCTATTCTGAACAGGTATATTGTTAGTTGACTTTTTGATCATGTAGATGGAAATATTTTTTTAGACTAAAATATGAGACTTTTTACCAGACTTTTAGGTTTTAGTAATATTTTGATATAATAAAATTTATAAAATTTTAATATTGAGAAATACTTTACTATTTGAAAGTTGAAATTTTGACTTATTCCCTAAAAAGCTGTAAAAATATGATTTTGTTCTTGAATTGGAAAGTTAACCTTTTATTCGTTAGGATTTAGGAATTTGAATTCATGATAATTTTTACTAAATTCAAATGGGGGTATAACCTTATTTACATATAAATATCTTAAGTAAATGATATTTTATGTAAATAAGTTGTGTATTGGGTATGTGTTGTGGATCATATTGTAAATGGAAAGAGAGAAAAAAAAAATTAACTGAAAATTCTCCTGTATCAGGCCCATATCGGCCCAATACGGGAGTGTTTTTTTTTAGTGTATCAGTGTACTAGCTCCAAATATAATACATATCAGCCCGTATCGGCCGATACGTACCGGAATTTTAAACCATGATCACAACCAATAGATGAGATGATGGAAAAATCACGATCAACTATAACACAAAAAAGAGATTGTTTCTTCTTAAAGAAAAACAAATCAAAAAATAAAACTAACATGAAGAGATCGTTTCTTCTTAGAAATAAAACCCCCCAAAAATTAAAATAATGACAAGAAAGAAACGAAGAGATCGTTACTATGTTACTATGAAGAGAGAAGATCTAAGAATAAAACCTAAAAAAACAAAGATGAAGCACTAGGAAAAATAAAGAAGATCCAAGAGCACAAAGAGATTGTTCTTCAAAAAAAAAAAATTTACGGTGATCTAGAAGCAACGATGAGAGCACTTACTACCATGTGAACTAACGGCGGGAAAAATGGTGGGAGACGACGGGAACAATGGTGAGGAAGAAGAGAATTACGGTGGGGAGAGAAGAGAGTTACTGTGGTGGGGAGAGAAACTCTTGAGTTTCTTGAGACCCCTTGCTATGATAGAAGGGTAAAAGGTTCTTCAAAGTGGGTTTGGGGTGTAAAATAGTAACAAACTAAACGTGGGATGTATTTTGGGTCTTTCAAAGAACCCTAGGTGTATTTAGGGAAAAATCTCATATATATGTGTATATATATATATACTAGTTGGACCCTGCACGTGCAAGGCAAGTGCAGGTCTGTTGAATGAAATGAAAAATGTATACTCATGAAACAATAGGAAAAAAAAAAGTATTAGAAAGAGTGGCCCATGAACCTAACAATAATTGCATGTGTGTAACGTTGTGCAAAACGTAGCTGCTTGAAGGTTAGCAAACATAGATATCAAAACACCAAAGATTAAAGACAGATTCAACTCAACCAAGTAGGCATCTATATTATGTGTACACAATAATAGAGATTAAGCAAGGAAAGGAAGAATAAATGGAGGAGGAACCTCAAGCTGTTCAGAAACGATCTTAATGTACATGTATGTAAAGAAATTGTGGAGGTTCTTAACAGCCTTGGCTTTGGGCAATGTTTTGCCGAATCCAGTAACAAAACCCAATTGATTTGACAGACATACATCTTTTGATAGCAAAAATTAGTGGGTTTAATAGTCCTTTAGTTAAAAGATTTCATGGCTTTGGAGATAGAGAAGTTGTGGAGGCGAGACTTGACTATTGAGACTTGAGAGAGGTAAAGGGTAGAAATTGTTGTTTCATTACCGTATTGGTCCTATTGGATGGAAATCTTCATCACGTAAGCATGATAGGGAGAAGGAGACGCGTGGGCGGTGAGGAGGTTGAAGACGATAAGGCCTTAGGTGGGTATTTTCGGAATAGATTGTAAGGTTATTGGGACCCACCCAATTGTTGGGCAGTTGGGCAGCTTCTTACAACATAAGCAGGTTCTTTGTGGTATTGTCAAGTTATACGGTGGGCCCACAAGGGATTTCTACAGCTGCTGTGGTAGAAGAAGCTAACTGCCGCTAAAAATCAAAGAATGGGAAATTGGGAATAGTGCAAGCAGGTGCTGTGGGGCCTACAAAAAAGTTATACAGCAGCTCTACTGTACTTTAGAGTTATACGGCGCCTGATATTAGAAGCTTCTTAAAGAGAGTTATTTCACAAGGGCACAAGCAGGCAGATCAAAGAAACACAAGCAGGCATGGATGCTGGAATGGTGAGGGACTTAAGAGGTATATCAGCAAAAGGTGTTGTACGAAAATAATGGTGACGAGGGTAGTTCTTCAGCGGTGGTAGGCTCTTTTAGTATAAAGTTATATATATATACTAGTGGAGGCTGCACGTGCAAGGCACGTGCAGTGTATTTTAAATATGATATTTTATTATTATAATATATTATGTTTATATACAATATCGTATATGATATATACTATGAGAAAATCAAATCAAACGGCTTTGATATATGAAGCCTAATCAAAATATATTTCGTAAATTGATAAGGATAAGGAAATATGAAGTATGGTTCTGAGTACCACCAGTACCTGAACTTTAAATTTTTTTTTTTTTTTGTTTTTTGGTACTCACCTGAACTTTAAATTGCATTCATCATTTTGCGATTTTCTAAAGTCTCTCGGTGATGGCTAAAAATGTATAGTGGCAAGGCTCCTCGTACTAATTTGGAAACGAATTTAGGAACTTGGATTTTAGAGAGTGATTTCCAGTCCAATTTGTGTTTTTGAAGAGTGATTGGATCGCTACAAATCAGTTATGCATGCAAACATTGTTTGTGTTAGATGATTTAGCAGCGCAATACGAGATATGTGTTATACAGTCAAGGGAGGATGTAGATGTACCTCAATTTTTTTCTTCAAGCCTTTTGCTGATTTAAAAAGTTGTTAGGTAATTTCCGTCATTCATAAGTTTTGCTCCAAAAAGTAAATATTCTTAAAGCAATATAAAGTATTCATTCAATGCATTTGTATGCAGTGTTCATACTGTAAGAAACAAATCCGAGAAAAGATAAATAAGGGATAAAGGTGTACCACAGGATCGGAATGCTTCTCAAACAAAGCCCGAAGTATAAAAGTGGTTCTGGATGCCCAATTGCATATGCTTATTTATCATCTCTAACCCTGAATTTTGTTCTTAGAGAAAATAAAAATCGAAGTCCACTGCAAGCGGAAGTAAGATTCATCACCATCATAACAAATGCACAGTAAATAGAACATATAGAAACAGAAAACAAATTGGCAATGAAGAAACATGTTTGCATCACAGGTAAACTAAAAGAAAGAAACTCACGCAGTTAATGACATATATGATATTACAAAAAGTACAAATGTTTATAGCAAATGACTAAACCGGAAAATACAATATAAGCATGAGCATTATCACGTTCTCTATTGAGAGAAGACATCGGAAGGGGGCCCTTCCGGGTTTCAAAACCTACAAATGAACAAAAATAGCAAAACAAATAACATATCTTCTGCAAAAAAACAAAAAATATAGAAGATCGAGAAGATGAAGTGAGCAGAGGATGATGACCTGTATTAGAGAACAAGGATAAGGATGAGAAGAATCAGTGGGCGGAAGTAGAAAAAGAAGTCGGTAGAAAGTTAAGCAGCTATCGAGAAAAGGGGTGAGAGAGAGTTGCTTTGATCGTAGCTGTTGAGACATCCTAAATTAGGAGAAACTCGTGGAATAGGGTGAGTGGAGAGAGGTGAGGAGAAACGTGGTTTAGGGAGAGTGGGCCCACAAAGTCAAGCACTGCTACTACAGAATGTTGAATAGTTGTGAGAAGGGCAATTATGGAATATAAAAATGATGGACATTTTAGGAAATGAGAAAATGGTATGTTCACATGGGTGGGCATTATTGGAATAAGTAAGAGAGTAAGGGAGCTGCTTCAAGTGGCTTTTATCGAACATTATAGGTTAGGGACTGCCTCTTTTATTAGAAGGGTATAGATATAGATATAGAATTTTTAAAAATTAACCTTACGGTTAACATTTCTTCATCCTAAGGTTAAAATTTTTATATACTACAAAAATGTAACTATAGTTAATAAAGGTTAAAAAGGACACATGTTGGTCCATAGGTGCGATTGAACTCAAGGAACTCTCCTTGAGTTCAATCGTGAGTGGCTGTAATTCGATCTCCTTCCAACCAGCCGGAACTCAAAACTCCCAAAACCATATATCTTCTTTCAGTTCCATACAGATCGTTGTGACGTGTGTCAAGGGCATAAGTGAATGATTTCGATTTGTACAATAGAGAATGATGACAAATAGAATGGGACCCACAACTGAACTGCTTGTAGTACAGAGGACACATACTTACCACAAGCAAGCAGGTAACTGAACCGGATTGCTGATAAAGCTTTTTCTAAAAGGAGGCTGCTTTATGAGAAGGGGTATTTTGGAAAGTTAAAAGAGTATGTCGATAGACGAAATCGTCAGCGTTTAACGCTCTTTTATTATAACGTTATAGATATATATATATATATATATAGGGGTTTACTAACATTCACGCAAGTAGTGAATTTGGTATCCTTCACGTAAGCTATTTTTTCATGGCAGTCTTCTAATTTTTCCATAGAACAAAGGCATTCTCCAAACTCATGTTCTCTTCACAATTACAAAAATGCAATTGTTATATGTGAAATTTACAGAAATGCCATCAAAAGATGGCTTGCGTGAAGGATACCAAATTCACTGCTTGCATGAAAGTTAGAAAATCCCATATATATATATATGTATATATATATATATATATATATATATATATATATATATGAGAATAAAGGATACAAAACAAGGGGAGTTTACTGAGAAGTAAACTCGAATGGAAATGACCCAAAAGAACTAAGGCCAACCATTACAGATATTCCAGAAAATACCGGAAATCAACCTTCAAGCATAGCAGAAGACTGATCTCTCCCAAGTCTGTGCCATCACAGTGGCACGAACACCGGTCTACAAACAGGAGATTAATTTGCAAAAAAATGCAAGGAGAGGAAGAAGAAGAATCCTCGAACACTCTCAAATTTCTCTCCTTCCAAATTGTTCACGAGATAGCCCCCGACAGCACCATTAAACCCAATAGCTATCACATGAGATAGCCCCCGGCAGCACTGTTAAACCCAATAGCTAACTAAGTTTTCACTCAGCTCAAGCCCCCTTAATCCATTTTAGCCTCCCTTAACTTTAGGGAAATCTTCATTTTAGTTTTGCAAATCCCTTAGAATAGGAAATCCCAAACCAAACATTCTGCTCAATTTCCATTTGAAGAATTAAGAATGAGATTTTAGAGGAGCCTCTCTAGCGAGACTAGGTAAGTCACCTTACCAACCCAAACATGTTTTTTTTATCTTTCTAATGTGCCCTTAGCTAGGATAGAAAACCAACTCATTCCTTTAACTAGTTTGGATTTTTAGAGGAGCCTCTCCAGCAACACTAGGTAAGCCACCTTACCTACCCAAACATGTTTCTTATATTTGTAATGTGCCCTCAGCTAGGATAGAAAACCAACTCATTCCTTGAACTAGTTTGGAATTTGGATGCACTTGGACAAGATTCTTCGAATTGAAGACTCCTTATGAAAAGGGAAAGAGGAAGTCACTTTTAAGCATAGATAACTTATGTTTCAAAACTATTCATCTCAAAAGAGGAGCCTAATTAGGCTTCTCCTTAGAACTATAGCACAAATGTTATATTTGTTTTGTTGGCTCTGGTTTGTATTTCATCTTGTCTCTTCCTAGGTTCACTATTGGTGATCCCGGGGTTGTATCTTCCCTTTCCTATACTATATATTATATCTTCTTTGCTGATCAAAAAAAAAAAAAAGTGTCACATTATAAGAAAGGAAATAAGATAGAATGGAAGATTCTTTTATCCATACAAAATGTTGACATTTCTTGATTACCTGCAAGAGGCAGCAGACTCAATACAAGTAGCAAAAATGTTAATAGAGAAGAAACACAACAGTTCAGCAGTACTCAGGGTCCAAAAAAACGTTCAAATGCGTTGATAGTACAATTGCCTATAATTAGCAAGCCCAGGTCACACTAAAGGATCAATTATAAGAAAAAGAAAATCAACCCAGACCATAAAGATCGTAAGTTCATTTTAAGAATTACCTCCTCTATGCCATGTGCTTAAATGCTGCTGATGTCAGTGCTTTTTCCTACTTTTTGGTTTATGGTGGATCTTTCCATATGCCATGAGCCTCGACTGTGACAGTTTAAGTTCCGCTTGACGGTGCCTTCTCCTGCTTCGCCTAGACGTAGTACCCATTTCACCATTTGTTTCCTCCAATTGTTCATTCCTTTGCTCCGTCTCTTCTGTTTCCGAAGTTTTCATGTGACCATCACCCTTCAATCTGTGCTTTTTATGAGCCTTCTGATCTTCCAATTTTGCTCCTTGTAGAACCAACTTATGCTTCAATATCTGGTTATATCTCTTGATCTTAGGTACCTTCCATTCCTTTTCCCTGTAAGGAGCAAGATTTTTCAAAGAAACATACTGATTCAACTCCTTGTCATCCATCATTAAAACCTCTTCAGCACTCAACCCGTATCTTTTAGATGGAACAGAGGTGTACTTGAACCTTGTCTTCAAGTCTCCAATTGTATCCTCGTAGTCCAACTTATAGTACTCCTCCAACTCATTATCAAGAGAGACCTTCTCCCGAAGAGATATTTTACGCTTCCTCTTGCGTTTACCTTCTTCAGGAGCTTTTTCCTGTTCTTGGTTATGGTTGTCTGATAATTCAACATCTTCTCTGTTTTCTTTACATTTTATGATTTTATCTCTAACCGCCAAGAATCCTTCACCAGAACCACACATATTCCAATCTTTAGGAAGTCCAAGCAACTCATCTTCTTTGTCAAAATTGGGTTTTTCAAGATCATCACCACCGTCTTCATCACTATCACTGCAAAATTCAGGGTTTACATCGTCCGCCTCATAGTAATCTGCATCAAATGTCTCCTTCATCTTTCTATCATACTCTTCAGGATCAAAATCCTCCTCTAAATCGTCTTCATTTAATGGGCAATCCCCATTCTCAGCAATAGCAGCAATAGTCCGAATCTTCTCGAGCTTCTCCACTATCTCTTTCTTCTTCAAGTTCTTCAAGTGCTTCAACTCCTCTTTCCTCTTGAATTCTGCTTGAGCCATCCTTTCCTCCTTGCTCTTCCGTTGCAGCTTCCGAGCATTTGTCTTCTTCCGCACAGACCCCTCAGTGAATCGGCATGACCCATCACCCGGTCCCCAGCACCCTCCTCGTACCGGAAATTGTACTCTGCTTCATACTTCTCTTGCTTCTCTAACTCCTCCTCGTCCTGCGACACACGAAACAGATGGTCCTGAGAAGGCTTTTCGACTTTATCATTGCCGATCCACATTTTGTTCAGGAAAAAATTCTTCAAAAACATCTCTTTCTCATCCAACTTCTCATCCTCGCCGAAATACTCATCCAGCCTCTTATGAATTTCATCATTATCACCCTCATCCCCATCATCTCCCCTGTTTTTCCCCTTCTCCGTCAATAGATCTCCCCCATCGCCATCCAAGGCCTCTTCAGCAGCATTTAGGAACGCCCGCCGAAGCTCCTCCTGTTCCTCAGAATAGCTCTTTACACCCAATTTCGAGGTCTCTTCTTCGAATTCAGGCCCTTCTTCAATCAACTGTTTCGCCACAACATCCTTCAAGTACATGGGTTTCTCTTTCGACGATTTAGACTTCTCTTCTTCTTCGCTTTCTTCATCTTCGGATTCGAAGAGTTTTAAATCTTTCTGCTTGATAATCGGATCGTGCTTCTTGATCCTAACGAGTGCATCTAAGAACTTTAAATCTCTTTTATCTGAATTGATCAAATCCACATTGTCTTCTTCAGATCCCGAAGAACTCCCTTCGGAGTCTTCGGCTAATCCTTTCTTCTTCAATTCGTCTAATCTCTGCAAATCCTCTCGTTTCTTGTTGTGCTCGTATCGACGAGCGAACTCTTTGTTGATTTCGATCTTCGAAACGTCGTCATCGTCTGAACCAGATCCCTCAAATAAATTCAACACCATTTTTCCAGAAACAATCGATCGACTTTGTAACCCTAGCTTTGAATCGAGTAGAAACTAGAAACTAGGGTTTCCAAACACTCTTATGGTAAATTCCCAAAACCCTAAACCCCAGACTGAAACTTGGTTAGGTTTTCATTTTGAGGCTTTGAGGTGAAAGTGAAACCTAAGTAACCAAAGCACAGAGCGGCGGGAGCGCGAGAGCGTCAAGTTTCAATTTAGGATATAATCGAAAGCACCTTTGGATGTCATTATATATAAATAATATTTTATAAAAAAAATTTAAAATTAATTTAATGAATCTTAAGAATGAGTTAATTATAACTATAGTTAATAGAAATTAAGGAAAGATATATTGACCTTTAGGTGCGATTGAACTTTGGGAGAGTTCAATCGCAATTGGCTGTAATCACATCTCTTGTATAAGTAATCTCATCTCTCTTATAAGAAGTCAAAAAATAATAAAATTCAAAAAATAAACAAAGGTAGCAAACTAAAGTGGAGAAGACGTCTGCGGTTTGACTTGACAAACTGGCACTACTGTACACTAGTTTGTACTAAGTACTGACTCTCATTGTTTATTTTAAGAAAAAGTAAAAAGATTAAAGATTAACTTTATGTTATAAAATTTTGAAGTCCACTTCGTCTTCTTTGTTGCTTGAGAGACTTCGTCTTCTTCGTTTCTGTGTTTTACAGTGCGAAACTCTTCCATTTAGCTTGGATGATAGAAGGTCTTTCCGGTCTGTTAAACACCACGCTTTACAAAATAAAAAACCGTGCTCTATAAAAAGCAAACCACGTTCTCATGGCGAATACGCTCTCAATCCGTAAGAGCGCGGTTTGAGAGCGGAAACGAACAGTAGTATAGATGGTTTGGGTTACTAAGGGTGAAACTGCTGAAATCTATCTACTACTGTAAGCAAATTTTTTTGGCTGACGTGGCATTCTCTCAGGGCTTCTTTCTATTATTTTCTTCATTTAGGGATGCCACATCATCTGGCTGATTATTGGTGCCACATGTCACCTATTATCTCCCTACATGTCACCTTTCCATTAAATTTGGGTTATAAACCCCACTCACTTCATATTTTAAGCCTTTTAACCCTTCATCTAACCCTACCACTTCACTTCATTACTCTAACTCTTCATCAAACCCTACCACCTCTCATTTATCTATTAACTAATTAATTAATACTATGTTAGGATAAATTCTTCCTTTCTAACACTGCCATATAGGATTATCATCTTACCATTTAGTAACATGTGTCACATTGATTTCCCAATTTAAGCCATTCAGATTCATAAGAAGCATTCCATACTTCTTCTCTGTCTAAACGATCCACCTCTTCTTCGTGGTGATCACGACTCTTGGTTTTTCAAAAACAAAAAGTATTTAGCAACTGGCGCGTTGTTTTCAACCTCTCAAGCGTCTCACCCGATCTCCTCAAGCGTCAATCCTGATCCTGCATATGAGGTTTATTAGGCAACCTGCATAAAACGTGAAAAGGGAAACAAAGAAGAGAGAATTTTGATTAGAGTTGTCACTCTATGCCTGTTTGGTCTATCTCAACTAATCCCTCTCTTTCTTTCTTTGTCCCTCTCCATTATTCTCTCCCCAAATCCATTTGTCTCCCCCCCCCCCCCCCCCCCCCAAAAAAAATCAGAAAACTGTCTTTACATATCTAGTTGAAACAGAGTGAGTGCAGATCATTTCTATGAGATTAAAGGATTTTCCGACGACGGCTCAATGTCTAATCTGGCGATGGCGGTTTGCAAATCAGAATATCTAGTGAAATTCTTGGACAATTAGATTTCTTTATGGAGCTCTATATTCAAATGGTGCCGATTGTTAGACAGCACACTCAACTATATTTCTTTTGAAATTAAGGGTTTCTATAGAGCATCCTCAGTTTTGCATACCATATAATCAGCATATCATACCCAAGAGACACAGACATGACCATCTATAGAGGTAAGCATCTTTTAATGCATTAGTGGTTTGGTTCATCTTAACGCTTATTCTTCAAGGAATTCTAATTTCGATATGATTTTTCCATTAAACATAGACTAAATTAGAGAGCATGCCTATTGGTTGGGGTGTTTTAGAAAGATGCGTCACAAAATGCCTCTTTCTCTGGCCTTCCCTCTTACTGATTTTAAGGTTGTTTTACAGTGGCATGTTCGTCCAACAGTGAGGTTCTTTGGAACAATCCAATGTTTTCCCAAACACCTTTCCTGGTGAACAAAGGACGGTAGAGGATCGCAAGGTCCTCTTTTTCCAAGTTAACTACCCTTATCAAATTTTAACACTTTGGAAAAGAGGATAAAATGAAATTCCTAAAAAAGTTTTAATGCCACGTATATCAATTAGCAATTGGATGGTCTATTTAGAAGAGGACCTTTGGACCGTTTTCCATTTTCCTTTTTCATTACTAATGATCATAAAGTGAGGTATTGCTTTTGAAGGGTGTTTTTTGTTTTTTTTTTTAGTTTCTTTCATGTGTTCCCGTTTTGAGTTTTGGGTTTTTTAAATGGCTTAAAATGTTTATGCTTTGCCTTTTTTATTTGTTCAACATATAGCATAGGTTGTTGCTGTACCGGTTTTAGTCCAACCTCGGTTGGGAACAAGCCTTCATAATGGTGTATAAGGAGCCATCGACCCTCCTTTTAATCAGCCCTTTTGGAGTGGTTTCTTGGACTTCTGGCCTTTATGGCACCTTAGCGGCTACGTTACGTCTGGCTATGTGTGTGAGTATTAGTTACATGATAACCTTTCACTAAAAACATATAGCATAGCATGATATGAGGAAATGAAGATAGGTATTAACCATATTGGATGAATCTTCAGAAAAGTGATTTTTTTTTCTTATGTTTATTTATATTAATATTATTTGTGATTTCATCCCTTGCGTATATTGTAATTTTGGTAGATTTGAGGTTGTTAAAATGAGTTTTTATTGTTTATTATTCTTATTGTAATTTAAAGATTATTGTTTGTGATTTTGCAACTGCTTCTACAACTGTGGTTGATTTTGAGATATCTCATATGAAAAGGTGAAGCCCTTTCTATAGAATCAAAGAGTCTATTTCTTAGTCTTAAATACTTGGAGTTTTATCATCTTTTTGTTGTCATAAGGTTTATTTTCCTTAAATCTTAAACCCTAAAAAACATCTCCTGCATCGAAGTTCCTTGACCTATTGGGAGTTCTTCCTGTCTTCCAACTGAACTCAAATGCTCATTGACACATTTTTACCTTCTTAACTTAAGGGATGTTTATTTTTAATATTTTGTTGTTAACATTTCTTGTTCTATCATTCTATTTTTCATCTCAATCTTTCTATGAAAAGGTGAAACCCTTTCTATAGAATCAAAGAGTCTATTTCTTAGTCTTAGATACTTGGAGTTCTATCATCTTTTTGTTGTCATAAGGTTTATTTTCCTTAAATCCTTAACCCTAAAAAACATCTCCTCCATCGAAGTTCCCTACCTTTTGGGAGTTCCTCCTCTCTTCCAACTGAACTCAAATGCTCATTGACACATTTTTCCCTTCTTTGCTTAAGGGATGTGCATTTTTAATATTTTGTTTTTAACATTTCTTCTTCTATCATTCTATTTTTCATCTCAACCTTTTGTCCCTTGCATCGCACGGGTTGTTTGCTAATAACTAATATACAATTTATAGACGGCAAAATCATCTATCAAAACCAATTCTGAAGTCACGTGTAGGTATGCAGTTTAATGGGACATTCTTTAACGGTCTGAGAAATTCTGTGTTCAAATAGGTGACGTGAATGGATGATGATCTTAACCGTCCACTGGCCAGCAGTTTTGAAGGCCACGATTTCTCTATGAGGTAGTTACAACAGTTACAGCCATACAAACCAATTGATCCTGGCCTTCCAACACGAGTTTGAATCACAGCCAATTGCAATTGAACTCTCTCTGAGTTCAATCACACCCATAGGCCAACACATGTCCCTTTTAACCCTTATTAACTGTGGTTAAGATTCATTAACTTTTGAGGTTCAATAATATAACCTTGGTTTTAAAAAAAATGTAATTTAAAACCCTAAGGGTTAAATTTTTTAATCAGAGTTAAATATATTTTAAATATTTTTTTTCTAAGAACTAAGATTATATTGTTGAACTCCAAGGATTAGTGAATATTAACCACAGTTAATAGGGGTTAAAAGGGACACGTGTTGGCATGTGGGTGTGCTTGAACTCTCCAAGAGTTCAATCGCAATTGGCTGTGATTCCATCTCTTCCAACCCCAATGGCCACAGGGAAGAACACAACAGAAATGTTACCAACAAAATTTGAGTGAAAGCCCAGGACTCCGTTCATAAACGGACTAAATCTAATCCAGAGTATCCTCACGGCATCCATGGTGATGGACCAGACACAACTAAATCCAACCCAACCCAGCCCAGCCCAGCCCGTTCCACCCCTAGATGTTGAATTAGAATTTGTATTTTCTTTGGTTAACTCAACTACACCACAAGACAAGGCGATAGCTAAAGGCAAGACAAAGGAAACACACACCCCATGTAGTCACACACACAGACCATTAGAATTTGTACTTGTTTCTTGAGGCTCCTTTCTTTATAAAGTTATTTCTTGAATAGGTTGCAAAAACAATCAACACGTGTTGTTTTTCTTAAGAGTATATAATTTTAAGAGTAAGGATAGGAGTCCTCTTCTTAAATTTTTTTAGTGGCCTACTATTAAGTGCCAAATCATTAATCTACAATTTGTTGTGCTTGTCAGTAGGGTGGGTGACTCTTATTGCATATTACTCATATAGACTTTTACAAATCTATTGGGAGTTTCTCGTATGTAAGAATAGAAACCCAAAAAAAAAAAATTCTCTTATGAGAGAATGGCGAGGGAACTTCCCTTAGAACCAGAGAACATTGGTTCGATCCCAAGGATAATCTTTAGTGCATGTCCCTTAATTGGTGTGGTCTCAATCCACATTACTAGGATCTTTCTTTGCTTTTTGGTGGCTCACTTCGTGTGATGCCCTTAGGGGTGGTAATGGGTCGGGTTTGGACTTTAATTTTGATGACTTTTGAGCCGATACAGACACATTAACAAAGGCTTTGAAATCCGAATTTGGCCTGATTGCCACCCCTAGGCGCCATCATGATAAAATTGGATAGAAAGCATACATTTTCTGAGGCTCCGCACTTTGATTTGTGCTTTGCATGTGCAATTACGCCTCTAACCAAAAAAAATGGAGGAAACTAATTCAGTATTCAACGACTTTCTCTGACTTTATCTCAAACTTACAACTTTCAGCAATGGTAAAGATCCTCTGGAGCTTTAATAAGAACACCAATACTTACATAAAACTTGAGTTTACATGAGTATACGGATGTCAATGATTAATATCCATATTTGATTCGTATTAGAATTTGTTTGTTTGGAAAATTATATGAATAGGTATCCGGCAAAGCAAATTCTGTTAGAAACTTTACTATTTGTTTGTAATCGGGTAGGAATTTGAATATTGATGTATCTTATTTGATAAATATCAGACAGAATTCTGTTAGAAATTTTACTATTTGTTTGTAATCGGGTAGGAATTTGAATATTGATGTATCTTATTTGATAAATATCAGACTGTTTATTGTATGTATATATATATATATATTCAAATAAGACTAGAATATCCTTATTTAATGTATTTTTCAAATAATATGATTTTAAGATACATTTAGATTGCTATTTTTAAAATAAATGAGAATAAATAGTAATTTTTCAAAAAAAATTTGGTTTCTTTTGGCATTTTCCCTTCTTTTAAATCTTTATTAAGGTAACGGGATGATTAGGATAGTATCCAAATTTAAATATTTCAATCAAAGTTGAAGAGAAATACTCTATTTCATTAAATTTTAATCGAATTTGGATAGTTAGATATGTAATTGGATACGAATTTGAATGTACCCCTATCTGCTTTGAATTCGCTTCCTTTATAACTTTATTTGAATATATAGAATAAATGATCAAGAAAAATGAAACAGTACTTGAAAACTAAAATTTTCTCCCCCTTTTTATTAAGCTCTCATTGAGCAGCTTCCTCCATCTGTAAATTAAAAAACAACCCATAACCTTCACTTGCTTAATTATTAACTCTTTTCCTCTTCTTCTGCCTTTTCCTCCTATATCTCTCCTTTGATCTGAAGATTCCTCTACTGGATAATTATGGAGCCTTAATTTGGGCTTGCCTAACAGGTAGGAAGGTCGCTCGGCGGCGGTAGAAGAGATTCATTTGGTCCTTTGCCATTGTCTACCACAAATGCCATCTTGAGTCCCCATGTTGTGTGCACTTCCAAATGACAATGCATGAACCAAACACCTATAGACAGAACAAATTAAACTCCATGGATCAACAGTTCATGGTTAAAAGAAAAAAAAAATGTTACTGAAGTCTAGAACACTGTTAAGTTTACCTGGGTTATCAGCCTTGAATCTGATAGCAGTCCATCCGCCAGATGGTACTCCGATTGTGTTTCTTTCGATAGGGTCGACAAAGTTAAATTTTTTCGGATCCTTCTTTGGATTAAAATTCCCTAGTCCCCTTCCAACTACAAAGAAATTGAAGCCATGTAGATGGATTGGATGGTTCTCTGGGGCTATAATCCCAGTGTCCTGTAAGACTAGTTCCACTGTAGAGTTATAAGCAAGCCTATAAAGCCTTGTCCCGTTCATGGTCTGGAAACTTGACGGTTGGGTAGTACCCGTGTAATTGAAGGCTATTGGCGGGTTACTGGGAAAATCATCAGTGAAAACGCCACTTATATTAAAGAAATGTGCTTGAAGAAGTGCCATTGTAGGCATGACGAAGCTGACATTGTTGATAGCCGCTACTACCCGGCTCCCATTAGCGCAAGTGGCGCATGGGTTAATGCCGAGGCCAATGGTGAAAAGAAGGGAGTGATCTACAGTTAATGGGACATTTGCAGGAAATTTTTTCGAATTAAGGCTTCTTAGTGAGTTGGTGAAGCTGGATGCTACTGGGGTGGAATTCTGAGGAGGAGGATTTGTGAGGGTGGTTGGTGATGTTGCTAGGGTACCCGAATAGTGTATCGTAGCCGTCGCGGTCATGTTGTCGACAGCAACAATTGGAGTGTCCATGAAAGGAGAGGCGGTAACCATATATTTGCCGGTGCTCCGGTCAGCGGTTAGAAGGACGTTTGTGGTCTGGCCAGGGGCAATGAGGATGGTGTTGGTCTTGAAGGGCTTGGTGTAGATTGCGTCAACTTCGACGACATTCAATTGATGGCCGGCTACCTTGAAGAAGATCTCTTCATTGAGCGCAGCATTGATGATACGCAGCATGTATGTCTTGCCACTCTCTACATGTAACGTGAACCCCCCTGCGCATGATACATTGATAAAATTAACAAATCTTTTTTTTTTCTTGTGTGTGTGTGTATTAGAATTAAAATATATCTGTGTTATGTAGACTATTCCATGGCCATGTTAATACCTTGTGAAGAACAACTAGAGACAGGCCCTGGATGGCCATTAATGGTGTGAGCATCCGAGACGTTTGGCGCTGAACCAGACTTGAGAGCTTCATTGATCACGGCTTCAACGTCGGACTTCCACCATTCACCTGCAATTCGAAGAATCCGATAACAACAACAGGCCTTACTAGTCTGTTTCCAAATTCATAACCTCAAAGTCACAACTGTGAGGTCCTAACCACCAGCACTTGAGGTTTAAACTTAGGCTCCATTTGTTTCGATGTAAAATAGGGGAAAGCAAATGAATTTCATGGATCAATTGTCTTAAAGAAATTATGTGCGAAAAATCACGGATCAATTGTCTTAAAGAAATTATGTGCGAAAAATGATATTTTATGTGAAATTCATTTGTTTTCCCTAATTTTACATCAAAACAAACAGAGCATTAAGGAAAATGATCTAATGGAACTTAAAACTCACTTAATATCACGACAACTTCTTTATGGGGTGCTGGGAACGGATAAGGAACGCCGCGCTTAGGCAAGATGACAAGGCCGCCATGGACGGTTGCCCTCAGCCAGAGAATATGCGCGTGCCAAAGAAGTGTCCCTCTTTGGCCAGTAATGGTGAAGTTGTAGACATAGCTTTGCCCGGGTTGTATCGGGCATTGTGTGATGTATGCCGGCCCATCGGCCCAGCCCGTTCGGAGCTGCCGGATCCCATGCCTGCCATCACAAAATATGTATGGAGCTAAAACAAGATTTATCTCTACTAGAATGACCATATTGCCCATGACATTTCTACATGCCAAGTTAGATTTTTGTGATGAAAAGGGCAAATTTAAGTCTTTTTGTTTCTCACCAGTGAATGCTAAGGTTGTATTGGACGTGGTTGACGACCTTCACGAGCACTGTATCGTCTTCCCTTGCATACAGAGTGGGCCCTGGAAACAGCCCATTCACAGTAACGATGGGCTTGCTTGAACACAGCCGGGAGGTGTTCCTCGTCACCACCTGCGTACGATAGCCAAAAGACAGCCACAAGTCCATTGGAAAACTAAGCAGGATAATAAAGTGCGCAATGCGCATGCCACCCTTGGTACAAAGCTTTGAGTGACTTTCACAACAAAGTCTGGTGTGATAATTCTGATTTGTAGGAATACCTTCCGTATTTAATTTTCTCCATAATTTTTTTAATTTTATATCGTCCACTGGGGCAAAAGTCATTTTAATTTATAATAACTTTAAGCTTAAGAAAGGATATATATGATTAAGATCTTTTCTTATTCTTATCTAGTTCTTCGACAATGATATAAAAATAATCTAAGAAATCGTTTCAAATAGAAGAATTTGAATGAGGCCTATTTATTGAATTTGATTTTGAGGAGTGATTTGAAACCAGTCGAAAACACAAATGAACAATTAAGAGATTCTGACTAATATAAGGCAGATTACATGTATTCCTCTGTTTAAGTCAACATAAAGAGACCATTCTTCTTTGATTTTTATAGAAAAAAATAATAACAATAGTAATAATTAATAACATTAGCATCATTATAACAAGGATGGTGGTGATGATAATAGAGTTTAAATATGAGGCAGAGCTTGCTTATGGCGTTTGAATGGACCTCCCTTTTTAACATGTAGATGGTGGTAGTCTTGTAATGATTGACAGATGCAGCGGCAATTTTGTAAACATTTTTCTCTACATAATTACAAAATTATCACAACTCTACACTAAAAAGAGAGCTCCGCTCAAACGCCATGAAGTAGAGCTCAACCTCATATTTAAACTCATTATAATTATACCAATAACTACCATAAGGATAATATTTTTAACCAAGGCGTGCTTTGTTTATCAAATTGAGGTGTGTATTTTGTTTCCCATTTCACCAAAATATTTTTAAGAAAACATTTTCACTCCATGAGAGTGTTGGACATTGGTGTTATGCCTCATTGCTCTATCGATTTTCACAGACAATGCCTAAATTAACCATGGCCTGTTTAATGCAAACTACTTGACAATATACTTACATTGAACTTGTAATGACGAACACGGCATTCGACCAACACCGGAAACAAGAGACCAACCAGCACCAAAACTCGAACCCAGGACTCCATTTTTCCTTTCAAGACTTTTCAGTTTCTCTTTCCTTTCTTTCTCACTGTTCTATCTCGTTTTCTTTCGTACACCTCTATGCATGACTGTCCAACGCACCCTTATAAAGAGGTGGGAGTCTTTGCTGCCATGTCGTTTTTCCTAGTAGGTGGATGTTGGGATTCTTGAGAAACAAGATTTACTTGGAAAACCATAGATCGAATTCCCTTAGTTTTCTTGCAAATTACATAAAGTAGTCATCTATCCACTAATATGATTTTCCAAGGTAGGGGAGCTATTAAGATCGTGAGGCCATTTTCAAATGACTATAGCCCTAGTCAGAAATTGGGTTGGTGGAAACACATGTTTAAATTACAAATATCATTCTTAAGATGATCAGATGTGCTTATGTTCCTGACTGAGAAGTCATGTATGTGGTGCATGGATGATCTTAAACATTTATTTAGCGTAAACCGTCATCCTAAACTGGCGAAAGATGATGGTAGTGACAATGCAAACACGAGTACATCCATTTACACCCTCACATTGCAACCATGTACATGTATCCGCACCGACTCACTCAGAATTTTCCCTAGAGGTTGGTGCAGTTGGCTAGTGTCTAGAGTTTGTTGTCGTGTGCAAGGTTTGAAATCCCGATATTATCGGTGATTTCAGTCAACCAACTTGAAACCAAATCCCAAAAAAAATTGGTATCTCGGCAGGATTTGGATTCCGATTTATTAATATTTTATTAAATATATATGTTACAAATTATACTTTATTAAAATTTTATAAATTCATATAAATATTATTATTTTATGTTTAAGATAAAAATATGGAAATATTTCAGAATTTTAGTAAAAAAATATATATTTAAAAATAAAATTTTGAAATATCACAGAATTTCCAAATTTTGACCTGAAATTTTCAAAATCCCCGTTAGAAATCGTGTTTTCTAAAATCCACCCTGATGTCTTTGGGGTTGGATGAACGGGATTTCGCGAAATTCCAACGGGATTTTCAACCTTGGTCTTGTGTTCAACTTCCAACCCGGTCCCATACAACAAACGGATTAAGAAGGCAAACCCGCCCACCTAACCCATTTAAAATGAGTGTAAGAGAAAATTACTGTTATGATTAGGAGGTGTATTTTGTTCATAGTTCAGGTATTATTAAAGTTCCTTCCAGAAGAGATGGAAGGAGATGCGAAATTGCGGTGGGTAATGAAGAATAAATAAAAAGGGGATGTTAACAGAAGAAAATTTTATAGTTGAGAAATGCCTTTCATGGAAGAGAAGGGGTTTGTTGTTTGAAAGCGAAGATTAGTGAAGGTCGGCAACAGCTCATGGCATCTCTCTTTCTATAGCTAATTCCACCTTCTTCTGTTTCTTTTGTCTCTTTATATTACCCTCATTTGGCAATAATCACATGCTAAGGCTTCTTCCTAACGTTGAGTTGAGTTGAGCTCTCTCCATACTTCCTCTCTTCTTCCTTTGAGCTTATTAGAGAATTTGTTATTGTAATAAAGTGAATGAGATACACTGTATCATTATGAGTGTATCTCTTCACAATTAGATAGTATCAATTAAGTTTGAATTTAGGATTTAATTTGATTTGATTTGATTAGGATTATCTTTGAGAGATCTTTCTATATTAAGAGTCTTGGAATATTATTTAAACCCTCTTAGAGTTCTTGTAAATCATCTAAGATTATTATCAAAAATCAATTTCTCTTTCAGAGCTCATTGAAGTTGTTCGTCTCTTGCAGCTGGCGAAGAAAGCTAATCAAAATGCTAGCCATACTCTCGCTAATGAAATGACACGTGAAAGTAATGTCTCACTTCATTGGGGGAGAGAATGAAAATATTTTCGAGAGTGGAAATATTTTCGAATAGGAAATGCTATTGAGACCGCATTAGGGCCGAGACCTCACGCCTTAGCACGGGATTTCAGGCGGAACCCACCATGTGAAGATGGGCCCCACCTGAAATCTTGTGCTCAAGTGCGAGGTCTCAGTGGTCTCAACCATTAGACAATCTCCGTAACAAAGTCCTTTTCAAATTATGGGAATTTGACTAGGGTTCCTAAAAAATAAATGTGCTCGTTTAGCATCACTTGCAAGGAACAATTCTCTATTCTATGGGAATAGAGAATTCTTCATTAGGAGTGATGTTAAACGGACCCTTAGGGGCTTGATTTAAGAGTTGATGTATGATGAACCTATTGTCATAGGATGTGCTTGTTTGGCGAGAAAATGATTGAAAGGAAAGAAAAGAAAAGGAAAAGAAACTTAAAATTTTCTTTCAAAACAACTATCAAAAGATAAAGCAAGGATAAGAGTTTGTTACTATTGAGAAAGTCCAAGAAAATGAATTGTCAATGATTCCTTCTTGTTTTTATAATGTCTTGACCACTATCTTGTCCACAATTGTCTGGAATGATGCCTCATATTATAGATATGTAAGAGGTAGCTGACCTTAGGTTGGCTTGGTCTTGGTTGCCTATGTTGTTTTGGTTGTCTGGTTTAGGCCTTGTTACTTTTCTAGTAGGGGGGTCTGCCTAACCCTAGCTTTCCAATTCCAAAAAAAAAAAAAGAGTTTCTTGCACACCAAATGCAAAAAAACTCATTTTTCTTTTACTTTCCCTCACTTTCTCTCTAAATGAACACACCCATAGAGATGTACACCATGTGGCGAAAGTTGCGAAACATTCCTTCGAACCATAGCCCCGGTTGGACTGAAGCTAGATTTCTCAATGGGAATGAGATTAATTCCGAGATTAAGACTTCACAATAGATTTGGTTGAAGTTAGCTAGTGGTAGGAAAGGGAACACTTAGGTTGTGTTCCGTTCAAGAGAAAATGGGGTAAAATGAAAGAAAATCAAATTTTCTCTTGTTTGGTTGGTGTTGGGTACAAGGGAAAGGCACATCTTCCCAAAACTGTTTTATCTACCGTTGTGCCCGTACAATCACTTTTACCCAAAAAAAAAATTCTTTCACAAAATAAAGTGATTTTGAAAGAAAAAAGACAATTTTACTATTATACCCCTCTTTACCCTTCCCACCAACAATTCTCTTACAATGACATTTTTGTCCCTTAAAAAATCATTTTCTTTTTTTCTTTTCTTTTCCTTTTCTTTTCTTTTCTCTCACTCACTATCCCGTGAACCAAACACATCCTTAAGTGGAACCCTCCATGCATAGAATAATAATAAGTTGTAAGGACTATTTTACAATTGGCAGTTGTAAAGGATCCCTCACATTACCACATAAGGATAATAGACTAGATTTGACATTCATTACTGTCATAAAAGTACAAGCAAAATATATCACCATCTTTTAAAAAGTTAGAAGCTTAACCATGTTTTTTTATGTGACATTGTGAGAGACCTTTTGCAGCTACTGTTGCAAAAGATCTAGCTAACTATTATTCTCGTGCATACTAGGCCACCTAAAAAGAAGGGAAACCTTAATCCTATGTTTGGTTGTCGAGAAAATAAAGGAAAACATAGAAAAGAAAGAAAATTGGACAAAACATAGCTGAGAATTGTATTAGAAATCCAAAATTTTCTTTTCTTTTCTATGTTTTCACCTATTTTAGCGATAACCAAACATAGCATTAATGGTCTAAGCTAAGGGCACCAAAGGGAAATATTGGGGAGTGTGGCTCACTAGTGGCAGTACAGACCAAACAAGAAATAGGTAGCAGATTTTCTTTAGCAGATGCTCAAGTATTGCACTCGGGCATCACTCTTTCCATGACGCATGGTAAGACATTTAGCTAGGGAGGTGATAGCATGCATTGCACATTCCGTTGGGCGGTACACACCACCTCTCAGCTCCTCTTTTCCTCTTTTCAATGGCCAGAAATAGCTTTGCCTCCCAAAACGCGTGTATGTGTGTGTGGAAAGGGATGGGATTTCGTCTGGCCCTTGCTAGACCAAAACCGTCTGGCTACCGTCCATGTCAACAAGTGTCCATTTTAACACCCTTAACTGTGATTAAGATTCAATAACTCTTAGGGGTTCAACCACCTTAACTTTTGATTTTAGAAAAAAATTATTATAATTTTTTTAACCATAGGGGTTATAACTGGAGTTAAAAGACATTTAAAGGGGCTTTGTGAATGAGCCAAACGATTTTGGTTCTGCAAGGGTCAGACCAAATCCGATCCCTTGTGGAAAAGGAGCCAAATCATCTCCGGTGATAACCGGATTTGGCAAATCCGGTTATCACCCCTAGAGGTCACCACGTGTCTCCTTTGACACCCCTTAACCATGGGTAAGGTTCACCCTTGGAGGAGTCAAATCCTCTACGGTGATAACCGGTTTTGGCAAATCCGGTTGTCACCCCTAGAGGTCGTCACATGTCTCCTTTGACACCCCTTAACCATGGGTAAGATTCACCCACCCCTAGGGTTCACCCACCTATCCTTGGTTTTTTTTTTTAATATTAATTATTTTTTTAAAATTAAAAATTGTTTTTAGAGTTTTTTAATATTAAAAAAGAATTAATATTATTTAAAAAAAAACCAAGGATGGATGGGTGAACCTTACCCACAGTTGAGGGGTGTCAAAGGAGACACGTGGTGACCTCTAGGGGTGATAACCGGAATTTCCAAATCCGGTTATCACCGTAGATGATTTGGCTCCTTAAGTATATATTGGGTCCTTCTAAGGAGATTACCTAGGCCGAAAACGAGATTCATCACAGCCAATTGCGATTGAATTCAAGAGAGTTTAATCGCTTGATTAATGGTAGAGATTTTTTTTTAAATTTTCATTTTTCCACTTCGTTTTTTTGCAATTGGCTGTGATCAGATCTCGCCGAAAACAGCATGACTGGATGATATTTGGCCATCTGAACTGATGTACATTATACTTCCAAGGTTTGAAGTGTTAACAGGCTTATTGTATGTGTTTTCCCTTCTATTACCTGTAGCTTTGCCTCGTGGTATTGTTACCTTCACCAAAAAAAAAAAAAACAGGCTTATTGTATCGTTTAACAAACTCCATATTTTGAAAGATAAGATCAATCAATCGCTAACTGAAATTAGGAGTATTATCATTTATCAAGCTCGACCAGCCCACCGGGCATTTACATCCCTGCCCGATTTTCACCTGGGATCTGTCTCCACTTATAGGCCCATAAGATTGGGCGGGCCAAGATTTGATATTAGGAATCTAATAGGCTTGGGAATGAAATTGGTCCAATAAATCAGCCTCTTTTAACCTTATTAAAACCAACATCTATTAAAATAGGACAGGTGTTGATTTTTGAGATAAGTACCGATCAGTCACCCTAAATAAAAAATATCACCCAAAAGAACATGCTTTGAAAAGTTTTACCAAATAGGGTATGTACTCAAATATTGCCCTTATCCGTGTTGGGTTTTATATGTGTAGCTAAGGGGTTAATATGTCAAAAGCATACCATACAAAGTATGCCTTTTTTTGATAAATATGTTAAAAGCATACCCTTTTAGGTAATAAAAATGGAAAGCAAGACCTTTTAGGTGAATCGCCCTTGATTTTTAGCTGAAAATAAGGACCAGTGTTGTATTTTTGCTGAGAGTAGGAAATACCTAAGAGTAGGGCTAACACTGTCCTACTATTGTGCGTGTTGCAAACAAAGTAAGACGTGTGTTGATTTTTGGCCGAAAACAAGGATGAGTGTTGTTTTAGTGTAGGAAATGACTAAGAGTAGGGTTAACACGGCCCTATTATTGTACATGTTGCAAACAAAATGGCCCTAAAGACTTGAAAACTAAGCCTTGGATTGAAACATAGTCTAATCTCACAGATCGTGAGCCAGGCTCAGGAGGAGCCCCCAACCAAAATTTAGCCCATTATGGCCAATACTTTTTGCTTTGTCAAAACAGGGCGCTTCACCTAAAAGGGTATGATTTGTAATTTTTATTACCTAAAAGGACATGCTTTAGACATCTTTATCAAAAAAAGACATGCTTTGCATTTTTATTACCTAAAAGAGTATGCTTCTAACATATTTACCCCCTTAAGTATGCATATAAAACCCAAACATTATTAAGGGTAACATTGGAAGCATACCCTATTTGGTAAAACTTTCCAAAGTTTGTCCTTTTAGGTGATTTTTTTAATTTATGGTGGTGCTTATCCCGTCAAATACAACATGGCACAGTAAATCAACTGAGCTCGTTGACTCAACTAAATCACCGAAATAAAAGGTCTGGACCTCGATCAAAAACCGAATGTGAAACAAGTCTGTCTCTCTCCACTACTATCTTTAAAATCTCTTGCGTAAGTTTGCCGCTTGGAGTCGCCATCACTTTGCACTAGACGTATATGATGATAGGTGAGTAGTGTGAAAAATATCAGCACCAGTTTTGCAATGGTAGGGATTCTAACATGTCCTCATCAATCAATCCATCAATGTATATTTAATTATATATATACTATTAAAATAAATAAATAAGACTCATTTTTATCTCCAAACTCCGGCACCTCTAAAAAGAATGATTTTAGGGAATTGTAATACGAATTAACCTATTAGGCTATGTTCTTTTGGTGAACTTTTAAAGTCATTGTTTCATGTCTAATTTTACTTAATGTTTAGAACTATACTATTTCATAGAGTGCAAAATTTTTACAAATATGAAAGTTTTAGGTTTCATCTAAAATTTTTGGATTTTTTAAGTTCTATGAATGTATAACTTCTAATTAAATTAAAACCGATAAATCCGAGATACAAGTAAAATGGTTAGAAACCCTTGCCTGTTGTTCCAAAAAATTATTCGGACTTTTAAAAGTTCCACCATAAGAGCAGTCTTCAACATATTTTAGGAGAATAGGATAAGAGGAATATAGAGAGAATGTAGAGACATATTGATCCATTTAAGGGATTTTAAAAACTTGTGATAATAGAGATAAAGATAAGAAATATAAAGAGAATGTAGAGACATATTAATCCCTGAGAGGAATATTTTAAAGGATTATAATACTAGGGATAGGTTGTATATAAATTTAATTATTTTATTCACATCCGTGCATCACCCATCACCAGAGGTCTCTGCTAGTATATAAATAAGGATAATGTAGACGGGGCACCTATGCTTGGACCATCTGTTTTTGACGTTCCTTTTGTTTGCTTAAAAGAGAATTCAACGTGGTAGAGAGATGTTCACACTTGCGTGAGATAATGGGGTCCAGTGTACACCAGGGGCCTACTACTTGATACGTGGGTTGAACTCTATTCACACTATCAACCTGAGGACCACCATAAGCTTAGGATGGGCACTAGGCCATGGTCTCAGATTGTCTTTGGCGAAGCCAGAAACCCCACTCGGGGTTCCATACATTGTGCGACAGTTGGCGTAAAATGGGGAGAAGTCATTCTATTTTCTCCCCATGATTTTGACTTCTCCTCATTTGATATCTCTCCCCCTTATTCTCACACACTTATCGCCACATGCCTTATTATGTGTGGGAAAGTCAAAATCATGGCCCATGATTTTGACTTTTCCACCACTGTCCCCTATTCTATGGAACCCCGAGACAAGCCCTTCCAGATACAATCCAAAGCCCTGGCCACTCTTTTGTTGCTGGTCCTCACTGCACGTCATCATCGCAGTTGAGGAGATCGAATCACAGCCAATCGTGATTGAACTAAGGGAGAGTTCAATCGCACCCATAGGTCAACTTGTGCCATTTTTAACCCATATTAACAATGGTTAAGATTTACTGTCCCTTAGAGTTCAATAATCTAACCTGTTTATAGAAATTCTGTTTTTAAAAACATTAACCTTTGGGTTAAAATTTCTTAATCCAAAGGTTAATTTTTTTAAAATATTTTTTTTCTAACAACCAAGATTAGATTGTTGAACAATAAGAGTTAAGGAATCTTAACCACGGCAAAGGACCTGTGGGCAGGATTGAAATCTCCCTAAGCTCAATTGTGGTTGATCTCGCAGTTGTGAGAGACTGACTGTTGCCACGCCTTCATGTGCCTACTTGGATTGAAACCCCTTCCTCTCACATAGATGGATGGAATGGAAGCAACCACCCAAAAAAATTTACCACTAATCCCATTATTTTTTAATTGCTACATTAAGAAACAGCGAAGTCAAACCACATAAAACTCATTTAGTAGGATTAAACCACTTAAACTCTTCACACTTTATTTGTATTTTTCTATTTCTATTCTAAGTTTATGTTCTTGTAAAATATTTTGTCTTTTTAATTAATGGGGTCTTGCGAACAACCACTGAACTTGATAACGACCACCAAAACATTTTTACCCCTGTATTAATTATCAAAATCCACTAAATGTAATGGTATTTTAGTCTTTTAATAGGAAACTAATAATTAAATGTAGAAGATAACTTTTCTTATACTCATTCTCTCTCCTATTTAATAAACTGTCCCGAAAATGCCAAAATATTCTTGCATTTAATAGAATGATATTTAATGCATACGGGTAAAAAGTCTTGTGAAGGTTAACAATTTCATACATTGAGTGATCGTTACCATTTCCCTTAATGAATTAATATTAAATTAACTTTATTGTTTATCAGGTCATTAACGGTTGACACAATTGAGACTTGCAGCCCCAAAATATGACAATGCTATCTCAATTTTTTTTTCTCGTCTACTTTTAAAAAAATAAAAATAAAAAGATCAAAAGGTCCACCATTTTTTATCTCCTTAAAAAAAAATTGAAAGTGAATAAGAAAGAAAATACACCTAGCATTATCCCGATAAGAAACGCAGAGTGAGAGATTGTGGTTTAACCATTTCCTTTTTTTTTAAGGTAGCTAGCCCAACTCTCCATTCTCTTCTCACAACTAAAATTGAACACTTGTCATTGTTTTCAATCAAAAATAATAACACCTATCCTTGGGATGCCTGAGAATAGGGTAGCACGCCTCCGTGTTGTCCTATTATGTTTTTGGGGGTGATTGAATGAGATATTTGATCAATGGGGCGATTGCCTCTAGCACTAATATTTATTTATTTAATTTTTTTGGGGGTATCTGAATAGCCGGCCAACTTAGGATATAAAACAACTTATTCGGTTTGAACCAAAACGAAATCACTCTGCAGATCCCATTTTTTCTTTCGCCAGGGGAAGCCATGAATCTACGTTGGAGGAGGTTAGAAACTCAGGTTCCTTGTCTGTTCAGTTATTTTTGTTTAAGCATTTCTGTTTCGAAATTGATCACATAGCATTCTATCTATCTATGCCACTTATAATCACGGTCCAATCCCTGAGACTTTATCTCATCATTGACTTTGGGTCCCACTAATTGGAAGCTGAGGCTTTGATTGACATTAAACTTCTCAGACCTACTCCTAAGGTAAATAATCACCTCGATGAGGGGCGTCTTGGTCCCTTATTCATGCCAGGTGTCTCCTTTTTAACTTCCATTGACTATGGTTAAGGTTTACTAATCCCTCGGGTTCACCATGTTTTTTAAAAAATAAATTAAAATATTTTTACTACAAGGTTAAAAATTAACTTGAGTTTACAGTAGGACAGCTTTGTGAGAGCGAAGAGCAATAGTTCACTCTGACCCTTTGAGCAAATTATTGCTCTCCTCCTAAATTTACTGAGAAAACTTTTTAGTTTCCTTCTTTCGGGTCCCTAATGACTCGTAATCATCTCCAATTATAACCGGACTCAGGGATTCCGATTAAGCCACTGATGCTGCCATGTGTTCTTTTCACCGACCTATCCTTGGTTTTAGGAAAAAATATTTTTTTAAAATTAATCCTAGGAGTCATTGAATTTTAACCGGGGTTAAATTTCTTTTTAATAAATTTTTAAAAAAAATTCAAGTATAGGTGGGTAAACCCTAGGGGTGGGTGAATCTTAACAACAATTAAGAAGTGTCAAAAGGGACAACTGGTAGCGTCAGGAGCATAACCGGACTCCCCCGAATCCGGTTAGAACATGAGAGAATCATGAGTCGTCTCTAATTTGTTGATTGGATTCTTCATTTTATTTTATAAAAGGAAAATAGTCACCTCCTCCCGGTGGAGCGAAGGAGGCATCCCATCTCCATTTTCTCGCCACATGTCTTTATTTAATATCCTTTTAACTGTGGTTAAGATTCACTCAATCACTCACCCTTAAAATTAAAGCATATAACCATAGTTTTTAAAAGAAAAATTAAAATTTTTAACCATATAGATTAAAACCTCTTAACGACCGTTAAAGAGACTTTTTTTTGGGTAAACTCAATCATACCACAAGGCAATGACACCACAAGGCAATGACTAAAGGCAAATACAAGGGAATACTCACACCACCCAAGCAAACACACACACACCACACATGCAGCCCATATAAGCTTCACCCTAGAGCTCCTCAAAACGGGTACCAACCGTTTGAGGCGCCAAGGAACTTATATGGGACAACATGCTCAGTAAAAGGCGAGAAGCACAATATTGTTCCTTAGAAAAATAATCGCCAGAGTGAGCTGTCTTGCCCCTTTAAAACCTGAGACCTTGTTCTTGCACAATTTGGTGTTTAGTAGGGGTCAGATCTATTCCGAGTTGGAGTCAACAACGACACACATTCTCTCACGGGAATGAACCTAGACTTCCCTCAAGTCGACCGTGGTTTTTTTTTTCTTTTGATAAACGTGGATATCCTGAACCTTAAAGACTCAGACTGGTTTGGCCCCAATCTAATTATTCCCACCCCTATAGGAAATTTTGTTTTATCATCAAAAGAGTGGAGATTATGATTTTTTTTTAAATTATTTCTAGTCCAAAGATAAGCTCAAGCTTATTTTCAGCCCGAATCTCTCAATCAAAGCTTGGCTCACAATTACATTTAGTTTTGGCAAGCCTGAGTTGAACAATCAGTGGGTTGAGTTCGAATCGAGTTCAGATAAATTCGGGCTGACTTTGGGCTAACTTCAAGTTAGACCAAGTTGAACCCTGTATGAATTGTATGTCCACTTAATTCCGCCCCACTAAATAATCATTATTAATGATTAAAAAAATGAGTAAAGAAAATAGAAGATCAATCATGAGAATCTTATAAAATTTATATTTAAAAAAAACATTTAAAATGTATAATTTATCAATAATTATCCATCTATAAAAATTCCGGGTTGAGGTGTATGCATACAAATAAATAAAGAATTTCTATGATGATTATTGATACCTCGAGTCAGATTGAGATAAGGTCAGGCTCAAGACCAGTCCAACAATTTTTTGGAGCCCGTCTAAATTTCAGGCCAAACAATCGATTTGGGCCAGCACGGCCCAATTCCCATCCTTAATTTTTTGAGCCAACCCACTTGTGAGCCCACACAAAGTAAGCGGTGCAGTATGAAATACACTGCAGAATCTAATAATGGGGACAAAACTCGACCTTTGGATGATCAGATCGAACCATCCAAAGAAGACCCTTTACTTGGATAGCACCTTATCCGTCCGATTCTCCGGTCTAAAAATAAATTTGGCCAGATTTTTTTATGGTAATGTTTTGGAGATCGAATCACAGCCAATCGCAATTGAACTCGGGGAGAGTTCAACTGCACCCACAGGTCAATATGTGTTCCTGTTAACCGCTATTAACTATGGTTAAAATTCACTAATGTTTAGGGTTCAAGAATCTAATCTTGGTTTTTAGAAAAAATATATATTTGAAAAAATTAACTCTTGAGAGTTAAAATTTTTTAACCAAAGTTAAATACTTTTTAAATAAAACTAAGGTTAGATTATTGAACTCTTAAGTGTTGTTGAATCTTAACCACAGTTACAAGAACACAACGTGTAGGTGCGATTGAACTCTCGCGATTGGCTGTGATTCCATCTCAATGTTTTGCACCCGACACCCCACGTTAATTAGACTCTCTCTCTCTCTCTAACTGTGGGCCTGTGGCTATCCTATTTCTGGCTTTCTCTTCAAGAGGCACCAAAGTCCTCAAGACTCCAAAAATGACAATTGGAAGAGTGCTACCCCAGGCTTTCTCTACTCTCAACCTAAGCCAATCAAGTGTCCCAAAAGCAATCTATTAAAACAATTTTTAAGGTTAAAGAATGCACATTTTTTAAAGTTTGGACAACTTGATTGGCTAAGGCCGAGAGTAAAAAAATCCTGACAGTAGGGCTAGCACTCCTCTAACTGTGGACCTGTGGTCATTCTACTGCTGGCTTTCTCTTTCACAAGGCACCAAGATTCCAAAAATGAAAAGTGGTCTAAGATTCTTATTATGATTCTACTAGTGGGTGGCACGTGCGATGCACTTGAGAGGTTGGGGAAGGAGTTAACTACAGTTAAAAAGCACACTTGTTAACCCGTGGGTGTGATTGAACTCTCCCCGAGTTCAATCGCGATTGATTGTGATTTCATTATTTAAATAGATAGATGAGGGTAGTTTGAGAATTAAAGTAAAACATTGAATTAAAGTTTTGCTTTATATAAGGGTAGTTTAGGAATTTCAAAAAATTCAGGCTACGCTTGCCTCTCCCATTATAATAGTAAAGATAAGTCTCACTTGATCGTTATCTGTAACATTATTTCTGCTGGCCAACTATATTCAAATCACATGTTCATATTTATAAAGTTATAGTCATACTTACATGTAGAGACACGTGGCATGTGTTTTTTTAATTCCATCGTTGAATGTGAATGTGGATCTTTTGAGAGATAGTCCGATTTTATAGCTTAAGTTGGGTCTAATAAATTTTAGGGAGTTAATACTGAATAATTAAGGTTCAATCGGACGGGCTAAACATTTTCAATCTAAGCTATTTTTATTTTATTTATGCCTCACTATATCTTATAGTCAAGTGGGTTCTTAAACGGATTAGACTTTTGTCACTGGTTGTGGAAATTGAGTACAGAGAGATAATGCTTTGAAATTCCTACATGAATGTTCTCACTGGTTGTGGCCTACTTCTGTTGCTCACCTGTTTTTCTTCTCTTCTCTGTTTCTTTAAAAGTTTTGCCGTTCCTCTGTTTATGAGATGTGTTCATGAGGCAGATATCTTTTCTGGGTATTGCAGAAATTTATATAGTATTAGGTAAAATTCATGCATTCTGTTCTTAATCATCTTAAATGTGTAGCTTTTGTTGTTGAATTGATTAGTGGCACTATAAAAAATTCATCTTCTTCAAAGGTTGTGGAAATGCCCAGATACTGTTCTTTTAATAATTTTGGGTCTTAGAATATCAGTTTTACTTTTACCTGATTGAAGTCATTTTGTTCGAGGTCTTCTTAGTTTGTATTTGACTCCTATTTGTTGTTTTAAATAGTCGAATATAATTAATGAAAGTAATAAGGAAACTGAAACAATAAGGTACTTACGGAATTTGTAGAACAGCAAGAATAATGAAAAATCTGAGCCTTGTGTATCACAGTTTCCTTAAGACGAATTTACTCTCTCTCGGTACTCAAGGTTGATAAGTAATCGTCTCCCAAGATAGAACAGATTACAGTTAAAAAGAAGTACTAGTATTCTAATCTTCAAAACTCAGCGAACTCGACCAATGTTTGTACTCGAACATCAATGGTAAGGAGAGAGAGAGATATGCATAATGATTCTTCACCAACATTGCTTATTTTCCGGGTCAAGCGGGTCACACTCCGGGTTTCTTTGTCGGGTCAATTCTCATTCACCAACATATGGTAAATCCTTATCGGATCAATTTTCCAACACTATCATCACTTGTGTGAGAGAGTGTTGTGCTCTTCTGTTTGCTTGATGGATTTCTTGGACACCTTGATGTGGTTCTTTCAAGAGGGATTTTTTTTTTTTTTGGGGATTGTGACAGTATTTTAGGTTATCTGGGTAATTTAATATTTTTAGTCTGCCCAGATTTCTCTCTGCCTTCTTTATATTTCGCCAATTTTACACACATACTCTATAATTGTAACTCACTTTGTTTTCCATTCATGGGGTCTGTATATTTTGTGTTGATTGAGCCGATGTGTCATGTTTGTTACATCTTATTACTGCATCCTTTCAGTATTGTAGGTAATTTAGTTGGGAAACTTGAATTGCACTATTTTTGAACTTGTACAGACCTTTAAAAAAAAATACCCCCCCCCTCCCGGTGAGGTAGGAGGGTTAGGCAAGACCCTTACATGTTTATTAAAATGCCAATTCAATCAAAGGAGGGAGGACATGAGAACCTACCCTTAAACAGAAAGAAGTGGGATATTATAAAACTACTCCTTAAATCGAGTCGGTTTTTTAAACCTCCCACTTTGGTCTTTCTTGGGAAGAATCAATAGTTGATGTGTTGTTTGCTGCTTTGTTCTTTTTCTTCTTCTTATGTCTCTTTGAAGTCACTGATTGATAACCGTCATCTTCTTGAGGCTCTTCAATAAGAATATCATCACCGATCCAGTTTAGTTGCTTTATGTAAATTCCTGAATTGATAAATAATAATATGCTTATCTACCAATAATTTAATCACTAGATCTCATATGATATACATGCTTGATTCTGTTCCCTTTTCTAAACTGCAGCTTATTACAGGCATCAAAATGGTGAAATTCTAGGTGATTTGTCCAAGCAATAAAAATAGTTAAACGAGCAAACTCAGCTTCTAAAACACCATGGCAGAAGACGATATATATACCAAAGATGGGACAATAGATTACCGCAAAAAACCCGCCATCAAGAAGGAAACAGGAACCTGGAAGGCTTGCCCGTATATCCTAGGTATGTTCAAGTTCCCTGTTCATACTAACAAAATTATCCATCTATCTGCTATGTTTGTGAAATTTGATTATCACTTTTGACTCTTCAACAGGAAATGAATGCTGTGAAAGATTGGCATACTATGGGATGGGCACCAATCTAGTGACTTATCTCAATGTTCAACTCGGCCAGAACTATGTTACAGCGATCAATAATGTCACAAATTGGTCAGGAACATGCTACATCACACCATTGATTGGAGCCTTTTTAGCCGACGCCTACTTGGGAAGATACTGGACAATTGCCTGTTTCTCAGTCATCTACGTATTTGTAAGATTTTATTTTTCATTGTTTTTATATTTGAACTCCTGGTCATTGTTTATTAGATTTATAGTTGAACTCAACCTGGTCAAGCATTGGAATGAGTTCAACTACTGGGTACTGTTAGAAAACCAAGTATATCATCAACAACTAGATCCAGGTCTTGATGATTCGATTCAACTCTGCCAGTTCTTTGAGAATTCGACAGAATCTTTAAGCATTGCTCTTGTCTGAAATGTTATGTTTTGCCTATAAGAAATTGATAGTTCCTTTTTTGGGTAGGGGATGACATTATTAACATTGTCGGCATCTGTCCATGGACTAAGGCCGCTATGTAATGAAAATGGTGTTTGCAACCCATCTAATGCACAAAGCGCAGTTTGCTTTATAGCACTATACATGATAGCATTGGGGACTGGAGGGATTAAGCCATGTGTTTCATCCTTTGGTGCGGATCAGTTCGATGATACTGATGAAGCCGAAAAGAAACGTAAGAGCTCTTTCTTCAATTGGTTCTATCTTTCGATCAACATTGGCGCCCTCATTGCTGCCTCTGTGTTGGTCTGGATACAAATGAATGTTGGTTGGGGATGGGGTTTTGGCATCCCAGCAGTGGCAATGGCTATCGCTGTTGTGAGTTTCTTCTCGGGTACTAAGTTATACCGGAACCAGAAACCGGGAGGCAGCGCCTTGACACGCATTGCCCAGGTGCTGGTGGCATCCGTAACGAAATTTCGAGTTGCATTACCAGCTGATAAGTCTCTTCTGTATGAGACTGCAGATGAGGAGTCTGTTGTCAAAGGAAGCCGCAAGCTTGAGCACACAGAACAGCTGAGGTAAGTGTGCTGAAACCAAAGTTTGGCTGGTCATGATTTCATGATTTTCCCGATTCAAGTTATCTTTAAGGCCTTATGGGTCATAATGCAAAAGGTTAGAAAGCATATCACTTGGTATTCGTGGGTTTATTCAGGACTTAAAGACTCATCCAAACAATTGCATTTGTGTTATAGAAGGGAATACAATGGCCCAATTTTTTTTTTTAATAAATATAAAAACTGACTATTTACTGCATATATTTAATGTTTTGTTGAAATTCATGGAAATATCTTGACTTGCTTGAGACTCTGTCGATTTCTGCAAATTAAATTTTAATAGACGAGAATTGCTAATGTTGTCATACTCATATTAACAAAGTTCTTCGATTTTTTATAGAAAAATTGAATAATACTTGACTTTATCGTCGAATGATTAATTCATGAAGTATTCTTGGCTTTTTAAAAACTAACGAATTTCACGAATTATTCATATTTTTTGAAAAAGTCCCAAACAGATATTTAAGATATTCATTTATGATGTTCATAATTAATAATTTTATTTTATATTTTGCCTCACATTTTTTTCGATTTATTTCCTAATTTTCTAGATTTTATCGATTTTTTGGGAATTTTTCCTTAGACGGATAATTTCCAAACACTGATTTGGTAACTATGGTCATACTCAGGTTCTTGGACAAGGCGGCAGTTGAGACAGAACAGGATCCAATCAAGGGCTCAGTGGATCCATGGAGACTCTGCACAGTGACCCAAGTTGAGGAGCTCAAATCCATTATACGGTTGCTTCCTGTATGGGCCACAGGCATCGTAATTGCCACCGTATACAGTCAGATGGGTACCTTGTTTGTCTTGCAAGGCAGCACCATGGACATTTTTTTGGGTAGCTTCACAATTCCATCGGCATGCCTCTCCATCTTTGACACCCTCAGTGTCATTTTCTGGGTCCCAGTCTACGACCGCCTCATTGTTCCGTTTGCTAGAAGGTTCACGGGCCACAAAAGGGGTTTCACTCAGCTTCAGAGGATGGGCATTGGCCTCTTCATCTCTATCTTTGCCATGTTGGCTGCTGCGATTTTGGAGATTGTGAGACTTCGCATGGTGAAAAGGCACGGCTACTACGACCGCAAGAATCTGCCCATATCAATATTTTGGCAGATCCCACAGTACTTCATCATAGGGTGTGCAGAAGTCTTCACCTTTATCGGGCAGTTGGAGTTTTTTTATGAGGAAGCACCCGACGCCATGAGGAGTATGTGCTCTGCTCTATCGCTCACCACTATTGCACTAGGGAGCTACTTGAGCTCATTACTAGTCACCATTGTTACACATATCAGCACTAGGAATGGGAAGGTTGGCTGGATACCCCCACACAATTTGAATTACGGTCACCTCCACTACTTCTTTTTTCTCTTGGCTGTGCTGAGCGTACTGAACTTGGGAGTGTTTATCCTGATTGCGAGGTGGTACACGTATAAGAAGTCGGTGGGGACTCTCCGTTAATTGTTTCTTGATCTTGTTCATGGATTGTACAAGTGATGGGATGATTCAGTGTTGTGTGTCTATGAAGGGGTAGGTCTTGTTGTAGTTTAATGGTTTTTCTGCATTTCAAAAGCTTCTAAGATTGAAGTGTTTGTGAATAACTTGGTCAACATATTATGTAATACAGTCTCAGATTTTACTGCAAGAACAAGAGCTGCTTTATGTCGTTTTTTAGTGTACTTCTTGAGAAGGCTAAGGCTCTGTACAAGTGGACTAGGCGCTTTCAAATGGTTTGATGAGGTATACTTACAAGACACTATAGGGCAGATACAATATCTACTCATGGTGGCGATATGCAACTTTCGAATGGGCCTCTTTTTGGTGTAAATGATTAGCTGGTTAGTAGGTAGTCGCTGAAGAAAACGTATATCAATTACTGTTAATTAAGGGACGGAACCCAAATGCGACTCGTTAAAAGCTTATTTGAGCTTGAGCTTAATTTTTTAGCTCGATTGCGTAACAACCCAAGTTCGAGCATGCATGTGCTTGGCTAGTTAAACATCGGCTTGTTCAAATATTTATACAAATATAATGGCCAGAAAGGATCATTGATTGGAGCCTCTATAGCAATGCCTTTTTTTTTGGTAATCTATAGCAATGCCTATTCAAAAAGAGTTTCTTGATCATCTATGTTTCTTTTCTTTTCTCTTTTTGGGTGTAGGCATCATCTATTTAGGTCAGTAGGTTGATTAGTAGGTTGATTAGGTTTAGGTTAGTACAAATGATGGGCTTTGCAATTGTCACACTGCCGGGACTCAACTCAAGTTTCCACCCTCAAAGAGGATATATCATACAATTGGAGCAAACCAGGAGGGTGTTCTAAGTTTCATGATCATCTAAATATTGTGAGGATTGTCGTTAGCATTCTTGTTGGAATAGGTAAAATGGAGTGCAAATCTTTAGGAGGAACCAAATACCGCTTTTGATATTAAGTTCACATATCACATATGCATTAATAAAAGAGCTGTGATTAGCCAAACCCACATTTAGCTAGGTAGCCAAATGCCTTCCCATTTCCGCTCCTTTAACTGTGGTTGAGCTTGGTTTAAGGTTAATATTTTTTTCATAAAAACTAAGGTTAAATAGATGAATCCTAGGGGTGAGTAATCTTAACCATAGTAAAGTGAGTACAATATCTACTTCTTTTTTTTGCTTCGGATATCATTTGCCTACATGGTAGTGGTTAGTTTGGGGATTGGAGCTCTTGCAGATTCATCACCCGAGGGGATTGGATCCCCAAACCTCTCTCAACAGAGAGGCCACACCCCACCACTGCCGCAAGAGGTGGGGTGTAGGTACAATAGCTATCGATGGTGGCTATATGCAACTTTCAAATGGGCCGCTTTGCTGATTTTCTTCTTTTCTTTTTGGTGTAAATGATTAGCTGGTTAGCAGGTAGTCAGTTAGCACCACTTTGTGCTGTTGAACTGGGTTGAGTGGACTGCCAGTTACATCACTAAAGAAAACTTAAATCAATTAGGGTGTGCATTCGTTTGACGAGAAAGTGAGAAAAAGAAAAATGGACTGCCAATCGCAATTGAACTCGGGGAGAGTTCAATTGCACCCACAGGTCAATATGTATTCCTGTTAACCACTATTAACTTTGGTTAAAATTCACTAATGTAGGGTTCAACAATCTAATCTTGGTTTTTAGAAAAAAAATATTGAAAAAATTAGCTTTGGGAGTTAAAAATTCTTCACCAAAGTTAAAATACTTTTTAAATAAAACTAAGGTTAAAATTTTAAACTCTTAAGTGTTGTTGAATCTTAACCACAGTTACAAGAACACGACATGTAGGTGGGATTGAACTCTCGCGAATGGCTGTGATTCCATCTCAATGTTTTGCACCCGACACCCCCACGTTAATTAGACTCTCTCTCTCTCTCTCTCCTCTCTCTCTCTCTCTCACTGTGGGCCTGTGGCTATCCTATTTCTGGCTTTCTCTTCAAGAGGCACCAAAGTCCTCAAGACTCCAAAAATGACAACCGGAAGAGTGCTAGCCCTACTCTGGGGCTTTCTCTACTCTCAACCTAAGTCAATCAAGTGTCCCCAAAGCAATCTATTAAAACAATTTTTAAGGTTAAAAAATACACATTTTTTAAAGTTTGGAATTGGTTAAGACTGGGAGCACAGAGGGCTAGCACTCCTCTAACTGTGGGCCTGTGGCCATCCTACTGCTGGCTTTCTCTTTCACAAGGCACCAAAGTCCTCAAGATTCCAAAAAGAAAAGTGGTCTAAGATTCTTATTATGATTCTACTAGTGGGTGGCACATGCGATGCACGTGAGAGGTTGGGGAAGGAGTTAACTACAGTTAAAAAGCACACGTGTTAACCCGTGGGTGCGATTGAACTCCCCCGAGTTCAATCACAATTGATTGTGATTCTATTATTTAAATAGATAGATGAGGGTAGTTTGAGAATTAAAGTAAAACATTAAATTAAAGTTTTGCTTTATATAAGGGTAGTTTAGGAATTTCAAAAAATTCAGGCTACGATTGCCTCTCCCATTATAATAGTAAAGATAAGTCTCACTTGATCGTTACCTGTAACATTATTTCTGCTGGCCAACTATATTCAAATCACATTTTCATCTTTACTATTATAATGAGAGAGGATGGCGTAGATGATTTTTCAGAAATTCTCATACTACCCCTATATAAGAACAAAATTTGATTTAATGTCTCACTTTAAAACCCAAACTACCCCTTGCCTTTTAATTTCCAAACTACCCCTACCCCTTGCTCATCTATCTATTTAGAATCACAGCCAATCGCGATTGAACCCAGGGAGAGTTCAATCGCACCCGTGGGTTAACATGTGTCCCTTTTAACTCCTATTAATTATGGTTAACTCCTTTCCCTCGCTCTCACGTGCATTGCACGTGCCACTAGCGAGTTCAATCGTACCCGTGGGTTAACACGTGTCCCATTTAACTCCTATTAACTATGGTTAACTCTTTCTCCTTGCTTTCATATGCATTGCACGTGTCACTTGCTAGTATTTATAAAGTTATAGTCATACTTACGAGTAGACACGTGGCATTTTTTTTCAATTCAATTGTTGAATGTGAATGTGAACGTTTTGAGAGATGGTCCGAGGAATTAGTGTTTTTATAGCTTTAGTTGGGTCTAATAAATTTTAGGGAGTTAATACTGAAAAATTAAGCTTCAATCGAAAGGGCTAAAAATTTTCACTCTAAGCTATTTTTATTTTATTTATGTCTCACTATATCTAATAGTCAAGTGGGTTCTTAAACGGATTAGACTTTTCTCACTGGTTGTGGAAATTGAATACAGATAGATAATGCTTTGAAATTCCTATATGAATGTTCTCACTGGTTGTGGCCTACTTCTGTTGCTCCCCTGTTTCTTCTCTTCTCTGTTTCTCTAAAAGTTCTGCCGTTCCTCTGTTTATGAGATGTGTTCATGAGGCAGATATCTTTTCTGGGTATTGCAGAAATTTATATAGTATCAGGTAAAATTCATGCTTTCTGTTCTTAATCAGCTTAAATGTATAGCTTTTGTTGTTGAATTGATTAGTGGCAGTATAAAAAATTCATCTTCTGCAAAGGTTGTGGAAATGCACAGATACTGTTCTTTTAATAATTTTGGGTCTTAGAATATCAGTTTTACTTTTACCTCATTGAAGTCATTTTGTTCGAGGTCTTCTTAGTTTGAAATTGACTCCTATCATCACTTGTGTGAGAAAGTGTTGTGTTCTTCTGTTTGCTTGATGGATTTCTTGGACACCTTGATGTGGTTCTTTCAAGAGGACTTTTTAATTTTTTTAGGGGGGAGTGTTACAGTATTTTAGGTTATCTGGGTAAATTTATTATTTATAGTCTTCGCAGATTTATCTCTGACTCCTTTATATTTCACCAATTTTACACACATATCTTCCACATACTTTATGATTGTAACTCACTTTGTTTTCCGTTCATGGGGTCTGTATGTTTTGTGTTGATTGAGCCGGTGTGTCATGTTTGTTACATCTTATTAGTGCATCCTTTCAGTATTCTACGTAATTTAGTTGGGAATCTTGAATTGCACTATTTTAGAACTTGTACAGAACTTTTTTTTTTTTTTTAAATGACATACCGCCCGGTGAGGGAGGAGGGTTAGGCAAGACCCCTACATGTTTATTAAAATGCCAATTGCATCAAGGGAGGGAGGACATGAGACCCTACCCTTAAACAGAAAACGGAATGGGATACTACAAAGCTACTCCTTCAATCGAGTGGATTTTTTAAACCTCCTTCTTTGGTCTTTCTTGGGAAGAATCAATAGTTGATGTGTTGTCCGCTGCTTTGTTCTTTATGTAAATTCCTGAAGTGATAAATGATAATACGCTTATCTACCAACAATTTAATCACTAGATCTCTTATGACATACATGCTTGATGCTTGATTCTGTTCCCTTTTATAAACTGCAGCTTATTACAGGCATCAACATGGTGAAATTCTAGGTGATTTGTCCAAGCAAGAAAAATAGTTAAACGAGCAAACTCAGCTTCTAAAACACCATGGCAGAAGACAATATATATACCAAAGATGGGACAATAGATTACCGCAAAAAACCAGCCATCAAGAAGGAAACGGGAACCTGGAAGGCCTGCCCCTATATCCTAGGTATGTTCAAGTATCCTGTTCATACTAACTAAATTATCCATCTATCTGCTATGTTTGTGAAATTTGATCATCACTTTTGACTCTTCAACAGGAAATGAATGCTGTGAAAGATTGGCATACTATGGGATGAGCACCAATCTAGTGACTTATCTCACAGTTCATCTCAACCAGAACAATGTTACAGCGATCAATAATGTCACAAATTGGTCTGGAACATGCTACATCACACCATTGATTGGAGCCTTTTTAGCCGACGCCTACTTGGGAAGATACTGGACAATTGCCTGTTTCTCAGTCATCTACGTATTTGTAAGATTTTATTGTTCATTGTTTTTATACTTGAACTCCTGATCATTGTTTATTGGATTTGTACTTGAACTCAACCTGATCAAGCATTGGAATGAGTTCAACTACTGGGTACTGTTAGAATACCAAGTTATATCATCATCAACTAGATCCAGGTCTTGATGATTCGATTCAACTCTGCCAGTTCTTTGAGAATTCGACAGAATCTTTAAGCATTGCTCGTCTGAAATGTTATGTTTTGCCTATAAGAAATTGATAGTTCCTTTTTTGGGTAGGGGATGACATTATTAACATTGTCAGCATCTGTCCATGGACTAAGGCCGCTATGTAATGAAAATGGTGTTTGCAACCCATCTAATGCACAAAGCGCAGTTTGCTTTATAGCACTATACATGATAGCATTGGGGACTGGAGGGATTAAGCCTTGTGTTTCATCCTTTGGTGCGGATCAGTTCGATGATACTGATGAAGTTGAAAAGAAACATAAGAGCTCTTTCTTCAATTGGTTCTATCTTTCCATCAACATTGGCGCCCTCATTGCTGGCTCTGTGTTGGTCTGGATACAAATGAATGTTGGTTGGGGGTGGGGTTTTGGCATCCCAGCAGTGGCAATGGCTATCGCTGTTGTGAGTTTCTTCTCGGGTACAAAGTTATACCGGAACCAGAAACCGGGAGGCAGCGCCCTGACACGCATTGCCCAGGTGCTGGTGGCATCTGTAACGAAATTTCGAGTTGCATTACCAGCTGATAAGTCTCTTCTGTATGAGACAGCAGATGAAGAGTCTGTTGTCAAAGGAAGCCGCAAGCTTGAGCACACAGAACAGCTGAGGTAAGTCAGCTGAAACCAAAGTTTGGCTGCTCATTTCATGATTTTCCCGAGTCAAGTTATCTTTAAGGCCTTATGGGTCATAATGCAAAAGATTAGAAAGCATATCACTTGGTATTCGTGGGTTTATTCAGGACTTAAAGACTCCCTCGAGTCACAAGTAACTCATCCAAATAATTGCATTTGTGTTATAGAAGGGAATACAATGGCCCAAATTATTTTTTTCTAATAAATATAAAAAAATAACTATTTACTGCATATATTTAATGTTTTGTCGAAATTCATGGGCATATCTTGACTTGCTTGAGTCACTGTGTTGATTTCTGCAAATTAAGTTTTAATAGACGAGAATTGCTAATGTTGTCATAGTCATAATGACAAAATTCTTCGATTTTTTAAAGAAAAATCGAATAATACTTGACTTTATCATCGAACTATTAATTCATGAAGTATTCACGGCTTTTTAAAAAGTAACGAATTTCACAAATTATTCATATTTTTTGAAAAAGTCCCAAACAACCCAAACAAATATTTAAGATATTCATTTATGATGTTTATAATTAATAACTTTATTTTATATTTTGCCTCACATTTTTTTTGATTTATTTCCTAATTTTCTAGATTTTATCGATTTTTTGCGAATTTTTCCTTAAGACGGATAATTTCCAAACACCGATTTGGTAACTATGGTCATACTCAGGTTCTTGGACAAGGCAGCAGTTGAGACTAAACAGGATCCAATCAAGGGCTCAGTGGATCCATGGATACTCTGCACAGTGACCCAAGTTGAGGAGCTCAAATCCATTATACGGTTGCTTCCTGTATGGGCCACAGGCATCGTAATTGCCACCGTATACAGTCAGATGGGTACCTTGTTTGTATTGCAAGGCAGCACCATGGACATTTTCTTGGGTAGCTTCACAATTCCATCGGCATGCCTCTCCATCTTCGACACACTCAGTGTCATTTTCTGGGTCCCAGTTTACGACCGCCTCATTGTTCCGTTTGCTAGAAGGTTCACGGGCCACAAAAGGGGTTTCACTCAGCTTCAGAGGATGGGCATTGGCCTCTTCATCTCTATCTTTGCCATGTTGGCTGCTGCGATTTTGGAGATTGTGAGACTTCGCATGGTGAAAAGGCACAGCTACTACGACCGCAAGAATCTGCCCATATCCATATTTTGGCAGATCCCACAGTACTTCATCATAGGGTGTGCAGAAGTCTTCACCTTTATCGGGCAGTTGGAGTTTTTTTATGAGGAAGCACCCGACGCCATGAGGAGTATGTGCTCTGCTCTATCGCTCACGACTATTGCACTAGGGAGCTACTTGAGCTCATTACTAGTCACCATTGTTACACATATCAGCACTAGGAATGGGAAGGTTGGCTGGATACCCCCACACAATTTGAATTACGGTCACCTCCACTACTTCTTTTTTCTCTTGGCTGTGCTGAGTGTACTGAACTTGGGAGTGTTTATCCTGATTGCAAGGTGGTACACGTATAAGAAGTCCGTGGGGACTCTCCGTTAACAGTTTCGTGATCTTGTTCATGGATTGTACAAGTGATGGGATGATTCAGTGTTGTGTGTCTATGAAGGGGTAGGTCTTGTTGTAGTTTAATGGCTTTTCTGCATTTCAAAAGCTTCTAAGATTGAAGTGTTTGTGAATAACTTGGTCAACTTATTATGTAATACAGTCTCAGATTTTACTGCAAGAACTAGAGCTGCTTTATGTCGTTTTTTAGTGTACTTCTTGAGAAGGGTAAGGCTCTGTATAAGTGGAATAGGTGCTTTCAAATGGTTTGATGAGGTATGCTTACAAGACACTATAGGGCAGATACAATGTCTACTCATGGTGGCTATATGCAACTTTCAAACGGGCCTCTTTTTGGTGTAAATGATTAGCTGGTTAGTAGGTAGTCGCTGAAGAAAACAAAACGTATATCAATTACTGTTAATTAAGGAACGGAACCCAAATGCGACTCATTAAAAGCTTATTTGAGCTTGAGCTTAATTTTTTAGCTCGATTGCGTAACAACCCAAGTTCGAGCATGCATGTGCGTGGCTCGTTAAACATCGGCTTGTTCAAATATTTATACAAATATAATGGCCAGAAAGGCTCATTGATTGGAGCCTCTATAGCAATGCCTTTTTTTTTTGGTAATCTATAGCAATGCCTATTCAAAAAGAGTTTCTTGATCATCTATGTTTCTTTTCTTTACTTTTTTTGGGTGTAGGAATCATCTATTTAGGTCAGTAGATTGATTAGGTTTAGGTTAGTACAAATGGTGGGCCTTGCACTTGTCTCACTGCAGGGACTCAACTCAGGTTTCCACCCTCAGAGAGGATACATCATACAATTGGAGCAAACCAGGAGGGTGTTCTAAGTTTCATGATCATCTAAATATTGTGAGGATTGTCGTTAGCATTCTTTTTGGAATAGGTAAAATGGAGTGCAAATCTTTAGGAGGAACCAAATACGGCCTTTGATATCCAAGTTCACATATCACATATGCATTAATAAAAGAGCTGTGATTAGCCAAACCCACATTTAGCTAGGTAGCTAAATGCCTTCCCATTTCAACTCCTTTAACTGTGATTGAGCTTGGTTTAAGGTTAATACTTTTTTCCTAAAAACTAAGGTTAAATAGATGAATCCTAGGGGTGAGTAATCTTAACCATAGTAAAGTGGGTACAATATCTACTTTTTTTTTTTTGCTTCGGATATCATTTGCCTACATGGTAGTGATTAGTTTGGGGATTGGAGCTCTGGCAGATTCATCACCCGGAGGGGATTGGATCCCCAAACCTCTCTCAACAGAGAGGCCACACCCCACCACTGCCGCAAGAGGTGGGGTGTAGGTACAATAGCTATCGATGGTGGTTATATGCAACTTTCAAATGGGCCGCTTTGCTGGTTTTCTTCTTTTCTTTTTGGTGTAAATGATTAGCTGGTTAGCAGGTAGTCAGTTAGCACCACATTGTGCTGTTGAACTGGGTTCAGTGGACTGCTAGTTACATCACTACAGAAAACTTATATCAAGAAAGTGAGAAAAATTAAAAGAAATGCAAGTATTCTTACACTTTTCTTGTGTTTGGTGTACACGCACTTTTATTTTCTTGCACCTTCTCAAATGTAACAAACTTTCTCTCAAAAACTTCATCTACCTTTTAATGTCGTTTTTTAGTGTACTTCTTGAGAAGGCTAAGGTGGGCTCTGTATAGTGGAATAAGCGCTTTCAAATGGTTTGATGAGGTATACTCACAAGAGACTATAGGGCAGATACAATATCTACTCATGGTGGCTATATGCAACTTTCAAATGGGCCTCTTTTTGGTGTAAATGATTAGCTGGTTAGCTGGTAGTCGCTAAAGAAAACGTATATCAATTACTGTTAATTAAGGAACGGAACCCAATTGCGACTCGTTAAAAGCTTATTTGAGCTTGAGCTTAATTGTTTAGCTCGATTGCGTAACAATCCAAGTTCAAGCATGCATGTGCTTGGCTCATTAAACATCGGCTTATTCAAATATTTATACAACTATAATGGCCAGAAAGGCTCATTGATTGGAGCCTCTATAGCAATGCCTATTCTTTTTTCTTTTTTTTGGTAATCTATAGCAATGCATATTCAGAAAGAGTTTTCTTTTTTGGCCACGGATTGTCTCTGGCGAAGCCAGAAAGGGCTTATCTCGGGGTTCCATAAAATAGGTCACAAGTGGTAGAGAGGTCAAAGTCATGGGGCCCTTGATTTTGACTTCTCCACCTATATTAAGACATGTGGCGATAAGTGTGTGTGAGTAAAGGGGAGAGATATCATATGGGGAGAAGTCAAAAAATGGGGAGAAAATAAAATGACTTCTCCCGTATATTTGCCAACCGTTGCACATTGTATGGAACACCGAGAGAGGTTGAGGGGTTTCTGACTTCGCCAGAGACAAGCCAAGGCCTTGTTTTTTTGGGTGTAGGCATCATCTATCTATTTACAGTAGGTTGATTCGGTTTAGGTTAGTACAAATGATTGGCCCTACATCTGTCACACTGCAGGGACTCGAAATCAAGTTTCCACCCTCAAAGAGGAATCATACAATTGGTTCAAACCGGCCAGGAGGTGTTCTAAGTTTCATGATCATCTAAATATTGTGAGAATTGTCGTTAGCATTCTCTTTGGAATAGGTAAAATGGAGTGCAAATCTTTAGGAGGAACCAAATACCGCTTTTGATATCCAAGTTCACATATCACATACATTAATAAAGAAGCTGTGATTAGCCAACCCCACATTTGGCTAGGTAGCCAAATGCCTGCCCATTTCGGCTCCCTTTAACTGTGGTTAAGCTTGGTTTAAGGTTAATACTTTTTTCCTAAAAACTAAGTTTAAATGGATGAATCTTAGGGGTGAGTAATCTTAACCACAGTAAAGTGGGTACAATATCTTCTTCTTTTTTTCTTTTTTTTGTGCTTCAGATATCATTTGCCTACAGGTTATCGGTTAGTTTGGGGATTAGAGCTCTGGCGGATCCATCACCTGAGGGGATTGGATCCCTAAACCTCTCTCAACAGAGAGGCCACACCCCACCACTGCTGCAAGAGGTGGGGTGCAGGTACAATAGCTACCGATGGTGGCTATATGGAACTTTCAAATGGGCCTCTTTGCTGGTTTTCGTCTTTTCTTTTTGGTGTAAATGATTAGCTGGTTAGCAGGTAGTCAGTTAGTACCACTTTGTGTTGTTGAACTGGGCTGAGTGCACTGCCAGGAATGCCAGTTACATCACTAAAGAAAACTTATATCAATTAGGATGCATTCGTTTGGTGAGAAAGTGAGAAAAAGTAAGAGAAAAGCAAATATTCTTACACTTTTCTTGTGTATGGTGTACACACACTTTTGTTTTCTTGCACTTTCTCAAAATAGCAAACTTTCTCTCAAAAACTTCATCCACCTTTTAATGGTTGTTCTGGTTAAGTTTCTCTTTCTTTTCTTGCCATTTCTTTTCTTTTCTTTCACCCACTTTCAAGGAACCCAATTGCGACTCGTTAAAAGCTCATTTGAAATCATTTATTAAATAAATAATTTGAGCTTGAGCTTAATTTTTTAGGTGGATTGCGTAACGACCCGAGTTCTAGCACGCATGTGCGTTGCTCTTTAAACATTGGCTTGTTCAAATATTTATACAAATATGATGGCTAGAAAGGCTCATTGATTGGAGCCTCTATAGCAATGACTATTGGCTATTCAGAAAGAGTTACTTGATCATCTACATGTTTTTCTTTGACAGTGTATACCATTTAAACTCTTTGTGTGTACCTTTACAATGTACATCACCCTTTGGTGCGTCTTGACAGTATGCACCATCCTTCTCGTATGCCTTGACAGTGTATACCATTCAAACATCCCGTGTGTACCTTTACAAAGTACGCCACCAATATGTCCTAGATGTCTTGGTGCTCCGTGACAACCTCGTCACACCGCAGTCTCACCAATATGTCATTCTTTGTGACACCCCCGTGTGTCATAGACTTCCTGGTGCTCCGTGACGATCTCGTCACACAGCTGCCTTACCAACGAGTCTCCCCTTTATGACACCCTCGTGTGTCCTAGATGTCTTGGTGCTCCGTGACGATCTCGTCACACCGCAGTCTCACCAATATTGTATCTCCTCTTTGTGACACCTCCGTTTGTCCTTGACGTCCTGGTGCTCCGTGACAATCTCGTCACACAGCAGTCTCACCAGCATGTCCTTTCTCGTGACACCCCCATGTGTCCCTGACGTCTTGGTGCTCCGTGACGATCTCGTCACACTGCAATCTCACCAATATGTCCTCTTTTGTGACACCCCCGTGTGTCCTCTACGTCTCGGTGCTCCGTGACGATCTAGTCACACAGAAGTCTCATCAGCGAGTCTCCCCTTTGTAACACCCCCGTGTGTCCTCGACGTCCTGGTGCTCCGTGACGATCTCGTTGTGAGCGCGGGTTTCGGGGGAACCCTGGTTTGCATCTCACGGGGTGAGTTAAGAGTCGCCACCTATTCATTGGGAAGGGATAAGTCCCCAAGGTTTGGATAAGGTCTTAGTCTGCGATCAGAGATCAAGGTAAGAGGTTCGGTTAAGTCCGGGGAAGGGGTTAGGCACCCCGACACTTCCACTTTCCATGGTTCCCTACTTGCTAGGGTTAAGCCAAATTAATCTCAGTTTTAATCAAATGCCTTAAGTATTTAAGATAATGCTAATCTAAGAAAGAGAAAACCCTAGACTAGGGTCGAACCCCGGGTTGGGCTGCCTACGTACTCACATAGGGGTGAGATCAGACCGAGCGTAGTTCTGGCACATGAGCCCGTGCCAAGGCTAGGGGTATGTGTGTGTGCACCAAGGGTGGCTTAAGGTCTAGCCGGGAGGCTAGGGGTGGTTGACCGAGTTGGTCAAGTGCTTGGTATTGGGCCCGATAGGCCTAAGGTAAGTCCGACAGACTAGGGTTGGGCCCGGTAGGCCGAGGGTGAAGCCCGGTAGGCTAGTTTGGGCCTGGTAGGCCGAGATTGGGCCCGGTAGGCCAAGGATGAGCCCGGTAGGGTAGGGTTTGGCCCGGTAGGCCGAGATTAAGCTTGGTAGGCCAAGGGGTGAGGCCCAGTAGGCCTAGGGTGTCTTAACCGAGGGTTAGGGTTGCTAACCGGGGTTAAGAAATGTGATTAACCTTGGTTAGGGGTGCTAACCATGGTTAAAAAAAGTCAAATCTCAGATTTTTTGGTCTTTTTGAATTTTTCTGATTTTTTGGGGTCAGGATCTTTTACCCGTGGTTAAGGGTCAAAAATGGGGTCGACTCTAATTAAGTATCTTAACCACAGTAAAAAATGCAATTGAAGATATTTCTGGATTCCATGTAATATTTATGATTTTTCCAGAATTTTTGTTAAGTCATGAGCCGCTTAACCATGGTTAAATGTTAACCAGGGTGAGTTTAAACATGGTTAAGGGGCCGGGTGAAGCAAAAGTGAGCCCAAGGTCTATGGCAGGGCCTAGACTGGCCCCCACAAATATCCGAAATTGCAAAAAACTCCAAATTTTCATCAAATGTTTAACCATAGTTAACATGAATTTAACTATGGTTAACGGGGGAACTGCGGGAATCCGATACCACCAGTGGGTAGCCTGATATGTGGGGAACAATTTGGGCTCTTGTGGGACCTAAGGGGATGCCGTATGTGGGCCCCACAGTGGCCCAAAGTTGCCCCGACAAACACCACATAAAATGACGATTTCCACCAAAACAGATTTTTTTCCAAACTTTGCGGCGATTTTTCCGTTGATTGGATCAACCCCTGGGGGATCCGAGACCATGGTAGCGAAGCCTAATATGAGGGCAACAATTTGGGCCCTTGTGGGGCCCAAGGGGAGGTCGGATGTGGGCCCCACAGAGGCCCAAAGTTGCCTCTTCGCACAGATTTTTACACTGTCGACCCCACTTTGGGGTCGATTTAACTATGGTTAGAGTGCGAGTTAGGGGCTGAAATTGTGCAAGGGGATAGCCTGGAGTATGGTGAATCTACCCATTGCCTCGGTTTTCACCAAGGCCGGGTCTAACCATGGTTAAACCGGGGGTACAGGCGGCTAGCTGAACTGGGTTTTTCTGAAATTTTGCTTTGAAAAACCTTGGTTTGGGGCTGTTGTGCTTGAACCAGTGAGGTCCAGGGGGCTTCCTCATTGATTGAGGACCCCCCCCCCCCCCCAGATCTGGGAGAGAGCCTCGACATGGGTGGGGGTGGTGGTGCTTGTGGCCACACATCAAAGGGAAACCCACCGCCCATTTTTTTTTTCTTTTTTTAGCTACTAAAAAGAAAAAAGAAAATGGGGACCCCTGGAATGGGACCAGGGGTCCCTTACAATGGTGGAACTAAGTTAAAAAGGGGAGAAGAGGTATACCCTGTCACAGCTACTGAGGTGAAAATGGGGGCGGTGGCTGTGCGGTGGTGGCGACTTGTGGAGCTCGGGAATGAATGAGGGTGGTCTAGTGGGCGAGAGGTGTGGCCCTTGGAGGTCTAAGGATTGCCTGAAAAGGAATGGATGAGGTCCAGGTTGAGTGGGAAGGTTGGCCGAAGGTATGAAGTTTACTGTCAAATTTTTTCAAAATTTTTTCCGACAGTGGTTGGGGTGGTGGTGTTGTGGTGTTACGGCGGACCTAAGGGGGTCGGGTCAGGCTCAGAGAGATGCCTAGGACCTGGAATGAGGGGAGGGATTGACTGAAAAATATTTTTTTTTTTTGGTGCACAGTGGCTACGGTGATGGATGGTGGCAATGGAGATTGGGACGGGCTTAAGGGGGGTATAGAGGTGGTTCTAAGGTGGTGATAAGGTAAGGGATGAAGGTTTAGGTGGATATGGATTTGCTAGCCGAATGGCTACTGTAAATTTTTTTTTTTTTGAGAAATCTCTCCTGTGAACAGTGGCTTGGTGGAGCTTAAATAGAGGAAGAAGGAAGTGGACATGGAGGGGATAAGGGCGAGGGAAGGCGTGGGGGACACCACCTGGAGTGGCAGGGCAGCAGGTGCAGGTGGGCAGGAATGGACTGTCATCGTCCTCCTGAGGAAGACGATGAACAGTACGCGTGGTTTTTTTTTTTTGTTTTCAGTCGACTACTCATGGGTTTGTTTACGTGGGTTGGGCTCAACTGAATATGGGCCCTGCCCCTTCCACCAATTTCCCCCCCCTTTTTTTTTTTTTTTTTAAATTTTATTTATTTCTCTTTCTTTGGTAAAAAAAACTCCTTTTTTTTTTAATCATTATTTTTTTTTGTTTAGTGAAAAAGAACTCTTTTTTTTTGTTTTGTTTTGTTTTTTTGTTTTTATTAATTATTTTTTGTTTGTTGTTTAGTAAAAACTCTTTTTTTTGTTTTGTTTTTATTTTTTTATTTTATTTTGTTTTGTTTTCCTTTTTGGGCTAAACCCCCACACATGTGGGGAAAGCAAAAAGTACTTTACTCTAAAACAAAAATTAGAATTTTAAAAAGGGGTAGTGTGGGTCCTACCTTAGATTTGGCTTAATGGGCCCATGCTTGGGCCCACAAACAAGGTTTTATCCATTTGGGACTTGAAAAGGGGCCTTGAGCCCATGGGACTTTGCCTAGGGCTTGGGCTAGGGCTAGGCTTGGGCTAGACCTAGGTTTAGGTGAGCAGGGTGTAAAAATTGGGTGCTTACACTCGTCACACAACAGTCTCACCAACATGTCATTTCTCGTGACACCCACGTATGTCCCTGAAGTCTTGGTACTCCGTGACGATCTCGTCACACCGCAGTCTCACCAATATTGTCTCTCCTCTTCGTGAAACCCCCGTGTGTCCCTAACGTCCTGGTGCTCCATGACGATCTCGTCACATAGCTGCCTCACCAGCTAGCCCATCCCTCTTTTGTGACACCTCCATGTGTCCTCAACATCCTGGTGCTCCGTGACGACCTCGTCACACCGCTAATTCACCAGCTTGCCCCCTTTCTTTACGTGACACCCTCATGTGTCCTTAACTTCCTAGCGCTCTGTGACAACCTCGTCACATCGCAGTCTCGCTAGCCTGTCCCTCTTTGCTGACACCCCAAATGTCCTCCGATCGATTCGATGAAGCCGCTCTAGGAGACACCGTCTCGATCACATTCCCCTGCGGAGGCCTTTGGGCCACGCCGTTTCTGCACCCACAATCTTCCTCAGCTACTCACTATCCCCTAGCAGTAGTCCGCATCACCACATGCACATCACACACTAGGCTGCATTCCCTAAAACTCTATCTCGATGTTAAAATCGGATGATTCCAGTCTTTGTCGTTCAAATCGCCAATCACGACATTCTCTGACAAAGAGGGGTAGCTGTAAGCACCCAATTTTCACACCCCCTTGTTAGCTATGGTTAACTCACCTAACCATAGTTAATCCCTAACCTAAACCCTAGGAGAACCCTAGGACCAAACCCTAGCTAAGCCCTAACCTAAACCCTAGGAGAACCCTAGGACCAAACCTTAGCCAAGCCCTACCTAAGCCTAGCCCTAACCTAAATCCTAGGTGAACCCTAGGACCGAACCCTAGGACCAAACCCTAGTCAAACCCTAGCCCAAGGTAAGCCCTAGCCTATCCCAAATCCTAGCCTAGTACAAGCCCTAGGCCCTTTAGGACTTAAGCCCTAAGACCCCAAAACCCTCAAAGCCTCGGCTTGGGCCCAAGCCCAGGCCCATGGAATCAAACCAAACACTCAACAGTGCACCTACAGGCCTGGGCAGAGCCCAATGGGCAAAATCTAGGATTTTCGGCAATTGGATTGCCGACACCCTTTTTTTTCAAAAGATTTGGGGTGTCGGTAATCCAATTACCGATACCCTGGTTTTTTCGATTTGCAGCACAACCACCCCCTGGGGAGGTCAAGCATGCCCTGTACACTCTCTCTCCGACCTGCAGAGCACCCCTCCGGCCACTGTAGCTCCCCCTACCCTTGTCCTATTGACCTTAGTGTCCCTTGGGTTCTCCCCTATAAAAGGTAGTGCCCCCATAGCCTAAAGACCACTCCTCAATCCCAATCCGAAGCCCTGAGCAAGTTCAGACCCACCCCTCAAGCCTTTAGGCTCCTCCACTAGCTTCCCAGAGCTCTACCAGCATTTGCAGCAGCACCACTCAGTGCCACCACCACTTGCAGCACCACCATTCGGCCACCAACCTTCCAGAAGTGAACCAATACGGTAGGGCTTCCCCCTACCCCCGCTTTCTGTTCTCTTTTGACATTCATGTGAGCCCCTGGTCCATTCCAGGGGACTTTGTCTTTGGATTTGCAGGTACACTCGCATGGGAAGGTCTCTCCCACCTTCTTAGGTGTGGGGAGCCTCCCCTAGGGCACATGAACACTTCAATGATCTTCTAGGGGTCCCTCTCAGCATGAGGGAACCCCTGGTGCACTCCCCGTAGTTGCCATCAAGGTGAATTCAAAAAAAAAAAAAAAATCTCAGGGTGTTAGTAAACTCAGTACCGACACCCAGGACACCTTCTGTTCGAGGGCCTGTGGACCCCACCTGGTAACCCCTTGGGCCAAACAAAAATTGGGTTTTGTTCATCTTGAACCCCCCTACAACTTCCATGAAGGCACTCAGACTTGCAGATGGCTGTAACTGGGGTTAAAAAAACCATCTTTGCAAACTGCCTAGAATGTCGGCACTCCTAGTGCTGACATTCATCATTTTATGTGATGGCCAAACAAGCCACTTTACCTTGCTATAGGGCCCACACCAGGGAACTCCTGAGGCCCAAACCAGACCCACTGGGTTTCCCTTGTCCCAGGCTTCAATTTGATAGGCTATGGGCCTCACAAATCTCAGCCTAACTCAAGTTATAGGGTTTTAAAAACGGTAAAAAACCACTGTGACGGTCGGTAATCGAATTACCGACAGTCTGGATTTTGATTTCTTTTGGGCCCTACAGTGGGCCCACAGCCCATGGGGGCCCACCTTTGGACTCGACTTGATCCCTGGGGTTCCCCCTGACCTTGACTAACCTTCATCTTGCCTTAACCATGGTTAAAACTTGACCATGGTTACACCTTAACCTTGGTTAACTTATCAACCCTTGTTGAAAAAATTCCAAAAAATAATAAAAATCCAAAATGTTCTCAAGTGACAGAAAGTGAACTTTTTGGATCATGCCCATTGCCTTAACCATGGTTAAATGAACTTAACCACGGTTAAACCTTGGTTAGACCATGGTTAAGCCCATTGAACCTTGGTTAAATTCCCAAAATCTTGCAAGGCAAGAAAATGTTCAACATATGCCCCTAACCGTGGTTATCCAGACTAACCACGGTCAAAATCCATGTTTAACCATGATTAGTCCCCTTAACTTGGGGAAAATTGGGAATAAACCCTAAAAATCCATAAATCAACTTTGGACTTTAGACTTGGGCCTACCAGGCTTCACCCAAGCCTACCGGGCTTAACGTTAGGCCTACCGGGTCGATCCAAGCCTACCGTACTTAACCCTAGGCCTACCAGGCCTCACCCAAGCCTACCAGGCTTAACGCTAGGCCTACCGGGCCGATCTAAGCCTACCGGGCTTAACCTTAGGCCTACCGGGCCGATCCAAGCCTACCGGGCTTAACCCTAGGCCCACCGGGCCAATCCAAGCCTACCGAGCTAAACCCTAAGCCTACCGGGCCAATCCAAGCCTACCGGGCTAAACCCTAGGCCTACCGGGCCGATCCAAGCCTACCAAGCTTAACCCTATGCCTACCGGGCCGATCCAAGCCTACCGGGCTTAACCCTAGGCCCACCGGGCCAATCCAAGCCTACCGAGCTAAACCCTAAGCCTACCGGGCCAATCCAAGCCTACCGGGCTAAACCCTAGGCCTACCGGGCCGATCCAAGCCTACCAAGCTTAACCCTATGCCTACCGGGCCGATCCAAGCCTACCGGGCTTAACCCTAGGCCTACCGGCCCGAACCAGGCCTACCGGGCCGATCCAAACCTACCGGGCTTAACCCTAAGCCTACCGGGCTGATCCAAGCCTACCGGGCTTAACCTTAGGCCTACCGGGGCCACACCCTAGTCTACCGGACTTCCTCTCGGCCTACCGGGCCTAAGCCTACCAAGCTTCAACCTCAGCCTACCGGTCCCAAAACAAAGCACTTGACCAACCCGGTCAACCACCCCTAGCCTTCCGACTAGACCCTAGGCCACCCTTGGTGCACACACAACACTCCCCTTAGCCTCGGCACAGGCTCATGTGCCAGAACTACGCTCGGTCTGATCTCACTCCAATGTGAGTATGTAGGCGGCCCAACTTGGGCCTGACCCTAATTTAGCTTTTCCTTTCTTGGGTTAGTATAAACTAAATCTCAGACATTTGACTAACAACTTGATCTTAATTGGCTTAAATCTAGTAAGTAGGGAACTGTTGTAAAACGGAAGTGTCGGGGTGCCTAACACCTTCCCCGGACTTAACCGAACTTCTTATCTAGAACTCTAAGCAGATCAAGACCTTATCCATTGAATGAGACTTATCTCTACCGAATAAATAAGTGACGACTCTAAACATAAAATCAACTGACCACATCGTTAGGACAACATCCACATCCCTCCTTTGTGGGCGGGCACCAAAATCCTTGTTCAAAGTAATCTTGGGAATGAAAATTACCAAAACATCTCATGGATATGCTTTATCTCAATCACATTATATTGAGAAAGTACTTGAAAATTTTAACAAGTACGATGACCATCTAGTAAAAACTCTAATAGATGGAAATATTCATTTAGCTAAGAATACTGGCGAAATCATATCTCAATTGGAGTATTCTAGAATCATAGGAAGCTTGATGTACGTGATGAACTGTACACATCTTGATATAGCATACTCCATAAGTAAACTGAGTAAATATACCAATAATCCGGGGGAAGACCACTGGAAAGCCATAGTGAGGATACTTTGATATTTAAAATATACCCAAAACTATGCATTGTGCTACACCAGATATCCAGCAGTCCTTGAAGCATACTGCGATGCAAATTGGATATCAGATACTAAAGACTCAAAATCCACAAGTGGATATGTCTTTACATTGGGGGGTGCAGCAATCTCAAGAATATCTTCTAAGCAAACATGTGTAGCACGGTCTACAATGGAATCTGAGTTCATTGCATTAGACAAAGCTGGAGAAGAAGCAGAATGGCTTCGACAATTCTTAGAAGATATTCCAATGTGACAAAAACCTGTATCTGCAATCTATATACATTGCGACAGTCAATCTGCGATTGGAAGAGCACAGAGTCATATGTATAACGGAAAGTCTCGACACATTCGTTGTAGATATAATACCGTTAGACACTTGCTTTCAAGTAGGATAATCTCTTTAGAATACATAAGGTCAAATGATAATATTGCTGATCCTTTAACTAAAGGTTTATCAAGAGAGCAAGTGAGTAACTCATCGAGAGGAATGGGGTTAAAGTCTATAACTTAAGAGTATTCACAATGGAAACCCAACCTAGTTGACTGGAGATCCCAAGATCTAGGTTCAAATGGACAACTAATTTGTGTATGACTCAACCTGATCACTTAAGAGATAATATCTCATACCCATTTCTGTAATGAGAAAGTGATGACTGCATCGTGTTAGAATTAACTAAGTTAATAATGCTTCTTATATCTTGGAATTCCAAGTGGAGTATAGCAGAATACTCTTAATAAGAATCACCTATGTGAGTGTGCACTGGGCCAATTCTATAAGAATTGATTAGGCTAAAATTCTCTAGAGCACTCATGAAACTAGGATGTGTTTAGGGCCAAAATGAACACAACAATGAGAACTAAACTATGATTGGGGATATCATGTGTGTATTCTATTATTTTGGTTTAGAATAACGACTGAACAGTTCAAGACATCATGTTCACTGATTAGCCAATAAATCCGATAGTCCTACACAAAGGAAGGTTCAAGGCCAAAAGCTACCTATCTTATACAAGATGTCTCCTATTATGTACTCTCTCTTTAGTGTCTGCATAATTTCTGTATTCTGTCCAAGAATTATCATTCATGTGGGGGATTGTTGGAAATATTTGTTTTGGAAAAAATCTGGGTCTTTTGGAAAACAGTTTTTACAAACTTGGACCCCAAATATAATTGGGACCCACAAGGGTTTTAAGACGGGTCCAAATTGATCCGTGTTCTCCTCCATGAGGAGATTAACGTAGTATATTCACTTGTCCAAAACAGTGAAGTGGTGAATCAGAAATTCGTCTCAAAGTGGACCACTTGAACATGTATTGTCTGGAATACGAAAATCACTTATTCTACTCCCTAGTCTCCAATTTCTTCTGCATTCTATTCTTCATACAAGTCTGTGTTATTCCAAGAGAGATACATAGCATTGGTTTTTGGTTCGCTGAACAAGCAGATTGCAGTGCTTCTTCTGCTTGTGTAAATATCATTTCATCCTGGGAGACAGACGTCCGTTGTTCAAAAGCACTTGTGTGAGGAACAAAATCTGTCTTAAGGAGAGAGTCCTACTCGACTTGATCTATTGTTCCTTTCAATCCCGAAACCAATAATTTATTTTTATTTTGTAACCTTTAATTCACTGCTTTAACAAAATATTTAGTCAATCAAGATAGTGTTAATATTCTGTTTACTGTAACAAAAATTTTACTATTGTATTGTTTAACTTAATTACAGCTGTGAATAAAATTTCAGTTAACAAACATTGAGTACACATATTACTGTAGTAAATACTAAAACTGTAGTAAATACTAAAATATAGACAACACCCTATCCGTCCAATTCTCCCGTCTAAAAATAAATTTGGCCAGATTTTTTTATGGTAATGTTTTGGAGATCGAATCACAGCAAATCGCAATTGAACTCTCCCCGAGTTCAATTGCACCCACAGGTCAACATGTGTTCCAGTTAACCGTTATTAACTGTGGTTAAGATTCACTAATGTTTAAGATTCAACAATCTAATCTTAGTTTTTACAAAAAAAATATATATTTGAAAAAATTAACTCCTAAGGGTTAAAATTTTTTAAATAGAGTTAAATATTTTTTTTCATAAAACTAAGGTTAGATGATTGAACTCTAAGTGTTGTTTAATCTTAATCACAGTTACAAGAACACGTGTTGACTTGTAGGTGCGATTGAACTCTCGAGATTAGCTGTGATTCCATCTCAATGTTTTGTTCCCGACACCCCCACGTTAATTAGACTCTCTCTCTCTAACTGTGGGCCTGTGGCTATCCTATCTCTGTCTTTCTCTTCACGAGGCACCAAAGTCCTCAAGACTCCAAAAATGAAAAATGGAGGAGTGCTAGCCGTACTCTCGGCTTTCTCTACTCTCAACCTAAGCCAATTAAGTGTCCCAAAAGTAATCTATTGAAACAATTTTTAAAGTTCAAAAATACATACTTTTTAAAGTTTGGACACTTGATTGGTTAAGACTGAGAGCAGAAAGGGATAGCACTCCTCCTCTAACTGTGGGCCTGTGGCCATCCTATTTCTGGCTCTCTCTTTCACAAGGCACCAAAGTCCTCAAGATTCCGAAAAAGAAAAGTGGTCTAAGATTCTTATAATGATTCATCAGTCTCACTTGATCGTTATCTGGGACATTATTTCCGCTCGCCAACTCTATTCAAATCACATGATCATATTTACTTAACTCTATTTTTTGTTTAGGGCGACAAAACGGTACTTAACTCTATTTTTATAAAGTTATATTCATACTTACATGTAGAGACACATGGCATGTGTTTTTTTAATTCAATTGTTGAATGGATCTTTTGAGAGATAGTCCGAGGAATTAGTGTTTTTAAAACTTAAGTTGGGTCTAATAAATTTTAGGGAGTTAATACTGAATAATTAAGGTTCAATCGGTTGGGCTAAACATTTTCAATCTAAGCTATTTTTATTTTATTTATGCCTCACTATATCTTATAGTCAATTGGGTTCTTAAACGGATTAGACTTTTCTCACTGGTTGTGGAAATTGAATACAGATAGATAATGCTTTGAAATTCCTACATGAATGTTCTCACTGGTTGTGGCCTACTTCTGTTGCTCCCCTGTTTTTCTTCTCTTCTCTGTTTCTCTAAAAGTTCTGCCGTTCCTCTGTTTATGAGATGTGTTCATGAGGCAGATATCTTTTCTGGGTATTGCAGAAATTTATATAGTATCATGTAAAATTCATGCTTTCTGTTCTTAATCAGCTTAAATGTATAGCTTTTGTTGTTGAATTGATTAGTGGCAGTATAAAAAGTTCATCTTCTGCAAAGGTTGTGGAAATGCCCAGATACTGTTCTTTTAATATCAGTTTTACTTTTACCTGATTGAAGTCATTTTGTTCGAGGTCTTCTTAGTTTGTATTTGACTCCTATCATCACTTGTGTGAGAAAGTGTTGTGTTCTTCTGTTTGCTTGATGGATTTCTTGGACACCTTGATGTGGTTCTTTCAAGACGAATTTTTAATTTTTTTGGGGGGGAGTGTTACAGTATTTTAGGTTATCTGAGTAAATTTATTATTTATAGTCTTCGCAGATTTATCTCTGACTTCTTTATATTTCGCCAATTTTACACACATATCTTCCACATACTTTATGATTGTAACTCACTTTGTTTTCCGTTCATGGGGTCTGTATGTTTTGTGTTGATTGAGCCGGTGTGTCATGTTTGTTACATCTTATTAGTGCATCCTTTCAGTATTCTACGTAATTTAGTTGGGAAACTTGAATTGCACTATTTTAGAACTCGTACAGAACTTTTTTTTTTTTTTTTTAATGAAATACCGCCCGGAGAGGGAGGAGGGTTAGGCAAGACCCCAACATGTTTATTAAAATGCCAATTACATCAAGGGAGGGAGGACATGAGACCCTACCCTTAAACAGAAAACGGAATGGGATACTACAAAACTACTCCTTCAATCGAGTGGGTTTTTTAAACCTCCTTCTTTGGTCTTTCTTGGGAAGAATCAATAGTTGATGTGTTGTCTGCTGCTTTGTTCTTTATGTAAATTCCTGAAGTGATAAATGATAATACGCTTATCTACCAATAATTTAATCACTAGATCTCTTATGATATACATGCTTGATTCTGTGCCTTTTATAAACTGCAGCTTATTACAGGCATCAAAATGGTGAAATTCTAGGTGATTTGTCCAAGCAAGAAAAATAGTTAAACGAGCAAACTCAGCTTCTAAAACACCATGGCAGAAGACAATATATATACCAAAGATGGGACAATAGATTACCGCAAAAAACCCGCCATCAAGAAGGAAACGGGAACCTGGAAAGCTTGCCCCTATATCCTAGGTATGTTCAAGTATCCTGTTCATACTAACTAAATTATCCATCTATCTGCTATGTTTGTGAAATTTGATCATCACTTTTGACTCTTCAACAGGAAATGAATGCTGTGAAAGATTGGCACACTATGGGATGAGCACCAATCTAGTGACTTATCTCAAAGTTCATCTCAACCAGAACAATGTTACAGCGATCAATAATATCACAAATTGGTATGGCACATGCTACATCACACCATTGATTGGAGCCTTTTTAGCCGACGCCTACTTGGGAAGATACTGGACAATTGCCTGTTTCTCAGTCATCTACATATTTGTAAGATTTTCTTGTTCATTGTTTTTATACTTGAACTCCTGGTCATTGTTTATTGGATTTATACTTGAACTCAACCTGGTCAAGCATTGGAATGAGTTCAACTATTGGGTACTGTTAGAAAACCAAGTTATATCATCATCAACTAGATCCAGGTCTTGATGATTCGATTCAACTCTGCCAGTTCTTTGAGAATTCGACAGAATCTTTAAGCATTGCTCTTGTCTGAAATATTATGTTTTGCCTATAAGAAATTGACAGTTCCTTTTTTGGGTAGGGGATGGCATTATTAACATTGTCGGCATCCGTCCATGGACTAAGGCCGCTATGTGATAAAAATGGTGTTTGCAACCCATCTAATGCACAAAGCGCAGTTTGCTTTATAGCACTATACATGATAGCATTGGGGACTGGAGGGATTAAGCCTTGTGTTTCGCCCTTTGGTGCGGATCAGTTTGATGATACTGATGAAGCTGAAAAGAAACGTATGAGCTCTTTCTTCAATTGGTTCTATCTTTCGATCAACATTGGCGCCCTCATTGCTGCCTCTGTGTTGGTCTGGATACAAATGAATGTTGGTTGGGGATGGGGTTTTGGCATCCCAGCAGTGGCAATGGCTATCGCGGTTGTGAGTTTCTTCTCGGGTACTAAGTTATACCGGAACCAGAAACCGGGAGGCAGCGCCCTGACACACATTGCCCAGGTGCTGGTGGCATCCGTAACGAAATTTCGAGTTGCATTACCAGCTGATAAGTCTCTTCTGTATGAGACTGCAGATGAGGAGTCTGTTGTCAAAGGAAGCCGCAAGCTTGAGCACACAGAACAGCTGAGGTAAGTGAGCTGAAACCAAAGTTTGGCTTGTCATTTCATGATTTTCCCGATTCAAGTTATCTTTAAGGCCTTATGGGTCATAATGCAAAAGATTAGAAAGCAAGTCACTTGGGTATTCATGGGTTTATTCAGGACATGAAGACTCGCTCTAGTCAAAAGTAACTCATCCAAATAATTGCATTTGTGTCATAGAAGGGAATACAATGGCCCAAATTATTTTTTTCTAATAAATATAAAAAATGACTATTTACTGCATATATTTAATGTTTTGTCGAAATTCATGGGCATATCTTGACTTGCTTGAGTCACTGTGTTGATTTCTGCAAATTAAGTTTTAATAGATGAGAATTGCTAATGTTGTCATACTCATAGTGACAAAGTTCTTCGATTTTTTAAAGAAAAATCGAATAATACTTGACTTTATCGTCGAACTATTAAATTAATGAAGTATTCGCGGCTTTTTAAAAAGTAAAGAATTTCACGAAATATTCAAATTTTTGAAAAAGTTCCAAACAAATATTTAAGATATTCATTTATGAAGTTCATTATTAATAATTTTATTTTATATTTTTCATATTTTGCCTCACATTTTTTTCGATTTATTTCCTAATTTTCTAGATTGTATCGATTTTTTGCGAATTTTTCCTTAGACGGATAATTTCCGAACACCGATTTGGTAACTATGATCATCTCAGGTTCTTGGACAAGGCGGCAGTTGAGACAGAACAGGATCCAATCAAGGGATCAGTGGATCCATGGAGACTCTGCACAGTGACCCAAGTTGAGGAGCTCAAATCCATTATACGATTGCTTCCTGTATGGGCCACAGGCATCGTAATTGCCACCGTATACAGTCAGATGGGTACCTTGTTTGTCTTGCAAGGCAGCACCATGGACATTTTCTTGGGTAGCTTCACAATTCCATCGGCATGCCTCTCCATCTTCGACACCCTCAGTGTCATTTTCTGGGTCCCAGTCTACGACCGCGTCATTGTCCCATTTGCTAGAAGGTTCACGGGCCACAAAAGGGGTTTCACTCAGCTTCAGAGGATGGGCATTGGCCTCTTCATCTCTATATTTCCCATGTTGGCTGCTGCGATTTTGGAGATTGTGAGACTTCGCATGGTGAAAAGGCACGGCTACTACGACCGCAAGAATCTGCCCATATCAATATTTTGGCAGATCCCACAGTACTTCATCCTAGGGTGTGCAGAAGTCTTCACCGCGATCGGACAGTTGGAGTTTTTTTATGAGGAAGCACCCGACGCCATGAGGAGTATGTGCTCTGCTCTATCGCTCACCACCATGGCACTAGGGAGCTACTTGAGCTCATTACTAGTCACCATTGTTACACATATCAGCACTAGGAATGGGAAGGTTGGCTGGATACCCCCACACAATTTGAATTACGGTCACCTCCACTACTTCTTTTTTCTCTTGGCTGTGCTGAGCGTACTGAACTTGGGAGTGTTTATCCTGATTGCGAGGTGGTACACGTATAAGAAGTCGGTGGGGACTCTCCGTTAATTGTTTCGTGATCTTGTTCATGGATTGTACAAGTGATGGGATGATTCAGTGTTTGTGTGTCTATGATGGGGTAGGTCTTGTTGTAGTTTAATGGTTTTTCTGCAATTCAAAAGCTTCTAAGATTGAAGTGTTTGTGAATAACTTGGTCAACATATTATGTAATACAGTCTCAGATTTTACTGCAAGAACAAGAGCTGCTTTATGTCGTTTTTTAGTGTACTTCTTGAGAAGGCTAAGGTGGGCTCTGTATAAGTGGAATAGGGGGCTTTCAAATGGTTTGATGAGGTATACAGTAGACCCTCTTGTAATTAATAACCTTGGTGGAAACAAATTATATTAATTATAAGATAATATTATATATAAGAATCACTATATTGGTCCATCAAAAATTTTATTTTATAATTTCTTTTGAATGTCTTGTATTTTCCATATAAGCTTCATGTAGATATAAATGTATAAGGCTAGCACTCCAAAAAAAAAAAACAAAAAAACAAAAGATTTTATGTTAGCTCATTGAACAAGCTAATGACATTTGGATTTATAAAAAATACAAAAATAAAATAAAATTGTCACTTAACACATAAAAAACCTCCTAATGTTACCCCATTTTCAAAGAGAAGAAGAAACACCCTTTAGTTTGGGAAGAGATAAAATTCATTTTGAACTATGTTTTTCGTAGGATTCTCCCTTTAACTTTTGTTAAATATTTTGAAGTGCTCATACAGTAATTTTTTTTTTAATCTTTTCTTTTTAAATATCTAAAACTAAATACTATATATGGTAATTTATTATACATAGCTAAAATATGTAAAATGATTTTATCCCCTAAATCATCTTAAAGTGTTAATACGATTCATATAACTATGTATTAATATACTATTAGAACCTCTCTTATAATTAATAATATACTAGAACTTACGAAAATAATTATTAAATAGCAAGTATAAGAGATTATTAATTATACACTATAGAACCAAGTTGGTTCTTGACAAATTTATTAATTATTAGAGATTATTGAGTTATAAAATATTAATTATAAGAGGGCCTACTGTACTTACAAGGCACTATTGGGCAGATACAATATCTACTCATGGTGGCTATATGCAACTTTCAAATGGGCCTCTTTTTGGTGTAAATGATTAGCTGGTTAGTAGGTAGTCGCTGAAGAAAACAAAACGTATATCAATTACTGTTAATTAAGGAACGGAACCCAAATGCGACTCGTTAAAAGCTTATTTGAGCTTGAGCTTAATTTTTTAGCTCGATTGCGTAACAACCCAAGTTCGAGCATGCATGTGCTTAGCTCGTTAAACATCGGCTTGTTCAAATATTTATACAAATATAATGGCCAGAAAGGCTCATTGATTGAAGCCTCTATAGCAATGCCTTTTTTTTTTTTTTTGGTAATCTATAGCAAAGCCTATTCAAAAAGAGTTTCTTGATCATCTATGTTTCTTTTCTTTTCTTTTTTTTGGGTGTAGGCATCATCTATTTAGGTCAGTAAGTTGATTAGGTTTAGGTTAGTACAAATGGTGGGCCTTGCAATTGTCACACTGCAGGGACTCAACTAAAGTTTCCACCCTCAAAGAGGATACATCATACAATTGGAGCAAACCAGGAGGGTGTTCTAAGTTTCATGATCATCTAAATATTGTGAGGATTGTCGTTAGCATTCTTTTTGGAATAGGTAAAATGGAGTGCAAATCTTTAGGAGGAACCAAATACCGCTTTTGATATCTAAGTTCACATATCACATATGCATTAATAAAAGAGCTGTGATTAGCCAAACCCACATTTAGCTAGGTAGCCAAATGCCTTCCCATTTCAGCTCCTTTAACTATGGTTAAGCTTGGTTTAAGGTTAATACTTTTTTCCTAAAAACTAAGGTTAAATGGATGAATCCTAGGGGTGAGTAATCTTAACCATAGTAAAGTGGGTACAATTTTTTTGCTTCGGATATCATTTGCCTACAGGTTAGTGGTTAGTTTAGGGATTGGAGCTCTTGCAGATTCATCACCCGAGGGGATTGGATCCCCAAACCTCTCTCAACAGAGAGGCCACACCCCACCATTGCCGCAAGAGGTGGGGTGTAGGTACAATAGCTATCGATGGTGGCTATATGCAACTTTCAAATTGGTCGCTTTGCTGGTTTTCTTCTTTTCTTTTTGATGTAAATGATTAGCTGGTTAGTAGGTAGTCAGTAAGCACCACTTTGTTGTGTGCTGTTGAACTGGGTTGAGTGGACTGCCAGTTTCATCACTAAAGAAAACTTATATCAATTAGGGTGCATTCGTTTGACGAGAAAGTGAGAAAAAGAAAAGTGGACTGCCGATGGCAATTGAACTCGGGGAGAGTTCAATTGCACCCACAGGTCAATATGTGTTCCTGTTAACCACTATTAACTGTGGTTAAAATTCACTAATGTTTAAGGTTCAACAATCTAATCTTGGATTTTAGAAAAAAAATATATTTGAAAAAATTAACTCTTGAGAGTTAAAAATTCTTAACCAAAGTTAAATACTTTTTTAATAAAACTAAGGTTAGATTATTGAACTCTTAAGTGTTGTTCAATCTTAACCACACTTACAAGAACACGACATGTAGGTGCGATTGAACTCTCGTGATTGGCTGTGTTTCCATCTCAATGTTTTGGACCCGACACCCCCACGTTAATTAGACTCTCTCTCTCTCTCTCTATCCTATTTCTGGCTTTCTCTCCAAGAGGCACCAAAGTCCTCAAGACTCCAAAAATGACAATTGGAAGAGTGCTAGCCCTACTCTCGGGCTTTCTCTACTCTCAACCTAAGCCAATTAAGTGTCACAAAAGCAATCTATTAAAACAATTTTTAAGGTTAAAAAATACACACTTTTTAAAGTTTGGACAACTTGATTGGCTAAGGCCAAGAGTAGAAAAATCCTGACAGTAGGGCTAGCACTCCTCTAACAGTGGGCCTGTGGCCATCCTACTGCTGGCTTTCGCTTTCACAAGGCACCAAAGTCCTCAAGATTCCAAAAAAGAAAAGTAGTCGAAGATTCTTATTATGATTCTACTAGCGGGTGGTATATGCGATGCACGTGAGAGCAAGAGAAAGGAGTTAACCACAGTTAATAGGAGTTAAAAGGGAAACGTGTTAACCCATAGGTGTGATTGAACACTCCCCGAGTTGAATCGCAATTGGGTGTGATTCTATTCTTTAAATAGATAGATAAGCAAAAAGGTAGTTTGGAAATTAAAGTAAATAAAATATTAAATCAAAACTTTGTCTTATATAAGAGTAGTTTGAGAATTATGGAAAATCAGGCGACACCTGCCTCTCCTATTATAATAGTAAAGATAAGTCTCACTTGATCGTTATCTGTAACATTATTTCTGCTGGCCAACTATATTCAAATCACATGTTCATAGTTATAAAGTTATAGTCGTACTTATAAGTAGAGACACGAGGCATGTTTTTTTTAATTCAATTGGGGAATGTGAACGTGGATGTTTTGAGAGATGGTCCGAGGAATTAGTGTTTTTATAGCTTAAGTTGGGTCAAATAAATTTTAGGAAGTTAATACTGAAAAATTAAGGTTCAATCGAAAAGGCTAAAAATTTTCAATCTAAGCTATTTTTATTTTATTTATGCCTCACTATATCTAATAGTCAAGTGGGTTCTTAAACGGATTAGACTTTTCTCACTGGTTGTGGAAATTGAATACAGATAGATAATGCTTTGAAATTCCTATATGAATGTTCTCACTGGTTGTGGCCTACTTCTGTTGCTCCCCTGTTTTTCTTCTCTTCTCTGTTTCTCTAAAAGTTCTGCCGTTCCTCTGTTTATGAGATGTGTTCATGAGGCAGATATCTTTTCTGGGTATTGCAGAAATTTATATAGTATCAGGTCAAATTCATGCTTTCTGTTCTTAATCAGCTTAAATGTATAGCTTTTGTTGTTGAATTGATTAGTGGCAGTATAAAAAATTCATCTTCTGCAAAGGTTGTGGAAATGCCCAGATACTGTTCTTTTAATATCAGTTTTACTTTTACCTGATTGAAGTCATTTTGTTCGAGGTCTTCTTAGTTTGAATTTGACTCCTATCATCACTTGTGTGAGAAAGTGTTGTGTTCTTCTGTTTGCTTGATGGATTTCTTGGACACCTTTGATGTGCTTCTTTCAAGACGAATTTTTAATTTTTTTGGGGGGAGTGTTACAGTATTTTAGGTTATCTGGGTAAATTTATTATTTATAGTCTTCGCAGATTTATCTCTGACTTCTTTATATTTCGCCAATTTTACACACATATCTTCCACATACTTTATGATTGTAACTCACTTTGTTTTCCATTCATGGGGTCTGTATGTTTTGTGTTGATTGAGCCGGTGTGTCATATTTGTTACATCTTATTAGTGCATCCTTTCAGTATTCTACGTAATTTAGTTGGTGTCGACACAAAATTTCGTGGACGAAATATTGATGAACAAAATATTTTATTTATTTTCAGTTTGGTACAACTCTCAAGAAATCCTCTGATTAACAATCAGAAATTTCTAAAATAGAAGATGAGGGCCGAGGCGTGATCTCGATCTTCTTTGAAGGTGTTGATGTAGCTTTTCCTTTCTTCCGGGCTTCGCGCTTAATCGGCTAGAAAGTAATTTTGGAGGAGAACTGGCTTCTTTGCAGCTTTGTCTTCTCCGGAATGATTTGATTTCTTTTCTTTGAAGGCTAGAGAATGCTTCTGAGTTCTCTTCTTTGGCTTCTTCTGAATTTCTCTCTCTGAATTTCTGAATCTCTAAATCTCTAGCTTTGGCTCTTATTTATAGACTTTTAGAGATAAGGATCTCAAGAATCCTACTCCATCTAGTGGTTTAAAGGATTTAAGAGATCTTAATAAGGCTTATCCATTTAGAGATAAGGATTTCAAGAGTCCCACTTTATTTAGTAGTTTAAGGGATTTAAGAGATCTTGATAAGACTTATCCATTTAGAGATAAGGATTTCAAGAGTCCCACTCTATTTAGTAGTTTAAGGGATTTAAGAAATCTTGATAAGACTTATCCATTTAGAGATAAGGATTTCAAGAGTTCCACTCTATTTAGTAGTTTAAGAGATCTTGATAAGACTTATCCATTTAGAGATAAGGATTTCAAGAGTCCCACTCTATTTAGTAGTTTAAGGGATTTAGGAGGCTTTCATGGGCCCCACCCATCTTCTTGGGTATTGAGTCCACAATCAGGTTTTTTGTATTGACGGATCGACCCACTTATCGAGTGTATGACCCATTTAGATTTGGACTTGAGTTTTGAGTTTATAAGCTTTCTACTTCGTGCCCAGACCCGAGCCGTAAGAGGCTCATGCCTTGTCATTAGGCCCAATTTAAATGTATAGGGCTTTTTAATGATTTTAGGCTTTTTATATAATTTTATCAGAGTGTAAGGACCTTTGCGTAAAATTAATAAATTTTAGGGTACTACAGTTGGGAATCTTGAATTGCACTATTTTAGAACTTGTACAGAACCTTCTTCTTTTTTTTTAAATGAAATACCGCCCAGTGAGGGAGGAGGGTTAGGCAAGACCCCTACATGTTTGTTAAAATGCCAATTACATCAAGGGAGGGAGGACATGACACCCTACCCTTAAACAGAAAACGGAATGGGATACTACAAAACTACTTCAATCGAGTGGATTTTTTAAACCTCCTTCTTTGGTCTTTCTTGGGAAGAATCAATAGTTGATGTGTTGTCCGCTGCTTTGTTCTTTATGTAAATTCCTGAAGTGATAAATGATAATGCGCTTATCTACCAATAATTTAATCACTACATCTCTTATGATATACATGCTTGATTCTGTTCCCTTTTACAAACTGCAGCTTATTACAGGCATCAAAATGGTGAAATTCTAGGTGATTTGTCCAAGCAAGAAAAATAGTTAAACGAGCAAACTCAGCTTCCAAAACACCATGGCAGAAGACGATATATATACCAAAGATGGGACAATAGATTACCGCAAAAAACCCGCCATCAAGAAGGAAACGGGAACCTGGAAGGCTTGCCCCTATATCCTAGGTATGTTCAAGTATCCTGTTCATACTAACTAAATTATCCATCTATCTGCTATGTTTGTGAAATTTGATCATCACTTTTGACTCTTCAACAGGAAATGAATACTCTGAAAGATTGGCATACTATGCGATGAGCACCAATCTAGTGACTTATCTCACAGTTCATCTGAACCAGAACAACGTTACAGCGATCAATAATGTCACAAATTGGTCTGGAACATGCTACATCACACCATTGATTGGAGCCTTTTTAGCCGACGCCTACTTGGGAAGATACTGGACAATTGCCTGTTTCTCAGTCATCTCCGTATTTGTAAGATTTTATTGTTCATTGTTTTTCTACTTCAACTCCTGGTCATTGTTTATTGGATTGGAATGAGTTCAACAACTGGGTACTGTTAGAACACCAAGTTATATCATCATCAACTAGATCCAGGTCTTGATGATTCGATTCAACTCTGCCAGTTCTTTGAGAATTCGACAGAATCTTTAAGCATTGCTCTTGTCTGAAATATTATGTTTTGCCTATAAGAAATTGATAGTTCCTTGTTTGGGTAGGGGATGACATTATTAACATTGTCGGCATCTGTCCATGGACTAACTCCGCTATGTAATGAAAATGGTGTTTGCAACCCATCTAATGCACAAAGCGCAGTTTGCTTTATAGCACTATACATGATAGCATTGGGGACTGGAGGGATTAAGCCTTGTGTTTCATCCTTTGGTGCGGATCAGTTTGATGATACTGATGAAGCTGAAAAGAAACGTATGAGCTCTTTCTTCAATTGGTTCTATCTTTCAATCAACATTGGCGCCCTCATTGCTGGCTCTGTGTTGGTCTGGATACAAATGAATGTTGGTTGGGGATGGGGTTTTGGCATCCCAGCAATGGCAATGGCTATCGCTGTTGTGAGTTTCTTCTCGGGTACTAAGTTATACCGGAACCAGAAACCGGGAGGCAGCGCCCTGACACGCATTGCCCAGGTGCTGGTGGCATCCGTAACGAAATTTCGAGTTGCATTACCAGCTGATAAGTCTCTTCTGTATGAGACTGCAGATGAAGAGTCTGTTGTCAAAGGAAGCCGCAAGCTCGAGCACACAGAACAGCTGAGGTAAGTGAGCTGAAACCAAAGTTTGGCTGCTCATTTCATGATTTTCCCAAGTCAAGTTATCTTTAAGGCCTTATGGGTCATAATGCAAAAGATTAGAAAGCATATCACTTGGTATTCGTGGGTTTATTCAGGACTTAAAACTCGCTCGAGTCAAAAGTAACTCATCCAAATAATTGCATTTGTGTTATAGAAGGGAATACAATGGCCCAAATTATTTTTTTTCTAATAAATATAAAAAAATAACTATTTACTGCATATATTTAATGTTTTGTCGAAATTCATGGGCATATCTTGACTTGCTTGAGTCACTGTGTTGATTTCTGCAAATGAAGTTTTAATAGACGAGAATTGCTAATGTTGTCATACTCATAATGACAAAATTCTTCGATTTTTTTTTAAAAATCGAATAGTACTTGACTTTATTATCGAACTATTAATTCATGAAGTATTCACGGCTTTTTAAAAAGTAACGAATTTCACAAATTATTCATATTTTTTGAAAAGTCCCAAACAACCCAAACAAATATTTAAGATATTCATTTATGATGTTTATAATTAATAATTTTATTTTATATTTTGCCTCACATTTTTTTCGATTTATTTCCTAATTTTCTAAATTTATCGATTTTTTGCGAATTTTCCCTTAGACGGATAATTTACAAACACCGATTTGGTAACTCTGGTCATACTCAGGTTCTTGGACAAGGCGGCTGTTGAGACAGAACAGGATCCAATCAAGGGCTCAGTGGATCCATGGAGACTCTGCACAGTGACCCAAGTTGAGGAGCTCAAATCCATTATACGGTTGCTTCCTGTATGGGCCACAGGCATCATAATTGCCACCGTATACGGTCAGATGGGTACCTTGTTTGTATTGCAAGGCAGCACCATGGACATTTTCTTCGGTAGCTTCACAATTCCATCAGCATGCCTCTCCATCTTCGACATCCTCAGTGTCATTTTCTGGGTCCCAGTTTACGACCGCCTCATTGTTCCGTTTGCTAGAAGGTTCACGGGCCACAAAAGGGGTTTCACTCAGCTTCAGAGGATGGGCATTGGCCTCTTCATCTCTATCTTTGCCATGTTGGCTGCTGCGATTTTGGAGATTGTGAGACTTCGCATGGTGAAAAGGCACGGCTATTACGACCGCAAGAATCTGCCCATATCAATATTTTGGCAGATCCCACAGTACTTCATCATAGGGTGTGCAGAAGTCTTCACCTTTATCGGGCAGTTGGAGTTTTTTTATGAGGAAGCACCCGACGCCATGAGGAGTATGTGCTCTGCTCTATCGCTCACCACTATTGCACTAGGGAGCTACTTGAGCTCATTACTAGTCACCATTGTTACACATATCAGCACTAGGAATGGGAAGGTTGGCTGGATACCCCCACACAATTTGAATTACGGTCACCTCCACTACTTCTTTTTTCTCTTGGCTGTGCTGAGCGTACTGAACTTGGGAGTGTTTATCCTGATTGCGAGGTGGTACACGTATAAGAAGTCGGTGGGGACTCTCCGTTAATTGTTTCTTGATCTTGTTCATGGATTGTACAAGTGATGGGATGATTCAGTGTTGTGTGTCTATGAAGGGGTAGGTCTTGTTCTAGTTTAATGGCTTTTCTGCATTTCAAAAGCTTCTAAGATTGAAGTGTTTGTGAATAACTTGGTCAACTTATTATGTAATACAGTCTCAGATTTTACTGCAAGAACAAGAGCTGCTTTATGTCGTTTTTTAGTGTACTTCTTGAGAAGGCTAAGGCTCTGTATAAGTGGAATAGGTGCTTTCAAATGGTTTGATGAGGTATACTTACAAAACACTATAGGGCAGATACAATATCTACTCAAGGTGGCTATATGCAACTTTCAAACGGGCCTCTTTTTGGTGTAAATGATTAGCTGGTTAGTAGGTAGTCGCTGAAGAAAACAAAACGTATATCAATTACTGTTAATTAAGGAACGGAACCCAAATGCGACTCGTTAAAAGCTTATTTGAGCTTGAGCTTAATTTTTTTGCTCGATTGCGTAACAACCCAATTTCGAGCATGCATGTGCTTGGCTCGTTAAACATCAGCTTGTTCAAATATTTATACAAATATAATGGCCAGAAAGGCTCATTGATTGGAGCCTCTATAGCAATGCCTTTTTTTTTTTTTGGTAATCCATAGCAATGCCTATTCAAAAAGAGTTTCTTGATCATCTATGTTTCTTTTCTTTTCTTTTTTTGGGTGTAGGCATCATCTATTTAGGTCGGTAGGTTGATTAGGTTTAGGTTAGTACAAATGGTGGGCCTTGCAATTGTCACACTGCAGGGACTCTACTCAAGTTTCCACCCTCAAAGAGGATACATCATACAATTGGAGCAAACCAGGAGGGTGTTCTAAGTTTCATGATCATCTAAATATTGTGAGGATTGCCATTAGCATTCTTTTTGGAATAGGTAAAAAGGAGTGCAATTCTTTAGGAGGATCCAAATACCGCCTTTGATATCCAAGTTCACATATGCATTAATAAAAGAGCTGTGATTAGCCAAACCCACATTTAGCTAGGTAGCTAAATGCCTTCCCATTTCAGCTCCTTTAACTGTGGTTAAGCTTGGTTTAAGGTTAATACTTTTTTTCTAAAAACTAAGGTTAAATGGATGAATCCTAGGCGTGAGTAATCTTAATCATAGTAAAGTGGGTACAATATCTACTTTTTTTTTTTTTTGCTTCGGATATCATTTGCCTACAGGTTAGTGGTTAGTTTGGGGATTGGAGCTCTTGCAGATTCATCACCTGAGGGGATTGGATCCCCAAACCTCTCTCAACAAAGAGACCACACCCCACCACTGCCGCAAGAGGTGGGGTGTAGGTACAATAGCTATCGATGGTGGCTATATGCAACTTTCAAATGGGCCGCTTTGCTGGTTTCTTATTTTCTTTTTGGTGTAAATGATTAGCTGGTTAGCAGGTAGTCAGTTAGCACCACTTTGTGCTGTTGAACTGGGTTGAGTGGACTGCTAGTTACATCACTACAGAAAACTTATATCAAGAAAATGAGAAAAATTAAAAGAAATGCAAGTATTCTTACACTTTTCTTGTGTTTGGTGTACACGCACTTTTATTTTGAGGAAAATACGGATATAGGCTCCGTATTATGAAAAAACCCGAATATGGGCTCCGGTTTTGAAAACATATTTTTGTAGGCTCCCACGCGTGGGAGCCAAGTGCACGTGTTGCCCCTTCTCATTTTCTCCCCAAAATACCCCTGGCTTGCTTACCTTAGCTTTCTTCCCAAGCTGAAGCTCGGTTACGAACCCTTGCCCTTGCTGTCTTCCCCAACTGAAGCCCTCGGTTACCCTGTCATCCGAAATCCTTGAAACCGCAAATTTGAAACCTGCAAATCCTTCCCCAAAGTAAAACCCTTGGTTACCCTTGACATCCGGAACTCTACGGGCTTCGTATTGAAGAAGAAGAAGAAGAAGAAGAAGAAGAACAACAACAACAACAACCCAGAAGAAGAAGAACAACCCTGAAGAAGAAGAAGAACCCTGTAAGTTTTAGCGGTTTTAAAAAAAATTCAAACCTAAAAATGGGCCCCACAGTTAACGACTTCATTTTCGATGCTTTCAAGTAACCATTTTCGATGGTTATGACAGTGGTTTTTCGGTATTATTGTTGATTTTTGCTCATTTTTCGTGATTTTCAATGGTGAAGTTAAAGTGCATTTTTGACCCTTTTGGGTTTATTTTCGGCAAAAATATATTACAATTTCGATGGTTCTTACGACCATTTTCGCTGTATTTTTACTCATTTTCGGTATTTTCAGTTATCAATGCTTATTTTCGGTATATTTATGTTTTTGCTTATTTTCGGTATTATTCAATTATGACATTGTTTTTTCGGTATTATTGTTGATGTTGAGCTCATTTTTCGTGATTTTCAATGGTTATGTTATAGTGCATTTTCGATGGATTTGTGCTTAATTTCGGGAAAAATACACTGCAATTTCGATATTTCGATATTTTTCTGTCCTGACATAGTAAATTTTCGGTATTTTTCTATCATGACAGTGCCTATTTTCGGTATTTTTTTGTCCTGACAGTGCCTATTTTCGGTGTTTTTCTGTCATGACAGTACCTATTTTCGGTATTTTTCTATCATGACAGTGTCTATTTTCAGTATTTTCTGTTATCCCAGTGCCTATTTTCGGTATTTTTCTGTTTTCCCAATGCTTATTTTCGGTATTTTTTTGCTATGACTGGTTATTGTCAGTACTTTCGATGGTTATTGTTATGATAGTGCTTATTGTTTTACAATTTTGTAGCGACAAGATGCCTCGTATAAAGAGAAAAGCCGGTAGGGAAAAGAAAAAGAGAAAAGATAAAGAAGATAAATATTTTCCTTCGATTTAATGCTCCCAAAGGATATGGTTTGACGAGATAAAACCATTATTAGAGGCCAATCCAGAGAGAAAAAGAATTTGGATGGAGAGCTGCTTTGCCCACCTTTACAACATACCTAAAATACCACTATGTGGCCAAGCAATCCACCATTTTCTACAGAGGCGTAAAGGAGGGTTACGCTTCGAAGTATGCGGGAAGAGTGTAGAGTTCACAGTGTTGGACTTTACGCTGATCATGGGCCTTAATGCCCAAGTGTCTGAGGCTCCGGTCCTTAAACATGAAGTGCCACCAACCTCTCTCAAGTATCGGAAGTTTCAAAAGTTGGCGGTGATTAAAAAGGCGAAGCTTCTTGAGGAGTTGAAGGGATGTGATGATCATATGGATGCGGTGAAGCTATCACTGTTCCTCTTTATTGAGTTGTTGCTCGTAGGCACCGGCACACATGTGGGTGTTAACACAAGCCATTTGTGCCTAGTGGATGATTGGGAGGCCTTCAACAAATACCCATGGGGGACTTTGGGTTTTGAGTTGTGCAAGGTTGGCCTAGAAACTGCTCTTTATACGAAGAAGCAGTACAATATCAACGGATGTGCTCTTGCCTTCCAGGTAAACATATGACTACCTAAATTTTGTAAATTTTCCGTGTTAGCTAATTTGTGTTTACTTCTACTTGAACTAATATTAAAATTTATGACGGATGTCAGATTTGGGCTTATGAGTGCATCCCAGCACTTGAGAGGCTGTGTTCTTGTAATGCACTCCTAGGTGCGATGACATTCCCAATCGTTCTGCGGTGAGCGAATACATCATATCTCAACTACAAGTCACTCGCAAATGTCATTTTCAATTTAAGTAAAGTATGTAATTGGACTTGCTGTTTTACAATATTCAACTTGCAACTTTTCATTAACAATATCCTTTGCTGTTTTACAGATCCTTTGTTGTTTTATAACATATCCTTTGTTGTTTTACAGATCAAGCTGAGCAATATAAAGCCTACTCCCGTAGAGAAGGAGCAGCAGGTTGTGAAGGATGTGTTCGCACGATTGAGTGCTGAGGGTGATGATGATGAGGAGGAGGATGATGAGGAGGGGGAGGAGGAGGATGATGATGATGGTGATGGTGATGGTGATAGTGATGGTGGTGATGGGGGTGATGGTGGTGATAGCGATGGGGGTGATGGGGGTGATGGTGATGATGATGTCAGTCCAGCCCCATCTCCGGCGAAGAAGAGAAGGTTTGAGCAGAGGTCAAAAATGGTACGAATATTGATAGTGATTATTTTTTTTTATTTTCGACGTTTTGACATATGAATTGTCTCATTTTCAGGATTTTTACTTACTAGTTGTTTGATGTTCAATATTTTCAGGTTCATGATATCAATTCCTCCGTTGAGCGAGCAATGGAGAGAGTTTTAGACCGTTTTGTTGACCGAGTTGTTGACCGAGTTGTCAACCAAGTTGTCGACCGGTTGTTGAGCGAGTATCCCCGCAAATAAAAAGCTTGTTTCAGCAATGGGCAGCGCAACAAAAAAAAGATGAAAAACTTTCTGGTGATCAAAATTCTTTCAGTGATAATAAGATGGATCCCATATTGAGTCCCGAAGTAGCACCGACACAGGGACATTCTTTCGTTGATGAGAAGATGGATCTCATCTTCACTCCCGAAGCTGCGCCGATATAGGGACATTCTTTCATTGATGAGAAGATGGATCCCATCATTAAGTTGACTCCCGTAGACTCTAAGGGGGGTGCAGATTCGAAGGGGGTTGAAGACCCTCTAGAGTTGTGTGTTTACATTGCTAAGATGTGTAATGAGAGTGTGAAATGGATTTTCATCAAGCCGGAACTTATATTTGGCAATATGTGCAGGTGTCAAAGAGACCAGTAGTGAAGTCTCAATATCTGCGATCCTCTTTCATTCAAATGAAAAGAAGGAAAATGACAATTGAAGCTGCTAACCCCAAAAATCCTTTATCAAAAGAGGAGTCGAAGCAACTGCGCGATTTCATAAAGTCGGGAGCAACTTCAATTTATATTGAAAAGATGATGGTCACAGCGGATATTGTGGGAGGGATTGCTCACTCAGCTAGGTGGATTGATTCAATGGTAAACCCAGTACTTTTATTGATGAATCCAGTAGCCATTTTCGGTATTTCAGTATCATTTTCGGTATTTCAGGGGCCATTTTCGATACTTCAGTACTTTTACTCACGAATCTAGTAGCCATTTTCGGTATTTCAGTGGTTTTAATGATAAATCCAGTAGCCATTTTCGGTATTTCAGTGTAATTTTTGGTATTTCTGTGGTTTTATTGATGAATCTAGTAGCCATTTTCGGTATTTCAGAGCCATTTTCGGTATGTCAATGGTTTTAATGATGAATCCAGTAGCCATTTTCGGTATTTCAGTGTAATTTTTGGTATTTCTGTGATTTAATTGATGAATCCAGTAGCCATTTTCTGTATTTTTCTGTGCCATTTTCGATACTTCAGTGGTTTTAATGATGAATCCAGTAGCCATTTTTGGTATTTCATTCTCATTTCTACAGCCATTTTTGGTAGTTCAGGACCATTTTCGGTAGTACTATCACTATCCATTATCATTATTTTCGTTATTCTTTTGTGAGATTATCTAACATTGGATAAATATGACAGCAAATTGACATGTATACGGAGTTATTGGCTCAAAGACAGGAGCAATACTCCTCGAAATACAATCAAGTCTGCGCTTTTGGGAAAACTTAGTTCACGGTAACTCATAAGACTTTCGTTATGTTTTAGTTTATCCAATGTATATCCGTAATTTCTAGAATGTATTAATGTTCGTTATGTTTCAAATTTTCGTTATTCAAGGAGTGTCACTTTTTGGACACCTACCATTCAACGTTGAATTCCAAGAAGCTGACTGAGGACATGACTAGTCGGGTGGGGCCAGATATGAAGGCCGCTATCATGGGGGTTCGAGGAGGGACCCCCATGTGGGAATGTGAAAGGGTATACTTCCCTTCCCACTAGTCACTGGCTGTTGGTTGTGCTTGAACCCCCCACAAGGCGTATCCTCCTCCTGGACTCATTCATCCCACACCCGGCATTACAACATGGAGATCATATCTCAGCTGTCACAGTGAAGATGCCTGCACTGTTCACATGTGCGGTGACAACTCAGCCTTCGTAGGTCAAAAATGGGAAGTCGTAGAAGTCAAAAATATACCAAAACAGAAGAATACGTAAGTCTTCCGAAACATTTAATCTTATATTTACCAATACACTAACATGACTCATCCTAAGCAACTGTAACTGTTTGTTTTGCATATTCAGTCGGGACTGTGGAGTATTCGTTAAGAAATATATTGACTTCTTATGCGCTGACTTACCAATTAGGTTCACTCAGGTATTTGTACTCACATTGGTGAATATCATCAATCATTTGTAGCATACTGACTTTGTCTAACTATTTTTGTAGAACGATGTATCTTCAATGCGGAAGCGAATAGCTTTTGATGTTATGACGGGGTCAGTGAAGGCGTGATGGACTGTGATAACGTCCCGATGTTGGATGCTGAGGTCCCATGATGAAGAGGAGTGAGAAGATAGGCCGGGGTGCAATTTATTGATGGACTATTATGGATTGTTATGGATGAATTGATTGATTGTTATGGACTATTATGGATTGTTACAATGATGTTGTAATGTTGTAATATTGACTTCTTATGGACTATTTGTGTACAGTCCTGTAATGTTGTGTATTTAGAGTGATGATTTTCGTCATTTATTACAATATCCAGTGCGGATTTTTGGTATTTTCACCATGTTACAAATTATTTTCGACATAACATGGCTCAATTTCGGCATTTTACACTGTCCCAGTAGCCATTTTCGGCATAACAGGGCTCATTTTCGGCATTTTACACTGTCCAGTACGCATTTTCGGCATAACAGGGCTCATTTTCGGCATTTTACACTGTTCAGTAGCCATTTTCGGCATAACAGGGCTCATTTTCGGTATTTTACAGTCCAATTTTCGGTATTCTGCAATACTGTATTTTTGGCATTTTTCTGTTGCATTCCAGTGCAGATTTTCGGCATTTTCGCCATTTCCAGTAGCCATTTTCGGCATTTTGTAGCCAATTTCGTTAGTTTTCTGTCATTTTCGTCATTTTTCTGTTGCATTCCAGTAGCCATTTTCGGCAACTTATAGCCATTTTCGGCAATTTTTTGTTGCATTCCAGTGCAGATTTTCGGCATTTTCGCCATTTCCAGTAGCCATTTTCGATATTTTTCTGTCATTTTTGACATTTTTCTGTTGCATTCTAATAGCCATTTTCATCATTTTATAGCCATTTTCGGTACTTTTCCTGTCATTTTCGGCATTACCAAATCAATTTTCGGCATTTGTCTGTCATTTTCCATCTTTTTGGAGATTCTCTAATATTGGATAAATAATAGAGAACCTTGAAACCAACCATTCATTAAGCATTACATGTTTTTCATTACATTCAACATTAGACACTACACTCAACCACCATGGGGGACAAGATTATTACATGTTTGTCTATTGTGCTTAGTTTGTTTACATCTTCCACATCTTACAATGGACTTTTCCTCACCCTGTGAGAGAATTCTATTCTTCTTCGGCCTTCCTGAACGTCTTCTTCCCACCGGTGGTTTAATCATCTCCATCTCTACCATGATTTCAGGTCCCATGATTTTTTGTCAAGCAGTGGATATATTGACTCTTGGTAGATGGCTTGGTACGTCAGTGATATGTATAATTGCGAACAATAGTTGTATGGATCTACCCGATACTTTCTACATCTAGCCAAGGCATGTTCACAAGGCAACTCTATTTTATAGAATTTCCCACAAGTGCAATTCCCATCAAGAAGCTTCACAGTATTTCGATTGTTTTTCCCAATCACGTAATACTGATACATAGCAATTTCATGAGAATCTAAATAACGTGCCTCTGATTATCCCTTTTGTATTTGCTCTTCGGCCCATGTTGTTAGCCTGCTATTCATTTGCATAACGCTAATTTTTCAGTTGTAGAACATATTTTGTATCTTGAGTCGCACATTCTCCAAAAGCATAGTGACTGGATATTTTCTTGCTTCTTTAAGCAAACTATTCAAACTCTCGGTTATGTTCGTAGTCAGCACATTATACCTCTTCGCACTATAAAAGGCTGGGGCCTATTTCTCTTTCGGTATTGCATCCAACCATTGCACAGCGAGAGGGTTTGTAGCTGCGAGTTCTGCCATCATCTCATGAAACTCGCTTTCTCTACATGTCTTCACTGCTTTCCAGAAATATGGAAACAATTGCTTATCCTTGACTGTTGCGTATATATTTTGGCTAATGCGGAATGCGCAGTAGCCATGAATTGCATGTGGGAATACAACAGGGAATTGGCTTATCAAATTGACATGTCGATCTGTTACAATCACTAGATCATCTATGTGTCCAAGTGCTCTTGATAATTGAGTTAAGAAAAAATTATAAGTAACATTATTCTCCGACTCCGCTATCCCAAGGGCAACTGGAAATATGTGATTGTCTCCGTCTAAAGCTGTTGCGGCGATTAGTATTCCTTTGTACTTTCCCTTTAAATGTGTCCCATCAATGGCTATCACTTTCCGTAAAATCGTCTGAAAACTTCGAATACACGGTCCAAGAGCCATAAAACATCTTTCAAATGCTCCATTTTCAGGATCAGTCACTATTGCTGTTACTGTGCCTGGATTAGTCCTTTCAAGTTCATGAAAATAGGCAGGGAGTTCAGCATAAGAGTGATCGTATGAACCTCTAACTGTTTCAATGGCAATCTCCTTAGCTTTCCAAGCTTTCCTGTAACTCATTCTAACCCCATATTCTTCCCACACATCATGAATAATCTCTTTGAGCTTATACGAGACATTTGCCTCAATACGTCCCACAACCATGTCACTCACATCTAAACTGGTTGCTTGTCGATGATCGGTACCACCTAAGGGATATCCACAAGAGTGATGTGAATTATAAGTCTTTATTTTGAAGACACTAACCTCATTCACTTTCAATGCACGCAACCTCCAGGTGCAATTATTTATAAGACATCTAACTGTGTACTTTTGTTGATTTGAATCCATAACCTTGAATTGAAAATTTTTTCGTATCGCATATCTAAACAGTACATTTTGTAGACGTCTTTTGTCCTTAAATAATTGCCCAAGTGATATTTCACCAGCTTCCACTCCAGTTTCAAACTCTGATGCTTCCCAATTTACATAGTCATTTAGTTGCACCACATTTTCCAGTGATTGTACTGGAGCTTGTGGTGATGATGGAGCTTGTACTGACGATTCTGAACAAGCTTGTAGAGGAGCTTGTGGTGATGAAACTGGATGAGCTTCTGTATCTACTTGTCTTACTCGATGAAAAGCAGACGCTGAGGAACTAGGAATATCAGCATGCGGGGTATGAGAGTGTATAGTCCTTGTGTCCCACTCTGTTGTTGCCTCCATATGTAAAAAGTCTTCAAGCTTATCGCAGACACCATATGTTGCTACATCTTCATCTTGATTAAAATCACTATAAAAATCATGCTCATCTTTATCAGTTGAGCTTGAGTCTATACTTTCTAAACCTTCATCACCGTTATCATTTTCAGCCTCCTGAATATGAGTCCCCTTATAGAAAGGAATGACAGTCTCCTGAATATGAGGATCAACAACCTCCTAAACACGCTGATATTCACAACTCGCATCATTCAAACCAAACTATGGCTGTGGTACAGATTTCCTCACCTTCGATATATATAATGGCGGCAAGTATTTATTTTCTACTTTCTTCACATGTGAAAGAAATGCCCGCAACTCTTCATCGTCTGTAATATCACTGGGAGGGATTGGCGCTGGTGTAAAAATCAAACACCTCACTATAATCTCATACTCTTCCGGTCGAGTGTTAGTCAATTGATAAACTTTATCCAATAGTTTGTCATATGTCATTTTCGAAGATAATTGCAACAACTTTGATTTTCCACCATTGTACACGTACCCTCGAACAGGGTCGTCAATGTTCTGTGAGCGCGGAAAATTACTCACTGGGATTTAGAGTCGCCACTTATTAATTCAGAAGGGATAAGTCCCCCAAGAATGTTGGATAAGGCTTGGTCCGCGATCGAAGATCGGGGTAAGAGGTTCGGTTAAGTTCGGGGAAGGGGTTAGGCACCCCGACACTTCCACATAAAGTGGTTCCCTACTTACTAGGTTTAAGCCAAAGTTAAGATCGAGATTAATCAAATGCTAAAGTATTTAACTTATACTAACCGGAAGAAAGTAAAAGCTAACTAGGGTCGGGCCCGTGTTGGGCTGCCTACGTACTCACATTTAGGGGTGAGATCAGACCGAGCGTAGTTCTAGCACATGAGCCCGTGCTAAGGCGAGGGGGGGTGTGTGCGTGCACCAAGGGCGGCTTAGGGGCCTAATCCGGAGATTAGGGTTTTGCTTGACCGAGGTTGGTCAATGTGCAAAGGAGTTGAGCCCGGAGGCCAAGGGTGAGCCCGGAGGCTAGGGTTGAGGCCCGGTAGGCCAAGGTTGAGGCCCGGTAGGCCTAAGGGTGTTTTAGCCAAGGGTTAGGGTTGCTAACCGTGGTTAAAAAGATGATTAACCATGGTTAGGGGTGCTAACCATAGTTAAAAAAACCAAAGTCAGTCATTTTGATCTTTTTACATTTTTCTGCTTTTTTTTGGGATTTTTACAGACTTTTCCCAAAAGCCAAGGATGCTTAACCGCGGTTAAGGGGGAAAGGTCACCATGGTTAAGGGTTTTAACCAAGGTAAAATGGCCAAGTAAGAACATTTTGGGCTTCTAAGATTATTTTTGAATTTTTGATCATTTTTCCAGATTTTCCCTGGTTAAGGGACGCTTAACCATGGTTAAAAATCAACCTGGGTGGGGTTCTTGACCGTGGTTAAGGGTCCTAACCACAATGAAAAAAATCAAAAAAAAATATTTTTAGAATCTATGAAATATTTTTGATTTTTTAGATATTTTTCCAGAATTTTGTTTTGGTCATGGGCTGCTTAACCATGGTTAAGGGTTAACCATGGGTGAATTTAACCATGGTTAAGAGCCCGGTTGGCTCAAAAGTGGGCCCAGGGGCCATGGCAGGGCCTAGACTGGCCTCCTACCTGGTCTGGGCCCTCACAAATATCAGAAATTGTAAAAAACCCAACTTTTTAATCGCATTTTTAACCATAGTTAACATGCTTTTAACCATGGTTAAAAAGGGACCTATGAGAAACCGAGACTACCAGTGGGTAGCCTGAAGTGCCGGGAGCATTTTGAGCCTTTGTGGGGCCCAAGCGGAGGTCGGGTATGGGCCCCACAGAGGCCCAAAGTGATCACGATGAACACACATAAAATAACAAATTTTCAAAAAACAGAAAAACAGACTTCCGACCATTGTGTGTCAGAAATTTAACCATGGTTAGGGGCTGACCCAGGGTAATCCGAGACCACGGTTGGGTAGCCTGAAGTGCAAGGAACATTTTGGGCCTTTGTGGGGCCCAAGGGGAGGTCGGGTGTGGGCCCCACAGAGGCCCAAAGTGGCCACGATGAACACACAAAAAATAACAAATTTTCAAAAAAACAGAAAAACAGACTTCCAACCACTGTTTGTCAGAATTTTAACCATGGTTAGGGGCTGACCCAGGGTAATACGAGACCACGGTTAGGTAGCCTGAAGTGCAAGGAACAGTTTGGGCCTTTGTGGGGCCCAAGGGGAGGTCGGGTGTGGGCCCCACAGAGGCCCAAAGTGGCCTACTTCACCACGGATGCACACTGTCGACCCCACTTTGGGGTCGATTTAACCATGGTTAGAGGCATAGTTAAGGGCTGAAAATTTACAGGGGGGTAGCCCTATATATGGAGAGTCTAACCATGGCCCTGGTTTTGACCAGGGCCCACTCTAACCATGGTTAAACTCGAGTTACAGGTGGCTGGCCGAAACTGGAATTTTTTTAGAATTTTTTTCATTGAAACTTTGTTTTGGTTGTGGTGCTTAACCCATGAAGATCCATGGGGTTTCCTCATGGACTGAGGACCCCCCAGATCTTAGGGAATGACCGGACAAGTGGGGTGAGCCTCAAGGGCATTCCCCTCGCCTATGGTTAAGGCGGGAGAGCCCAATCCTAGGCTTGGCTGCTGCTGTACAATAAAAAAAAAACAAGCAATATGGGACCCCTGGAATAGGACCAGGGGTCCCTTACAGACCAAAAGCAAGGAGAAAAAAGAAAAAAAAAGGAGAATACCCTCGTTTTTTTGCAGTCGCACAGGGTCGTGGCGAGTGGTGGTGGCTGGGTGTTGTGCAATATGAAGTTGGGAAGTGGTTGGGCTGCTAAGGGAGCACTGGGGTCTTCCGAAATGGATGAGGGATGGAGGTCAGAGGCTTAGGAGGGGTGAAACAGTTCGGGCAGGGGTTCTTTGTAAAAAAAATGGAGTGAAGATGTTGTGGGGATGGCTGGGCTTTTATAGAAGAGTGGTGGACGAAGCCAGGGGTATTTTGGTCATTATGCAGGCGTGGGGAACAAGCCTTGAGAGGGCTGGAGCAGCAGGGAGGCCAGGGACAGCTGGGGCAGCAGCTGGCTGCTGTACACAAACTCAAATGGAGAAGATAAACAGTGATGGGTTTGGGATTTTTTGGATTGGTTTTGCCATTTCGGGCCTAGCCCTCACATGTGGCCCAAGAGCATTTCCCCCCCTTTTCCCTTTGAGAGTTTGGCATCCAAATTCAAATTTGAAAAAGGTGAGTGGGTCCCACTTGGATTGGGCCTTGTGGGCCCATGTTTGGGCCCCAAAGATGCATTATCCAAGGTTTTGGGGGTTTAGGGCTTTGAAAAGGGCCTTGAGCCCGTGATGCTTAGCCTAGGGTTTAGACTAGGGCTAGGCTAGGGTTAGACCTAGGGTTGGGTTTAGGGTTTACCTAGGGTTAGTCCTAGGGTTTAGCTAGGGTTAGCCTAGGGTTAGACTAGGGTTTAGGCTCTTTTAGTCCGTGGTCTATGTCTTAGGTTTTTTAGGGTTCTAGGGTTTTGTAGGGTATACCTAGGGTTCTACAGGGGATTGAAAGGGTTTGGATGGGGTGTAAAATTGGGTGCTTACAGCTGCCCCTCTTTGTCGAAGAGTGACAGGATGGCAGTTGAACGGCAAAGATTGGAATCACCCTATTTTTACACCGAGATGGATTGAGATGTATGATGAGATGCATGCATGTTGTGCCCATGATGAGTGCGGTGAAATGATGAAGACTACTGCCAGGGGATAGCGAATAGCGGGGGATAAGAGATGGATGTAGAGATGGCGTGACCCGGAGGTGCTGGCCGGAAGTAAGGTGTCGCTCGGAAGCGGCGAGAGGATTGATCGAGACGGTGTTTCCCAGAGGATATTAACCAAGTCGATCGAAGGACACACGGGGTGTCGGAAACACATGGAGTGTGGAGAACACACGGGGTGTTGGGAACACATGAGGTGTTGGACATGCGAGGTGTCGGCATATTGACTCGACGTCAATGGAGACCTGGGATGTCGAGAACGTACGGGGACGTCTCTGAGGGGACATGCAATGAGTTTCGAAGACTCGTATGCAGAAGACATGCAGTGAGTGATGGAGACTCGTATGTCGAGATCGCACGAGGGCGTCTCTAGGAGTACATGCAGTGAGTTTCGGAGACTCGTATGTAAAGGTCATGCAAGGTGTCGGCATTTTTGACTCGGCGTCAATGGAGACCTGAGATGTTGAGAACGTATAGGGACGTCTCTAAGGGGACATGTGGTAAGTTTCTGTAGGTTGACTCGGTGTCACTGGAGACTCTATGATGTCACAACAGGCAAGGTGTCGTCATGTTGACTTTGGTATGGCCGAGAGGCGCTGAAATTGATCATGTTTGATGATGTTAAAGTGCTGGTCATGCAAGGTATGACGCTATGCAAGCGATGTCATGCAAGGGATAAAGGAGGGGATGCTTTCCCATGACTCTGCTGATTGTTGCTTGCTGGGGAGATGCGGAAGCTACTTCTTCTATTTTTGTCTCGTCGGGGTTGCTCAGTGCAGGTTGGTTCAACGGATTTTGAAACCAAGAGATGTTTGTTTTTTTTTTTTGAAAATCTTTTCTGAAAAAGTATAGAAGACCTTTGTAAAAGATTTTTTTATTTTGACAAAAGTATGCTTTGTTAGCTTTTAGATTTGCCAGTAAATTGTCTTAGGTCAGGGCTTAGGGGGATTTCGGATTCCCTTTTACTCTTGGAGAGTTGAGTATGATTCAGAGCAGAATGTTGCTGGAGGATAGACAAGTTTGTCTAAATGTTGTTGCAAGCTTCTGGACTCATGTCGGGGAAAGAGTTTTCCGCTGGGCTTCGGAAGCTGACTGAACTCTTGCTGGGGAAGAGTAATGTTTGGGAGATGTCGGAGGCTTCTGCTAAAGGGTCCACTGAGGATTGATGATTGTTATGGTCTGTTGCCGGGAAGTCTGTCTGGGAGTAAGTCTCTGTTGTAGACCACTGGCCGGGGAGTAAATTTCTGCTGTAGACTACTGCCGGAGGACTCAGGATTACCAGTCTACTGGGGATTTCCTGATGTTTGCCTGTATACTGGGGGTATGTTCTGGAGTAACACATCCACTGAGGGTATTCCCCGTTAGAATCTCTGTGGGGGACATGTTGTAAAGTAACATGTTTGTTGGGGATATTCCCTGTTGGAATCTCTGCTGAAGATGCTGACCTACCGAGATGCTGACTGTTGAGGGTGACTGGGGAGTCCGATGAGCCTGATTGCTATCGGATTGTGTTGCCAAACTGATTTTCAGCTTTTTCTCCCCTTTTTTACCCTTGGAACGACCAAGTCATGGGGTTCGCATAATTTTTGCGCGATGAGGCCGTTGCCGGTTTTCCTCATGCCTGCGAAGCTGATTGATTTTTGTCCCTTTTTTGCCCCTAGCCGCAAGACTAGGTCTGGGTGTCGCGTAATTTTTTGCGCAATGATGCTGTTGCCAGTTTTCGCTCATGCCCGCGACTGGTTAGGGAGGCCTGTGATTTGCTGGGGAAATAAGTATACTCCCTCCATCACCCTGGACCGTATTCCTTGTGGGGATTGTACTCCGCTAAGGATATAGATTTGATGTTGCGCTTACACTCGTAGTTTCTAGGGGATCTAGGAGGACTTAGAGTGGGACGAAACGTAGGCTGGGGGGACCGAAGTTTGGGATGCCCTGAAATTGTTTCCTTTTGTTGCAAATGACTTGCATGGAGATCTTCTGCTTGAGATTTGTACCTTTGGCATTTCCAGTGGAGATGAATTTTTTTTCTCTTTTTTTTTTTTTTTTTTTTTTTTTTTTTTTTTTTTTTTTTTTTCTCCACTGGGGATTGTCCTCTCTGGTGGAGGTTGACTTTGGGGATTTTCCCTATTTGAGGGATTCTTCTAGGAAGAGTTTATTTCCACTGGGGAAGGATTGATTCCATTGGGGATAATTGTTTCCACTAGGGAGGTATTTTTGGAGAAGTTGATTCTATTGGGGGGAAAGCCCAGAGAGGCTATTTTTGCTCGGGGAATCCCTGACTTGATGAATGTTTCAACTTCTATTTTGGATTTTCCTTTGATGGAATATTCGTAAACTTTGTGTCGACTCCGCCGGAGAAGTTGAGAGAGTTTGTCCTTGCTTGGGGAGTGACTCTGTGGGGAGATTTGGATTCTGCTTGGGAGAGTCGGGGAATGATTACCCCTCTTGTGACCGCACCTGGTTTGTCAGGTTGCCTACGTACCCTTTACAGGATCAGGTCATGACGTAGTTCAGGCAAATGCCACGGATGGCGTGGGAGGGTGTCCCTGAAAGGTTTGTTTCAAAGAAAGGTTGTCAGGCTCAAGGGGGCTAACTAGCGGTTTTCATTGATTTGTAAACGGGTTACATGAAAATGGATAAGGAGTGTGCCAAGGATGGCCTCCTGTCATTTCCCGAAGATTCTACGAGTGCAAAGCGCCTATCAGATCTAGACCCTAAGCGTAGTATCGTTTGACTTTGTCCATGTTGACGGACTCAGGAAGGTCTTCGTCATCCATACGTCCGAGGCGAAGGGCGCCGCCTGAGAATTTGTCTCGGACGATGTATGGGCCTTCATAATTTGGAGTGAACTTGCCTCTGGGATCAGGGCGATTTGGCAACACTTTCCGGAGGACCAGGTCACCGACTTCGATGTTACGAGGCTTGACTCTCTTGTTGAATGCCTTAGCCATACGCCTCTGATAGGCCTGTGAATGATTGATGGCTTTCAGTCGTCGCTCTTCAATCAGATTCAACTGCTCAAATCGGGTCTGTACCCATTCTGCTTCTGGGACTTCTGCTTCTATTAATACACGGAGTGATGGGATCTCTACTTCGATGGGGAGGACTGCTTCCATACCATAGGCCAGAGAGAAGGGTGTTGCACCTGTTGAAGTTCTTATGGACGTTCTGTAAGCCATGAGTGCGTATGGGAGCATCTCATGCCAGGCAGAGTAGTTGGTTGCCATCTTCTCAATGATCTTCTTCAGGTTTTTGTTGGCTGCTTCCACTGCACCATTAGTCTGAGGCCTGTATGGAGTGGAATTGTGATGCTGTATCTTGAATTTCTGACAGAGATCAGTCATCCCCTTGTTGCAGAAGTTAAGAGCATTGTCTGTTACAATCTCGAATGGAACATCGTATCGGCAGATGATATCTCTTTTTAGAAAACGCTGAACCACGGAGGCTGTGACATTGGCGTAAGAGGCTGCCTCGACCCATTTTGTAAAGTAATCGATAGCAACAAGGATGAATCGATGACCATTAGATGCTTTCGGAGCTATGGGTCCGATGACATCGATGCCCCAGGCAGAGAATGGCCACGGAGCAGTCAGATTGTGTAGCCTTGTTGGCGGTGCATTGATTCTGTCAGCGTAGATCTGACATTGGTGGCACTTCTGTACATGCCTGCAGCAGTCAGCTTCCATAGTGGACCAATAATAGCCCAGCCTGAGAATTTTCTTTGATAGCATCAATCCGCTCATGTGTGGGCCGCAGGTTCCTCCGTGAACCTCTTCGACTATCCGTACTGCTTCACCGGTGTCTAGGCATCTGAGCCAGATCAAGTTTGGGGATCTCTTGTATAAGACTCCCCCTGAGAGGACAAACTGAATGGCCAGTCTTCGGATTGCCCGACGGTCTGTTTTGGTAGCATCGAGAGGGAAGGTCCCATCCTCGAGGTACTGCTTGATGTCTGTAAACCAAGGCTTGTTGTCCTTGACTTCGTCTAGCTCAAGGCAGTAGGCAGGCTGATCCTGTTGCTGAATTTCAATCGGCCAGAGTAAGATGCCCCTAGGGATCTGAACCATGGACGCAAGAGTGGCCAGTGCATCGGCAAATCTGTTTTGGTTCCGGGATCTGTGACTGAAGGTGATTCTCCTGAACTGAGTAATCAGCAAGTTGAGATAGGCTAGGTACGGAACCAACCTTGCTTCTCGGATGGCCCAAGACTCATTTGCCTGACAGATTACCAAAGATGAGTCGCCGTAGACGTCTATCTCCTCGATTCCGATGCCTAGAGCTTCTTTCAGACCAGCTATGCATGCTTCATACTCTGCTTCATTGTTAGAGCATTTGAACCGCAGCTTGACTGAGATAGGGAGGTGTGCTCCCTTAGGTGAGATCAGGACTGCTCCTGCCCCGTGCCCATGACTGTTGGCAGCTCCGTCAAAGTACAACTCCCAGCCGGAGTATTCTTGTTCATCTGCTTCTGCGTACAAGATAGCTTCGTCTGGAAACTGATCATGTACAGACACGTAATCCTGGGTCGGACTGTGAGCCAGGTGATCTGCTATCGCTTGCCCCTTGATTGACTTCTGTGTCATGTACGTGATGTCGAATTCAGACAACATCATAAGCCATCGAGCAGTCCGTCCGGTGGTGGCTGGCTTTTCTAGTAGATATTTCAGCGGGTCCATCCGGGAGATCAGGATTACCGGGTAGGATAGCAGATAATTCCGAAGACGCTGAGTTGCCCAGACCAGTGCCAGACATGTCTTCTCCAGAGGGCTGTACCGCTCTTCGTACTCTAGCAGACGCTTACTGATGTAGTAGATGGCTTGCTCTGTTCGGCCTGCCTCGTCATGTTGTGCCAGGACGCACCCCATGGAGGTTTCTTGTACAGAGATGTAGAGTAGTAGGGGTCGTCCTGGTGTCGGAGGCACCAATACTGGAGGGTTGAGAAGATACTGCTTTATCCTGTCAAAGGCCTCTTGACATTCCGCTGTCCAGACTGTCGGTGTGTTCTTCCGAAGAAGCTTGAAGATCGGCTCGCAGATCGGGGTTAGTTGAGAGATGAACCGACTAATATACTGAATTCTGCCCAGGAAACCGCGGATCTCCTTTTCAGTTTGGGGTGCTGGCATTTCGATTATAGCTCTGGCTTTAGCTGGATCAATCTCAATGCCTCTTTTGCTGACGATGAAGCCAAGGAGTTTTCCTGATGAGGCTCCAAAGACACACTTGGCCGGATTCAATCTCAGGCCGAACTCTCTAAGTCTGTCACAGAGTCTTTTTAGATCTTCTGGGTGTAGTTCAGCAGTCGGAGATTTGACAATCATATCATCCACATAGATCTCTGTTGACTTGTGCATCATGTCATGGAACAGTGCCGTCATGGCCCTCTGATAGGTTGCCCCTGCATTCTTGAGTCCGAACGGCATGACCTTGTAGCAGAATGTGCCCCAAGGTGTAATGAAGGAGGTTTTCTCCATGTCCTCCTCCGCCATCCTGATCTGGTTGTACCCGGAGAAACCATCCATGAATGATAGAATCTCGTGCCCTGCAGTATTATCGACTAGGATGTCGATGTGCGGGAGAGGGAAATTGTCTTTAGGGCTAGCTCTGTTTAGGTTCCGATAATCGATGCACATCCGGACCTTGCCGTCCTTCTTGGGTACCGGAACAATATTGGCCAACCACTCGGGATAGCTTGCCACTGCCAGGAAGCCTGCATTGATCTGCTTTTCAACTTCTTCCTTGACCTTTTGCGACCATTCGGGCCTCATTCGTCTCAGTTTCTGCTTAACTGGTCTAACATCAGGGTTTAGGGGTAGTCTGTGCACCACCAATGCTGGGTCCAGGCCGGGCATGTCTGCATATGACCAGGCAAAGACGTCGCTGTAACTCTTCAGAAAGCTGATCATGTCCGTCCTCTGTTTCGGACTCATAGTTGTACCGATCTTGACCAACTGCGGATTGTCTGCGGATCCTAGGTCCACTGTCTCGGTGTCCTCAATGTTGGACTGTAAAAGCCCTTCACTGTGTTCGAGGAGGTCCAGTATCTCCTGAGGCGGTTCATCATCCTGCTCTGCTTCTTGCTCTGAGTCATACTCAACTTCTGACAGTTCAAGGAGGGTTTCAGGGGTAGCCTTGTCGGAGGCGATTTCCTGGCAAATAATTAAGCTTAGTTTAGCATGCTTATGTTTTTATGATTTTGTTGGCTTCAGGACACTAGGCCTTCCAGGGGAAGAGTCCGTGTGATTTCGTCATCAGCCGATGCATATGTTTTTTTTTTTTTTGAAAACATGTTTTTGAGTCAAAATTCCAGATTTATATAAAAAAGTGGACTGATTACAAAATGACTCAACAAAAAGAGGCCTACAGATGGCCGACAGTTTGGATTTTGCAATGGGAGCAAAAGAGAGATAGATTGAGAAGAAAATGGATAATGGTGTTGGGATCACTGCTCGTCTGAACCAACCTTCCCTATACTATGCTTGCTCCGGCCTTGAGTAGCCTCGACGGTAAGAGCCTCGGTCCACCAACGGATCAGTGGTCGGTGGCTGCAGGATGCTTCTGCGCTGTTGGAGAGGGTGCAAACCTGTTCTCCCGCTGAGCATTCTGTGTCTGGATCTGAATCTCGGACAGCTAGCTCTTCAAACATCTGGGCGACGCTGAAGACTTCCGGTTCGGGAATAGCTGAAGATTCGATGCCGGGTTGAGGGTAGGATATGTTGGCAACAGGTGCAAAGGAGATTTCTGATTTAGTTTCAAAGATTCCGATTGGGAATGTAACAGAAATGTGGGGTCGGGGCTCAGGTTTCGTCGACTGTTTGCTTTTCCGGGTTAACTTCGAGAGATAGTCCTCGTACCTAGGCTTGTATCCCAGCCCGAATGGTGAAGTGTAGCGAGGTGGCACGTATCTCTTTTTCATGCCCTGGTTTCTGGCTCCAAGGCCCTGTCCTGGCTGGTATTTCATGCGGGCCATCATCTTGACAAATGGTGGTACTGACTGCTTGCTGAGTTCTTCCGCCTGAGAGATCGAGCTAACTTGTTCGAACTGGAAGGACATGAAGGCTGAACCCTGCCCCAGCTCTTGGATGTCCCCAAAGGAACTTGCTAATTCCTCCGAGGGAATGATGACTAGGTTGTCATCCTGGATGAATTTGATCCTTTGATGCAAAGAGGAGGGAATGGCTCCTGCCGTGTGGATCCACGGCCTCCCTAAGAGCAAGGTGAATGAGGCAGGCACATTCACTACCTGAAAGTTGGTTGTGAACTGTGCAGGTCCGACCCCGATGGTCAAGTCTATATCTCCCAAGTTCTGCCGGGTGGTGTTGTCAAATGCCCTGATTGTCATGGGTCTCTTCTTAACTTGGCTGAGATCCAATCCCAGGCTCTGCAATGTAGACAGGGTACAGACATTCAGGCCAGAGCCGTTGTCGATGAGCACTGAAGAAAGAGTTCTGTCCATACACTGAACTGCGATGTAGAGGGCCCGGGTGTGGTCCCTGTCTCCGTCGGGTATCTCCTCTTCTGTGAAAGAGATGATCCTTGACTCAAGTACTTGCCCCACCATCTGCCCCAGTTTTTCAGGCGAGATGTCTGATGTGACATGGGCATTGTTGAATACTCGCAGGAGCTGCTTTCTGTGATGTTCCGATGTCAAGAGGAGACCTAATATGGAGATCTGTGCCTGAGTTTTACACAACTGCTGGGTGATATTGAACTCTTCTGCCTTCTCAAGGATCTTTAATAGGAGAGCTGAATCTGCTATCTCTTTTTCTGGGTCTGTCATCCCCGCCCTATCTTTTGCCTTTTCTTTCATCGGCTCAACTGCTGGAGGTTGGTACACCCGACCGGATCGAGTAAGATTGGCTATATACTCGCTCTCTAAGATGAGAGAGTGAGGGGCGGGTACATGGTTAAGGCTGAAAGGCTCAGATGGGATGTAAGGGATCTTGACTGGGCCTGAGGACATTGAAGCTTGAGCGCAGGCTGTAGGCCAATTGGCGGGACAGGGAATGGTGTAGACAATTTGCTCTTTATCAGTTTCGAGAGTGGGTAATTGTGTTGGGGCCTGGATGGCTTGTATGTTTGATTGAGGGAGAGGGATTATGACCGGTGGTCGGTATGAGGGCCTGATGATGCCGCCCCAAACTGTAGGAGCATAAGGTCTCGGATGCCCTGCCCCGGGCTCTTCCCACTCAATGAAATTGACTTGGTTGTTATGCGGGGGCAGTGGCACCTGATTGATGCTGGTGTTGCCGGGTGCCAGCTCAACCTTACCTGCATCCAAAAGATCCTGGATGGCGCATTTCAGGCCAATGCAGTAGTCTGTTGCATGGCCTGGGCCTCGGTGAAAGGCGCAGTGTTGGTTAGCATCATAATTTTTATTCTGTTTATCGGGTGGAAGGAGAGGGGTAGGGCCTCTCAATTCGAGAAGACCCTGCTTAGTCAGGAAGCCAAGGAGTTGACTGAGGGTATAAGGGAGGGGAGTAAAGTTTCTGGGGAGACGAGGTTGCCCTTGGTTTTGTCTAGCCGGCCGGGTGTTCCCTGGTGCTGGTTGTTGCTGAGCGGTTGGAGCCGGTAATCTGATAGGTGCTGCGGGAGCCACCAAATTGACATTCTCCTTTCTCTTCTGGTCACGGGGACCACTGTTCCTGCTTGTAGAAGGTGCTGCTGTTCTCGGAGGATCGAGCCCAAGACTAGAATGGATGGCTCCACTCTGAATTGCTGTTTCGATGCGGGCACCTGTCTTGACAATTGTGCCAAAGTCTACGACCGGTAGAGTGACCATCAGGGTCGAGTAAGGCTGCTTCAGAGTTCCCATGAAAATATTTGTCAGGTCCTCCTTAGGGATAGGAGTGGAAACTTTTGCAGCCATTGCCCTCCAGCGCGAGGCGTACTCCAAGAATGTTTCATTATTCCTCTGGCTCATCTGTTCCAGTTGGCTCCGCTGAGGCCGAAGCTCCTGATTGAAAGAATACTGCTCGACAAACATGTCCATTGCGTCTTGCCAGGTCTTGATTTTCTGTTTGTCAACTGACATCCACCAGGTAAGGGCTGCTCCCTTCAAACTCTTCTGGAAGTACTGGATCAATAAAGGTTGATTCTTGTTGTATAAGAGCATGTCCCCTAGGTATATCTGTAAATGTTGTCTGGGACAGCCTGAGCCGTCATATTTGTCAAAGTCCGGAACCTTGAAGCCTGGGGGAATTGCATCCCCAGATGAGAATGTTAGATCCTCCAGAGATAGAGTGGGGTTGGCAGATGCCCCTCTCATCTTTCTCATCTCCTCCTCATCTGCTGTCTCCTCATGCTGATCTTTGAGGGACGGTGTAGGGCGGATGAAGACGGGCCTGTCCCTGGTGGACATGGGAGGCCCTGGGCTGTTCATCATATGATCAAACTCTGCTTCTCCTCCGCCAGTTGTGTGGTCCAGGATTAGGGATGATGACTGGGATAGGCTGATGTGGCTCTGGACGAGGTTGGTCAGGGTTATCTGTGGGGACCCGGTCAGAGGGTTCCCCGGTTCGGGCACCAAGTAGAATGTTCAGGGATTCCAAAACTCGGTCTAGCTTTAACTGCATGGCAACGATGTCCCGATCATGCGACTGCACTAAATTATCCATTCTCTGCTGATGGTCTGATGGTTCTGTCATTGCTTCTGAGCTGCTATCAGATGGCGCTGTGGGCGGTATTAGCTCCGTGATGGTATCTCGGTCAACACTGCCTCTGCGACTTGCGAGATACG